>OY292523.1:5497699-6697699 GCA_958496365.1 Subacronicta megacephala | reverse complement strand
GCGTACTCTACTGTACCTACCTACTGTGTAATGACTGATATTCAGTCGTATTTGGTTAGACATGAAGTTGACCCCAACAGACATAGTAGGATGAATATTACTTACCTAAAGGACAAAAATATCGGCCTTTCATCATTATCACAATAAAATATTAATAAGGTATTTAAGCAACAATATTTTAGAGGATAAATAAAGATATTTTACACATTATTACATTTTCATTTTTGCAAAATTCACAATAAGAAAACCCAATGGAGTAATCAATTGTATAAGAGGATTAATGGAACCACAATTTGCTTAATATTACGAAGCTTAATAACAGATAAACCTTAATTAGGGCAGAAAGCCGAACATCCCAAATTATATGCATTCTATATTATACAGACAAACGTTTACAGTAACTCCACTTGGACTCAATACACTAATCCAATTAGGGGAAATTCATTATCTAACATCGGGACGTGTTTCTCCCGCAATAGTGATCCATCGAAAGAACCCTTGGAATCTTCTAAAGAGCCACTTGTAGGCGATTAGTGCTGTAGCACACTTAACCCCCTAGTGCGGGCTATGTCGGGTTAGTCCCGCTCTTTGTTCGTGCGTACCCCTCGATTTCCAGTGTATTATTGGCTGGTAACAGCGAGTTATTACATTTGCTTTTAGATCGCGATTATGAATAATAAGAGCGAAGAAAGAGGTCACGACTCTTTTGTAGGAGAAAGAGGGTTGCGTTTGCGGTGCTTTTTGTAACCTACGAGTATGTTGTGTAACTTTTATTAAAAGTTGAAATGAATGTAACGTATGTTTAACAATACTACGTTATTATTTAGTTTTTTACTGTGGTAACGTACATTTTTCTGTTCTTAATTTGTTATACTTAATACAGTTATATTTTTGACTGTCTCATTAGTCTAGTGGCCCTAAGCGCGGCTGCTACGCTAGAGGTTCTGGGTTCGATCCCCAGGTCGAGCAAAGTTTCATTGGGTTTTCTATGAAATTCTCAGTAACAGCTCGAAGTCTGGATTTGTGCCCGTTACTGGGTGGGATTCTAAGGTTGAACAACATGTTATTCGCTTAATTAATACATTCTCAGAAGCAACACGAAAACTGTAATTCTGTCCAGATAATTACATTATTAATACTACTTACGACGTATAATATACCGGCTACACCTACCTACCCACCTACCTCTGATTTACATTTTGAGAAATACGGAAATGTTATGTTATAATAAGAAATAAATCTATAATTCCTAGAAATCAATTTAGTAGGTAACTTTTCAACCCGAAAGTAAGTAGAATCATGAAGGGTAAGTGCGCGCACGTTTAAAGTGTCAGAAATTGTGAAGTTGAATGAAACAAAACAAGGTTTATTAGTTCCAATATTTAATAATCAACAATCAATTAATTCAGTTGTGATGATTGACTTTTTTCCTTTCTTTCGCCGATTTTGTGACGTAGCCGTGGGTAATTTTTGAATGGATTACAGTATATTCCTTGCTCGTCGAAGCTATGTTACGACTGCTGGTGATTTCGGTGTAAGAGAGCTAACCAAATCATCTTGATATGAAGTACTAGCTAAGGTTGAAGTTTCAGCATTTGTAGTTTGATAAATATCCGTGACTGTAGATGCCGCAAAATCTTCTTCTGAAAATATGTCTCGATCCATTGGCCAAATTCCAGAAGTTTTGAAGCCCGATACAGCATTACTAAGAGATGCTGCTTTCTTGAAGGCTTCGTTTACCAATTGAGCTACTTCTGTCTGTCCGATCGTGCTCCCTGGGTGGTGAGTTAGCCATTTATCACATTCATAAGCAAATTGAATTTTCAATGGTCCAAAGAAGCCTCGGTCCAAGGGTTGCATTTTCTGGGAGCTATGTGGGGGTAATGTCAACATGTGAATGCTGTTATCACGACAAAAATTTATAGAACCCAAAGAGATATGGCTGCAGTCGTTATCCAATATTAATAAAACAGGATTATCTTTTGTAGGCTGCACATTTTCTTCAAAATGGCGTAAATATTCTATAAAAAGATCATTATTAATAAAGCCTGAATCAGAAACCATTCCAATACTGCCTTCAGGTGCATTATTTAGCAAAGATCCTTGCATTCTCTTTCTTGGGAAAATAAAAGCTGGTGGAACGAAGTTTCCAGTAGCACTCATAGCAAAAACTATTGTGATGGTTTGGCCTCTTTCAACGGAAACATTTTTTCCTACTAACTTCTTTTCCATAACAGAAATTAATTTAGGAATGTCCTTCGGGACAGTGTTAACACCACTTTCATCCATATTGTATATACGGCTAGGTGCAAAATTATATTTGTTGTAAAGTTTATGTAGATGGTCATAAAAAGTTTGTACTTGGGTTTTATTAAATCCCTTTGCTTTGGCAATACTAGTGGGTACAGGTTGACGCAGTTTTAACCCTGGATATCTTTTCAGGAACCCATAAACCCAATCACGTCCAGCTAGTTTTAAAGATGTATTGAATCGGTGCGGAATTTCATTCAAATCAGCATACTCATATATTAACTTTCGGAGGCTTACCATAGTCATACCATAATAAAGATCGTCGTTTCGCTTCACATTCTCGTAGATTTCATCTTCTTGTGCCTTTAAAAATGTGTTGGTAAATCTTCCCATACTTTTCGCAGTCGATCCAGCCTTCAACCGTTTACGTAGTGTACTCTCCTTCAATCCAAATTGAGATGCAGCTTTTCGTTTGCTAACACCCTTTGAAATTAATTGTTTGGCAGCTTCTAGCTGTTCTTCTGTGACAACATTTCTATCCGGCACCTTTCTTTTATAATCTCGAGGCATTTTTTATGTATAATTAAACTCTGAAACAACGAATTGCATCATAAATACCAAGCTAAAGCGATGCGGGTAAGTGAGCGCATGCGCGCACTTGCCCCAAACCATCAAATGAGATTCAATCAGAACTGAGCAATATTACTTCATCAACAAAACATTAACCACGACTTATATTAGATATTATGCATAGTTTCAAAACACTGATATATTAATAAATAATGAATCTCTAATTTGAAGTAAAAATCGTAATAATTCAAGGAAATAACAATACTCACCGGTGAAAACAAAATGGCGCGCCGGCGGACAGTGGCACGCGTGCACTAAGTACGGCGTCTCGTGCGGCACTGAGGTGGGGAGGGGGGTTGTCAGTTCGTACACCTGAGCCGGTTTCGAGATACTTCGAGTGCGTACACTTACTCGCTGCGCACACTTGCCCCACGTGACTCTACATTTATTGAATTAGCGATCCCTGCTTCATTAGTTTTGCTAACCAAACCCATTTACTGGATGATTCTCTAAACTTCCCAGTACCATCTAATTACTATACATATTGAAATAATCTGTTTATGGAGCCTATTAATAACTCAGATTCTGTCTCCATTAATAGAAAGGTACGCTCTTTAGGTACATAAGGTATATATTTAAAGTTATTGAAAAATCGTGAGTGCCTTTATGTGACTTATTTGCACAGGATAGTATAATTTATGTGTGCTTTATTATTGCAAGCCTATTGTGTCCCACTGCAGTGCAAAGGTCTACCTGCTGTTCTTCCACTTCTCTCAAGAGTCCAGTCCATCCCGCCATTTTCATCTGGGCATGCCGCGTTATCGTTTGCCATTAAGTGGGAGTTGGGTTGTCAGTTTAGTTCAAGGTGTGCCTTATAAATATGAAATAAATAAAATTTCCAATTTGTTTAAGTATTTTGCAATATTTTTTTTTATTATGATAATATGATCAATATGGGTAGACCCTGAAAGTGCTGGCGAGACGATCTGGATGCGTTTATGGCTGACTGGCAGGAGAAAACGATAGACAGGAGCACGTGGAATGGTATGGGGGAGACCTTTGCCCAGCAGTGGGACAGTACAGGTTAAAAAAAATATGATCAATGTATAATTTTATTATTTGTGTAGATATTCGGTTTTTTTCTATCAGAGCTATATTCATAATCGCGACCTTAGACTGACTGACTAGACTCTGATCCTAGACTGTCCTGTTTTGGATACTCGCAGCCTGAACAGCGTCATGAACGATGATGGACGATGGATAGGTGACCTTATGATTTTCTTTTAGAACGAAAACAGATATTTACTCCCAAAAAACAAAGCGTACGAGTGTTTTTTGTGATAAATAAATCTGTTTACAACAAATTATGAATAAAAACTTTAAAAAGTAATGATCGTCGACCAAACAATATAATTTTATTAACATTGGTTCTCAAAAGGGAGTTTCAAACGGTATTTTAAAAAAAGCAGGGTAAAGAGTCGGACTCCAGCACGGAATGCGGTAGCGAAATGAACCGGCACGATTTTATGCGTTGCATAAATAGTGTTGCCTGACCACATGCTTTAAAAATATACTAGGTATTAAAGGTAGTAGAACCTATTTATCTCATTTTCATGCAGTGTGTGCTTAAAACATCCAAAATTTATTAATAAGTTGGTCCCACTGGAGTCAACTCCTAGATCTGGTCCAGTTTTCAGGCCAACACGTTGTCTTTTGAATTTAAGGATAGATACTAAGTACCAGCTTATTTAAATCTTTACGAATTGTTTTGAAAGGGAAACGGATTCATCTGTGTTTTCAAAATACTTTTCTATGTGACAATTTAATAAACATAACATACCATCACGCCTCTATCCCCCGAAGGGTTAGGCAGAGGTGTACTTAATGTACACCCTCAGTTCGCCGGTATGTTTGGGTCCCATGTAATAGGGGGCGAGCCTATTGCCATTCACCAGGCACAAATCCAGACTCCAAGCTGCTACTGAGAATTTCATAGAAAAACTTAATAACACTTTGCTCGACCTGGGGATCGAACCCAAGACCTCCAGCGTAGCAGTCGCGATTGGGACCACTAGACCAACGAAGCAATTTAATAAACATAACTAGTAATTATTTTTTATTATTTCCTTTTATCTATGTTAGAATATCATAAAGAGGAAGATTTATTTGTTTGTCTCTGGATTTTAATCATTATTTCATGATTAGTTATTTCTGATTAACATAGGCTAGGATTGATTATTACCGTAAAATAACTAGAATTGGTCCCAAGCGCGACTGCTACGCTTGAGGTCCTGGGTTCGATCCCCAGGTGGAGCAAAGTGTTATTGGGGTTTTCTATGAAATTCCCAGTAGCAGCTCGGAGTCTGGATTTGTGCCCGGTTAATGGCAATAGGCTCGCCCCCTATTACATGGGACCTAAACATACCGGCGAAATGTGGGTGTACATTAGTAGACCTCTGCCTTACCCTTCGGGGAATACAGGCGTGATGGTATGTTGTTGTTATATATCTAGTAATCTTAAGATGGAAATATCATTTGTTTAACTTGCCACAAGAGAAACACATTAATTTCAGTACTTTTTTTTTTCATATTAAGCCAAGATAAGGTAAGGATTAAATATTTCGTCCGGATTCAATTTAAAAAATGGTAAATAATATGCAAAATAAAAGGAACTTACTGAATACAAATAGAATCGTAATAGCCCCTTTGAATACTCACGAACTTAAATATGTGGTTAGATAGTACAATTGCAAGCCATTATGTCTCCTAAGACTCCTCGACGTGCGTAGACGCTTTTAAGCGCAGTCGTCGCTCATACTATGCAAAATTACAAGCAAATAAGTAATTCGAATGCAGCTCACGACTTGCAAGCATAATGGGGCAATTTCCTAGTCATTTCCTGGTGGCTGCAAGCAATCCGACGTCTTGCGGCGTCGTGATACCCGGTTTTTGATGATTGAACACCGTGTTTCGTCAATGTCCACCGTCTTGTGAAATCAGAATATTCTGTTAAAATTTATCAATAGTTTTCCACGAACGAGTTAATATTTTCCAATGAAACACTAGCTGATTCCACAGACGTTCAACTGATGTGACGTAATTTGGCACTTACGTCTGTCAAACTTCAAAGTTGAAAATAAATATGAAAATGGCTGAATATAGGGAAAAGAAAAAATATGGCTATCCTATTTTTCGATCTAGTTTATTACAATACAATACAATAATTAAAATTACAATATTTATTACAACAATGAAATATTGTCTATTGAAAAATCTCAGCTCTTATTGTAATGAAAGTGATCAAGAATTGCAATACCTACTTTGCCGTTTGGGATCCATTAACAAAGGGTCAGTCGTAACAGTCACGCCGCACCTAATTAACTGTTTGGATGATTAGAATCGGTATATTTCTCAATGGAATATATGTTATATCACAACTTAATTGGCATACGAATTATTAACGTGATTTATCATAGTTCAATTTATAACAGCCATTTGCTGTAGTTGCAGCAAAAAATGTTAATGAATCCAAGGCTGAATGCTTAGAAATGTGAACCTTTCACAAAAAAGAAAGACAAATTGAATAGAATCACTCATAAATTAGAAGATATTTGTACCTATAACTCCTATTTTAGAGACAAGTGACCATTTGATATAGTGTATGAAACCATACCATGAAAACTTAAATCTCTACTTTAATTCCCAAATTAACCCCTAACTTATTACCGCTGAAATGTTGAATGAGTTGCTTCTGGAGTTGATATTTCCCGATGCATATAATTTGGGCGTCTTGAAGTCACGAGTGAATCGGTTCCTTTTAGGCAAGTGCGCTTCATCGTTAATCGCAGTGTCGCAACATTCGCATTTAACGACAGGCGAACTGGCGGCTTGTGAACGCAGTGATAGCCTTGTGATATGACCATTGGACTGCCAAGTCAAAGGTCTCAAGTTCGAATCCAGGGCACGCACCTCTGTCTTTTCGAAGTCATGTGCGTATTAATAATTGATTATCACGCGCTTATATGGTGAAGGAAAACATCGTGAGGAAACCTGCATGCCTGAGAGATGTCTTGGCGGCATCTGAAGTCTGCCAACCCGCAGTAGGCTAGCGTGGTGGCCTAAAGCCTAATCCCTCTCGTTCTGACAGGAGACCTGTGCCCAGCAGTGGAGCAATGTAATGGGTTGATGATGATGATGATGAACTGGCGGTCAAGCGTAGGCCCGTTATGAATAAAAACTAAACTTTATCCGCACAAAAAAATCTTTAATGAAAAATCGTACCTTCCGATTTACATATTCTTCTAGGAGCCCAATGTAGTTCAGAAAGTATCGTAACGCAACAACTAGTTGTAGAATCATGTACGGCGGAACAACTTTGCAATTTACCTGCTTACATTCGGAAATTTTCAGTAAAACAAGGCAAACGATATAAACAAAGGAAGTCGCAACTAAGTTATATTGAGGAACTTTGCACCTTACGAGGTTCTGCACTGGTGGTTGCAATGAATTTTGAATATCTAATTGTGTACAATTTCGGGTCACGTATAGTTGAAACGACTTCAAAAGCTCGTTTATTGCACATAGTTTTAATGTACAAGGTAGAAAGGTTATAGAGTGTTTCTTATTTTTATTATTTGCTGAATAGTATCGTAGTGGGTTTGAAACTCGAAAATAAACGAGATTGATTTTAAAAAATTAAGAAAGACAGGCTTTTTAGGCAGCTGACTAGATTGACCGACAGAGATGTGCTCCTCGATGTTGTGTTGCTAAGAATGGTCACCCATCTGTATATTGACCGCTGTATAAGCAATATTATAAGATATAGAATAAGACCGAATTTGTTTACTACATAGCCACAAGCCTCTGAATAAAATGTAGGTAAGTTATAATTGCCATTTGCAAGAAACGTATAATTAAAAAGATAACAGGTGAAAATAGCTATTTAAGCGGTGTCTTCTCATCGATTTAATAGAGTGATCAAAATTTATTCCATGGTACCGACAATAACTTCCCGGGAACATTGTTGCCGAAGAACATTGAAAAGTTTTCTTGTTAAAAGTTCTCTATTGCGGAATGAGAATAATAATTCTTGAAATCACTTCCTTATTTAAGAGAATATTACTATCTTATCTATCATGAAGTCTCTAATGTGCGAGGTAAAGCTGTGCTTGCTTCGGTCTTGTTATGGATGGGTAATTTTGACTAATCAAGCCCACTCCGTATACTTACTGCAGTAAGTGCGTCAAATCAAATGTTACATATTGCAACCAAGAATACCATATACCTATTGTAGGTACTTATTAGTAGTAAGTATATAAAATATATGCTGTGACGACTGATAGTCTAAATATTGCATTGATATTCTATGTTTTTGTGAAACTTGGTTAAAACCTGACACAATGCAATTTAATGTAAATAACTTCATGGTTGCCAGTGCATACAACAGAATATCAGCAGCGGGTGGTGGAACCTTGATTCTTTGTAACCGCAACCATAAGTTCAAAGAACGAAAGGATATCATCTCGTGCTCTGTTGATCGCTTATGTGAGATAGCACGTGCTGAAGTAGAAAACTATATTATTATATGTGTGTATAGGCCACCTTCTTCAAAATTTTCTGCATTCTTGACAGTAATGGAAGATGTTCTTAGAAAAGTTTTTAAATGTAAGAAATACATCTTTGTTTGTGGCGATTTTAACATTGATTTTTTAATAGAATCCTCTGATAAATGTCAATTATTAGCCTTGTTTAATTCTTTTAATTTAGAACATATTTTTAACGAACCCACTAGGATTACTGCTACTTGTAATACTTGTATTGATAATATTTTTTCAAATTGTGCAGTTCAAGACTCCTCACTAGTTAGCGGTGTTAGATCAGATCACATGGGACAGCTGATCTCTATTGAGACTAACAAAAGGCCACTTATTAATAAAACTATCTCATTTAGATCTCTAACAGAAAATAAACTTCGTTCTATGCAGGAGTTAGTTAGAATGCAATTGTGTAAGACAGATTTTACTTCAAAGGAACCCAACACGAATTATAGCAAGCTGTTTAGTATAATATGTGAATCATTAAACAAGTCATGCCCTCTTAGAAAGGCTTCGCATCGTAAAAATGGTAAATTTAATGAATGGGCCACAGACGGCATTAGGAAAAGTAGAGATATGCTTTATAAACTGTATTATGAAAAATCTCTAACCTCCGACATAAGTTTTCATAATTATGTGCGTAGTTATTCTAAATGTTTTAAAAAAGTATGCATTGAAGCGAAATCTAAACTTATCAGTAGACAAATAAACAAATTTGATAATAAAATTAAAACAGTATGGAAGATAATAAATACTGAAAGGGGCAACACCAATAAACAGGATTTTGAACTAAATTTAAAATTAAACAACAAAGTGATCTCAAACAAAGTAGAAGTCGCAAAAGCTTTTGAACAATATTTCACTAATATTCCGATCGAGGTCACGAAATCTTTACATTCGTCCTCATTATTTGCAGAATCCCTAGCTAAGAAATTTTTCAATAGAGAAATACCTAATTTTAAATTTAGTAAAGTATCTCCCCTTACAGTTAAAAAAGCTTTTAATAGTCTAAATATGAAAAATACCGAAGACCTATGGGGCTTATCCGTTAGATTACTCAAGTCGATTATCGATGATATCGCTCCGACACTTGCAAATTTATTTAATCTTTGTATTAAGACAGGAAGCTTTCCAGACCTAATGAAACAAAGTAAAGTAATTCCAATTTTCAAATCCGGCTGTAAGGCAGATCCCTGTAATTATAGGCCCATTTCTGTTCTCCCTGCTTTAAGTAAAATATTTGAAAAACTCATGCTAAATCAAATGATAGCACATTTTCACGTAAATAAGATTCTACATAATGAGCAGTTTGGCTTCATGAAGGGTAGGTCAACGTCTGATGCAGGCACGAAACTAGTCTCTCATATTCTAGAGGCTTGGGAGGGATCACGAGATGCCATAGGTATCTTCTGTGATCTTTCCAAGGCTTTTGATTGCGTTGATCACAAAACGCTTATCCGTAAATTAGAGTACTACGGAATGAGAGGGCTATCTTTGGAGCTGGTGTCTTCCTATCTTTCTGAGAGGCGACAAAAAGTGGGCATCAATGGAGTCACATCTCCCGGGTCTGTAGTTAAAATGGGGGTTCCACAGGGCTCTATTTTAGGCCCGTTCCTTTTCTTAGTGTACATAAATGACCTCCCCTATATGATGTCCGAGTTATCTAATATAGTTTTATTCGCTGATGATACTTCACTCATATTTAAGATCGATCGGAATGATAGCAATCTTTTTAATGTAAATAAGAGCCTTAAATCCCTATCTAACTGGTTTGCTGCTAATAATTTACTACTTAATGCTAGCAAAACAAAATGTTTAAAATTCTCATTACCAAATGTACCACAAGTTAAGACTAACTTAATGCTTGAAGGCAGCAAACTCGATCTAATCAACGAAACTGTTTTCTTAGGTATAACGGTTGATAGTAAGTTACAATGGGGCGCTCACATCTCAGCCCTATCTCGCAGATTAAGTTCCGCAGCATATGCGGTGAGGAAAATTAGGCAGATCACTGACGTAGCTACGGCTAGACTTGTATACTTTGCTTACTTTCACAGCATTATGTCATACGGTATTCTGCTGTGGGGATCAGCTGCTGACGTAGATTCGATTTTTATCTTGCAGAAAAGGGCCATCCGCGCAATCTACAATATGGGCCCTCGTGATTCCCTTAGAGAAGTCTTCAAGAACGTCAATATACTAACGCTGCCGTCACTTTATATTTTACAAAACATCATGTATATCCGCAAAAACCTGCATATGTTCAGCTTAAATAGTGACTTTCACAACCTCAATACTAGAAATAAACATAAAATAGTGGTACCTAAGTTTAGATTAACAAAAACAAATAAATCATTTCTAGGGAATTGTGTGCGTTTTTACAATAAACTCCCAAAATCAGTCACCGATCTTACCGGCAAGAAATTTAAAAATTATGTGAAATCGGTCCTTGCGAAGAAAGCATATTACAAAATCAAGGACTACGTTGATGATAAAAATGTGTGGTGTTAAAATACGGGTGCACTTGTGGTCTCCCTGGCAACCTGAGGTTACTTTATTCACTCTCAATTATCTTGTATATTGTTTACCACTTTATATAAACAGGAACTGTAAATGTGAGTACATCGTAGCCATTTATGTCTAAGTAGTTTATAGTTATCCTAGTTCATATTTTTGATGATGGGTATTCTTACACATAGTGTATCTGTTTTAGTTTGACATTGCGTTCTCATTTGCTGAGAACCTTCTTGTAATTTTAGACCCGACTTCAGGCTAATTATGACATAAACCTCCAATGCACTCACATCCTGTTATCGGCATAATGTACCAGCAAATTATGTTAAAACAATATATTTTAAAAGAGTGTCCATGGAGTTTCTTGCCGGATTCTTCTCCATAGGATCAACTTTTTGGAACCGTGCAACTAGAGTCAATAACGTTTCATAAACGCTTGTAAAAGCTTATTTGAAATAAAAACATTTGATTTGATTTGAAATGATAAATAATTATTCTGACAATAGATTTTTCTTTAGGATAGGAAGCCATGTTGCCGAGTTTGCTGAGACATTCTGGCTTTAGATGGGAGACACTATTTAGCCAAATCGGGTTGGATATAGAATGGAAGTTTGCACCAGTATTACAATTGAAAAAATGATTTATTTTTATCTCCTTTTAATAAAATACAGCTACTCGACGCAATGTTAATCCTACTAATTAGTACGTTATTCTATGCATGAAGAAAAACAAAAAAATATTCTCTCTTTACTACATAGTCTCGTCAGTAATTAATTATAAGCTATCGCATAATAGAATAATTGCAATTATTATTGAGTGACTATGTGTTTGTTTTACGTTTACTTTGTATTGTAGATATAATTTATTTGTACTACATATGAGAAAAAGCTAGTGTATTCTCTGTGAGGATTGCAATAGTCCCCGTTGGCTTTTACAACTCGCTCGAAACAGAGGAACTTTTCTTGATTTTATTTTCATTTTTTAAACTTTTTATGCTTCCTCGCATGTTTCTTTAAATAAAAATATTCTTCGAAACACATTTTTCCTTGTTAGTTCTTGTTTATATGCCCGATGCGTAAACATTGTTGCCAAATACTAAATATTAGGTATATTGATGTGGAACGGTCTGTGGCGTAGTCTACTAAACATCGTGCCATAGTCTAATATCGATTAACATGTCAAATATACATACCGTCATGCCTGTATCCGAAGGGTTAGGCAGAGATGTACCTTAATTCGCCGGTATATTTAGGACCCATAAGGAGTTCTACTTATGGAAAGGCATAAGTGTAAATTTTTCCAAGCAAAAACAGCAAAAAAAATTATGTAAACCATTCAAAGTCAAGCAAACGCAAAATAAATGTAAACCAAAGTCGTCAAAATATTTCTCAGGGTAATATTTCGAATTCACGGAAAGTGCTTTGATTATTACGATTCAAACATTTTCATACTCATTGAACACAGTAAGGAGTCTGTAAAAGAATAAAATGATAATAAATTCAAGAAATTAGACAAACTCGTGGGACTTTATCACCGCTTCGCGTATCCAAGCATTTTGAAAGACATCTAAAATTGGCGAATAATCCTTTTCTTAGCAGTAATTTATTTCCGAATGGACCGTTCAAGTTTTTTTAATCTACCCTTCTTGATTTTTTTTTTAATTGAAGAACAGTTTATCATTGAGTTTCCTGGTACGTACGTCAAATTATCCGCTATGCTTCAATATTTATCCTATTCACTCATGCTTATACTTATTATAATGGAAGTAATTTCGTTTATTGTTATTTATCTTTTTAAATTTTACTTATTCGTATCTAATGTTAAAACGCATTGGTTTTAACTTAATTGTATATTATGTTTATACAAATATTTACCGCGCCCTAATGTAAAACTTACTTAATATGTTATACTTACTTTCTGTTAACCATACCATCACGCCTGTATTCCTTGCAGGGTTAGGCAGTATTAGCAGTAGCAGTAGTTAGCAGTTCTATACAGCCAAAGTTCACAAGTTTTATTTTAAGTCCTGTATCATAAAAAAACACTGGGCAAGCGTATTGATATTAACTAGGCATACATACGAAGATACTGATAATTTCTTAATGAAAATTCCAATTTACCCAGGATCTCACGTTCAGCAGCCGGCCTAACAACAATTATATCAATACTTTAAAATGCTAATATTATAGATTTTTAATTAGATGTAAGATGTTCCTGATATATGTAAATAATGGTAAACTTATAAGTCTTATCAAAGAATTAAGACTTCACATGAATCTATAGGCTAAATATATGGTGCGTAATATCAAGTGTTATTCCACCATTAAGTAGAGGATTTCGTATCTCCTCTTAATGACCACTCGCACCGATAATAAGCAATTTATATGACCCATTACAGGATCCAAGCAGTCATTAAGATAAACTTAAGGAAATTCTCTCACTAATTTAAGTACCTGCTCACCTAATAAGAACAAGATATAAAACAAAAGGTGTAAAAACTGCATCAAGTTTATTTATTTATTTATTTATTTATTTATGATAAGCACACCAACAATACAATCGCTTAAGATCTAGAACATAATAACTACCAAATTTGACTTATTAGCAATTATACAAATAACAGGTATGCATTACATTTAAAAATTAACACAGAACCTAAGAGACTATATATAGTACTATCACTTTAAGGTTTTCTAAATAAAAATTAAATCAATATATTTCAATATTAAACTAGATTTTAGATTTTAATTAATTAACGTTATTTAAGCAGGATGTGTCTGTATAATCCGAATTTCATAGAAAAAATATCAATCGGGTTATCCATTGCAATGCAATAGACCTTTCATTATACAGCCTTGCCATACGTGTTAGAGGACTGTTTAGTGTGGTATTTAAAGTAGATGTAGGAATATCGAAAATACGATGATGGCGTTTACTGCGTAGACTTAGTCTAAATTTAAAATTATTTATCAAGTGTGCATCTATGGAACCATTTATAATTTTATGAAGAACAAGTAAGTCAGAATTATTTCGTCTTTCTTTTAAACTTAACATCTTAAAGTGCTTTATTCGGTCATTATAGTCTGGAATCGTTTTTCTAATGCCACATCTTACACATAAATATCTTACAAAACGAGCTTGGATAGATTCCACGTCATCTGCATATGTTGTGTAATAAGGAGACCAAATTGTGGAGCAGTATTCCAAGGAACTCCTTACCAAGGCGTTATAGAGCAGAACAATGCTACTGCTGCTACGAAACGGTTTTGACATACGTATTATAAAACCAAGCATTCTTTTAGCCTAGTTCTTCCTGTGTATACAAATACGATCTATCAACAAGGCTTTGTAATACTCTTGTCGTATATAACATGCCAGGCATCGCCCCGTCTGCCTTCAGACCTCGTGAAGACAACCGGAAAATTAGAAAGTAAACACTGACTTCCTACATTGCGATTTTACAGCAAAGCTTTATGGGAAAAATATAGTCAAGTCTCTCGCGGAAATACGGGTGGAGTATATGTAGATAATTACATAATAAGAAACGAATGAAGAGGTCTTTATTCAATTAAAAGAAACGAAGGACCGTAAGCGCTCCAAGGATATACTCTCGAGGCTTAGGAGACAAATTTCCCTGGAAACAAATGCGATTCAAATTCAGACAAATAGTCCCCGCGCGGAAGAAGCCGTTTACCAGGAAATTTGTCCATCAGTCTTGGGCCAAGCAAATTTTGTTTTTTCTTTTCCCTTTTCTAGGCTGTATTACGAGGAATTGTATACACACAAATGTACAAATGCTTTTTATTAAGAGCATCTGGTTCTTTAAACGAAGTATTCGAGCAGGCTTATTGTTTATTATTGTTATTTTATTACACACCTTAAAAACATACCGTCACGCCTGTATTCCTCGAAGACAGAGCAGAGCTGTCAAATCATATCAAATCGTTTTATTTCAAATAAGCTTTTACAGTTTGTGTTTAAGAGTGCAGTGATAGCCTAGTGATACGACCATCGGACTGCCAGGTCAAAGGTCTCGAGTTCGAATCCAAGGTACGCACCTCTGACTTTTCGAAGCATGTGCGTATTAATAATTAATTATCACGCGCTTAAACGTTGAAGGAAAACATCGTGAGGAAACCTGCATCCCTGAGAGATTTTCTTGACGGTGTGTGAAGTCTGCCAACCCGCAGTAGGCTAGCGTGGTGGATTATAGCCTAATCCCTTTCGTTCTGAGAGGAGACCCGTGCCCAGCAGTGGGACAATGCAATGGGTTAATGATGAAGCTTTTACAAGCGTTTATGAAGTGTTATTTACTCTAGTTGCACGGTTCCCAGAAGTTGATCCTATGGGGAAGAATCAGGAAAGAAACTCCATGGACACTCTTTAAAATCAAAGTACTTATGTATACCCCCAGGTTTTGGGTGTGTGGCCCCATGTAAAAGGGGGCAAGCCTTTTGCAATTAACTGGGACCACAACCCTGAAAATTTCATAGTAAAACCCAATAACACTTTGCTCGACCTGGGAATCGAACCCATGACCTAACTACTACTGACTAATAAGGCAGTCTATTAATTATAAAACACAACTTCAACATCATACCTATCCGTTCCTTATTTGTAAAATGATTGTTTGACATGTGTCACAATTTTATTTTGATCTCATAGGTAGGTATAAACTTTCTTTTGTCTTGTTTTATTTTTAATAGTGCTGTATGGCTTGGAAAACTTTCTCTCTCTATCTTTTGCAATCTGTCTATTCACATATCTGTGTAGTGTTTTGTTTTTGAAGTACTTGTCCAATACTAGTATGTGCTGAATCGTCATAATCATATTAGCCTTTTACTTTTGTTTAAGTCGGCATCCAGCCTAATAAGCTGCTGAATAATAATATTTTACACGATGCGATCGTCTTTTTGGGATTCTGAATACCACTAACGATTGTCATAGGTATTCTATGACAACGCGGACCAATGGTTTAACGTGCGTCGGCCACTCTGTGTTGGTGGTCTCGTGGTAACCTATCGACAGAATATTCGCGGCAGGCGCAGCGTAGTTAACACCTAGCTAAGCGCCAGACATACACTTTTTATACTTTTTCTTTACCAATGACTGGAAACCTTAATCAAACGCAATTTTATGAAACTCGTCTTACGGACGTAGAGTGATGACAAAAATAATGTTTTACAAAATGAAGCGGATTCAAACCCAAAGCCCTCATCGTTACCTAGTTGCCGGATCGTTAGGAATATTAAAACTTCTTCGCACCAAAGTAGGCACTTATGTTCCCAGCAAGCTTAATTTGAGAGACTTTGATCCTCCAGAATGATGGAGCAGAAAATGATCCGCTTGTTGGAACGTCCAATCTTTATGACGCTAAATTGGTTTCAACCTGTTGAGGTAAGTTCTATTAGAATTTAATATTTTATTAATTCACTGACGCTTACCGGTTCCTAGTTACTGAAATATCAGATTTTGCATTGTGTCTATAATATCTAAAACCTATATTTGAAAATACACACACGGGTTTACAAATTTACTTTTGATTTTATTTACTTTAATTTTGATCAAATGTTTATAAAATACTAACTCAACTTTTTATTGTAACCATCTACCTATGTTATTTGGTTTTATCGACAAAGTTCAGCTGGAATTTATCGACAAAATCACACAGGACAAAATATTTTTTGTTTGACTAAACTGTTTTCATGTATGTTCCAACTTTTATCATTTTCCAAATTTTATTTGTTGCTCAGCACAGTACTACATGTCACTTAAACTCAATAGCCATTCATTCAAAATAAACGCATAAACAGCAGAAATAATCGAGTATTTTTTATGGCATCGCTGCAAATAAAAACGGCATTTCATACAAGCACTCTCCACGCATCAGTGATTGCAATATCTCTCAAAAGCAATACGGGATTTTAGTAACAGTTGTCCTCTGAAAAGGGAAAACCGCAAACTCATACAAATATCATGCAACCATACTCGAGCCGCATACAATCAATTTCAATCAAACTGTGTCAATATAAATTATGGATGGATGAATTTTCACGTGGTCGTATTTATTAGAGCAGATTAAAATTACATTATTAGTATGGCAGAAGCGTATTGGCTCCGTTATTCTCTTAATTAAAATTAATGATTTAATTTGACATTGATGGCAAAGTCAACTGGATTTTGAAGTGTACTTTAAAATCCAGATTGATTTCGGATAATATAATTCGGTTTTAATAACTCGACATGAAAATTGTGTTCGTCGAAATGGTATCTATATTTTTTTTTCATCTAACGGCTAGTGACAATTGTCACCTAAGGACATCTGCAACACCAAAAGACTCAACGGGGGTCGTTTTACTTCCAATTCTCTCTGTCAAATGCAAACGAACATCATCATAAACTCATTATATTGTCGCACTGCTGGGCGTGGGTCTCCTCTCCGTAGAAGGCTAAAATCCACCACGCTACCACCACGCTTCACGCGCCTTCAAGAAAATCTCTGTCATGCAAATTGCCCTACGATGTCACGATGAGTTTCATCGTTGTAACGCACATGATTTAGAAAATTCATATGGGCGTGCCTTGGATCGGAACTCGAGACTTTTGAGTTGGCAGTCCAATGATCATCTCAATAGGTGATCAATGCCCTTAACACGAATATAGCGAATAAGAATTTTACCAACGCTTGCAGTCTGTGAGCGAGAATAATATTAGAATAAAAACATAACATAACATACCATCACGCCTGTATTCCCCGAAGGGTTAGGCAGAGGTGCACTTAATGTACACCCACAGTTCGCCGGTATGTTTGGGTCCCATGTAATAGGGGCGAGCCTATTGCCATTCACCGAGCACAAATCCAGACTCCGAGCTGCTACTGCGAATTTCATAGAAAAACTCAATAACACTTTGCTCGACCTGGGGATCGAACCCAAGACCTCTAGCGTAGCAGTCGCGATTGGGACCACTAGACCAACGAGGCAGTCATGCAACTATGCACAAATTATATTGTGAAATATTAGAATAATGCATTTTATTTGACTCAAAAAGGATACCTAACCTACATTGTCAATTACAAAAATAAAATCGTTACTGATTACTAAACCATTACGACAACTAGTAGTTATCTATACTTGGTCCAAGACTTGTACTACAAATCACCAGGCTCTGCCCAATACCCAAGTATATTATCTTTCAAAACCAGAACCAGAGCATTTTTCTTAAAAACTCTGTGTTTTATTTTAAGTAACAGTACCGGTTTGTAACCAAGATTTTAACCGGTCATATTTTCCACAAATCACGAAAAGAATGTATCACACGATTTAATATTATTATATCTTAAATTATTTTTTTCCTTTGCCAGATGAAGCGGACGTCGATTCCCGCAAATCATTTCCCAGCCCTGCAATAAATAGCTACAATTGTATACGAGTTTCGCTACAATCGAAGCGTGAAAGCAACCGACGCGAGTCACCATCAGTCAAACGTCAAGATGTGTCGTGACTACATACCATTTTCCAAGTGCCTGGGTTTCGGGCCCAACAAATAGATCACGGTACCGATACTCCGTGCGCGATGAAGAGCGATCGTTTTTGTATGTGACTACAAAATATTGAAGGACAAGCAAATCACTGCACGGAATTCGAATAAAAGGGGTTTTGACATGTCGATTTATATTTTATTTAACTGTCAAAGTTGCACAGTCACAAATTATATATGTAGTTAAAGATATAAATTTTAGAGAATGTAAAATTCACACAGGTAGGGTTCGAATCTGCGTGTCTCCAGATAAGAACACTAGACGCTCCGAGACCACTGCCGTAATGTTGAATTAGTCTTTCGAATTTTACGTCTTAAGGTGGCTTTGGCGCCATTTATTAATGAAACTTATTACTGTGTCCCTTATATTTTATGATATTTTATTTTTATAATATTAGGATATTTTTGAGCTTTCGAAGTGATACAAGCACATGTATCTTGTTAGTCTTTGTTACAAGTGTCAAAAAATCCGCACTAAAATAAAGTGAAATTGTTTTTAAGTGACGAAGAGGGTATACAATTAATTTAAACTTATTTAGAGGCTAAGCTTCTAGGCAATATTCCAAAGAGTAAAATTCTACAATTAACATTACTTAGAAAATAATTTACGTAAATGTAGAACGACTATAATTTAGTTTGCGTCCCAGTTTCAAACTTCCAAAGAAGTGATAATGTGATAAAAGTGGACAGAATAAGTTGTAAGTAGATCACAATGGGATTAAAGATCTTACAAAAGTCATGTTGTCAAGTTTATTGTATCAAATAATCTATGAAAGGTCATTTAGGCATCTTTATGCTTGTAGCCTGTTAATATCCATGGTAAAATAATAATATTATGCCAGATATTTCATAACAGACTCCCCATGACTACGTTATTGAGTCTGTAAATAAATAAATATACAAGATGTTTTTTCACTGAATTCTATCTTCTATAGGTAATGTCACCCCCTATTACGAGATTATTAAAGAGAATACCTGGCGTAGCATTATATTGTAGACAGGTATATAATCAAAGTATTGCACCATTCAATGAAAAACCTAGTTACCGCTAGAGGCGCTATCTTGATGGACTTGATAAATTCATATTTAGAACCCCTATCTAGGATTTTTTACGATTAATAATAATGTATCTAATTCGCTAAAAGCAACTTATTTTACTTCTGAGAATACACTAAACAATGCCTCTAAGCGTAATCCTCATTACTACCCACAATTAATCATGAAACTGTCAAATCTCGATCACAATCACGATGTTGTCTCCACAGTACGCGTGATCGGATAGTTCCCAAGGATTATCCGTGAGCAATATGCCATCGTTTGGACACGCTATCGTCCGCCCGCACCCGCGTATTTACACTACTCGATTATTATTTGAAGCGAGGAAGCCGGTTGTTATTATTTTTGCCCGTGCATGACGCTACGAACGGTTGGTACCCTATATAATGATATTGAGATAAAATTATAAGTTATAAAAGGCGTAATGGCCTAATGCCGGTCTGCAACGTAGAACAGTTCTGTCTCACCTTTATGAGGAGACAGGCGTGATGTTCGAGTCACGCAACAGAAGCTTTCAGTTAAAAAAAATATATTTTATAAAGGTACCAGGCATCTATTCCCCGAAGGGACACGTGTAATAATGCGCATTTCCAGTTAGGTAGTATGTTTTAAATCCCAAGTGATAGAGGGCGAGTCGATTGCCATTAACTGTGCACAAATCAAACCTAACCCAATAACTGTGCTTGACCTTGGAGTCGCACCGACGACCTTTTGGTGTAGCAGTCGCGTTTTGGACCACTAGACTAGAATATTGTATATATCCACAATAAAATGCAATTACTACAATACTAAAAACTACATGAATGATAATAAAATAAATAAAATAATAAATAGCAATATTAGGTATATGATATTATTATAGATTATTAACATATTTTATTACATTATTACATATGAATTGAATATTACCATGGATATGTAATCCATGGTAATATTAAATTGTGTCTATCTAATATAATAATCACCTGTATGTGAACATTATGGAATGCTTATGGAATGCAATAAATATATATGAATATGAAGGCAGTTATTAAAGTGATAACTGTAGAATGTACGTAAACTGTCGATAATGTTGTTTATTTCATATTTGAGTAATATTTATCAAAGACTTTCCATGCAATCATAATATCTCTATACAATATATTACATAGTTTTGATCAAGTGTGTGTGGAAAACGCTATCGATTGTTTGTGGTAATGGCTCTCTCGTACTAATTGTAACGTGCTTACATGTATCATTGCAAATAAGCATTGCAAATTACCTACATTCCCATAACGATACTGTTACATTAAGTACTGGTGTGTAATCTGTGAAACTGTTACATTTAATTAAATGCTTTTCGAATAATCTGAAAGTCATTGCGGGTTTGTCGCGTTCACCAGGAGAGGCCTACATCCATCAGTTGACGAATATAACCTGATGATAACATATTATGTCTTTGATAATATTTTTGTCAGTTTCTTTGTGTGAAGTAAATGTTGTTCTTTGCGTGAAGTGGTCGATGACAACAACACAACACAACAAACAATACCTATATAAATGTCTTTACATCTTCTCGACGAAGATTTTTGTATCATAATTTTCCACATAATTAAATAAATTACAGTAGTTTATTTAATTGAGGGTATACTTAATTAAATACAATAATGTTAAGATCGGTACCATTTCAACGTGAACAATATCTTCTATTATACATCAGACAGTCCTTTAATGATTGACCAATATGTAGTATCCTCTCTTTCATCCATATGACGCACGATTTTAAAGCAATGCAAAAATTCTTGACTTTTTATGTATGATGTGTCAACCTGCTGTCATTGTCACCTGGAACGCATTCTTTTTTTTTTCGTGCAACGACGCACGCCGTAAAAACTTTTCTTACAGGATTTAAAATGTTTTTACGACTAAAATAAGCAATAAAAGGCATTAACAATAATGCCTAAATGCAAAGTAATAGTGATGTGTATATTTTGAAGAAGTTTTCAAGGATTGAAGATACGACAACGTAAATTAATAAAATATCGTTACACTCTCCCTCCAAAGAAGACTGTTCCTTACTTCTGTGGTGATTTATTATACAGATACTTACCTAGTATCACCAAAGAAGAGGTTTTTTGCAGGATCCAAGATACTTATTGAGGTAAATGATAACCTCCTACATGGAACATGCAACACAGTTGCTATTGATTCACAATGCACGAAATAAACAATAAGACCTAAGATCGAAACTGTGGGTTCGTTTAATGGTCGTTACCATGTCTGGGACCAACACTGTGGGGTTGTTCGAAGACATTAACACGCCAAGGATTGTCACTGTGGGGTCATTCACGGCGCTGTTCACTGCCTAGCATTGGTACTGATGGACCATTCGATGGCAATATTTTGATGTAACAAGTTGCACAGGTGCACACTACACTAAAAGTGTTCGGATTTCGTGCAATTACAATGTAAAGAAAAAAAAGGGGGGGGGAGTACACCAGTCCAGGGATAACAAGGTATGTGTTAGTAGAAAACAGTTTTATTTTTCAGATGAGGAAAAAATATTACATAGGAATGTACTAAAAGTGCCTGGTTCATAAAATAATGTTAAAAACCTGAACAAATGACCAGGAAATAGGCCAACAGTGGGGTGCCCTAAGGGCAATACCTACTCTAAATGTTGAGATGGTCAAGAGGCAGGAAAACATCTCACAAATGTGCACTGACAAAAATGACAACACATTCTTCTATCGGTCATTATATGGTTACACCGTTAATCACCCAATTAACTAGGTACTTATCTCTATAACAGCATCAACTACGATATTTAGAATTTATTTTACCTAACCTATGCTGAGCATGCATACAACTGAAAAAGTGTTAAAGGAAGAGGCAACATAAGATACTTCTAGTAGTATTGTACAACACTGGAAAATATTGTTGGTAATTATGTTACTAATATATATGGGAGATAACCTCGCTGACAAAATCAAATTCTCTATAATGACTAAACCTATAGGAAACATAAGTCAGAAGGTAATATCATAAACTTATTAAATGTTTACCGAATGCTATACTAACTAGAACTGCAGCAGGCACATCAAATTACATCTCTGAAGCAAGCTGCAACAAGGAGAGAAGGTAGTCAATAGCAGCAGTACCAGTAGCAGATCCAGGTGGTTCCCGGGGAGCATACCTACTTCAACAATCAGTATCATCACAGACATACTGGCAGGTATAACATAAATATTTTATTATAACCAGCAGAAAATCACTGAAGACCTCCTACCAATGTATTTGGACAAGGAGAATGATATACCTATCATTTTGTCAAAAACCAGTTTGGTTATAATAAGCATCTGGTACCTACCTAGCTCCTCAGGAAGGAGAAAAACAAAGTAAAACAAAATTTGTTACAGCGGGTTGTTATATCTGAATCCATAAGGATGAGGATCTCATGGAATTGTAGTAAGCAACCACAATACTCTTAACATCAGAATATTGATTATGTTTAGTCAATTAATTACCCAGCGTTTTAGATAAGAATATTTTAAATAATATGCATATGTTTTAAATACCATCACTGCAGAAAATTATTTTATAACTTACATGAAATCTATGTCTGCCTTATGGTAATAATCAAAGATAATAGGAAGTACCTATCACAGGATATACAGATGCAAAATATTTATATTTAGAACCAAAACAAATTTAATAGTTTAGCTTCTGTTAATCTATTGAACAACTGCATCTTCACTTAATTTCTAAAACAAATTGTACTATTCTGAGATCCTAAGGCTATAAATCAGCACCTTATTTAAATAGTTAATTCAACTTACCAGTGCAACTGTGCCAGTGCTGTAAAGTAACCAGAAAAATTGCCTTATATACCATGAAATGACTAACTATCAGGTTTATATTTAATTCAAAACAATATGTACTAATTTCTGCATAAAAGAGTAATCATAATTTAAATTATTTAATTGACATTTAAAAAAACAGTTCTTACACTGCCAAACAACTTGGTAAGGATTTAAGTTTCCTAACCTCTTATATACCTCATTGTAATTGATTAGAGGTTTTAAGTTTTTGAGGAACTGTTCCTACATTACATGTCACAGTGATTATAAAAAGTCTCTATACTCAGAGCTTAAAACACCTGCCTACATACATACAGACATATATACCTGTATTTCCTGAAGAGTTGGCAGAGGTGTACCAGTGTCAGTTCGGTGACATGTTTAGGTCCCATATAATATAAAATTGAACCTAAAATTGAATCATAGTACTTAAAATAACATAAAATTTAATTTTCTAGCATATTAGGCCAGAAAAGCAAATGAGGTACTTTAATAGGTAGGAACCATCAAGAGATATAGGTAATATTGGGAGATTAAATATTAAAATAAAATCTGAAATATGAATTGACATTGTGTTAATTATAGTTCTGATTTATGTAGAATCACGGGTGACCACTTCATATTCTCCAATCAATTCCTTAATAAGTACCAATGGCAATAGAATTGTATATGGAAATGTGATAATATAAATAATTAAATATTTACTTCACACATTAGCTGCAAAGTTTAACTTAATTAGGAATAACTTGTACGAGATTACTTATAAAAATTAAATATAAATCAAAAAGAATTAGAAATAATAATAGATTTTATAATAATAATATTTACAACCCACATTATTTGAAATTTAAATTCTTAAATATTAGGTGACATGGAAGAAGTACATAGGTACAATAGATACTTTTACAAACTAGTAGCCATTCTTCTTTTTAGGCCTTCTCAGCAATTTTCCTTAATGTAACTGAAATTAATTGTATGAGTGGCATATTGGATTGTTCAATCCTAGTACCCAATACTCATATAAGTCGATGCTTGTCTCACAAGTGATGATTGTTTCTCAGTAAAATAACATCTCGTGTTCAAAGAGTCCGCAACCGGGTGCGTTATCGCTAATTAGCATTCATGATAGGAATCATGACATTCACAGCTATTATAATGGATTTCATAACTAAAACAATCCTAATCACCCGTTACGGTTTAGTGTGAGTCCTATAATTCAAACAAGATTGATCCTATTCTTAAAATTATATCTTCTTGCCCTTTGTTTCATAATAAAAGCTTAATTAAGCTAAATGTGTGCTCACACTGATTCCTTAAATAGGTACTTATAGGTATCTCCATACAAATTCTGATAATTATAAGTTTTAAAGATTCTTTGAGACATTGGCATTTTACTACCCATATTAGATTAAATTACTAGACCAACAATAACTAAATGTGACTTTGATGGTATGTTTACGTGGGTCGTTATTAAGCTAGGAATAGCCTTTCTTATAATAATATGAACCTAGGACAAAAAAAATTGTAACTATAATAAAATGTCTCTTTAACATCTGTTTAATAAATCTTACTAAATATCCTTACTTACGTACTAGCTCATTACTCAATCTTACCTACCTAGTTTAGCTTAAAAGCCAATCATAAATCAAATATATAAAATTTCAAATTAAATCATCCTTCAGTCATTTTTTCGTCAGGATAAGCCTAAGATTTATCCTAGAAGGTTGTAGTTTATCTGCAGGCATAGAACAAGGAGTGAGCATAGAGAGAGCATTAAGAAACTATTTCCAGAACTTATAAAAGCCTTCATAGAGAGGCCACAGTATCAAAAATAAGTAAAAGTAAAAAAAAAAAAAAAAAACTTATTCAATACTTACATACTTACAGTACCTACTAGTCCTGCAGTCGCAGATGCCGAAAGTTAATATAACATAAATTCAAAGATCTGCAAGATAGACTTCGACTTTAACTGCGCAGAAATAATTATGCTGTATTAAATAAATTTAATTTTACAAGAGCAGTAAGTACCTACTCAATGAAGGGCTCAGTCAAGATTTCGTGAAATTTTATTTCCTTGCTCAACTTAAAAGGAAGGAATAGGAAATTAATAGCCTTTTGGCTCTAAATTACTATAAAAATATATCATAACATAGTAATGTGATTTTATGGCAAAAAACAAATAAATATTTATAAATTAATTAATAAATTAAAACCGTAATAAGAATGAATTAGTTATAAGTATACTAACAATAAAATAATCTGTAGTGTTCAAATACACGGTGAAATATAGTTAATAATCTTACAATATACGTAAAGTAATGAAACTGAATTTCCATTAACATAATAATGTATTTATTTTTACACATTTTGTTACAATTTTAGTTATTTTAGCTTTAAACATCTACATATTGGTCAATCATTAAAGGACTGTCTGATGTATAATGAGTGATTAAACGAACTTACCTGTAAGTGAAGTTCAATCATCATTATATGAAGACACTGTCCTTTAATGATTGTAGCAACCCACCCATACCCATTCGAAAGAACCTATTCTTATTTTCCCGAAATAAAATTGTAAAAACTGTGTAGCTTTCAATAGAATGCGTTCCAGGTGACAATGACAGCAGGTTGACACATCATACATAAAAGTCAAGAATTTTTGCATTGCTTTAAAATCGTGCGTCATATGGATGAAAGAGAGGATACTACATATTGGTCAATCATTAAAGGACAGTGTCTTCATATAATGATGATTGAACTTCACTTCGTTTAATCACTAATTTTAACGCTAAAGAACTTAATAAGCTCTAACGCTTAGAAAACACTAGAAAACTATCGACACTTCTTACGTTAACGTGTATCTTAACATCCTAGCACAAAGCTTTTCAAAGAGAATGAAAGTGTTGTTCATAATAGCCAATTAGCCAAAGAATAGACTCTATACGAAAGTACAATGAGGTCATTAATCAGTTTCAGAGGTCAGTAGAACATATTATACATAGATATTATATACATTGTACCCGTTATCTACGCAGTTTACGTAACTATTATTGTCGTAATAACGCTTGATATAACGGTAATTCTTTTCGTCACATTGTATTCGGACTCTTTTGTAGTTTATTCGACGCAAAATGACCATTGACAAAAGATAGGTGGCACTGATATTATTGCGTTGAATGGACTTGGTCGAAATGAGTTTTAATGCCTACCTTTATTATTTTTGAAAAACAGTTGTGTAATGAGTTAAAGAGCTTCGTAAACGCTTTGTTAAATATTTGCACATAATTGCCTTTTTTGGTCAGATTGTAAAATAATTATTATACGAAAATGTAAATGTAAAGGCAATAAGATATATGGGTAGATATTGTTCGAAAAGCTCGATATTATTCATTGAAGTATGTAATTGTAGCGGCGTGTAACACCGCCATGTCGGGGCTAACATAACATTAAATACTAATCGTTTTAAATGATACCAATATTATGCGTTCAATAATGTTGCATAATTTCACCCGTAACAAACTAAATTACGCATAAAATTCACTAAAATACACATATATTGTGTCAGAAAATTTTACCTTCACATAAATAAATCAATTTGTTTGGCAATAAGGTAAATCATTATTTATAAATAGATTTTAACGAAAATTCTATATTACCTACGTACCTACATGTCATCAGTTAACAAATATAATTAGGTATATTTTTGGTTTATAATTTTATTTATGTATTTTATACATTGGTGTAACATCGACGACAAAACGCCACCTAAATTAACTGATGTTCATTTAGGATTTTGACTGATATTATATGATTAGCATAGTCTATCAATGTATATTTAAATTATGTTAAGTACTAGTCTTATTTCATACGCATCGCACAAAAGTAAATGTTGCTGGTAACAGGGTTCCAAATCAAAAAGTGAAAACTGTCAAAATCGTTATTCAATAACGTCGATTGTTTATTTTCGTTTAACAAATCTGTCAGTTTATTCTAATACAATTTGATTGTGGCAGGTTTGGCAAAATCAAATTTAACATTATAGCAACGTAAAAGTACCAGTATAATGATATTAAACTTCTGCATCAACGAGAAAAAAAACATATAGCTTAGGTACCAAATTCACGCCTGTATTCCCAAAAGGCTCAGGCAGAGGTGTACCAATGGTGGAACTTAAATACCGGTAACGTGTAAGTATACACACTTTGACGGTATTTAAGGTCCCATGTAATAGGGGGCGAGCCACTAAAGATGCACACACACACTCAATATGAAAATAATATTAGAAAAGACAGTGTAAGTACTTAGAACAGTGTACCTATGTAAGTGAGTGTGCCCAACAGTACCAGAAAGGTGTCCAGCTCAGCGTGCACCAGGATATTATATCCTGATTCTACTGGATCCCTTGAACATACGGAGATCAAGACAAAGTGACATCTCGCATACAGTTTTAACGAAGAAGCACATACATAACACACTCACACAAAGGATATATGCACAAAAGCGTTGAGCTCATTTCACGGCTTCATTTTCTGAATCCTCTTGATTCCGGTCAATGCGGACAAAGCTTTGCAGAGCTAGTTTATTCTAAAGAACCAATAGGGTAGTTGACTGGTGTTGAATTTATTAAAATCTAGCTTTCCTCTCTTTTAATTTATAAGATTCGTCTTGCCTCTTGCCTTTGTCATTCAGGGATGATGTAACTTTCTATCGGTGGAAGAATTTCGAAAATCGGTTTTTTTTTTTTTTTTTTTATTCTAATTTTTAAGGGACTTTTACGCGCAGCGTATGCCAGTCCCATCGTACCCTAAACATACATTAAATCTATTGGGTCATAAATTCGAACAGAACTTTTGCATCAGCACCATTTGGTTGGGATAGAATATTATGAAACATACCTATGTCAATTCTGTTCAAATTTAATTTTTTTAATAAATCTTTTCTAACAGATTCATTTCGAACACATTCCATCAATAAATGATGCAAGTCTTCGATAACATCACATTCTTCACAATTAGGCGAAGTTACTTTTTTCATCATGAAGGCAAACTTTTTACATGGAATGTGTCCAGATCTGAGTCTATGGGCAGTAACAACCAACTTTCTACTTAGATTACTATTTGTAAACCAAGGCACACGAAAGGGCTGACATTGAATGGTTCTGTACCATATTCCTTTATCAAGAGAACGTTTATTAAAGTATTCCTTCCAAAGATCGTAACATTTATTTTTAAATTTAGGCAAAAATTCTGAATAATCGAGATTAACATTTGCTTCTCTTCCATTTTTAGTTGCGTATTTCGCTAACATGTCAGCCATTTCGTTACCCCTTAACCCAATATGTGATGGAACCCATTGCAACCTCAGTTGGACACCTTTTAGTAGTAGTTCATCGATCTTAGATAGAATAACATAAGCTGTCGATGTACCTCTGTGTCCAGAGGCGCATCGAGCTATATGTTGTAAAGAGCTCTTGCTATCTGTGCAGATGACGACTTTTTCATACTGACTATTAGTGACATAAGTCAAGGCTTCCGAGATCGCAACAAGTTCCAAGGTCATAATGGATGTCTGTTTTCCTATTTTAAAACAATGATGATTTTTATTAATTAAAACGTTTAGGTTATGTACATAAAAGGCAGATCCATGTCCTTCTGCGCTCTTCGACCCATCCGTATATATAAAAAAACAGCCATTGTATTTTGTTAATAACTCCCTTATAACTTCATTTCTTAATAGGTTAAAATCATACGAACTTTTCGAGTATTTCATTGTTTCTAAATCCACTGTGATAATCTCATTTAAATTAATGTTAGTAATCCATGTTCTTAATTTGTACATTAACAAGGTATATGATGCTGCTATTTGAATTTCAAATGTTTCATTATATATGGATGCCAGTAAAGGAATAGTCTTATTTCTCCAATAACGATCTTGTCGGAGGGTGAAGAGTTCATTTAATAATAGATTGGCTACATTACCTTCTTTAGATTTTAACTTTAAACAGAATTTATATGCTAGGTATCTTCTACGTAAAAATAGTGGAAATACACACAGCTCACTCTCCATAACATGTATTGGAGTAGATTTAATAAATCCTCCTATAATCCTAAGTGCCTGATTTTGAATTTTATTTAATTTTTCCAAATGGCATTTTGCACTTGCATCATAAAAGAAACAACTATACGACTTCTAATTAGTGCTATATATATATGTCTTAAGTGTTTAGGATGTAAGCCCCAGGATGCACCAGCCAAAACTTTAAGGAGATTGAGATTTCTTTGTACCTTTTCAACCGTCATGTTGATATGTTTACTCCAGCGCAGCGACCTGTCCATCCATACACCCAAATATTTATAGTTATCTACAAGTTCTAAATTATTGATTTGTACTTTTAAGTTTATTTGAAGTCTTCTATATCCTCTACTAAATATACAGATTTTTGATTTAGCAGCCGATAATTCTAATCCTATTTTATCCAAATTATTACAAAATGTATTTAACGCTATTTGAAATTCATTTTGACTTTCTTTAATATTCCTACAAGTAGAGTACAGCACAAAGTCATCAGCATATTGACACATTGTCACATTTTGAATTTTCTGGAATAACTGAATTGTTAATATATTAAAAAGTATTGGAGAAATTGGGTCACCTTGCGCTAAACCACGATTTGTGTATCTTATATAATAATTTTGGTCAGTTTCATCTATCATTATAAGATGCCTTTCACTTAAGAAATTCCATAGATACTGACATATTTTTTTTCCTAACCCTATTTCATCTAATATATTCGTCAGTACATCTATAAGAACATTATTATATGCATTCGTGATATCTAGAAAGCAAGCTACAGTTGGACTCCCACGCGAAAATCCTATATAAATTTGACTCACTAATTTAGCTAAGCAATCTTGACATGATTGTCCTTTTCTGAAGCCGGACGTGTAATGTGATAACAATTTATTTTTTTCAATATACCACTCAAGTCTTCTTGTCAGTATTGAGTGAAAAATTTTGCAAATACACGAGATTAGAGAGATTGGTCTCAGTTTTATACTATTATTCGATGGTGAAGTTTTTGGAATCGGCGTTACCAATATGTCACGCCATTGCGATGGCACAGTCCCAGAATTGAAAATATGATTATAAAGCTCTAATAAATATAATCTACTGACAGGTGATAAGTGAAATATCAGGGAGTAAGTAATCCTGTCTTTGCCAGGCGCAGTATCTTTTTTTTTAAAACAGTTACACATTTCATGTAGAGTAATATTGGATTCTAAGGCCGTATTACTAGATTTAAAATATTGAGACTTTGGACTCACAAAATCAGGAGCAAGATTACAAAGGAGTTCAAGCTTCTGTTCATTGGAGACGCACGACCTTGACGAACTGAATCCTTTAATCCAGGCCATGCGCCTCCACATATCAGAGCTTGTTGTTTGTTCATCAATACTGTTACAATAAGTGCGCCAATTTCCTACCCTCGCTTCACATATGGCATTTTTCGCAGCTTTAACTTTGTTTTCAAGTATAGTTAAATTACTTGGGGTGGGATTTCCTCTGAAGTTCTTTAATGCCAACCTTCGCTGTGCTACTAAATGTGACAATGATGTACTCCAGTATGGTTTAGGTTGGAAGACCTTATTTGGATCATCGTTACTTCTAACCGTAGGAATATGTTGATCTGCTGCTTTATTCACCTGCTCAATAAAATTATCATATAGCGATTGTACATTGATATCATCTATTGGTTGAAGTAAATACTTTTCTAATGACTTACTATATTCTGGCCATTTTGCAAGTTTAAAGTTACGCTTTTTAGTTGTACGTACAGAATTTAAGTTATTTTTATATTTGTTTGAAATCTTAATACAGAAGTGATCACTTCCCAAGTTTTCGTTCATAACACACCAATTCAACATAACCGATAAGTCTGAAGTGACAAATGTCAAATCAGGAGATGTTTGCTGAATAGTATTTTCAACTAAACTCATTCTTGTTACACTGCCATCATTAAGCGCTATATACCCAGCATCTAAAGCGGCATCATATATTTGCACACCTCTGCTATCGCTTTTGGAAGACCAAGTTATATGATGGCCATTAAAGTCACCGGCTATAATACATTTATTACTAAAAAGTGAAAAGATTTGTTCCCAATCCGACAGGGTTGTACGAACTGAAGAGGGACAGTATATTAATACTACATTTTTAATGTCATTATAATTCAAGAGCTTTACTGATATGATTTCTATTCCTGAGTTGTTAATACTAATATGGTTTTGTTGAACTTTAATTGATTTGCAAATAATAATGGCTACCCCACCATATCCATCTATTCTATCCGTTCTAAATAAATTGTAACCACTAATATTTATATAAGAGTCTGGTTCTAACCATGTTTCCGAAACTAAAGCTATGTGTATTTTTTCTTGTGCCAATAGTAGCTCTAATTCATTACGTTTAGGTCGTAAGCTGCGTGCATTCCACTGTAAAATACGTAGCATAAAACTCCTTGAACGATCATTAGCCATTGTTTAACATAGATATTAACTTAGTACAAATATCATCTTCTTTCCAGATCTTAATTAATAACTGACCACATATTTCTATTATAATATTAATAAGTTGTTGTATTTTACTCGACCAATTATCATGAGAAAAGCATATATCTTTGAATCGGTGGAAAATACTATATAAATCAAAATTACCTTTTGAGTGGTGATTCTTAGAATTACAATTATTCTCCCTCACTGTATCTCTAGTTTCCGATTCATCATTATAAGTTTTACTAGCCTTATTACGTCCTCTAACTTCAGTATTTTTCTTCTTCGACAGACATTCCCTTTGGTTATGATTATGACTTGAGCTTTCCCCCTCAATAACATTATCTGACGTGGATTTGCAATTATGAACAAGTGCTTTTGTTATCAATACATCTCTATATGATGTTTTCTGAGTATCCTGCCATTTTTCTGGTTGGGAGCTGATAATATTATTCCTTTCAATATCCCGATTTTCAGTGTCCTGACTTTCAGTGTCCCGACGTTCAGTGTCCCGATTTCCAGTTACCCGACTTTCAGTAGTCTCTTCTTGTACCCTATTGCTTTTTAAATATAATTCCAGTCCCTTACGATAAGTACAGTTTTCCTTGGTCATCATATTTCTTATTTCTTTTTCTTTAAGAAATACCGGGCACTTTTTGAACATGGCCATGTGCGAACCTTTACAATTAACACAAATGTATTCATTGGTCTCACAGTTCGCGTGCTGGTTACCACACTTGGGGCATATAATTTTTTTTGTTGGGCATGACCTGGAAAGATGTCCAAATTTCCAACATCCCGAACATTGGGATACCGGAAAAGTATATGGTTCCACTTTAAACCTACAACCGTACCCATGTACATACGGCGGTAAAGTGTTACCCTTAAAACAAATTCTAACTGTTTCCGAATCTATCCATTCACCACTATCAGACAATCTTCTAAGTCTTTTAATAGATATTATATCATACTCGCATGATAAACTCTCTAGAATTTCTTTTTCTTCGGCCTCTAAATCAATCTGTTTAAGTATTCCGTAACATAGGTTAGATTCATCCGTTCTTTGTAGTCTATAGCCTAATCTTATAAACGTTTCACAATTTAATAATCTTAATGCACTTTCTTTGTTTTCAAAAGAAATCAGGACTCTGAAGGCACTTTTGTAAGTCATCTTTGCTATATTTTGAATATTAAATGATCGTAAAAGTTTTGCCATACCGAATTGTTTGGGTAACGCTTCTTTTCCTGTCATACATATAGTAATAAACTTCTCAGGTTCAGAAAAGTCACCTTCCTGCGTCATGTGGGTAGTTGAATTAGTCCTATTTATCCTCTTATGTCGTCTCGTTACTGTCATAAATCCGTCTTCTTCTACAATTTCCTCGTCATCCTGTCGTCCTCTCTTCTCTGCAACTCGTTTCTCATTCTCTCCGTTCTTCTCCATTTCTTGGGTTAAAGTTAGGTTTACTTGTTGTTCACTCTCAAGTATTAGCTCCTGTTCCATCATTTCAGTGCCACTTAAGTCATATGTGTCCCCATTATTACTATGTTCATCCATTTAGAATTAACATATTTTTAATATAAATATAATGCGGGTAGAAGAAAATAAAAATATATACGCGCGAGTAATATGCAGTTAACCGTGTGCGATCACCAAGACTGCTCACGCGCGAATGTGAAATCGGTTTTGTAGATCCATAGATTACCCCCTACAACGTCTCAAGCTCACAAATCTTTACGTCTTTTTAATATTAGTATAGATAACAGACTATTGTAATATAAAATGTACCTATAATGAAAAATATTTAAATTTTATTTTTCTTATAAAGTCCTAAGATATAAGCGTTTAAAATTTTTGGTAGGGATTGAGGGATGCTCTGTTCCTTTCCCGCAAAAGAGTGTTTGTATAGAAATTGTATGACATTATCTGCTTGTAACACAAGGTCACAAGCAGATATAGTGCCCTCGCTGTCTAGTAAAAATGAAAATGCCTGTTGTTTGGCTCTATTTATTGTCAACTTTTTAAGGGAACATCCAGGTCCATTGTACTGTCAAAACCATTTTTTTTTTACTTTGCGAATGGCGCGACCGTTTTGACGACCACAAATAAGTATTTTGCGTTACTGGGGTATGGCGTCCTAACACCACAAAACAATGATAACAATACAGTAAGTTCCAATACTTAGCCGTTGTTTGGCGAACCTTTGTCATGGGCTTTTAAAGTGTGCGGTTGTTGAGCGATGCAACTCTCAGGATCTTTAATCGACTCAAGAGTTCTGTTGTTTCAATCATAATTCAATATGGTAAGAGAAAACTGCCTTATTAGTCAAGTGGTCTTAAGCGCGACTGCTATGCTAGAAGTCTTTTATTCGATTCCCAGGTCGAGCAGGACTATTGGGATTTTAACATAAACATAATATCGGCGTAATGTGAGTGTACATTAATTACACCTCTGCCTAACCCTTCGGGGAATACAGACGTGATGGTATGGTAATGTTATAAATAGGTAGGGATGTAGTACCTTGCAAAACATAAATAATTTATATTTAGGAGATTGATGAATTTTTTTGTAGGAGTACCCGCCTATTCTTAGAGTGACATGCGTCGATTTTGTATAAAAGACAAGCCTATACATCAACTCGCTCAGTTTTTGCTCGGGATCTCGGAATCGACGGTTATGTGTCATGGACGTAGACTCAGACACTGTTCCGCTAGTAATTGTAATTGTTATAGTGAGGTCGGATCACTGTCCAATTTTTGTAGCCTAATGGCTAGGGCGTCGGACTTGCGATCATGTGGTTGCCGGTTCGAAACTCACCCATTGCACTACCGACGTGAACCCACTCGTGATACAAGCATTTAGCTTAGTACGAGGGGTTAACAAGAATACTAGTAATGTGTGACCCACATTGCTAGCAAGCTTTTTTTTTAAATAAAAATATAACGTGTATTTATTGTGTGTTTGCTGAACCTGACTGTGTAAAATTGTAAATTATTACTTTTTTAGAGCCATATTAAATCATTTTAAATACCACGCCTTGTCATAATTTCTAAATTTATGATATTCATGATAATCATGCTGCTAGCTACAATTCAATCGCGCTGCACATCTAGGGCGAAGGATAATAATTGTCATTCAATTAAATTAAATTAAACGTGTGTTTCGCGACCGAATGTTGCTGATACCGACAATTTTCCGAGCAGCACTCAATTGATCGTAATTAGCTTATATATTGTGTGTGAGGAAATTATAAATTTGCACAAGCTGTGCCGTGGAAATTGTTATTGCGCAATTTGTCGCACTGGCCTATAAATGCACCGTTGATTAATTTATTAAAGGGACCACAGTTTTACATAAACGATGGCAGTGACAACGGTTGCGGACTTCGGATTAAGCTGTGGTTACCAATTTGCTTATTACTTGAATTAAATATTTGATATATTAAGAATACATTATGAGTAGCCTATAACTACCTCCAAGGTCCCAAAGTTCATAAAATTAGTTCAGCATTTTATGCGTGAAAGCATTACAAACAAAGAAACTCACTTTCGCATTTAAAATATTAGTTAGTATACCTGTTCGGTACCACTATTTTATTAGATCAGCATTCTTACTTTTTTGTGTTCTTTATTTGCTTTTCATTAAGTTTCAATTTACATTTCCAAAGATAATCAACTGACTAATACTACACCTTTCTACGACACAAGCGATTTAGCCGGCAAAAACAGGCGTGGGTGCGAAGGGACCCTATTTAAATTTTCACACCTTAATTGAAAAAAATGTGTAGGTACTTACACGTCTAAATGAGTGTGACACAAGCCCACAGAGGTTGGGCAAACTGAATCAATTTGCGAGCGACTGCCTACACCCCTTGCACTAATTGATTTACTTTGCAACGGGATACTGGTTTCAATTAAAAAACGTTTCCTTTAATTGATTATAACTGAAGCCAATAAAGTGAGTGAGGCAATAAATAAACAATCCATCAGGCCGGAGTTTAGGTTACGTTAAAAAAATCTTTGCAGTTTACGACTTTGTCACTGGGTTATGTATCGTACCTATTACTATAGTATCTATTATTTTGTTTGCTATAAAAGTGTGGTTTCCCCACACTATCATTTTTTCCTAGAGTTGTTGCGGTAAAAACTCTAAGTCAACCTAACAAAAAGTGTCTACGTGTAGTTCTGGACACATTTTTTCCGTGCGGGTATCAAACCCCCTACCATTTACGCAGCAAGCTCTACGTTAATCATATAGCTGTGGATATGAAATAAAAAAATGATAATGACACATATTAACTTCATAGAAATGAGATATAGTTAGCAGCTATTTAATTAAACAAGCTCGTTAAAAAGATTTATTTCAATTTATAATACGTAAAACGATATAGATTATAACAATTTATTTTCAGTGGCGGAATCTCAGGTTCATTCATAGTGATTTGTGCATAGTAGCATTATGTAATAATAACGTTTATAAAAAGATTAAGTCAAATATAACGAAGTTATCGTCTATACGGGAATAATTCTTTAAAAAAGCAAAAAGATTTTTCGTTGTTATTTACAAGTTACCAACTTATTATCATTTGACAAAATATTTTTTTGTCCGAACCGAGTGTCATATTTCACTGTAACTGAAATAACGCTCAACTACCGATCCAAAATACAGACCAGCACTATATATTTTACGAGTAAACCGAGCTTTGATTTTCGCTGGCTCTCTTTCAAAATCGGCGTGAAATTAGTCTCGCCACATTCGCTCCAAATCCGCACGAAATAAACTGTGGCAAAGCGAATACGTGGTAGGTATAGAATTTTAACAAAAATATATGTAGAGAAATCATTTTTTTTATGGGATAATTCGGAAAACGAGCAAGCTACCTGGTGATAGTCATCGTCGCCCATGGACATCTGATAAACTAAAGGAGTTGCAGATGCGTTGCCGAGCCTATTTAAGGAAAAGGGAGGAGAAGGAGAAAAGGAGAAGGAAGGGGATTGAGGGAGGAATCGGGCCTACAGTGCTCCACACTCAACGTACGAAACGCAGCAGTATGCATACTGCTACTTGACGTCGGTATTCTGTGGGAGGGTAGTACTAGTACACGACATAATTAATAAGTCTGACAACCATAAAGTTCAGATAAAAAAATATACGACATGATATAAGATATCTGTATGGATCTGCAGGTGGAAATAAGTGGAAAAAAGGAGCCAGCCACCAAGTTTGAATTAAAATATCCTTACGTCATCGTACTACCATTATCATTCATCCAGCCTAAATATAGGTATGTAGTAATTATGGTATTCTTCTTCAACGAGCACCAACTTAAGAGATATCAGGAAATGTCTCCGTGGATAGAAAGGCTAGCATATTACAAAAAAACGTATATTTATAAATTCTCTATTACTTAAATCGAAAATATTATTTTATTAATGCAGACATAATGTAGTGTGTACACACCAAATTCTTTCATTTCGACATCTTTCATCTTTCGTTTTATTAAATATATAGCTATTTCTACACGTTTTCCTTATAGCAAAATTATATCACATTAAAAGAGTCCCAATCTATTCACTAAGGCAATTAAAAAAGAGTTCAAAATGTAAACAGAAATCACGAGAATGCAAAATGCAAGCTTGATCGCCAAGTGAACTACATTCAAGTGCAAATCAATAGCTCAGAGAGGGTTCTTTGCCCGCTTTTTGATCCCTCTGCACCTACCCGTTTTGATACTATAAATACTATAAATATGTATTGCACACAATACATAGTAAGAACGGAAAGACTACATATAACCCACTTAGATAATCGACGACAGAATCTGTTCGCGGGAAAGTCTAATCGAGTAATATTTTACAGAACCCTAGTTAAAACTGCAACTATCCAGCTCATTCCATTCTCCAAACCGTTATTTGCTGGAATGGAAGGCGTTTTAAGTAAAATAAATTACCTGTTACAAGATGAGAGTTTGTGACCGAGCGGGGATCAGCGGCGGGTGAACGTTACGGAAATGAGAAATGAATTGTGGGGAGATCGGGCCGTGTGTTCTTCGCCTTAACCGGTACCGGGCGAACCTATCGTGTTACTGAAAGTATGAACATTATCTGGGGTAGCAAGAATATTTTTAATAACGCCGCAATTTCTTTTAAATCGTTCATTAACGTTTACCGGATAATGACGGCAACAGTTTTGCTATTACTCTCTAGACTCCTATCTAGAGAAATGTATCTATATCTTATTTTTACAACTATTTTATGTAAACTGATACGATTTTTAATTTCAGTTATAATAGTTAAAAAAAAAATTGATAAAAAATATATATATATATTTTAAAACCTTTGAATTGTTTGTGTCGTAATCGAAATTCATCTATACATATAAAATCCTTTGTCCTGAATGACTGACTGACTGACTGACGGAACAACGCACAGCCTAAACCGCTGATCGTAGAGACCTGAAACTTGGAGGGTGTGTTCTTTGTATGACGTAGGCATCCGATAAGAAAGGATTTTCCGAAATTCTACCCCTAAGGGGGTTAAAAAGGGGGGGGCAAAGTTTGTATGGGACAACGTGATTCCTTGGTCCAATCTTCTTCAAATTTTGCATAAATGTTCTTTAACAGAATTGATGGAATACGTGTTTCGTATTTTATTGAAATTCATCCCCTAACGGTGTTAAAAAGGGGTAGAAAAATATTTTGAGAGTGGTTTGCTTCGAATTTGATATCAAAACTCCTTAGTGCTCTTGATTTAAATTACTTTTCCGTTTGACTTATGACACATGTCATGTTTGAAAACTCAATCTGATTTTACTCAAGGAACGTTGGTTGATAAACATATAAAATGCTTTCTATGGCACACAAAAGTAGAATTGAGAGGCACACCATGGAACCCTTCTTAGAGGCAGCAATTGAGTGATGGGTGGAGTTACTGTGTTGCTGGCAGGGGAATTCCGTCAGATTCTGTTGTACCTAGAGGAACCCGAGCAGACGAAGTCATCATCCATCGTCATCGTAATGATTATATTGTCACTGTAATTACTGGATGTGCTCGAGGGGATTCAGTTTTCATACCTCGAATACCTTTGATATCCACCATGTTTTTAAGAACAATTACGTTTCCCCCTACCTGTCAATGCGTACAGTTCCTCTTTTGAGCACATAACAATAGATTTTGCATTGTGTCTACAATATGCCGCTTGACAGGTTAAGGTCTGCTTTACAATGACTATAAAAAAAAAATCAGGGCGAGTTATTAAGGGTGGTAGGCATAGATTTAAGGGAAGATTGCTTCTCACACGGGAAATTCTACCTTGCCTGTTATTGAATCAGTATTAATAGCAGTCTAGACATTTTGATACCAGACAGAAAAGCCATAAATGTGGTATACAAAAAAGTGCAATTTTAATTCTTGAGAGCAAAGTGGTCTTCCACTATTTATACCACCTCATGAAAATCGTTACCCTACGAGGCCTCCATAATGATAGACCATCGCAATAGTTAAAAGGACATGAATGAATTAACAAGAAATTTACATGTTATTTTTATATTTCAGTAAAATAATATAGTGGAGCAAATTATTTGGTCTCAATTTTAGATAATTTGTAATATCCCGCCAGAAATGAAAAAAATAAACAGTCAAAATCGTGTTGTCCACGCGGGCGAAGCTGCGGGCGGAAAGCTAGTTTATATATAAACGTCATATTTAATTAATAACCTAATTTTTAAATATTTGAGTATATGATAATATAACTTAACTTATAACCTCTGTTTATAGGTAACCCATAACGTAGTCCATATGTTCAAAGATTAATTGATAAATAAATTTAAGGAGCCCAAGCAACAATATCGAGTAATAATTTTGAAACATTCGTATTTAATACCTACTTATACTTACTTCAGCGTCTTTAGATTCACTTTGACTAAATGTTGACTTATAAATACTCCGAAAGTCAGAAGAGTTGTGTTAAAAACTTAACAAACTCGGTCTCTGTTTGATGTGGGAACGACGTTGAACTTCGCCTGAAAGTAGGGGCTAACTTCTGAACGAAAATAAAGGTTACATTTCGCACACAAAACAAATAATGTTTGGAGTTTATTTGCCGAGAAGTTGAATCTTGAAGTTATTCTCTAGTTTTTGATAAGTAAGTACATAAGTACCATCACGCCCGTGTTCCCCGAAAAGTAAGGGAGATGTTACTAGGCTCTACCTAACACTTCAGATAGGTACTAGGCTTCTCAAGCAAAGTGATTCAGCTCATAGTTGGATTTGTACCCAGTCAATGGCAATAGGCTTGCCCCTATTAAATGGGACCAAAATATACCGGCGAAACGTGGGTGTGTAGGTATATTAGTAAAAATCTGCTTAACCCTTCGGGAAAGACAGGCTTGATGGTATGTTTGTTTAAAACTAAGTATAGTTAGTGCTAACTTCATTAGTAGATTGTGTACTAGATATAGATATGAGTGCATAGATCGAAGCTAAATTGATGGTCCATGATTCGGCCGGAGCTGGCTTGAATTTTTATTGAATTTGAGCTTGCTGGCATCAGCTCAAACACTACGTTAGCAGAATTAAATTATGGTAGCGCCAATTACAGCCGTTTTTGAACCGCATCATGGCTGATCGCCAATTTATACCCATATAAAGCTTGTTTCAGTTATAACTTGATTCTGGTACTTACTGCGTTATTGACATTATCGGAAAGTTGTGTTACAAATGTTACAATACTCATACTGTGTCATTGGTCTAGTCGTTATAATGCTTGCCGAGTGAAATCCTAGGTTTATTAGGTTTTTCCAGGTAGACCAAAGCGTTACTAAGTTTTTCAATGAAATTTTCAGTAGGTTCTTAGAATAACAGTTTGAACTTATGCCCGGCTAATGTCAATAGGCTCGCATCATATTACATGAGACCTAATAAATACATTTAGGTGTACTTTAGTGCACCTTTACTACAGAATCCAGTCGTTATAAACTACAAATGTACAGTTAGTTACACACAAAGAGTCCGAGGCTACCCAAATTTGATATTAATAACGTAACGATGAGTTCCAGTCATAATCTTTATCAGAAATAAATTCCAAGATTTTTTAGGAACAATTAGCCTTATCCTTAGCCTTAGCTTTAGCCTTGGCCTTAGCCTTTAGATTTATTAATTACAATTATATTTTTTTTTAATATTCCATAGGCAATGAAAGTTGCAAGGAGTTCTAAGTATACCAGAGAAATCTCTATTGTAGGAGTAATTTCATTCCTTATTAGGTAGTCTAGGAAAATTATGAATCAGATGCAAGACAAGGCTTCTTTGTGAAAGCAAAGACGCTTAGCACTCAACACGAAAAGGAAGCACGTTTTTATGTAGGCACGAGTAGACAAAGACTTGGAATTAACGTATAAAAATCTTAGTAAGTAGTAGCAATACTGACATTTTTTTTTGTTTTTGTTTTCATACATGTCATTGTGTAAAATGTGTAGGTATTTAAAAAAAAAATGACTCGCTCATTAGTCTAGTGGTCCCAAGAGCGACTGCTACGCTAGGATTATCGGGTTCGTAAAAGCAGTGTTATTAAATTTTTCTATGAAATTCTCAGTAGCAACTCGGAGTCTAGATTTTTGCCCGGATAATGGCAATATGTTCACCCTTTATAACATGGGACCTAAACAAACTGGCGATGTGTGCCTCACCATTTTTGGTGGTATGTGTGCGTGCGTTTGATGTATCAAAACAATAGTGAGTCACAATCGACGAATTCAATATTAGCATCATTGACGGGGCACTCATACACTTGCATATATAAACATTAAATTCGCCATTCGTCCAAACAGCCACGAATAGTTAATGTGAAAAGGTTATAACTTTAATTACATAAGAACTTTTGTGAGAGCAATTATTATGGTTTTTATTTTATCTATCATAACTGTCCCACTGCTGGGCACGAGTTTCCTCTCAGAATGAGAGGGGTTAAGCTAAAGTCCACGCTAGCCTAGTGCGGGTTGGCAGACTTCATTTACTGTTAAGCAAGTGTTAATTATGATTTAAAAAATTCAGAATCTTTGGCTAGATATTTTAATGACTTCACTACTCATACTATCTCTATCTACTTATATCTCTTTATATAATTAATAAGATAAAAGAACAGAAACGTTACATCATCGTCATCCACATGCACTTTGCCCCCAAACATTTAAACATCGTTAATCAAATCAAGTGTTAAATGATCCGGTGAGCGGCTCACAGAGAGCAAGATATTTCCTGCTCGAACCAAACTCCCTGATGATTTTCCTGTGCGTTCTTTTTCTTTTAGAACCAATGGCGTTGCTAACAGGCACAATTTGTCAGAAGTCTACTTTGTCTGTTTGGATTTGGAATGTTTATCTTCCACTTTGAATTGGCTTCGAACTTGTCACTTATCATTTGCGAGTTCGTTCGTCACGCGTGTTTTGTTGTTAGTGCCAACGTTTATTATTTGTTTTGTCAATTTACCCAAAACACGTTCATATTACATCGGAATATTTCGTTCCGGGTCTGTAATAAGGGTAAGATGAACAATTGAAAATGTCCTGCCTTTGCAATCATGTTTGTGTTAATACATTTATAATCTAAGTGAAGGAAAATATCCTACCGATGTAGGTATGCAGGTTTATTCTCGATAGATTCTCCAGATGGCGAGTCGAGTCTGCCAACCTGCAGTAGGCCAGCGTCGTGGACTGTAGTTTAACTGCTCCAAACCTGATAGAAAAGACCCACGCCCAACAACAGGATAGTAAAAGAATTAATGATGATAATGATGAACCATCTTTGGGATTTTTTCTACAATCTCAATGTTTGCAATCTTCTTGGTTATTGGTTTGGTAGCTTTTGGGTGAATAACAAGAATCTTACGATTTTTTAAAGAAAAACTTACTAATCTTCTCTAAGCTTCAATGGTCGGTATATCAAAATTCATTAAAATTTGGTTCGGTGGTGCTTTGTTTAGGTGTGAAGACGTAACAAACAAAATAATAATCAGACAAAGAGAGTTCCTTTTGCATTTATAATATTACTTTGGCTTCGTTTCTTCTCAGGATGCGGAGAGAAACATTCATTCTGTCAGCTCCATATTTATCCGTCCTCAAAAACAACTCGTCTCCTAAACAACATTTATTCCTTCACCAGCTCAAGGTGTTACACATTTCCATTAACAGGAAACATTTACTTCCGCACGACAATAACATCAAAGCACAATATCCGCGATATTCAGGTAAATACGTCGCGTACCCGTCCAACTCAAACGCTTACAGAAAGGCGGTGGTAAATGCCAAGTCCCAGGCACGCTGGCTACAAATACTTGCATAGGCTATATACGCCGGCAGCGTAACCGCAACCTTCTAGTTGACAATGTTAGTCGTGCGCAGACATTCAGACTATGCGAGTTATCCTTTAACCGCCGCTATGGCGCATAAATTTATTGACACTGCTTGTATGAAAGGAATTCAATGGGACGTGTCGGATGAGCGAAACTATTTTGGATTTTGTCTTTATTATACAACACACAATAAATTATTTTTTATAATGGAAAAGCTCAGCCAGTAAAGGTATCATGTAGATTTTTTTCACTTTTTTCATTTTTTTTCATTTTGTTAAAAACAAGCGTGGCAAAGTGGTAACTAGATCTTCGACTCGATTCCCACGTCTAGCAATGATATTGGGTTTTTCTGTGAAATTCTCATTGCGGCTCAGACCTTGGAGTTGTACCTACCCACTGTTAATGGTAATAGATTCGCCTCCTATTACATGGGACCTTAAGTACAGTGACGAAATGTGACTGTACATCCATACGCTTCTGTCTACTATAGCAAAATTCGCCCAAAACAAATTCTTATAAGAGAAGCTTAAAGGTTTACATAGACCTTTTAAAGAAAGGGTTGACCACGAAACAAAATTAAACGTCAAATTTTACCGAAAAATCCCTAAGCACTTAGCGGTAAAGGCGTAGTCCTTATTTAATGCACTGTACAAGGTACATTAGTATTCCGTCTATTGTCTTCCTTTTTTCGAATGGACAGATGCTGTTGGCCTGTTCCGGCCTTTATAGCATCACTGGGCTTAAGCAGACGAGCACTTAAGGCGCTCAGTCTGCAAAAAGCAAGGGGGCTACAAGATGTCTAATGAACTCTAATGGGACCTTCGGGAGCGACGAACGCTCAGAATTTTGCGTTAAAAGTGCGAGAGACTGTCTTTTAATTTTTCGGTTATTAGGTACCTACTTAGGTAACTGATTTTACCCGAAAACAGTGCTAAGAAATTTTTGACCCCCTTTCTTATTGATTTTGTTCGCCTGACTTGGAAAACCTTGATGGTTTTTTAATGTCTTCTCCCTGGGACACTAAACTTACGCGTCTATAAAGAATTGCCAGCGCCATCTATCACTAAAAATCTAAATCAGTAACATGTAATGTAATCATTTTTAAATTGGTAAACATTTTAAGTTTTGTTTTGCGCCATACTTAATTATGATATTATAAAAGAAAACTATACTATTGGAAATATACAGGCATTAATAGTTAATTTTTAAAAGACCTCGCTATTAAGCTCTTCTTGATATAAGACTCTAAAGTTAATACTTTATTAGTGACCAGGTAATGGAGCTCATGCATTTAAAAAAGGAAGTTGATTTTTATAAAATTCCACTGTATCAGGCGTCGGCATCGTGCATTTATGCAGTACCATAAATATCGTCGCTCACAGTGGCCTTTAATAGCACGTATACAAACTTTTATTGAATTCGCTCAATATATTTTGGCATTGGCGCAAATACGATGGTTGTTGAATTAAATAATGAAAAGGCAGTTTCCCACAGGTTTTAAACGGCTGAATGGCAAAGAGCCAACGTTTGTGTTCCACCTTACCTACACATCTACAACCAATACACATATTTTCAGTCAGTACCAGATGTTGACACTTTGGTTTAGATTGTGCAGTTACATTATCACTTTACCGGATTCCAATAAGGACACACACAACAACAAGACAGTTTCAGACGTAAGAGACATTTTATTTCTAAGTTATTTGCCGACCTAAAGACACTGAAATAGATAGCGCTAGATGAAAAGCTTGCATGTTAGTAAGGATTTAAATATCCATACCTACACCAGTAACAATATCGATAAAATGCATAAATAAGTTTTCTTGTTTCATACAATAAGTATTTTTTATCGAAGATACACGACTTAATTCATTATCCATGTTTAACGTAATTTGGTTTGACTTTCACAAACACCATAAGCCGTAATATTACCCAAAAATTCTATATTAATTTTTCACGTAAAAAATTTTGACAGAGCGACCACATTCTAATATTATCCATTACCAGCTAAACAAACAATTTGGTAAACTGTACACAACACACTACACTGTGCCATTTATTAGCTGTCATAAATTGCTTCTGCGGGTTTACTCAGATTCAATTAACGTAACTGACTATTGAGATTACGCCAATATTAGCGTTGATGATCATTGATCTTGGAAAGATCTTTCAAACATCTTTCCAAGATGGATATAAAAAATAAAAATAAAAAATAACAGAAAAATAATAACTTTAATCAAAATTGACATTCTTTCATTCAAAATCACTCATGTCATTCGTTCATTCAAAAATATTTTTTCTTTTTATAAGCTTAATATGTAGTCTTAATAACGTCAGAGAAACATGGAAACAAGTAGGTTATAAGTAAGTAGTAAGTACCTACGTACCCAACGGTGCAAGTAAAACATACTTCAACGTCAGTTGTCAAATTACACCGGTCTGGAAACAGCTGATACCACTGTTTTTGCATCACACGCAACTAAGCACTAAGGATGGTAATGATATTGAATACTAAGTTACGTCCTAGAAATGAGAAATATAGGTATCGAATAAGTAATTATCAAACAAAGCAATACCTACTGATGTGATACGGGTTCCTTATACTTATGTGAATAATAAATATTTTATTGAAAAAACACTATATTTTACGGATTTTCGAAACTACATTACGGTTTTGTATCCCATATTTATACTATGTGCCCTATCCCTAAAGGCACCAATACCCTATATCATACATTCATAGGGTATCCCAAGCATTCATGGTAGTATAGGGGATACAAAACGTAAGCACCGATAGTCTGCTAGAAAATCCGTAAACCAATGCAAAAGAATAACACACAACAATATTTGCTTTGTTAAAACGAAATTCTTATCTATCAATATAATGCGATGAAATCTGTAAAACGTAGTGTTATTGTAATTGCAATAGTTATGAGAACCAATTCTATTATTATTATTAACGGCTCATTTCAAAATCGATATCTACTATTACTTCTTTTTATGTGCATATTAACAAACTATAACCTAACTTTATACAAAAAACACCTTCATTATAAACTTATGACAAAATAAGGCCTACACTGAAGGTTTTATGAGTTAATTACACGCTTTTTATACTGCCATAATTATAATTACGCGACAGTTACACAAGAAATGATTAACGAGCTCACAAAATACATAAGTTTTAAGCGCTCATTCTCTTTATGATTTATATTAAAGTAGCTAAGAAGGCTCATAGACGATTTTAGTTGAACAATTTCAATTTCAAAGAGTTTAGGGTGAATTGGGACGGAAAACCTTAGACAAAGTCAGAATGGGCTTTGCTAGATGTTTAATACAACTGACACGAACAAAATTATGAACTAACACAATGAGAGTACGTACAGAACAAGTACGTAAGTACAACATCTAGAAGATAGAAGCTAAGTTATGATTAAATTGATAATTATATTTATATAGGTACTCGTATAAATAATCGGGCCTGCCTAGTCTCTGACTCAATCGGACCTCTATAAAATCTCTATCTCGCAAGTGACCTACTTATTTGTTTGTGCTATTCATTCAGGGAGCTATACAATATAAGAAACACAATAAGATGTTTACAATTTGCTTTCCACGAACAAAATAGCCAGTGGTGTCAAAATATTATTTAGATTTTATTATTTGTTCTTGGGGATGTTCGTGCACTGTGGATGTACATTAGTATACCTCTGCCAAACCCTACGGGAATAAGGGTGTGATGGTATGTAATTAATAAGTTATGTCTCCATGCAGTTTACACCATAGTGGGGACTGTTTCCAAATTTAGAACGAAATTTTCAAAATCGTTTTTTGTGGATGCGTAGGTAAGCTTGAAATTACAAAAACATGTTTTTACAGAACCTACTCTATAGTAGAAGGAAATTCTGTGAAGAGTCGCCTATCGCAATGATATCACACAAGAAGTAACAACTGTGACTGTGTACAAAATAACTAAGTACATAACTACATATTAAACAATATCTACAAAGTTCATAACATATTGGTGCTCACGCTTCGAGAGCTCATGACAGGAGCTGTCAAGACGGCACTGACGCGCGTGATTGACGAATGGCCTTGTGTAGATACCACCTTATATTAGCACACAATATAATAACATTAGGCTTTATCTAATAAATTGTCATATCTTATCAACTTCCTAGCCTTTTCCCAACTATGTTAGTGTAGCCAGATGTAGCTTTCTTTTTTTTTCGAGAGGGGCAACTGTAATCAGACCTCTGCAAGCCAATTTCTGATTAATACCGATATCCTAATGATATCCGGTCAGGCTTATTGGGCTTCTGACTAACACTAACTATTGATCATAAGTGTTTGTATAACAACCGGTAGGTACACCTTTACGAACGCTTCAAAGAATGGAGGGATTTCGCTTGTGTGTTGTGTACTGATTCGGGAATTGAACACATTAATATTTTTCTTTGTATTTCATTGAACTTTTCTTATTATTTTTTTATTCCACACACTATCTTTACAGGATAACCCTAATACAATAGTAGTTTGCAAATCACACACACTTTAAAAATAAAATAAAAAATATACAAAGCAATAAGAATAATAATATTTAAATATAAGAGATAAAGACTGCGCTTGTAGTACTATTTTATTATCTTTCTACAATATGCCTATGAAATCACAAGAATCGCAGAATTGACCGAACATTTTCAAGGCGCTCGAGCGCTCGGTTAAATAGAAGTTTCGATGTTATACCTACCAGTGTCACTCAAGAGAAAGTTATAATTAAATCGAACAATATGAGTTTCGACACTGAATCCTGCGAACTTTGAAAAGAAACGAAAATTAAATGATATTCATTCCTATGCAGAACGACAGTATCAACCAACCACGCGATTTGTTCACCTAAGTATATTTAATTTAAAATTAGCGTCGATTTATTTATATAGTGTTAAGGATATGATGTAATTGCTGTTTAATGTTAAATATATTCTGAGATCTATGGATTTCCTTACAAAAAATAATTCTGAAGCTGTAAGCACAAGTATATACCAGTAACCCCCATACGCTTATAATAACAATATCTACCTTATACTTTTGTTTATTTAAATTATAAATAAACAAAGGTCAATGAAAACGTTGCCATAAAATAAAACTAAAAACACTGATTGCGTCTCCAAAATAAAGTTAAGTATTCCCCTGAAGCACCATAATTCAATGATTCGTTGTAATTAAATTCAAAAGCTTTTCTCAACGTGAACCGAAGATAAAATAGTTAAGACCTACATGGAACGAAATTTCCTGGTGCTCCGGGCAAATAAAACAAAGGTAGTGGAAACCTCTCAAGTGGAAGGATGGGAAGAACAAAAACAAAATTAAAGAAAAACTAAACAGCAAGCAAACATAGACGAGGCATGTCCGGTGTGGTTAAGCGAAGCTAATACTGGCCGGGAGAAGTTTAAACCTTCGCTGAATCCGTTTCTTCCTATATTCAATGCGTTAATGACAAAACTCCAGGTTCATGAGATTAAAAAAATGTAGTTTTTGAGACTATCGATTAAATAGTATTTATATAAAAAATAATGATATTTTTTCAGATTTATTTTGTGATGATTTTGTTACACAAAAATGATGTTTTAAAATTTCATTAGATACAATAAGTAACAATTTATATTGAGTAAATACCTAATTGAAATAGTTAGTTGAATAAAATGAAGTTTCCTTTTTTCAATGATAACGTTATTATAACATTTCCATCAACTCCTAAAAATAATAGTTAGTATTAAGTAGTTCCCAATTCTTAAATTGCATTACTTTAGTTATACCAAAGCATTAAAAGAAATTTATAAGTAGGAGCTTAACAGAATTAATATTTATATATGAAGACCAAAATTGCGGCTGACAGTTTGGAACAAAGTTAATATAAGCATGAAAAACTAGATCAGGCCACAGGGCGTCACATTCGACACAAAAGTACCAGAAAAACGGGCAAAATCCCGACATAACGAGTAACCGATGAGAAAAGCAAAACCCTGCAACGAGGCCGAAAGAAACTAACTACGAATTAATAGTGCAGTTAGAAAGCCGTTCAAAACTACGCGCCAATGTTCGGCCGATTTAAATTCATGCTTTATTATTCTGCGCAGTGAACATTTTGTTTTTATACGTAATTACTTATACGTAATGCCTTTTTCATTCGTAAATCAGAGAATTCAATTAAAACATTTTTTTCCAGGCAGTTACTTCGAGTAATTTCGACGATTTCGGATATCGATTAATGTTGATGTGGCACAATTGCGAAAGTAAAAAGTTTAACAGGTTGTATGATACTGGTAGGTAGATATTACATACAAGCTTAGTGATTTGATTGAATGAAAGCAAAATAACGGAGTTGGATAGAGGCAAAATTATATGAATTAAATCCTCATTATGTAGTCTAGCGGCCTCAAGTGCAGCTGTTACGCTAGATGTCTTGGGTTCGATTCCAAGAAATCCTTAGTAGCAACTACAGTTCTCAATGTACTCCATTGAGAACTGTAGGTGTACATTGGTACACATCTGCCTGACCCTTCGGGGAATACAGGCGTCATGTTATTTATGTTATGTGAAACTTATTCTTATATTGTAGGTGTAAAAAGACAGAGAGAGAGCACCTTTTGTAAGATTGTCTTTTTTTACCTAAGTTTAAGTAGAGAGAACCACTGAACGTATTTAAAAAAATCTCTTCCTATTCGAAAATGGCTTTCCATTTAGGTATAGTAAGAGTACCTACATTATTCCAGATGGTTATAGGCTTTTACAATGTATTTTATATTATATATATATTATTTTATTATTTCTAAATTTATATTCAACCCGGACAAAGTCGGAGCGGGCTATTAGTATATAACAATTAGATGAGGCGACGACTAATCAACGGACACAATAAAAAAAATATCATCAACGTAAGCAAAGAATGTTCAGATTATTATACTTTCCTATAAAAAAAACTTTTATTATGGAAGTAATTAATTTGAAAGAATGCTAATTTTTCTTTTAATCGCTTCTTTAGCGCCGCAACTTTTATCTACTTTGTTTGAATTACTTTCGGTCGAGCAGTTCGCGGCAAGTTTGGAAACATTTTTATACTAAGTTATAACACTTTTATTATAATACAAAGCCATTGTTCCAAAATAAATTTATAAATTTAGTTAAGAATTTCGTAAATATTATTTTTGGGGTGAGAGTACGGCTTCGTTTCGTAAAATGAGGTAAATTTTAGTTTTATTTTACTACGTCAGTAGAAAGTAGGCCGGTACCTAAGTACCTATTTTGATATTTCTTGTTTGCGAAATTTCTTAAGCTTTGGTTGTTTATTCGTTGGAGAGCGAAACGAAGATTTTTCCCTCCCATCATTTCGTTTGTACAAGTATTAAAAAAGAATTTCAACAACGAATTGTAACATGTACCTAGGTAGTAATAGAATAGTTTTATGAAAATTCGATACAATAGTGGTATTCATGAATGCCTCTTTAGTTATGAATGCTATGACACGATGAAATAGGCAGATACACACGGTCACAGGTCAACCTATGCAAATCCAGTTTAAGCCGACCTCGCATTGTGTAGGCTTCCCATACAGTAAGAGGCCAGCGTAAACTGGTTTTGTATAGCTTGATGTGTAGCCATGCGTCCCTACATAAAAAACATCCATCACAATATCCATTTGCTGACACCCATGTTTATTGTTTACATTCCCAAAAATAAACACGAGTACATTTTCCCTTTAAAACATTGCTGCGTTTCGATTTTGAAACAGAATCTGTAATGTATTCGGTGGGCGAATTCGTGACTACTCAATGAAGATCAAATATGAGCCAAATTGGATCCGTACACATCGAGGAACCGCCACAAAAAGGTTTACAGCACCCGTTACTAGGCATTTCATTCGATACATTTGAAAAAAAACAAGGCGATGGAGACAAACCGTTTCTGCTCGATACCATGAAATTACCGTATCGTTTCTACCTAGGTACTTGCAGGTAAATAAAGAAAACACACCAGCCTGAATTGATTCGATTCTAGATTGCTCATTCTTTGTGGTTTGTTTTGAGGTGGCCAAATATCTCAACTAAGTAGGTACTTGAGTATTGATTTGGTTTTTGGGAACATCACAGTAGACATAAAATTTCAGAATTGCTTAAAAATGCCTCAATCGCCTAGTGGTTGTAAGCGCGACTGTCTTAAGTTCGATTCCCAGGTCGAGCAGTTTTTACTATGAAATTCTCAATAGTAGCTTTGGGTTTCAATATGAGCCCGGTGAATGGCAATAGGCTCACTCCCTATACATAGGATCTAAACATACCGGCAAACTGTGGGTGTAGCTACATGACGTATATTTCTGCCTAACTCTTCAAGGAATACAGGCGTGATGATTATATGATGATCAAATTTTTTTTCGTTACTGATACGCACATTTTTAAAGTACCTACCTGCTTACATCGTTTTCTTGTATTTCGTAAATAAGAATTACGTAGGTAAGTACGCCTACCCCCATGGGAGCCAGGCGTGACAAAATGTATGTATGTAGGTACCTACAATATTAGATTTATGCATAAATTATATCGATCATTGTTACAGATATACCTAGTAAACACGGCTACAGGTCAACCTATACAAATCCAGTTTAAGCGGATCTCGCATTGTATAGACTTCCCATACAATAAGAGGACAATGTATACTGGTTTTGTATAGCTTGATGTGTAGCCGTGCGTACGATATATCATCGTCATACATTATAGATACGATCATTATTTAATACCTAGATATTTAACCAGTTAGTGGTTAAATATCTAGCTAATTAATCTTAAATATTTGATTCCCAGTTATTTTATTCATATTGATCAGTACTCACTGTTGCATTGTGGAAACCCTATAAATATTGGACAATTTACTTAGTATCCGAAGTAAATCGCAAAAGTGGATCGATTGTTCGTTTTTCCACATTGGGCAAAACCTGTATTTAAAAAAATACGCTGTGCACACTAGGATTTTTCCTCTATCGTAGGTGCGCTGACATCGAGTTCCTAGGTCTGTCTTATTGGCCTTTTTAGACTTGCTGGCCAATTCCTTACATACCTTTTTTTAAAGGAGTTATAAGTATTATGCTTGTACTAGATGCAAAGACGTAGAAAACTAAATTAACCTATGAACAACTGCATGTAACTGTTGGCTTATATTAATAAACATCTAAAGGTTAACTGGAAGCTAAGACCAAATTTCGAGAAGTGAGTTATGAATGTTGCCAAAACTTTTAATGGACTGCATTCAGTTAGCTGCATACAAAACTGCGTCATTTCGTTCAGAAATACAACATTCAATCTTAGCTCACATCGCATCGGCAGAGTTTGCATTCATCTAGGGAATTCTACGTAGTAATTCTGAAACGCTATAATTTAGGAAGTTAACAAAATGTTATTAGTTCACATTCCCTCGTTGGCGATGTTGACAGTTTATCCGTTCGGGCGGTTACCTATGTTTTCGAAGTAGGAATTTCATAAATATTTAATCTCAAATTTCAAGGAACCCTTAGATAAATTCCTGGTTACCTATGATGCGTATGTACTACAAATCTTTGATTGAAATTGTAATTCAGTACCGTTACAGTTTTTAATGAAACGGGGGCTGGCGTAGTTGCACTCAGAGTTCCAACAATTATAAGAAAGCTAATATATACCTACTTGTTTTGTACGGGAATCTCTTTTAAGATTAAATAATTCCTCACTGCAAAACACACACAATTCACGTAAGACTAGGTGCAGTAATCTACGTAGGTAATAATCAAACTGTGCTAGAGTTAGTAAGTAATATTTACTGTTTCATCGCAAACCGCAACAACATAATGTGTTAACTAAACGTTTATTAAACACAAAGCAAACGCATAATGCAGGTTAACGCCATTGTGAAACAGCAAAACCGGCTCTATTACTTTAAATTACAGTAACATTGCGTGCAACGTTATATCTAGTAACAATGCAAAAATTACACTAGAAACACGGCAAAACTGTGAAATTAGAATTGGTTTTCTTAATCGGCTGAGGTGCGAGCAAGCCTCGCTTGGTTCAATTCTGAAGCTTCCAAGAGCGGGCTGTTTTCAATACACCTCCAAATTGCTCCATTAAAACTTTGCTAACTGACTTCAAACCGAATTGTTAACGCTTCGACTACTTCTGAATGTCGGACAATGATGGGACTAGTCATTGAACATCACATTAATGTGTCTTTGAAAAAAGAAACGGAACGCTCATTGCTCTTTCAGTGACTTCGTTTGATATAAGTAGGTCCTCTTTTTGGTAACGTATCGATCAGAAACAAATATTTTAATATACTTACTATTAAAATAAATATCATTTTCTCTTACCGCTTAAAGACTTTGTGTCTGATTATTATTTATTTATCACGCCTGTTAACTTATCTAGCATGACCCTTTACCAATTTTTATACCTAAATTGGCTTCATATTTTCAGAGGCTCCCAAGAAAACTTTTTAAAACAGTGTAATCATGTCAAGTCAATCAAAAATGTCGCGGGTAGGTTTCAATAAGTTAACACAGCTCTGATTATATTTTTTATTTAAAATTATTTTAACACGGTTTCTAGCTACTACTTGTTTAAGTTGTTTGTGTTTAAGTTCAATAGAGTCAGTACCTACATTTTTAACACATTTATGTGATTCAAGAAGCAATCATACACCACCTGCCAGCTCATCAATTTAACACTACACTTGTCACTTAGCACTACAAATTATTAGCATATTAGCTACACCATGTCTCAAGTGGCTGAGATTCTGTCTATACAGAAAAACTTGGAGACGAGTTTTACTAGGAGGATGCAGGAACTAGAAGCACAAATCCAGTCCGCTGGGCCTGCAAAGGATACGGTGGCCAAGGTGGCTGAAGAATTCCGTTCGTTCAGGGAGCTCATCTTCAACATGTTCCAGCTGCTCAGAAACCAAATTAGTGAGTGTATCCAGCAGGTTGACAGTTTAGAATCCAGACACCGTCGCAAGGCATTAATTTTCCAGGGGCTGACTGAGGCTGATGATGAAGATTGCAGAGCAGTCCTTCTGAATACTATCAATAATAAGATGTCCCTGAAGAATCTGTCTGCATCGGATTTAAAGGTTTGCCACAGAATTGGTACCCCCAACAAGGATCATCACAGGCCCATACTAGTGTGGTTCTTCACTACGGATGTCAGATCTGCAGTCTGGCGTGCGAAGACAGGGTTGAAAGGTTCAGGAGTCTCAGTTAAAGAATTTTTAACCAAAGCCAGGCAATTGCTCTTCAGTCAAGCGCGGTTGCATTTTGGTATACGGTCGTGTTGGACACAAGATGGGGTCATAGTTATAAAAACCTCTGATGGAAGTCGACACAAGATAACCACTGGCGACCAACTTAACCCCTTGTTGTCTAAGTATCCCAGGGTACAACCCCCTCAAGCGACCAGGAGTGGTATGGGCGGCACAGGAGGGAACCTGAAAAATGCACGTAAATAGTAAATTGTTTCTGTATACGTCTTACTATCGTCACCACCTTTCTATTATAAGCAATACATAACTTACCGTAAACTAAAAAGTGTATTTTCCAGTCTCAGTTACCAGCGATGGGTTTACTTAGACAGATGTACACTACTATTCTATACTATAAGCTCTAAACTTTTACTCGTTGCTCGATGTTACCCTCTTTTTTCACACTTTTAGTCACATTCATTTTATATCATTTCTATCTCTATCGTCCTGTGGTAAATTAAATTCATTTATTTGTCAATAATCCAGATTATAAATTCATTCAATGAATGTCAACTGTCAATTTTATTAATGTCTTATTATGAATGACATTTTAAAACTTGCACTAGGTTTCGTTCGGAAACGCTTTATTATATATTGTTAAATAGCTGTTTTTTTTTTCTTGGTGTATTTTTTAATATCTTGCGTAATTTACCTTTTTTTGTTTTTAGAATATGGTGCTAAACTTTATAATGATGTTAGCTGGCGGGTGGTGCAGAGATGCATACACACGCACACACGTTTTTATAAGTATCTTTTATTTTCAAATATTTATTTATATTAATTATATAATCTATTTATCATTTATTCATGGACTCGGATAATGAGTCTTTTTATTCTGCCAATGAATCTGCGATTTCTGGAGATGATAGTTTCAGTTCAGTATCAAACACTCTTGGAGATCTGTTGCGTAGTGAATTTAGTCGGCAACCCGACCGGCTGTTGAATGTGTGCCATATTAACGCTCAGAGTGTTGCCAGCCATTATAATGAATTTTACGATACGTTTACTAATTGTAATATTCATGCCATCCTGATATCCGAGAGTTGGCTAAAGCCAAATCTTTTATCAACTACTTACCCTCTACCTGGTTTTATTCTTATCCGTCATGACAGGGTTGGTAGAAGGGGGGGTGGTGTGGCGATATATCTTCGCTGCGATTTCCCTTTCAAAATTCTAGCTTCCTCGTCTTCTAACTTTAGTTCAGAGTTCCTCTTTCTTGAAGTTAATGTCAGAGGAGTCAAAACCATTGTCGGTGTTGTTTATTGTCCCCCCACTGTTGATTATTTCACAGAATTCGAATCTGTATTAGATTCTTTGGGGTCCGAGTATGCACACCATATCATCATGGGTGATTTCAATACAAACCTCCTTGCCCATACCTCTCCCAGATCCCGTAAACTTCGTCACTTAATCGAGTCAGCTAGCTTACACCTTCTACCCCTTCAAGCCACTCACCATAATACTGTTGGTGATGACACCTGGCTTGATTTAATACTCACCTCGAATCCTTCCCTTGTTTCTTCTTATGGCCAACATGTTGCGCCTGGTTTCTCTCACCACGACCTTATTTTCCTTTCCTATATACTCAAACCACCCAAACCTATTCCTAGGGTACTGTACAAGCGTTGTTTTGCGCGTATGGATGCAGAAACCTTATGTAAAGATGCCTCTGGCTTAGACTGGGAACCATTGGTTAACGCTTCTACAGTGGACGATAAAGTCTCGATTTTTAACGACTTGGTGCTGAAATTGTACGACCAGCATGCGCCAGTCAGAAAAATTAAACTAAAGCGTCCACCTGCGCCATGGATGACCAGAGGCATTCGTATGGCCATGAGGCGTAGGGACCGTGCCTTTCGTAAATTCAAGAAAGATCGTACTGATGAAAATTGGGTTACTTTCAAATCTACTAGGAATCGATGCAATCAGATGATACGTAACGCTAAGCGCCGCCATATTCTAGAAAATATCACTTCGTCTTCTTCTGCTGATGTTTGGAAATTCCTTGGAACTCTGGGCATTGGCAAGCCGCGACATTTTGATCTGCCTAGCTCCATTGGATTAAACGATCTTAACCGCCATTTCTCTACTGTAACTACTATGGATCGTTTAACTCAAGCACAGACTCTCAGGTACATATCTGATCTAACGCATCCTAATATTGATCCCTTTCACTTCTCTCCAGTTGACCCCAGTGAGATCAAAAAGATAATTGTCTCTATAAAATCCAATGCGGTGGGGTGCGATTGCATTACCCGCCGCATGATTACAACAATCCTGGATCAACTCCTACCGCCAATCTCTCACATCATTAACTACTCTCTAACCTCAGGAGTATTCCCTTCCTTGTGGCGTCAAGCATACGTCTGTGCTTTACCAAAAATCTCCAACCCTACACTTCCCAACCACTTTCGTCCGATTTCCATCCTTCCGTTTCTATCTAAAGTGCTTGAAGCTTGTGTTCACAAACAATTATCCCATTTTGTTCATGATAACACCCTCATTAGCCCATTACAATCTGGGTTTAGACCTGGGCACAGTACTATTTCCGCTCTCCTTAAAGTGACTGGCGATATTAGGGCTGGTATGGAGGACACCAAAGTCACTGTTCTAGTGTTGGTAGATTTCTCGAATGCTTTTAATACTGTCAGTCACGATATCCTTCTTTCAATTCTTTCTTATCTTTTGATCTCGGATGAGGCGCTGGAATGGTTCTCTTCATATCTTCGGGGACGTCAGCAGTCAGTTCAAGCTGGTGAAGCATCATCAAGCTGGTATGAATTAGAAACTGGCGTCCCACAAGGCGGTATTCTTTCTCCTCTCCTCTTCTCAATTTTTATAAACTTCTTAACCCCTGAACTTCATTGTGCGTATCATCTGTATGCTGACGACTTACAGTTATACTGCCAAGCAAGAGTTGAAGGTATATCTAGTGTAGTCGACAAATTGAACCGAGACTTGGCAGCTATCAAGAATTGGTCTGATAGATTCGGTGTTGCAGTAAATCCTACAAAGTGCCAAGCAATCGTTGTTGGGAGTAATCGCATTGTGAGCAAATTGGACAGTACAACTTTGCCTCCTGTCATTTTTAATGGAACCATAATTCCCTATAGTAGTGATGTTAAAGACCTTGGCTTGCATATAGACACTACCTTAGACTGGCGAACTCAAGTCACCAATGTAAGCCAAAAAGTGACTGGAACATTGCGGTCTCTCTATCGATTAAGGAATTTGCTCCCATCCAACACGAAAGCAATGCTTGTACAGACCTTAATATTTCCTATGATCGACTATGGTGATGTGTGTTACTATGACCTGAATGCAGATCTACTCAACAAACTTGACCGCCTTCTGAATAACTGCATTCGATTCGTTTTCAATCTTCGCAAATATGATCATGTTTCAGCATATAGAAAAATTCTAAAATGGTTGCCCATCCGTCAACGCAGGGCGCAAAGAGCATTGACCACTTTGTACTCCTTACTTGATTCTCCTTCTTCTCCTACTTATCTATCTTCTTATTTTCAATATATATGCTCTAACCATGACAAAGATCTCCGATCATCCTACAATCGTCTTTTACAATGTCCCTCTCACCGCTTTGATTTCATGCACTCTTCTTTTTTTGTCCAAGCTGTTCTTCTATGGAATGCGCTGCCTCGGGAAATCAGGATGGCTACCAGTCGCTACTCCTTTAAATGTAAACTTAAAAAATACCTCTTCAGTTCTTTGGCAGATTCGTAATATTAAACTCATCTTTATAAATGTTATATTTATTATATTTTATGTATATATTATTATTTTATATAAAGTAGAAAATATTTATATATTTATATGATTATTAGGTTTCTTTTTTCTTATGTATTTAATTGTATTGTTTTCAGTCTTTTATTTCCTTAACGGTATGTGCACCTACCAATTTCTGTCTCTGCATCACCCTAAGGTCGACTGGTAGAGAATGCCTTAGGCATTAAGTCCGCCTCTGTACTGTTTGTGCATAAAGTATAAATAAATAAATAAAATAAATAAATAATCATCCACTGAATACCTACTTACTAACGGTGGTAAACTTTAACTACTAGGTATTTGGCACACTTTCAAACTTCCACCGTGTCTACCACACGGTATATTTTTCTCTTTTTGTAGTTCGATTAAAACATGCAGTCGCTCTTTCCGTTCTATTCGTGTATGCGATGCACTTGAATGAATTTCACAGAAAGGTGTGTAGCAAATAGCACCTGCTTTAAATAGAGGAAAACAATCGTAAATACCAGCCTGAAGCACTAAAGAGACTGTTCAATAAAAAGTAAAACTACACTGAATACTTCGGAAATAATGAATGTTTTGTTGTATGCAATACCTATTTTGTTCTTCGGAAATGAAATTCTTTGTCAGTACCATCCGCTATTCAAAAAGCATAAAAATTCTAAGAAAAGTTGGCTCTCGTATGAAAGGCTCGGCACTAATGTTTGTATAAATCGTACTTACCTGGCCTGCCTCGGCATCCAGTACGTTAGGTGTTTTGAATGCGAGGCCAAATTGACTCCATTAAAAGTTTTGAAAGCGCTCGTAGCTTAGATAATTTACTGAGAGAGTTATGCCGTCTATAAAAGCATACGTGGGTACTGAAAACTAATGAATTTATGTTTGTGTTTATATTTTCGTACTTAACTTTGTTAAGTCGACGCTTAATGCTTTATCAGGTTGGAGTACTTACCTACCTTCCTCTTTTATCTTTCTCTACCGTTATTAAAGGGGAGTCGGTAGTTTAGTAGTTGTATCCGCCTTTCTAATATAATAACCCAACCTAACTATCTAAATGATTGCCGTAAAGAAAGCTGATGGGTACTCAAACTTTACATCGAATCGTATAATGGGGCTTCTCGTTTTACGTTCATCGGCCATCTTTTTAAAAGTAGATATTTCACAGACACTTTATAAATAAAGCTTTATAAAGCTTTATAAAGCTGGTGGAACTGTGATGTCGCTTTAAAGCTCCATCCTAAATATTTACGTTAAATAAAACTTACTTCCATTGGAAATTTAACCACTTTCTCTAAAAAGCCGTTGCAGAGTTTCGATGTTTCAAAAATTATTTGAGCATTTTTTATAGGTACTTCTCCCACTACTTGCGGACTAAACGACACATCAGCTGATACATTACAGTGATATATTATTATTCTATAAAATCTTCTGTAGGTAGATCTGTTTTATTATGTGCAAACTTTTCCTTTGAAATTGTGGTGATCTCACAGGGGACGGGACCCCATAATTGATAAGAGAGCGCGGGGACACAGGACGCAGTAATTAGGGAACGGGGAAGCAATTACGACTTTAATAGGAGTAGGTACCATCCTAGTGGGTCGTACGTTTGCTCCTTAATAACATTATATTTGCTTTGTTGTTCGCTAAAATTCGATAAGGGCACTATTACAGACCAACAATTAACCTCAATGTTGGTTGTTAAAGTACGGTATCATAGATATGACCCTTATGTGGACCTACTAATAATAGAAAGAAGTATTTCGGTATTTGTTAGTTTACAATTAAGTCGGAGACATACTTCTGAGCCTGATTCACGTACCTAATTAAAACCGTAGCGATGTCGCAGCGACTTAATCGTTGAAACAGTTTTCCAGTGTTTTGTGACGTTGGCTTCACGTTTTGAATGATTCTTGCCCAACGAACATGTGTGAATACGGTTAAACGATTTTTCAATAGGACGATTTCTAAATCGGTCCGAGCGACGGATTCGTGAATAGGAAAACTTTTTCAACGATTAAGTCGCTGCGACATCGCTACGGTTTTGTTACGTGAATCGGGCTAATGGCAACTAGGAGAAGGCTGCTGACTTGGGGAGTTCGTCGCCCGACCAGATAATCATCCCAATAGGCGGCGCGCGTGTTTGCCACACATGCCCCTTCGAGTAGGATGCGAGGCAAGGTCTCAAAGAATGTCGCAAATCCCGTGGCCCTGACTATAAGCCAAGGCAAGGCAACTGCGGTTTTAAGGGGGCAGGCAGTGGCGTAGCACGGGTCACTAGCACCCGGTGCGGATCCCAAATTTGCCCGCTCCCTAATTTTTTAAATGAATAACAAAAAATGTAGGGCATGATAAAACTAGACTGAAAAGTAACCAATTTTCTCACATAAAAAAAAGCAAAATTCATTTTTGATACTGTATTTTATTCCACAACGAAACAGTCATAAGATACTTGTTTTTTTAAATATTTTTTTGACCACCTGTGAAATGCCGCCCCCGCCAAAGTGCCGCCCGGTGCGGACCGCACCCCCCGCCCCCCCCCCCCACGCTACGCCACTGCAGGATGGCAGATTTTACCATCGTATGCAAGTATCTCAATTTATATAGAAATCGCGCCTAGCACAACACAGTGCCGACGCGGCAATGCGCGGGAAGGCGCCTTTATGTTATCCGTCGCTCCGCGCACCGCGGCGGGACGCATCTTCAGTGGGTGAACCGCCTTAGGTAATCTCCGGAACTAATGAACCAATTCCGAAAATAAGGTACATATTTGACTTATAGATGGCTATGTTTTAGGTATCAAGATAACAGTTGCCGTGTTACGGAGATAGTTAGACAGACTATCCGCTGAAATAAGAAAAGTAGCGGTTTTTCTACCTCCCTACCTTTACCTACCGGTACCCACTATTTCTTCTTACTCGAACTCGATATACCTACCTAATATGATTATCATGTCCTTCGAAACAAAATCAACTATAGATAAATTCTTGCTCTTGCAAAAACAAGTTAAAGGACCTACATGTCCCGCAATCCAAAGTTTATGTTAAATAGTAGGTAGGCGTAGATAGGGGTCTAAATTTCATTGCATATTTGGGTCAATAATGGTAAACTAAATTTCATTGCATATTTGGGTCAATAATGATAATAGGATGTAGGTAGGCACCTATCTACTCGTTATTAAGCTGGTTTCTCTCAGTAGATAAGTATTAAGAGGATAGTATCCGCCCCGTGCTCCATACAACAATAGTTTGGTCTTATCTTGAATTTTAACCAATGAAAGTCTTTGAAATTTTGCGGTAACAATAATTAAAATACGTGTTCCTTGAACGTAAAACTTCATTAATACACATTAATACACTTCACACGGTTAATATTACTACTTACTCATGTAAGTAGGTATTGCTAATTTTCGATTAAAACGACCCAACTTTATGCTATTGTTTCAAGTTAATGTATCAATACAGAACCATTTTGACTCGTGTAATAGCCGAATAATTTGCGAAAATTATTCGGCTAGACTTTCCTTTATAAGGAAAAAAATACTTTAAAATTTACTCTAATAATAATTAAAAGAAGCGATCACAAACACGCGCGTAATTAACTACTGTAATTGAACGCCGCACTCGATCGCAAATGACGTTTGAAAAGCTGTGGGTTAGCTCTGCTCGGTTAAGCGAGATTAAATTTACTATGAAATACCATAATTATATTTTTTCCTTGTATACAAATAAATTAAAACGTTAAATGGAATATGGTTTAGTAGGCCTTTATCATGTCCAGTCAACGATCAAATAGATTAATAATTATTCTTTTGATCATCATCTACCTACAGCGGTGGTAGCGCAATAGTAACGGAAACGATTTAAGAGTTCTAACTCGTAGGTTGGAACCCAAATAGGCGTTTTACTATGTCATCACCACTGCTCTGCAGTCGGTAGGAGTGTCACTGAATTAAAATTATTGCTAGTGAGCAAGTGACTGGTGGCCTGATGGCTTTTCAATTTTAGTTGCTGTTTCCAGGCAATTAACGATGGAGACATTTGCATGCCTTGCCCTGAATGATATAGGCAATTTTTTAAATATGTAAGGTAGGTACCAAATGGGGTTACTCTGCTATGATTACTTTGGTTTTTGAAAAATTCTACCGAATACTCTGTGTATAAACATAGTGTAATGAAATCTAATAGTGGGGCAACTCGCCGTCTAGACAGGTCAACGATGAGGTGGGTTGCGGGGCAGAGCGGCGTACCCCCGACCCTTAGTCGCAGGTGTCCCGTCCGGCCGACAGGTAGTGCGCGCCGGTACTCCGCTGAAAGTTTGGCTCGCGCTAGCGCTTTTTATAATTTCTTTTACAATGCGTTCTACATGTGCAGTTTACGGTTGTTTGTCGGCATCGTACAGAAGTAATAGTGAAAACTTGAGATTTCATCAATTTCCAAAGGATGAGAATCGGTAAGTGCCTACTAACCTATTATACCTAAATAAATATTATCTCTACTTAGTAAACAAAGTCGCTATCCGCGACGCCATGCGTTTACTTCTAAATTATTTTAACCTTCCAATGGATTTTGATACGGTTTTAACGAATATACGAATTTTATAATATTATAATTTGTTGATAATTTTGTATTTTTGTTTTGTTGTTATGATTTTGTTTGTTTGTTTGATCGCACTAAAGTACTGGTCGGAATTGATTTCATATTTGTGTTTTATAGTCCATTTATCGAGTAAAGCTTTAGGCTATATAACATAACGCTATGACCAATATAAGTGGCGCACAAGTGATAAATGTTGCAAAAACGGGAAAAAAATATTCCTTTTGAGCGCTTCCGTTGCGTGCGCTGCGTAAACGGTTAAAGTTATGCAAAAATATTGTATGACGGAAATCTTTCGCTTGAAAGGTTCTAAAAAAAAGTCCGCAACAGCATAGGTCTATCTTTTAAGGTTGACTTAATAATACCCTTTTATGGTAACCAAATTTGTTCCAAAATAATGCATTATTTCCGAAGGTGTTTTCACAAACATAATATTAATCCATATTCAAATAAATACGTAATTCATCACAAGTATTTAACTAACTCAAATTAATTTTTCACCACCGTGTGATTGCTTCCCATTGCAATTTTTTAATTCGTTTGTATGTGAGGATGAGAATCAATTATATTGTGAAATTTAACAACCGAAAATTAAAATCATCAAGCAATAAATGTCGCAAATATTTGTCAGTTCAACATCTCTAAAGAGATAAATAAACTGGAGATTTTAGCCCCTGTTTTATTTAATCACTTGGTCCTGTCGCGAAGAATAAACAATAAATCGTGAAGGTAATATCTTGCTAGAAATCAATACAACTACTAACACATATATTAATTTGAACCTACAATCATTATCACCTGTAAATCACCTTTCAAACAAAAAAAACTAAATCAAAATCGGTTCATCCGTTCCGGAGCTATAATGGCACAGACAGACACACACACACACACACACACCAAACACACACACACAGACGCATCAAACTTATAACACCCCGTAGTTTTTGCGTCGGGGGTTAAAAAGTAAAAGTAAGTCCTTGAAAAATATTTTTTGTGACAACCCTAAGCTATTTTCAATGTCTAGACGATTGTCGGCATTTCGACGCAGACAAAGGAGTGCGCCCACTATTAGATTTCATTACACTATGGTATAACTAAAGCGTATATCTAATATAGGTACATATTATAAGACTGCCTCGTTGGTCTAGTGGTCCCAAGCGCGACTGCTACGCTAGAGGTCCTGGGTTCGATCCCCAGGTCGAGCAAAGTGTTATTGAGTTTTTCTATGAAATTCTCAGTAGCAGCTCGGAGTCTGGATTCGTGCCCGGTTAATGGCAATAGGCTCGCCCCCTATTACATGGGACCTAAACATACCGGCGAAATGTGGGTGTACATTAGTACACCTCTGCCTAACCCTTCGGGGAATACAGGCGTGATGGTATGTTATGTTATGTTATTATAAGATTTATTTCATCATAAATCTGAAAAATTCGCCATCTAATAATATAATAAGTGCAAAATAATCTCTGAAGGACACTAACATTAAGGCTAACGCTTCAGCCTTGGGCGCGAAATTCAATTTTTTCTTGGTTTTCCGCGAATTATTCGGCTATAGTACATTTTAGGTACCCACGGCTGCACATCAAACAATACAAAACCAGTATAGGCTGGCCTTAAATTGTGCGGAAAACGTTAACAATGGGAAGTCAGTCTAAACTGGTTATGTAAACGACCAAACCTAACGCTTTAGCCTTATGCTTAAAAAAAATATTGTCAAAGATTTTGGTGTAAAATAGTGGAATCGGCCAAAAATTACAATTTACAAGTTTTAATTATTCTCAATCGTAAATAAGCCATTGTTGATTTCGCAATTTCCTATGTACCTATGTGCCTACCTAGATTGTGTTATAGCATAGCCGAGTAATTTGCGAAAAATCAAGAAAAAATTGAATAACCCGCCCAATCCTGACGCATGAGCCATAAGACTTTAGTTAGCACCGGATAACTTCATTATTTTGAACAAACTGTGAACGCGGGAAGAGCGAGCGAGCGAGAACGCCACTTGGTCATCACAACGATAAAACGCTCCTATAGTCGTTCCATATGGCGACCATGGTCGTTGTGGTCTCGTTGAAACTGTCAGTCATGACGTCATGACTTACGCCCACACGCCCACGACGACCCATCTAAAAAGGTGGGTCGAAGTGATCGTTGAGAAAACGCAAAACTCCGTTCCACACTTCCACTTGAGTTTATGACAGTAACGCAGTAACGCTCCCAAGTAAGTGGAACGGGAAAAACTGCAGTCGTGAGCGTGATCGTTGTGATCGCCAAGTGGAACGCGGCCCCTATTGTTCAGGATTGACAGATGGATAGATTGACACGCCGACACGTTGACATTGACAATGACAGAAAATAAATTGTCATCAAACAAAGTCAATGTCAAACGAAATAAGCGCCGATTTGGCGAATGGTGATTGATTGTGTTTGGTTTATTATTATATACAAATTGTAGTCTTGGTTTTCAGTTGACTTTACTACAAAATACAGAAGAAAGTGAAATAACATAATATTGGAGCATTTGTTCACAATGACGTACGGCAAAGTCCATAGATTCTTTCTCAGAACAATCGCCAGTCAGGGCGTTTTATCAATTACAGATGCTGAAAAAGTTTTGAATAAGTTTAACGGTGCGTATTAGTTATAAATAATTAATATATATTTATAAAGATTTAAGAAAAATGCCTATTTTATAAACAATTTATGTAGATTTTTACTGAAGAAGCCTAATAATACAATGCTGATATGATATTCTTCATATCTTTCTAATACGAAGCAGGAACTATACAGAATAACATAAACTCAAAAAACCTGCTTTAAAAAATTTCAGAAGAAGAACAACTTTCAGTACAGGACATAGTAAAAGCAATCAATGACCAAATACGTTCATACCAACAAGAAATTAAAATAACCAATGATGAGGTCACTAATGAAGAAGTGATTGTATTCTTGTCTCTTGGCTATGATGATGCAACAAAGTCACAAAATTTATTCTCCCCTACAGAATTGGAATTTTTTAGGGTTCTCATTGAGCAAATTATGACCACTGAATCCAGACAGATCACGGGAATTCATGCCATCAATTTAGTTGGTAAAATGAAATCTTCTTTTACTAAAACTGATGCACAAGTAAGTAGGTATTCTGTCTTTTACAAAATAATTGTTTATGAAATTAACAACTGATTTATGCCATACCATGCTATTGATTTGTAGAAAGCTATATAGCAATCCTTACTCTGAAATTTCTCTTTATAAAAATAATTTTCATATTTTCTACTTCACTTTAATTCAGCTACTCCTGTACCAGTCTCATGAAACCGCAACAACAGATTTTCCATTGGTTCTGTAATATGGGTTTTGAAGGGTTAACATTAATCAATTAAAGTTATGAATGTAAATTGTTGCTGTATTTTCTGATCTAACATAATATTTCCTAATAACCCTAATGTTGTTAACTCCCAAGAAACCCAAGTCCTGTGAACTACACTCTTACTTATACAATTATAAAGTGGTTATTTCACACCATTATTATTATTAACTAAAATTATTAACAATTTTAATAAATTAATATTCTTATTAACTTTTGATTTATAAAATTTCAGAAACTGTTGAACACTTGGTGCAGGATGCGTTACTTGGATAAAGAAGAAAATAACTATGCCTTAGGAGTGCGGGCCATTCATGAGTTTGAGGGATATCTTCGTCAGAACATGCCTGACACCATTGAAGAGTGTTGCCTTTGTAAACAGATTGTGTTTAGAGTATGTAGCATTGGGTCATTAATTACTATTATATTGTGTTGCATTCCATTTGGTTTGGCTTGATCTCATTGGTTGATTAGACTTAGTTTTTGAGTTTTATTTTTTTGTCCTGAGTTTTGCTGAAGTCCATTATACATTATCGACTGATGATTGAAGTGGAAGTCTATGAGGGAGGCCTTCGTTCAGCAGTGGACTTCATTTGGCTTATATGATGATGATGATGATGATTATTGATGATCTTCCAGTAATTTTATTATTCATATGCAAATAGAATTTACTATGAAAATCTCAAAATACCATTATTATGACAAGTTTCACTATTCAATTCAGTCAACATGTTTCCTCCGAACTAGTGGAGTAGAACTTTTGTATCATATCCTTAAGTTAAATTGGAACCAACAATAATAATTTAGGTTAGGCAGACGTACTAATGTACACCCATGCTTCACCAGTATGTTTAGGTCCCATGTAATAGGGGGTGAGCCTATTGCTAGTATGTAATAATTAAATCTACAAATAAAATTAAATATATTAATGTGTTCTGAATCTTTATGTTGATTCTAAACCAATTACTTCAGGGTTACAACTGTCCAGCATGTGCTCTTGCTGTCCACACAAGATGCCTGACGCGATATTTGGAGAAGGTGGAGAAATGGCCGTGTTGTAAGGCTGATTTTGCTCAGGAGCAGTTGGAACATTTGAATAATGAAGGGTTAGTTTTTTGTTATGGATTAATATTGTGGAAGGGAATACAGTCATAGAATGTAAGAGACATGTTTAACTTGTTATATTATACAGGCAGCCAAGTCAAATGCCTTGAGTTCAAATCCAAGGCACGCACTTCTGACTTTTCAATGTGCATATTAATTATCACATACTTAATGGTGAAGGATACAATCGTTAAGAAACCTACATGCCTGAGAGATTATGTTGATGGAGTGTGAAGTCTGCCAACATGTAAAAGGCTCTCGTGGTGGACTATTGCCTGAACTTTCTCATTCTGAGACCTATACCCAGCAGTTGAACAATGTTATGGGTAGATGATGATGATGATACATCCAGATATATGAATGTGGAAGGAGCAAAAGGGGTATGCAAGAGTCATAGCAAGTGGTGGCAATGTATGTATGTTTGTATATATTTTTCTGCAACTCCAGTTCTTATGGCATTGCTAAATATTTTTGACGGTGGAATAATATTTTGTTTGATGATCCTTTAAGATTAAAGAATCAACTTTTGCAGTACGGACATTGTATGTGTTTAACACCTTTTCTAGCAATATCAGCAAGAAACAGCCCCATATCCCTAGCCATAAACAATAGGAGTCTTTACATTAATTCTTTATGTATTAAAAAAAAACATATATTGGAAACTTGGAACTTCAGCCACCAATTACAGAGGCAATAGGAAGTTGTAATGAATGAAGAGTAGTATTATATATTTAATAACCATTCCTCTACGTCTACAAGATGGTTAACTGATTAAGGATATAATTTTTCATGTATATAATTTTTATCTTCACCTTTTATCTAAGAGGCAGTGCTAGACAGGCAGGCAGTTTATATTCTATGCACTGAGCAAACTATACCATTTCATGTAAGTAATAATACGAAATTTTATCAGTTCCAGATTAACACAGACACAAATTTTGGAGACCCCACGTCATTCTGAAGAGAATAACACTGCATTGGAGCCCACAGAAATTCAAGAGTGCACTGAAGATGTTGATTTGACACAAGATGTTATACCTGAGATCTCACAAAGAGTGACTCGGAAGAGAAAACGACAAAGCTAACATGTTATTTAATAATACATTCACTTATTTTTGGTAAGATTATCAGTTTGATTAATTATTTAAGCATGGTTGAGAAAAGTGTAGAAATTTATGTTAGTTTTTTTTACGTAGTTCATGCAAATCGGTTGAAATATCTGTGGATCTTATCTAACATTCTAGTTGTCGCTGTACTAGTTACAAAACAATTAATATCTCTGCAATACCTGTTGAGAACTTCATTACAACAGCACCATGAGTATTTCTGTAGATATTTCTACCGAGATAACTTTATAATTTTGAAAGTAGATTTTTTAGCAATGTAGTCAATATAGGCAACCCTGTGATGTTTGATATTAAGTCATTATAAGCTTGTCTTATTGTGTTATTTTCTTCTTAAAAGTTGTATTACGTTACTTAAAACTATAATAATACAAATAAAAGAATACAATACAAGATTGGAATGTAGAATTAATTTAATTATTCTAATTAACTGATAACATTTACACAACTAATTATATCGCTAGGTATACATTCTCGACCTTTCTTTTAACGATTTTAGCGGATGCCGGGTAATAATCCAGTAGGTACTTCCATTGGTCTAACTTTAAATATACTATGTCAACCACAGTGCGAGCCCGGAAGGAAAAGTGATGTACCACTCCTACAAATAAGCCCTGGAAAGTAATTAAAGATTTTAGAATAATATTTTACTATATTTTACAAGTAATGATGGCCTAGTATATGACCATTGAATCAGAACGAATTATATTCCTGTTCTTATTGTAAAAAGTAGTACCTACCAATATAAAATGTTTGCTCCATACATACTTACAGTCGCATAATGGTTTATAGATTTATAAAAATCAGAAATAATCAAACCTGAGCTATTCCAAAGCTATCCTCCGGTCCCAAAACATCGTAAATTGACTCCGTCAAGTTTGGATGTACTGTTAGTACTTCGACCTGCACCAGAAAATTTAAATAATTTAAATCTTTATGTTATCGCTCTATTCAACAAATTAATGGTACAGATAAATGAGAGACTATAGGTATAAAAAAAACTGAAAAGGTGATACAGAGTTATTACTCATTGCTAATTTAAAATCCATTTAATTAATAGGTTAGTAATTATAATATCACTTTATCGCCAGTGTCTGTAATTGTCATTATAAGGTAAAGGTTATCCAATACTTACTTGTCCTCTATGTATAAAGTAGATGCATTGGTCCGAATCACCACACTGCACGATATAGTTGCCAGGGAAGAAAACACAGTGTTTCATCCACATAGCTAACATCCTTCGGAAGTCGTCATCAGTTTTGCTGAATATTACCGACTCTCGGATATGAGAACCGTATACGGCCTGCATTACTTGACAGCGGAGCCGGAATGGTAGTTTGTATACCAGCGATGGCATCTGTTTGAAAATCAAAATAGGCTCAGTATACTATATAAAATAGTCTATGTTAGACATTGCCCCAAAGCTTTCATTTTCTATTTCGATATCTATATCCAAGTTCTTGTAATTTTCAGGGATATTTAGGTATATCCAGATCATTTCTTGAAACAACAATGGATGTTGCAGTTTTCGTAAAAGACCTAATACGCTCCATTTATGACCTTTAAGATTGCATACAGCCTGAATTCTCATGAATATATTGAAAGATATATTAACTAGCTACCTGTTTTCCTTGTTGTCTATTCCATAGCTCACGCACATAATCCCACATTTTGCCCATTTGATGAAGACTTAGATCCATGTCGCGGAGTCCATCTCGTAATTCGTTGATATCGTAGTCGTAAGCTATACGGGACGACGAATGTGCGGTGATCATTGCTGACATTTCTGATATAAGGAGACCTGAAAATTAGACCCATTGGATGTGTTTGTTGGACACAAAAGCAGTGATAGCCTATAGAAACGCCCATCGGACTGCTAAGTGAAAGATCTTTCACGCACGCACAAACCTCCTACTTTTTTGATATCACCTGCGTATTAGTGAATTAATTATAACGCGCTTTATCGGTGAAGAAAAATAGCGTGCGGTAACTTATAACTGTGGGACTTTCTCGACGGATTGTGACATCTGCCAACCAGTATTAGGCTAACGTGGTCGATTATATTGCGGCTATAATATAGCCTAGCTCCTGACATATATATAGCTCTGTTTACCGCAATGCAGACTCGAATTGTATAAAAGAAACTCGTATATAAATGCGATAAAGGTATATAACAAGTTACCCAATGCCTTCATTATATTTAAGAAAAAGTTGACGAAATGGTTAAAAGAAAACTGTTTCTATGATCTCAATGAATTTATGACATATCGCGGGGAAACTAATTAATATTGATAAATTGGATATGTATAAAATTATTAAAGGTGACATTATTATACTAATTAAGCTCTAGGATTGACATATATCTTGACATGGTACATTATTATTATTGCTTAAAAATTAAATTTTCAATAAATGTTTGCACACCATAGTGTAATGGTAGAATGTTTGAGGACCACTAGAATTTAAGATCATGCTTGTAAAAGTACAACTACGTTCTGACAAATAAATAAATTGGAATTTGACATTCTGGAAGGAGACCCGGTAACAAACAATATATGGGTTGACGATGTTGAAAAAAAAGTTGTTCAATTCTTTTGGTGAAGACTCATATATAATACTCACCCGTACAAAACTTGATAACGATGATCACTATAATTGTTTCGATTACTTCGAAGCTGTTCTGTGACGACACATCTCCGGTGCCGGTTATTGTTAGCAAGTTGATCATGTACCACAGTGCTGCCACATACAAGGCAAAGAAATTACCCTGGAAACGATCATGAGTTGAGTTTTAAAAGACCAGTACTTTCGAATTCCTTATTATAACTTCAAAATGTGATTCAAGATATGGCTGCAAATTGATTACGTTTAGGTTTATATTGTCTTTGTCTTTGTAAAAACGTAGCCCTGTAGTGGGGTATTTACATTTATCGTGGGTGTCTTGACATACGAAAATACCAGATCCTGGAATAACTACTTGTAGGTCGTACAAATTATTTGTTGAAGCTCAAAATAAAGATAAACTGCTCTGAGGACCGGTCGTAAAAATGTCGGTCGACTCCAGGCTAGATGGTGCGACGACATAGTGAAGATTGTCTTGAGTAGCTCAGAGCAAAACCAAATGGAAGATGCATGAAGAGGCCTTGGTCGAGCAGTTGACAGCATCGGACTGATGATGATGAAGCTGTTCTGAAGTGCTAAAGGCTTCTCGTATCTTCTTAGTATATTTCTTGCCCTACCCTACAGGGCCAGATAAGTAGGCTTAACGCATTGAATTTGACAGAAAAATCTTTCGAAAACTTTAAATGATAAGGTCCACCTATTGTTATTTTGGTCCTTAAGTATATACTTATGAAAAAAAAAACATTAATATACCTCTGAGTATTTAGCTCTCAAATTAAGTGCTTCCTTCGACATCCAGTTAGCCGATGTGCAGTGCACAGGAGTTAAGCACGACAGCTTGAAGAATAGACAAGCGTTTACGTGCGAAAGTATTGATGCCCATATAGCTATTGTCCTGTAAATGGTACAGTTACTGGGTACACAAGGTTACAAGTCAAGGTATATTTCCAGTATAGGTTGACCTCTTTTTGTACGGGGAGGGTTGTAAGATCGCCAGCACATCCAATTACCACAAAACTTTTAATTTTCTCAGTCGATTTTGAACTTAGGGGAAAGTGGGGGAATTGGGAACACTTAACTTAAATGGGCAAAAAAAATGGCTTTTTTTATTTAAATATAATCAACTTTTATTAAGAAATAAACATTACTTATCTATTCGCTTATAATTGACAAAATATAACGTAATAATCAACTTTTTATAAGACATATTAATAAAAACAAAAAACCTTGCCGTTCCTTTTTACCCGACACCTTATGGGGTAATTGAGATCAGCCCGTGGGGCAAATGAAAACGGTATGGGGTAAATAGAAGTGGCGCAGGAAACAGTAACAATTACTTTCGGCGACACAAATCACACACGTAACCTTTGCTGGTCTCGCCCATAGTGCATTGTTCATGTGCCCAAAGCTTACAAATAGAGCACATTATCCAGTCTTCTGCCGGTGGATACTCGTATTTCTCATTGCACATTATGCAAAAATACTCCTCATGGTTTTCATTTCCTTCTAAAACTTTCTTTAAATTTTTTACTTCTTTACCTTTGGCTGAGACTTTCTTCTGTACTTTCTTTCTTTCTTTCTCGCACTTTCTCGCATTTTGTCTTTTTTGTTTTTCCTCTAATTGAGTCTTGATCGGTGTGCTTGATAAAATCTGAGCATGTTTCTTATTCTGTCGCCTAGAAGTTGTGCGTGTTTGAAGTACGACGGGTACATTAGTAACTTCAGTGAGTGGCACAGGAGTGGATGAAACAGGAGGAGTGCTAACAGTGGTAACACTCATATCGTTGTCATTTTCAGGAATTGAAGAGATGGTGGCATCATGTGAATGTGATATTTGCAATGGTGGTGTCAGGTTCAGTCTGGCTGCATCAACAGGTCCAGCTAAATTTTGCACAGATGTTGTTATCGAAACACCGCTTGCTTCAGTCTGACTGGTGTTGGATTGGTCATACAATGAGCATTCAAAGCTGTCCTTGAATCTGTCTGGGTCGATAGGATAAATTCCAGCAGCTCTGAAACCACTTATAGCCTTGCTTATGTTAGCTGTTTTATTGAAGGCCTTGGTGAAAAGCTCTCCAACTTCGTATTGGCTTATTTTTTTCCCAGGATTGTTGACCATGTAGAGTTCGCATTCTTTATTGTAAGCCATTTTCAATGAACTGAAGATCGTAAGATCCAATGGCTGCATTTTGTGCGATACGTGGGGTGGCAAAGAAAGAACGTGCATCCCGTTTTCTCGGTAAAGTTCGTATGCTCCCAGGCTGATATGGCTCTCATGATTGTCGAGGATTAATAGCACTGGGTCTTCTTTGGTAGGTTTGACAAAAGAAATAAAGTGTCTCAAGTAGTCTATAAATATTGACTCATTGATCCAGCCAGAATCAGAAACCGTTGCAACCATGTCACTATTACAGCCTTTAACTAGCAGTCCGTTCATGCGTTTTCGTTTGAATATAAACATGGGGGGGACATATATGCCATTAGCACTAACAGCGCACACTACTGTTGTGGTGACACCACGTTCTCCACTTGTTGCTTTTCCTATTTGTTTCACACCTTTTGGAGCTAAAATCTTATAATTTTTTTGAACAGTGCTTATTCCGGTCTCGTCTATATTAAAAATGCGATGACCGGGTATATTGTGCTTAGCTTGGATCATTTTCAGTTGGTCAAAAAATAGGTTAACTTCAGTAGCGTTAAAAGCTGTTATTCTATTTAGAGAGGTAGCTTCTGGCATACGTAAGCTGATAGATGGATGTCTAGCCATAAATCCATAATACCAATCTTTGCCTGCTAGCTGCGTGTTTTTGTTGAAATTATGTCTCAACTTATTGGCCTCGGCAAATCGAAAAGCAATTCCGCGCAAAGATCTCGGTGTTATGCCATAAAAAGACTTGCAGCATTCAATAATATATGTTTCAAGCTGTTGTTCTTGCTCATAATTAAACACTGCGTACCGACCTTTTTTTGGTGTCTTGACTACGGTTGCTTTTAGCTGTTTAAACAACGTTGTTTTTGGTACTGAGAACTGAGTAGCTGCTTTGCCCAATGTGAGTTTTTTATTTTTAACTTCTTCAACTGCACGGTGAAGATCTTCGATTGCGTACCTTGTCTCGGTCTTCCGAATATATTTTCGCGGCATCTAAAAAAATAGCATTAAAATATAAATATAAAAACAATAAAAATATAAAATAAGAATGTAAGGGGTAATTGGGAACATTCCCAATTACCCCTCACATTCCCGTTCCTAATTACCCGCAGTAAACAATTTGAATAAAAATGGTCGCCATCCTCGATAGCATTTTTAGTGATTTTTATAACACGTGGCATTTGAAAACGGATTATCCATACAATAAACTTACAAAATATAGTGTCAATGTACTCAGAAATATGACATTTACATCCATTGTATGAGAACACAAAAATTTTAACAAAAATGCAAAAAAAAATGTTTGACTCACCGTGACAAGATGCGTGCGGCCTTCCGCTCCCACTGTCGCTCGCGCACTGAGGGGTGAAGGACGCGTACCTTGAATAGTCGCGAGACGGGATAGGCGGAGGGGAAGTGTGACTTGTTAACGTGTTCCCAATTACCCGCCGTTCTCAATTACCCCACTTTCCCCTAATCATTAGCACTTTAAGGTTTGAAATCATTTGGAGAAATTTTGCATAACCTGATGTGCTGGTGACTGTACAAGCCAAGTCAGCTTACTCTGGATACGTACCGCTTTACATATAGCACTGTGTACCTACTGAGACCCAAGAATTCTACTGCTTCATTGGTCTTATGGTCCGAGACTAACAGATGCTGCGCTGAGGAACTGCGATCAATATCGATATCGGGTCGATGCCATTCTTTGTAGCAGCTTAGTGTTTGGATATACATATATGCTCGTTTAAGACAATATGCTCTTCTATAAATATATTTAGAATTTATAAAATACTACCTAACTGCGTTTTAAAATAGTACGTAGGTACGCTTGTGCCTAACCTTTTGGGGTATAGAAGCTTGTTATTGCGTTACGTTATTTTTTTGCTAACATTGTTATCATAAGGAAATATCATGTTTATATCTTGCTTGTACTTAATACTTACGTCAGCTTAAACAATAAATTCGCAGAACCAATACTCGATTTTCTATGCGTTCTATACGTAAACAAATATGAAATTCTAGTTAGTTGGGGAGACCGTGAATAGCAGAACAAAGCCATTTTCATATGCCCTGACAGTGACAAGGCGAACACTAAGTAGCATATTAGAAAATTTGCTAAGAAGTCACGTCTCCGAAGATATACTTTTGAAAAGTACCTAGAAGGACAAAGTATTGTGTTAATTGAATATAAATCAAGTCATGGCCTTAGGTAGGTGAGCTTGAGGGTTCAAACACCTCGGAATTTCTTAGCCCACCCTCCGTTTTGACTCTTTGAATCTGTGATTATTTTTTGTCTCTGGTCACCTCGAAATGAATTCCTATCTACGGCTTTGAATCAAATACGGTTATCTAATAGTAGGACACTATGTAAGTACCTATGACTGAATAAGGAGGATAGGGCTGAGCTTAAAACTAATATAGTACCTACCTATCTTCGTCATTCAGGTTCTCAATATTATAGAATAGATATTGAAAACTTTATCGCCACGATCCATATTTCGGTTAGATTTCGTCAACTAGGATTTCAGAACTCGTAGTTTACTACACCATTCAAATTAATGACGGTGTTCCTTTCACGTATTAATAATCCCGATAAGTGGAGTGGGGTGCGTTATTAGACTGTAGGGACCTCTAACATTTTCTACTTTACCTGAAATTTGTACGCTTTACCGACTTAAAACTTTGCGTTTGGACTTTGTGTTTGACTCTGTAGTTTAAATTCTAAAAGACATTCAACGTTTACGAGAAAAAATGTGAGCGTACTCACGGCTACAGGTTAAGCTATATCCAGTTCAAGCTGATCTCGCATTGTATTAAGCTTTTCCTACGATAAGAGGTCAGCGTAAACTGGTTTTGTCTCCCTCGACGTGTAGCCGTGTGTACAACAAAATCAGAAAACACACAAAATGCAAAATCTACAAAACAGGCATTACTGAGTTAAGTAAGCAAAGCACTTACATTTTTCTAACTTTCTTTGGATTCAGAACATAATCTCCATATCTATTCATATACCCACTATGTACGTCCAGAAATACTTTAAATAGAAATATTATATCGAATATGATGCAAACGTGGAAAAAAAATGGCACAGATAGGAAAGCCATTTGGTACACAAGTAACATGAAATCCACGTACGATATAAGGAGGATGAGGTATTCTGGAAATAAGTTATATATTTTATAGCGACCCAAATTTCTAGTAAGTATGCTTTTTGTTAAAGAAAATTAAGAACATTCGTGTTTTCACAAAGATTGTGGAAATATTTACGAGTATGTATAAGTGTTGTCAGCTGCCTACCTAACAAACCCTTTGATGGATATAGCGCGCTGACATGACACATGACATAGGCCATATCTTCCAGTGCACTCCAATGAACTCACAGATTCTCCAAACTAAAAATTTAATCATCGAAATTCGCTTACCCATAAAGGTGACTAATTTACTGTCCGGTATAATGCTGCTACGAAACCATCTGAAATAAACATGACTTAATTCCACTTACTCAAATAATTATTATTTACATATACTATGTAATAGCCAACCCCTGGAACTATAGCCTAATCCCTCTCGTTCTGAGAAGAGACCCGTGCCCAGCTGTGGGACAATGTAATGGGTTGATGATGATTAGGATAGAATAGTTGTCAGGCTTTTTGGGCTTGTGGCTGTTCGTATGACAACCGAGACCGACGGTTTTACTTACGCTCCAAGGCATGGAGTGCATTTAAGGGCCTCGATGTGATAAAAATGGTTACTCATCTAGCAATGACCGCGGCTTGTGCAGCTTAGCCTTGTAGATCAGTCTTAGTTATAACTTTTTATTACCTATGTGGTTTGAAAATCAAAAGAGCTGCTGGAATGTAATCGATATTTCCCGCTGACGTTATAGACTTTGAACCGTGCGATTCTGCTAGGCTTTTGTCTGGACTCTGTAATAAAAAGATAAGTCTTCTGTCAATCAAGTCCGTTTAAAAGACACTTTTATGAGACAATTTTTTGTTTCTGAACTTCTATTCCATCTAGGGCTTTGGAATGGAAGATCAGAAACATTTAAATATTGTTGAGTAGACCAGTTCCAACTGATCCAGGCATCGGTTATCACCATCAGAGAACGTACTCCGTGTCATTGCAATTGAGAGACAGAGAGAGAGAGAGATATGTCATTCTACACATTCAATAGCGCCATCTCTTTCTCACAGATAACGATGATTTCTAGTAATGATCGCGGTATCATGTGGTATGAAGAAAATAGGGACGTCATGTTTTTATTAAGTATAAACTTTCAATAAACATAATGATCGAATTGAAAATATATTTTATCTAATTGTTACCTCTACATATATATTTGGATCTACTTCACACTCATCTTCGTCCTCTTCTTCGCCAGTTTCGTACGATAGCGGAAAACTTGACATTTGCTATAATAAATAATCCAAATGTGCATTAAATCATAAAGAAGCAGCAAAACAAACTCAAGTTAATTTTGTGAAGTAAATTACTTACTTCAGTGCTATTCCTTTCGGATACAACCGTAGGTAAAACAAAGTCTTTGGCTGCAGACTCGACTGATTGCTTTACTTTTCTTAAAACTGAGGGATAGCTCTGAAAAAATAACAATATTCCATTGATGGCAAATTAACCCAGGATACCGCTTTTGTTTCTAACACGCTTTTATTAACTTCACTTACTAAATAACAAACAATGTAATAAAATCTTAGAAAAATCATTCAGATCTTTGAAATAAAATTTAACGTACCTCGAATTAGCGTGGAGCGCTTTGTTTAAGGTGTTCAAACTAATTAAAAGTAGGTATGGTCTAGAGTTTGCAACCCGGTCGCATTCGGCGCCAACCCGGCCGGTAAAATCGTTAAACCGCCGCATTACAAAACGGCCCGGTTTTAGAAAACGGCTAGCCGTAATGTAATACGGCGGATTATACGATACGGCTGCGACATATAATAAATATCATCTACCACAGCTATATTATTTAAAAATATATATGTATGCAATTTAATTATTTTATCATTTTTAGTTCGTGATAAAAGCGTTTTTTTTTGTCTTTTAAACTACATTTACTTTGATTTAATTGACCATTTTCGCCTCATTGCAAGACAAAAGCTTCCCATTTCCAATTTTCCATGTAAATCTGACGCGTCCCGTAATGTCCTTCTAGTCTTGCTTTCTCTTAGTTAAATTTATAGTCTACAATATTTAAGGTCTAGTGCTAGTTTAGGATCTAATTACCTTTAGACATACATACATACCATCACGCCTGTATTCCCCGAAGGGTTAGGCAGAGGTGTACTTAATGTACACCCACAGTTCGCCGGTATGTTTGGGTTCCATGTAATAGGGGGCGAGCCTATTGCCATTCACCGGGCACAAATCCATGGGGATCGAACCCAAGACCTCTAGCGCAGCAGTCGCGATTTGGACCACTGGCCCAACGAGGCAGTCGTCGTTACCTTATTACCTTAAGAAGTGCATAGAAGTCCCGCCCTTGGATGCAAAGTAAATCAATGTTTCGTGACGCGATAACATTGGACATAGTTAAATACTTGGTAGCTCCTCTTATGTTCCCGAATATTCCTCCTGGTCCCATACACGCCTCTACTTCATTTACATTTGACATTATATCTACCTGGAATTATGATATTAACTATTAAAATAAGATTAATTGCTGCTTATAACGACTAGCATTTTATAACATATCATACCATCACGCCTGTATTGCCCGAAAGGTTAAGCAAAGATGTACTGATGTACACCCAGACTTCGCCGGTATGTTTAGATCCCAGGTCATAGAGGGCGAGCCTATTGCCATTCACCGGGCAGAAACTCAAACTCCGAGCTGAGAATTTCATAGAAGAACGCAACGCACTTTGTTGGATCGGGCATCGAACCCAAGACCACTACCACTAGTCTAATGAGGCAGATGCAGCATTTTATAATAGTATGTTTTAAAAGCTATTGCGCTATTTAAAAGTTCCTCATGCATGCAAATTATCCTTTAATATATTACTAAATCTTAAGCACCTTTAGACTACTGGGGCCGTATTACCACGTATTAATTATTAATGCCATGATTTTACGTTGTGAGAGAGGGACGCCACTATTTAACCTGTAGAGAGGCATCCCTCTCTCACACCCTAAAAATGATGGCCTTGAAATAACTTGCTTACCTTTCCTCTGTATATGATATACATAGTGTCTATCACTTCGTTTGCTCTCATAACCATATATCCTTTCTGGAAGTAGAGCTCTTTCAGTTTCTTAGCAAAAGCTCTAAAGAATGAATATTCAACGTCTTCAAACAATGGTATTTCTCTTAATGTTTTCTCATACATATATAACACTGCGTCTTCGTTTAGGTTGGCGTGTAGTTTTCCCAGTATAGATTGGTGCTATACAAAAATTAATCATGGCGGTTAGTGAAATACGTGCCTTTGCGGTAGTAGTTTTGGACTTTATGCTGTGATAATAAGGGGGACAATTGGCTACCCTGTAAAATTGCCTTGATTGAGTATGGTAGATCTCAATCAAGACAATTAGAGCTAGATACAGGCATTGATGGATATTTTGCCGTTGAGGAATTATGCGTTAAAGTTATTCTATTCCGATTTGAAGGTTAGGTAATGTTCCTTTGGAATTACTTAGCAACTGAGGTCTCAAGACGACAAAACACCAGTGATACCTACTACTGGTGTTGCTGGCGTCTATAGTCTGCAGTTTCCACTTACCATCAAGTAACCATTATGTCTATACTTATAAAACAAATTTCGATAGTCCTAAACACTAAGGTTTTTGAGTATTGGTTTTGACTTTGTAATGTGTGATCCTGCCCATAGTTTTCTTTATTTTGTTTGTATGAAATGCTTTATGTTATTAAAACAAAAAAAAATTAACATACCGACCAACCACCCGTCCTTTTCCACTGGTACTTCCAATATTCGATTACCGTTTTCTTCAACGCAAATGGTACCTTCTCTCTATTCAGAAACATTTCTAAATGTTTAAGATCCTCTTGAAACTTTGTCACTACTTGGTCAGCCATAGCTTTCAATGATGCTATTCTCGCGTACACATATCTTAATAAGAAAGAGATTTGTGTTTTTGTGAAATTAGAACCTATATTATTAGTATTATCAATCCATTTATTGTCCTACTGCTGGGCACGAGTCTCCTCTCTAGAGTAAGATAGGTTAGTTAGAAAATCTCTCAAGCATGCAGGCTTCCCCGTGATAATTTTTCCTTCACCGTTATAGCGAGTGATAATTATTAATACGCACAAAATTAAAGTCAGAGATGGGGTACAACTTCCACGTTACAAAGACTCAAAGTCTAGACTTCGGGTTTCTGTAACGTGGAGTTACTACTAGGACGAGTGCTTACTAAACGGCCATACCTAATTCCAATGATGCAATATAATAAATTGCAATTGTTTTTGTATTTACATGTGCTAACATTACTCATAATACTCGTAAATTCATGTAAAACCAGCGATGAACTCACCCGAAAAATAGGACACCATGTATATTGACGCAAATACACAATATCATGTGGATTATATTTTGGGGAGTGATATCCCCAAATCCAGCACCACCAAAGCTGGTCGCTGTCCAATAGTAAGCTAGTAAAAATACTTTAGTCGGTGACATGTAGTGACCCTTAATTATCGTAACACCATCTATCCAAGAACCTGTGAGAAAAAATATTTTTTTTTAGCTATTATTATCGTTATTCCTGACTAACATCATAAATAGTGCTTCCTTTTGCTCAAAGCTTGCTTTGCTTTGTGAATTTTGTATTAGAATGTATGCATGTTACATGAGCATCAGCGTTATGAATAGTCCAGTAACTGAGCAACAACTTGCCTTCGAGACAAACCATATTTCCGTCAGGGTGGAAATCGGTTTTCAAGTAAGGTATTTTTTTCGTTAATTTTGTTATTTTATACTCAAAGTCATCAGGGTCCTCAGCTTTTACATATCTACAGGATAATGTGATCAATAGACAAGTATACAGGTTCAAGAAGAATAGCGTTAGAAGTAGAAAGTGTACCACACTCATGATGTATGCCTAAAAAGAAACATTTACAACATCAATTTACATTATTTTGCACAACTACCTACAACTACTAATTTGTGACTTATTCTAGTGGTTCCAAGGGTGACTGCTACGCTAGAGGTCCTGGGTTCGATCCCTAGGTCGAGCAGTGTTTAGTTTTTCTCTGAAATTCCCAGCAGCAGCTCGAAGTCTGGATTTGTGCCCGGTCAATCACAATAGGCTCGCCACCTATTATATGTGACCTTAAGGTACCGGAGAAGTGTGGGTGTAGATAAGTACACTTCTGCCTAACTCTTTGGGGGAAAAGAGATAACATACCATCACGCTTCTTATAATTCCTTTTTCACCTAGTTGGTACTACCTCTCCTCTCAGCAAAAACTGTGACAACTGATAGATTGTAAACGTCCAGGAAAGTTACCCTAGCAGTGATAGCCTAGTGATATGACCATTGGACTGCCAAGTCACGAGTTCGAATCCAAGGACTTATCCACCTCTGACTTTTTAGTCGTGTGGGCATTAATAATTAATTATCACGCGCTTAAACGGTGAAGGATAACATTGTGAGGAAACCTGCATGCCTAAGAGATTTTCTTTGCGGCATGTGATGTCTGCCAACTCGCAGTAGGCTAGCGGTAGACTATATAGCCTAATCCATCTCGTTGTGAGAGGAAACCCGTGGCCAGCAGGAGGACAATGTTATGCATTGATGATAATGGATAAGCTTTCTGTCTTGCACATACCTTTAGAAGAGCTCTGATGTCAAGCTATGTACTGCTATGATCTGAGTCCTAGGGAGAGCATAGATATGTAATTACCCGTCTCAAAGCACCTATAGACTCCGCCCACGACGCGGCGTAAAGTTTAACCACTTGTAAAACGTTAATCATTCTCAACGCGCAATGGAACATGTGCGAATTATATGCGTGATCTTCATCGGTATGATCTTCATTATGTTTGGGTACAAACAATTTCCATATTGCGTACCAAGGGAAGCATGTTATGAAGTCAACTACGAATTGGCCCTGGAAGAATGTATGTACATGGTCTAATTTCTGGTAAGGCAATTAATAAATCATTCTTCCGCCACTTTTAATTCCTTATAAATATATGCTCTTCCTGGTTTAAGGGTTTCTTTATGCCTCATTTGTCTAGTGGTTGCATTGGAAACTGCTGGTTTAAGTTTCGATATCTAGATCGAGCATCTTGTAATTTTGTTTCCTACTAGGAAATTTTCATTAACTAGCAGTACTAAGTTTGATTTCGTGCAGGTTTATGGCATTGGGCTCCATTACGCAAGACTTAAAAAACAAACCAACTGTGCAATTTCTTTTTCTTTTGGGTATTATCGATTAACGAAGGTAGCAAGTAACCAAGTAGCTCCGTCGAACATTTACTTTTCGGTATTAATGTAACGAAAAGGGTTGAGAGTTCACTATTCGAGGGTAACCTTGGTATACTTGGTAGCGATTTTAAGCTGCCACAGTTAGTTTTAGAACGACTTCTATCTGCTCACCTGAAGATAATGTTTTGCTGTCATGTAAGGGTGGTATATCAATTGATTTTTACAACCATAATATGCCACGTGGAGCATCAAATACATATCTATGTAGCAGATAGTTTCAAGTATCATTAGGGTTACATTGAATGATCCGAACTGTGGCGCCATAGACACAATCACCTTGAATTAAGAAAAAAATATATAGAAGTGTTAGTATGAGCAAAGTATGTAGGAGTTAAGTTTGACTGTGACGAAATTGAAACCCACTTGTCTCTATATAGATATATTGATCTTTAGAATATGATTTTAACTGAATTGTATTGGCGGTAATAACTCCTAAGTATTGTGAATTTTGATTGAGTCCTGGTTCATCATGCATCACAGGTCGTAATTTGAGTCAGTTATTCCCAAGATAACGAAAACAAAACGTATCTTTACTTATTTTAAGTGCAAATAAGGCGTGGTTTCAGATTAAAGTAATATAAATGTGTACCTATATATACATTTGATGAACGGTTGAAGACAAATTGTAAAGGTAATAAAATCATAGAATTAAATCTTACGGGCACGAGTAAACACAATAAAAATGCAGTCGTAATACGAATTAAGGCCCACGTTTTTAAGAATATTCCATCTGGTCTTATTGCAATAGGCATTAGCAAATACGGCGCAATGTTGTTGAGTACTTGAAATTTTTTAAACGATTTCCAATATTTTTCTTTCGATTTCTTATATTCTGCTGAAAGGTCTATAAAAGAGTCTGCAAATAAAGAAATATATAACATTTCAGGGGTTCTGACTAAAGGTTGCTCTCATGAAAATTGCTTGTCAAATGATCAACATAAACAAAGATATTTTTTTACCATGTTATATTGCAAATAAATATATAAAAAAGCAGGCTGTTATGTTGGTGATGTGGTCAGTTACTCAGCTGTACCCACTACTGTAATCGGTCATAATTATTATCTAGAATACTGGCAACTCATCATAAAGTAGGTAAAGAGGATTCCTCTTACGAAGTACCTAAGTGACACTTACTGTTAAAAAATTCTTGAAGGAGACTGGTAATTTTAACTTTCTGTTTCTTTTCCGTCAATCGATTGTAATGCTGTATATAAGAATCAGTATTCTGCGTGTTGTTATGATCTTCTATAACCCGTAGTTCATCTGGTGTCAGGAGACCTTCGTGTTCTTTCATATCGGGGAATAAACTAAGGGCTGACGTGTATGCGTAATGGCTTACACTTACTAGCTGGAAACAAGGTGTCTAACTTTAGACTAGCTAGAGCCTGCAGTTTCACTCGAATCCCAATGGACGTTTTGAGGCTAAAAACTTATATCCTTCTTCAGGATGCAATCTGACAACTTTGGAAAATTTAAACGGACGAGCGTTACTTTCACATACTTAATTATAATATAAGTTTGGATTATCTTGATTGCTTGTTTAATATTTCTCTACATAGGATTCTATTAATGTTGCTATGCCTTTTTTATTAATGCCAAAGCAACAACATCGTGTGGGAAGTCAATTTATATATCTAATTTGATTAACTTGGTATCGATATTAATCAAGTAGTATTTCCTTCATTTCCATTTTAATATGGTCTACCACTATTAATTATTTGTGCAACTTGTAAAAGGCGATTCAGGAAAATGAATTGCTATTTCGATCTTTATATTTGAGTTGACACTTTATTAAAGGAGTGCAGTGACACATGTTTGTCTAGACGTAGTCGTACAATTTTGCAAATTTGAAGACGGAAACATTTTAGAAATGTGTTAGGGGTGTTTTTTATAATATTGAAATACTAACAATCTTCCACAATTAATTAGCTATAACTATCACTTTGGCCGAGTTTGTCGGACTTTCGTACAATTAAAACAGCTACGTTTTACGTTATGTACTTTAATCAGTAAATATCAGCCAGAATGAGCTTTTTTAAATAAATGATATCGTAACTTTTGATTTGATTTGATCAAATGGGTAAGGTTGGTTGAAAACAATTATATGGTCATGTAGGCTTACCTTGCAGTGAGTGAGGGTAACCACAGTGCTGGGAGTGGGAACGCCGTACAAAAGGACCAGTAAGCCCACATGGTTCCCTGGTCCTATGACGCGCTCACTTTTATTCTCTCTCATATCGTTGGATGTTACTAAGCAATAACCACTCTCGATTATGTATAATTCTCTAGTCACTGTGCCCCCGTAGAAAACTATTTCACCTGGCGGTAAAATTATATCTCTGGCTGCTATAAAATTAAGAATATTTTTTTTAGTTAATTGTCATATATTATCAGTTACAGACCCAATCCAAAATTCATTTCGCTGGCATATTTAGCGCGTCATGGCTTAATTTCAAGTAAATTAAGCTCTCCCGGTCAGTATAAAATATATCGCAGCGAACACTTCATAATTATCTGAGAAAATATAAATAATATACTTTATCGCAATGAAATAAAATACATGTCGGAATTACAGCTGCCTTCTATGGTCTTCATTCTAACATCCTTTGTGATATTGACATAAGGTTTAATTTACATACAATATGATGATGATGATGATGAAGAAGAAAACTTTGGATGTGCACATATATTTAATGCTGACTGTGCCTATATTACTTTTCCTTACATCTATCGGTTATTGTCATATCGCTCAATCAATAGTGTATCTGAAAAAAAAATTAGCCTGACTTCTAAGTACCTACTTCTAAATTAGTTAACTCTTGAGTTACCCAGTTCCTTCCAGAGTAAATTGTGTTTACGATGATTGCTGTCAATTGAGGATAGTTTTTTTTTTTAATACACAGTTAAATACACAGTAGGTACCTATTTGTTATTCTAGAAAAGTAGTTTTGATTCAATGTCGATGTCGCCTTGTATCTTAGAAAGTTGTTTGAAACTTTGTAAAATACTTACCCTCCGTCAATGTGTGAATATAAGCTTTATTTTTCACTTGGAAGAACTTAATGGATGTTAGTGCTTTGAACCGAGCTTGGTGTAACACTTTTTTCCTCAATTCTGAAGGTACCACTGTCTTCTCCAACCAGTTGTCATCTGTTAGTTCTACGCCCTGAAGTAAGATTGCCACATTTGTGATGACCCTGTTATAATACTGGTTTCTAACACTTACGCGAATACTAGACATTGAAATAAAACTATAATAAACTCAGTCCACCCGTGACCATGGATGCTGTAAAGGATCCGAAACGTCGGGAATTTAAAAATATCAATATAACGCGATAAAATCCGTAAAAAGTAGTTTTATTTCAACGACCCTGTTATAAATTGAGCAGACAAATATAGGTATTGTACGCTTGCCCCCGTCACCCCAACGCAATAGAGGAACGCTATTTGTTTGTGTCGATAAGAGTCTGACCCCGTTGGAGCGTATCCTCGGGTGGTGGATATCCACGAGGATTTCCAAAAGTACACACATACGAGTACATAGTGTTCGTACAAAAAGGGTTTAGCAATATTTCTTCCCTCGTGAGAGTTCAACCTTCGGCGCTATGTGATAAGGTATTTTTAAGTCCAGTAGTTTGAAATTTACATACCGAATTATATTCCCATTGTAGTTCGTAGAAAGCCATTATTCTAGATTTGATAGCTGGATGCATATTATTTTCCTTCATGAATTTATCTATCGTTATTATCACTTCCAGAAATGCTGTTTTCGTTCTGCATTGTTAAAGATTTTATCAAATTCAATACCTATCGGTAGGTTTACATTGCACCTACTATACTTAACTACCACAGAGTAAAATATTAATTTTCTAATTAAAGAAAATTTCTAATTAAAGAAAAAATCGATCTCAGGCAGGGTTTGAACCTGCGTCTCTCTGGTTAAGTACACCAGACGCTTTGCCAACTAAGCTACCGAGACAGTGGTCTCGGTAGCGAAAGAGATATTCGACATCACAGGCAGTGGCTGTGATGTCGAATTTCTCTTCCACATTTTACGTCTTCAGGCGACGTCAGCACCATCTGTTAAAGACATTACTATGTATTTCAACCAACACGACTGCTTTTACAGGTAGTTCAATGTCGAACGATGTTGCCTTACCGTATTATGCTTATTTTTTATTATTTTTTCCACCAGACGCTTTGCCAACTAAGCTACCGAGACCACTGCCTGGGATGTCGAATTTCTCTTCCACAGTTTACGTCTTCACGCGACGTCACCATCTATTGAAGACATTACTATGTCTTTCAACCAATGTTATGTTGTGACTGTCACATGGCAAGCATGTTGGTACCTTGAACAATGGGTGACAACCGCAGAAAACTCGGACACACAATATCCGGTGAGTAGAACTCCATAAAGACTTAGAAAGGCTACGAATGCCATGTCATAGATGTCTCCGGGTGTGTAGTCCCCATATCCAACAGAAAGCAGGATAGTCGTGGCAAAGTAAACAGAGGTAATAATTGGATATTTGGTTCTGAAACATAATTAGACAGCATCCTGCATCTATAAACCTTGAAGATAGACCTTTTTAGAAGTTAAACTGTCAAAAAAACTTTTTAAGGACTACAAAACAGACCAATTCTACCTCTGTCCCACCAATTCGATGGCAAGATATATATATTTAAGAATACGATAAAAATTTAGGTATATGTGCTAGAGGTCCCATAAGAGGTTGCTAACGGTGACAATTTCGTACGTCCTCAGTAAATACGCGTACATAATGAACATTATTAGTTTGGAAATAAAATGGTTTGCCCAGTATGAAACGGTTCATATTTGGAGACCAAGGCCACTTGAATTTATAATAACTGCTGTCTTCAAAATGAGTCATAAAAATAAATCATTCAATGGAAAAGTTTTAATAGAGAATTTATGCCAAATGAATCATGAACTCACGATCCAAAATAATGTATTACGAAGCATTTCATGCAATGTGCATTTTGGTGATGGAAAGTTATAAGCGGCTTAAGTAATCGATCTATTGAAAAGGATAAAAACACATTAGTAGAAATCGTGAAAGCTCGATTTCACCATTGCCAAGCACGTAAGAAGAATTAGATCGCCCACACTATAGAGACTATTCTAATACAATATAAGAACATAATTAAACAACCAAAATCAAATCGGTATAATCTTAAAATACTTACTTAGATACTCTAAAGACGCGTTTTTGGTCTTCCCAAATCAGTGCTCTACTGAACCATGAGTTTTCTGAACAACGGTTTACGAAACAAGACTCCATGAACAGTATGACACCTGACCAATAGCATAGTAAACATATGTACACGCAATACTTCACAATCTGGAATTAATAAAAATACTTTTGTATGTCAAAATGAAATATATCATGTAAGTAAACAATAATAATATGTTTATGTCAGTAGCAAAAGATATGACGTTACCTTAACAAGAAGTGAATTCAACAGCAATTTTCTTTCTAAATTCTCGAAGAAATTCGACAACCTCCATACCAAGCAAAGCTTTATACCTTTACATAAAAAAAATAGGTGATCCCTGTAGTTGTCGTGATACTTTACGGTTTGATGTATCGTGACAATGTATTCAAACGGTATGATTGCTACAACATCGAGGTAAAAGCCGAGCGTGTTCATTCTGTAGCTTAAAATGCTTTTAAAGTCTTTTATATATTTCTTCTTTGTCTTAACAGCGGTTACGGAGGTCATGAAAAGATTTAGTATCAGCGAAATTGTAATTATAATTTGGGCGTAGAAGTAAATTCCACCAGGAAACCTTCTCTTGAATCCAATAAAGTATGGATAAACAATACAGATGTAGAATGTTATGCTAAGCAAATACAGTTCCCAATATTTGACGAGAGGACAATCTGCTTCTAATATCCAAGGAAATTTGGATTTGATACACGTAAACATTGTCATTTTCTTCTTAATGTGCTCTGACATAATGTAGAGGTCCAAACAATTTTCATCGAGGTAATCTTCTTTTGTCAGCGCATCAACATCTGTTGCGCCTGTAGAAGTTAAAGATTCAATAAGGAATGGTTTCCTAGAGTGTTTGAAAATCAAAAATATCTACAGTACCTTGAATATATCTTAATTTATCTTTTAAACATTTGATACTGCTTTTCTTTCGATCCTTTGAAGCGTAGATGTTAAGCGAAAATTCAGCTCGTTTCCCTTGTTTTATTTTTATCTGTCGACTCCTGTTTATTCGCTCTTGAATTTCATTACGTATCGCATCAACAAGGTCCGGATATGTTATCATCAGTTGTATGAATTTTGTTTTCTCTAAGACTTGGCATTCGACGTAAGTTGCTGCTTTTACTGTGCATCGTGCTGCAATATTACTATCGTAAAGTCTCGTAAATTTGATAGATTACGTCTTTGTAGTTTAAGTTTTAAATGGTAACTAAATAGCAGATAAGGTAAATTTTGGAATAAATACCTGGTATATTATAGACTAAAGAAATTTCTCCAAAACAAGTCCCTTTTGCAAACGAAATCATTGGACTTTCATCATCTTCATCTGACAGCAATTCTAATACGCCGCTTGTGACACATACCTGCAATAGTTATACATAAGTGATTTTAATGACAAACAGCTAACTTGATATTTTAATAGATAATAATTATACATGCGTCTTTACCATAATAGTCTTGTTCTGATTATGGCTGTATACTACGTCTCCCGGTAAATAAAATTGGTGACTCATATCTAAAGATAGTCTCCTAAGGAATGCTTCCGGTAGCTTCCTAAATATCAGCGAGCTATATAGTGGAACAGCATTTAGATCGTAGCAGATTTCCATTTGTAAAGGATAGGGTAGAAGTTTAAGAAGTTTTGGTTTGAATACTCCGGATTTTTGATACCAGAGATCTTCGTAATATCTGCGTAGGAAAAAGGGAAAATTATCGTACCTTGAAAGAATTTTTCTTAAAATGAATTCAGTGACAAAATAGGAGTATATTATATATGTATGGAAAGACGGCAATAAAGTTAATTGCGTGCCCCATCTTACACACAAATACATTGCAAGTTGAATAAAACCTTGTAAAAAAAAGATTAAGTAGGTAGGTACACACGGCTACACATCAAGCTATACAAAACTAGTTAAGACTGATCTCCCATTTTAAAGGTGTTCCGCACAGTTAAAGGCCAGCCTAAACTGGTTTTGTATAGCCTGATGTGTAGCTGTGCGTACAAATATATCTTTCTTAGATCGTAGGATAGTTACTTACCTGATAATTCGTTTTGTGGTGTCCAAATCCATTTTAATCAACCTGAGATGATTTTTTATTTTTGTGAGTTGTCTAACATATTTAGAACGTCGTGTTGTAATGGTTATAAATTGTGATGTTAAAGACCCCACAAATACGACAGTTGTTAGCAGAAAACCCAGTAACGTTGCCAATATAGCTATGACTCTTTCAGCGGTAGTCACAGGATACAAATCCCCTAGAGCGTTTGTAGTTAGAAACATGACTGACCAATATGTACAAACGTAATACCAGTCTAATGTCACCTCTGTTGGTAAGTATATAGCTGCAAGTGACCACGAAGTACGAATTTTATGTATGTTGAAGGTTCTGTTTGCAAACAAATACCACACGCATGCCCAAGTATGAACAGATAGAAAGAACAGGATTAGATACTGTGACAAAAATGTAGTCCATTGATTGCTGCCGGCTTGCGAAGATCTGTTATAGAAATATTCTATGATTCTATAGACTCGTATTGTTGCTATCAATGGAGCTATGGCATAGAAATTGAACTGTAACAACTTATCGTCCATCAAATACAACAATGAATATGGGACTGCTAATATAATGTTGAGAACTACTTTAATTGTATCTGGTTCCACAAGGTTAAGAGTTTTCCTCCATTTTTTAAAGAATTTCAGTCCAACAATAATTACAACATCGAAGGTAAATATGAAATTGAAACACAATAAAATAACAATAGCCCAAAACGGTCTTTCGCTTGATTTGCAGAATGTATAAACACAAGTGTCCAGAATGTATGCGACGAAGAGTGTTGTAAGTATAAATATTTTCCAAGCAGGGTTAGAATATATGAGCAAGAGTGTTCGCAGTTTGCTGTTCGTAGCAAATTCAGATCTTGCTTCTTGTAATATTGCATATGTTTTTTGGCGCTTGAATTCGTCAATTTCTAAGCAGACATTCGGAGCGTTTCCTGGAGCCACATTCGGGGGACCTTTTTGAGGCAGATTTAATTCGTTTCTAGTTGCTCTGCGCCTGTACTTGTAAAAATCCAGATGTGGTTGTTTTACATCTTCATTTTCAGCTAGCAACAATATTTAATAGTGTAGTAGGAGTAGAAGTAGGTACAGGGTATTATCAGTTTAAATACGAAAAAGAACAACTTACACATTTTTTATCCAATTATTTCTCTAGCCAGCGGAAGTTTACGTATACCACATGACATGACCAGTGTAGCAATCCAATAATTTAAAAACTGTCATAATAAAATATCTTCATCGTCTAGTTGGTTTCAAAAGTTTTAATAAACTAGTAGGCACATATTGTCTCATAAAATTAAATGTGACGTTGATTTACGGATAAAACAGGAAACGGGGAAGAAAGTTCTGTTATTTGAGAGAATAAATATGACAAACTTTGTATTCAGACAAGGCATTCTTGTGTCATCGTTTGGTTTATATCAAAGATGGGAAGCTTGTAGCAAATGGTCACACGATGGTTGGGTGACGCAATGTTTTCCTCGCCGCACAAATCGTAGGCCGAAAGCCGGACATGTAGATATCCAAGACGCAAAGCTGTGCGCACGGCACTCCAACCTACATACATGAACATAAAAATTGTTGCGGACTTGACGTTATTTTAATTTCATATTGTGCACATGGTGGTGTTTATTACAAAAAACACAATGTAGGTAAATGGCCGTAATACCGCCGTTTTATCGACGCGTTGTCTATCAATAAATTTATCTTAAAAATATTTATTGCTTGCCTTTGTACCTGTTTCTGCTAAGTCTATTGTTTATCGTTGTAAACTACTGTTTTGAAAATGATTTTTATGTGGATACATATATTATGTGAAAAACAAATTATGTACATTCTAATCCTCTCACGTGTGAAATTGTGAATACTTATATTGTAAATGTTGGTAGAACAAAGCGATTTGCAAAGTTTCTATTATAATATGCAAGACGATGTAAATGCTCGTAGCATTTGCAATCTAATGTTTTTATTATTGACGGAGAATTAAATACTTATAGCGGCATTAGTTCGTTACCATCTTCGTATATCCAAGTTCCATAGCGCCTAGATAATTAGAGTCCGAGCGACCTGCCATAGCCGGAGCGACCGCATAATCACGATGCTTTTATGGAAGTCAAGCCCGTGTATCGGTGAAAAATGTTGTCATAAAACGATTTTAAATACTTTTTGCATTTGCAGCGCATTTAACTCACTCTGACCAATCGACCTCCTTGTTCGTTTTTCTGCAGTCAGTATTAATTATAAGGAAAATTGTCTTTTAAATAAGAAGATGCAACTTCAGGATGACGTAAACGTGCTGCAATGAGCAGGTACTAAAATTTTAATCAGTACCTACCAAATAATAAAATTGTGCATCTAACGGTAATTGTTAGACAATTATACCTAGGGAAAAAAAAACTCACTGATGCTGTTTATTTGATGTTTTTAAATGAACATTGTTGCAAAGTTATATCATCTTGGTGAACCCATGTATTTAATACACGTAATAAAGCTTTCAATTTAGAAATAATAGTGGAATATAGAGCGTGGAACTTGTGTGCTTAATCCATTTAATTCGATAGATCCACAAGAGCATCGGATAGGGGTCAATTATCCATTTATCCTTTTAACAGAATTGATAAAACGTAACTAACTTGGGTGATTTTAATTGATTGAATGTGTTGGCTTTGTTAAAAACGAATTTCGACGGTGATATAAACTTATTTTTTTATCAGACCAATTTATATTTAAGGAGATAATTAGAGGTTTCTTTAAATTTTCTTCTAAACCTTAAAACCGTTTTGAACCTAATTATATCTATTATTAAAATAATAATATTTCATTTTATTTTTAAAAATCTTACTAGCGATGTGGGTCGCACATTACTAGTAATCTTGTTAACCCCTCATACTAAGCTAAATGCTTGTATTACGAGTGGGTTCACGTCGGTAGTGCAATGGGTGGATTTCAAACCGGCGACCACATGATCGCAAGTCCGACGCCCTAGCCATTAGGCTACCGCCGCTTCTGAATATAATAATATTGCCATTATAAAAAAAACGTCAGTAAAACTTCTCTTGTGGCTGCGTAATCTCTGTGTAGTTTTGTACATATTCGGTAGAAAACAGTATACCCAAGTACTTTAAAGTCGTCATTAGTGCCAAAGACTGCGTAAGGTAAATGGGTGCAGTTTGAATAGAATGGAATCTTACATATACGATTAAATCTGAGTGACAGTTGCTTTTCGCCTAGCAAAATATATTTAGGACGACATGATTTTTGCGGTGAATAAGCACAGTAAGATAACCTATCTACAAATAAAAATCTAACTAGCATCCAAGTTAAGTAGTAATGTGATTGGATTTGTCATTAACCCGTCAATGCATACAGTTTCCTCATGAGGACATAACAATAGATTTTGCATTGTGTCTACAATATGCCGCTTGACAAGTTAATGCATCTGAAATTTGATTGGAACACAAATTAACTAATGATCGTCGAATGATGCGAATAGCTATATACGGGCGAGAATTGTGACATCGACTATAATATTAAACTGAGTATTAAAACATTTGCATTAAAAATCGTCATCATAACAGATAGTAGTGAAATAGATAAGAGTGAAATATGTAGTAGTAAAATAGAGGATTCTGCCAAATTAATATAATTGAAAACTCTTTATTATTAGGTAAGTCGTTTAAAAGCAAAATCGCTTGAAGTTAAAAAGCAGTATTAAAAAGCTGATTGAAGTTTCCGTTTCACGTGTCTTTAAACAGTTTAGTCGATAAGTACTTATCCACAATTGCTCATAAAAATTAAACATAATTATTGAGTAATAATTCTCTTGTTTATGTTCTTGACAAATTGCGTAAGTTAACTTTTAATGATATGAATAATAATTCTCCTCTCGCCCACTGCTTCCTTTTATGTAAAAGGAGAAATATAGCTCTTAACTTGACAAAATAATGTGTGTTGGCGTTATGAGAAGTCATCATATTAATATTTGCTTATGTAAGCACCTTATTAGGTTTATTTTGGGGCTCTATATGTATTTAATCTGGTCAGCCAGGAAGCTGAAGCAACTCTTTCACTTTAAGTAGGTACTGATTTCTTAAGGTGTTCCTTTTTAGAAGAAGGCATATACTACTTATATCATAATTTTTTAGGTGTGGGTAAGTTTCGTTTTGATATCCATACTAAAAAGGCGAAACATTTAGAAGTTTTGAAGGATAACCCAAACTAAAGTAAAATAAGTTTTTTAATATTGTTGCACAGAACAAGAAGCATAAACCTGAAATTCAGTTTCAGAATAAAATAGTTTATGGAAAAATCTTTTAGACATTTTTATCCAAATAATAGATCCAATCCTTAACGTCGTAGTACAATGGAGACTAATCAAATAATAAAGAATTGCTGCGATCTGTTTGTTATTAATAAGTCCTTGGGCTTAATTACTCGTGATTATGGCGAAACTACCGATGAAACTATAAAAACTATTTATAAAATTGTATGTGCCTGTAATTTCACCGAAAGCCGTACTTTCAACGAAACATAAAAAAGCTGAGAAAACAACAGCTGTCTCATTAGAAAGTAGTGTTCTGTGCTTGTATTTTGTGTATGTATTTTTTTAGTGTTTTTAAAGAACAAACCACTTTTGCAAAAATTAAGCGATCGATCTCGAATTCATTCGAACCGACTTGTTTGTTGGTCCATGTATGGTATTCTAAAAGGACGCATTTTGTCACGTCTTTAGTCTTTATTTTTGGTCATAATCTTTGCATTAATATTGAATCCATGTTTCAGGCACATATCAACAAAAGTAAGTAGGTATTTACCATTTAGCTGAGCGATCATTACCTGCTTACAAAAGTAAAAATCTATTTTTATTAATTATTAAAAACAAACGTTTTTAGAAAAAAACTAAATAATTTTTTGACAAAATTTTGTCCTGTTTTGTACGTTCATGTGGTTTGAATTTTTTTTTATAATAAAGATAGGGTTTCAACAAGCTACAGTTCAAATTGCGGTTATCAGGGCCAGACCGCGAAAGGTCAATCATTCAAAAACATTTAATTGGCGTTCCCGATTGTCATACAAATTCCAAAAATATTAAATGCCGTATCTCGCTCTATCCAGCCATTGCTGCTCCGCGATGGGTTTGCGAAAGTCCACTCGGAGACGGTTCATTTAATAATATCATATTGAGGCACAGTAGTGGGTTAGACTGGTGCCTGAGGAGTTAACCTCAACAGCTGAAACAAGGCTGATACTGAATAAAGGTATTAAAACAATACCTACTTTGGTTGCTTCGTTATACAAAGATGAAAATCGCATACTCGCATACTGAATAGTGTTACGGTCGTCATATCATTATAGTTGTAACTAGGTTGGCTAGATGGCGACTGCTTCGCATTTATTTTCTGTGGTGCTGAAGCGAGACAAATATAGAGCGGAATGTAGCTAGCGCGAAAGAGAGCAACGTATGTTATTATTACGCCTACACTGTGGACAGAAGTCGCACGCGCTCACAAAAAATCCATTCGACAAGAGCGCAGGCGCAGCGCTGTATTCACCCACAACTTCACTTCGGTCAACTTCGTCATTTAGTGGTGATCGAAACTTCGATGTGTGTGGAAGTGAATTTAACTTTTCTAACATAATCTCACAAAAAATAACAATAATCAGTAACTAAAGTACAATTATCTTATTTGATCGTGTTGGAATAAACATTTTGACGTGTCATTAGTTGTATAAATAGTATTCATGATGTGTGATAATAACAGTCCTTCGACGCAAAGTATAGCGGACTACTTAGCTCAGTTGCTCAAAGACAGGAAGCAACTGGCTGCGTTCCCGAATGTTTTCATGCACATGGAGCGACTTCTGGATGAAGGTAGGTCAAAATCGCGTCAAACTATTTATAATACATCGGCAGCCAAAAGCACTAGTTCCTATCGTCGATGCTTGTCACCGAGGCGATCATAAATCGGATGCGTCGACAAATGTTACAACGCAAACGATATTAAGTTTATTTTTGTCTTCGCCCGCCGAGTTATGGTCCAGTGGTGTTTGTAATGTGATCCTACATTTCGAAAAGCGAAGTAAAGCAGAACGTCTTTGCACCGATTTGCGGTCAGTGGTCGTTAGATTGTCGCCGACGAAAGAGATTGGTGAAATGTAGTATCTAAACGAGTTTGGTGACTATGCTTATGTGCCTCATTTCGCTGTCCACGCAGCTGTTGTAAATAAATCTTTCATTAGTCGAGATGTGACTTTGAGGTTATAACATAAACGGGGACGCGCGAGATGAAGGATCACAAGTCCTGGGGGTAACCTGTTCGCAGGGCCTTATACTTGCATTCCGCGCGAGTTGGTGGAATGTCGCCACTCTGTATAGGTACCGTACGTCCACCATTCTCAACCATACGAGATTTGTACGTAGCGCGGCGCAGGCGCACCGCTCCTTGTGCGATGTATAGCCTCGTTTTAGTACCACACGTAACCAGTCCATGGATACTATGTAATGTAGCCCTTATCTTTGCTACTGAGCGCTGACTACTAGAATCGCTTGCCGCTTACAAATATGTCGCCTTGTAGGTAATTTAAATATTAAATATCTACTTTATTTAATTACGATAATATTAATCAATATTAATTTGTTTCATTAGTATAAATGGGTAAGTAAGTATATAGGTACCTACACTAAATGTTCTTGATGTTATTTTTTTTCAGTAAGTACCTAACTTATAGGTAGGTACTTACCTACCCACCTAGGTAGGTATTTCATATATCGTTAGTTGAAATTACGATATGTGAACAGCGAAATTAATTGAATTTCAGTACTAGGCAACAAATATTTGTGTACACCGTTAGTTTCCTTTTCGCTCTCAATCTTAACGAGAAAAATAAATGGGTAGGTCATTGAATATTCACTTGTCCGTGATGTCTAGGTAATGTCCGATAAAATCCATATAATATTAAGGACTAACTAGGTAACAGGTTTACTATACTTGTGCACCATATAAGTAAATGCAGTAGGTACCTACCTACTTGTGCAGTTGCGCTCATTCGCTAACATAAGCCCTAATTGAATAGTTTGCGCCGTCTGCTGATCAGACGCGATAAGTTCTCTTTTTAACTAGGTGTATAATGTTATTGTGATAAGAAGTGAAGACTGCGCTCAAATAATCTTTGACAGTTTAGAAAACAATGACACAAAAAAGATGGCCGACCAATTAAAGTGGCTTCTGTTGTGAAAAAATGCGGCAACTCTGTAGAAATGTAGTCAACGCTCATTGCTGTTCTGTATATACAACGTTGATTGTTGGTTACCCTAAAGCCGACACACCCCAACTTTAAAAATTGCAAAATAAAAAAAAATATTCAACTCATTCACCAATTTACCTAATTTACCTTATTTTCGGCCCGGTGGGTACCTACGAAGAGCTAAGGGCGCCGGGCGGCAAAGGCGAGTGACCTCCCCGTTTGGTGTTGCTTAAGCCGATTTTCGCAATAAAAATGGGTGTCCAACTTGAATAATGTTTAAATGTAAAAATATATAACATACTAACATAGAACAAACTACTTTCGGCTTTCGGGTTAGCAAAAACTAACGTTGTATACCTACTTATTTAATGAAATTTAATATTAAATATAATAAATATTCTAAGGCAACGACAAAATTCATTGAAAAAGACAACGGGTTTGTTTAAAACACATCAACAACTCATGTCACGTCTCGCTGCAAAGCAAGGTCTATTCGACCGATACTTCTACATGTCATAATGTCGCAGCCATAACGATTTACTGTTAAGCGTTGCCCTCTGGGATTTAAGGGTATGCATACTTATTAAGTTCTACGCAATCCACAAATGAACCATTTATACTTTGAAAAAGTATAAATGTTTCATTTGTGAACCATTTATACTTTGAAAACGTATAAATGTTCATTTGATTCCATCTTATTTTGGAATAAAGGCCTTATTGGTTAAATTGTACCACACCATATCGAGTTTTATTTCTAAGGTTATGTTCTGAGTGTAGACGCCAATATAGAAGACAAACGGTTTGTTATATTGAATCGCCAGCAGATGTCCTCATGTTCTCGTTGGTCTCATATTGTCCAATGTTTACTCGCATTTAAATGAACACTTACGAAATAATGTCAGTGGCGCACGAATCTAATATGATTGGTCTCGGTATAGCCCAAGTGGATTGAAATGTTCCATGTCCAATGCTTTGCGCTAACATAATTTTAATAAAAGTGGCAACAACAGACATCATTTTAAAACACGTGTCTCCTGTAAATTCAGCTTACATCATCCTCGAAAACTCGTTGATTTAACATTTGCCATAAAAAGCAAGAGCTCTCGACTTGAGGACAGACTCCTTAATTTCGTTTTGATAAGATTGGTAAGGTTTGAGTCACCGCACGCGAGGATTGGCAAATGTCGGGCTTTATTCATTTGATGCACAAGTTTTATATATTTTTATGTTTGTGTCCAATAAAAGTTACCGTCGACGAGGTCCACTCCAACGATGCTGTTGAAATTTTATGGTTTATTTGACATGTCACGCTGGTCCTCGTTGGGCACCGACGACTTGACGAAAATATCGACGGCAAGCTGACAGCCGACAGGCGTGGCGTATCGCGTTACGCCGAACTAAGAAATTACGACGGCTATTTTCGTTAGACGCTGGAATATAAAGCATCCGAGAAAAATATAAAATAAGTAGTTCACATTTTCATGTAACTAGATGTGCAAAACCATCGATAAACACGACGAAGAAATCATTATGTACCCTCTTGTATGTTCATATTTACATGTTAGGAGTACATATAATATGAACATCTAAAGGGCACAAACAAAATAATAACATGTTCAGAATAGTAAATGCTATTAAGGACCATGTTTCGACTGATGGATTTTAAAGTTCATTTATAATAATAGACATGAGCTACCCAGATGTAATGGCTGACATTTTATAACACGGAATATTTGATAGTCACAAACAATATCGATCGATCAATGTTTACATATTGAATCAACTATTTGGTTGTTTGCATTCCAAGAAGAACAGTAAGCATCACTAGATAACAATACACTAACCAAAGTAAACATACAAAATCGTCAATCAAAACATTACTTAAATACAGATAAAACATAAGTATTTGGATATGGATTACAAGATAAAGAGGACACCAATGGAACATCATTTTTTTAATTTTATCCGTCCTGATATGAACAATATAAGTGGATAATAAAAACCACCAGATTTATAGATAAGTTTTATCAAATATTTTACACACACTTGAATTGCAGATTAAACTACGATAAGAGATAAAAATGAGTTTAATAGTCTTTAAGCATTGTTCATATCGGAAAAAATATCGGCAGAGATTTCTTTGTTAAAATTATCATTTAATGCGTATTAAGATGTACAAGTACATCACTATTACTATGTGACAACCTTGCAAATTATCTGAATATGCTGTTGCTGCGACATTGTGGAATACAAGTTCTAGTGACCCTGTTTAAATGAAATCGAACGACTAATACCTACTTAATAATGCAATTATTGCGTTTTGAGGCGTAGGTGCCACCTACCTTTGATGCCGTCACTGGTTTCCGCAACCCTATAGCAAAAGTGAGTCTTAGTTGGGTCATTATAAGGTTGTTTAGTACGTGATTAGGCGGGTGCGCCTACGTCGATGACCAAATGAGGGTAGCCGTGGGTAGCGTGGAGGTGTAGAAGCCAAGGTTGTTCCAGTCGCTTTCTGACACGTTTTAACTTGCTGTAGGTTGCTTAATTGCAGATAACAAAATAGTCTTTGATGTCATTATTATACAATTGATTTTGATTGTGGATGTCAAGTCAGTGAGGCTCCTGATTACTACATTTACTTCATCTACATTTTCATCTAGGGCTTTAACAAGTGTTGTAGTTGGTTCTCAGAACCATCAAATGCTTAAAAAAACAACATTCTAGCGTAATAAAGATACAGGACTATATGAGCCGGTCGGTTTAGAGTAAAATCCGTGGTGGGTACTACATTTTTAGTAATTAGCTCTTTATCTATGAGTCTAGAGGCCTAGCTCCTAAATTAAGCTCAAAGCTAAAGTATGATTTGAAAGGTAAGCAAGACATTTAATGAGACATGCACGGGAAAACCATTGCTGTTATTCCTCAATCTATGAATAATAGGTATTCATAGTTCAGTCACGGGGTAGGGAAAGTCTACGTGAATTGTGTGGAAACACTTGTTTCTTACATCCTTTGTATGAGCGGTAGGTACTTCAGAAAATGTTACAGAAAGCAAATATTGACACGCGACTCATTATCGCACCGACCTCGATAAGGCTACACTTCATCTTTGTAGAAAACTGGATCATACGAGCGTCTATTATTCGTTTGTTCCCACGACACTGCCGCTGGGTATCTTACTATCTACGCTTTATCTAAAGCAACGTGATCGTTCTGCTAATGAGAGATATTTTTCTAAGGCCGTGAAAATGTGTATACCGGTACTATATAACCGTTACCTACGTGCCGCAAATATGCCATCATTTTGTTAGATATTTCAGTATTACTTACCTTCTTGTTGGTTGCAATAAAGATCAATTTAGAAAAATGAAATGTTTTACCTTAGAATTAACTTACATTATCAAAGCTGAATTTAATGAAAACTGGATGGCCATCAATACTAAGTGTACTTGAACGCATAAAGAATGCGTTAGGGAAGAATGTGTGGGCTGCGCTTGAGCACTGTAATTTGAAATGAAAATCGATCGCTTCAGAATGTCGAGGGAACCAGTCCCGTGGGTGGAACTTCGAAACCTACGCGTAGAATCGAACAATCCTTCTCATAGGTACAGTCAGCAATGAAAGTTGAACACGATGAAATCTTCAAAACGCTTAAACATATTTATTATCCAAAACTTACTGACCCGAGATGTGGTAAGTAGTACGTGTTTCTACATACTGGACCACCATTTTTTTCCTATTTGAATCTATTGAAAAGTATTGGTGCTGTGTTGTTGTCAAAACTTGGCGGTGTTCAGCAACTTTCGTTGCTGACCGTACCGCTTTTACATTTCGGAACCATAATATCACCATCACACCATTTGGGCTCTCCTACGCGGGTCACATGATTTATTGAAACTTCGTACATTTTTAAACATTTTATCATTTTAAATAGAAAGCAGACTTAACTAGAAACGTGATCATAAATCAGATTCGTTGATATCAGTTCCCATAAATCAATAAATTCACCTACAAAGACTAGTTTGTACGTTTAGATACGCATAAAGCTCGCTCACCTTCTAGGTAGCACGACAAGTCAATCTAAACATAATTTAAGTTTATATGATCTCTCTCTAAGCTACCATTTAGCATACGTGAATATTCAGCAACTTTGTAACACGAATAGAAATAAGACAGATTGCTAACTGGTACCTAAACAAAAAGGTCGAAGTCAAAGCGTGGGAGCTGGCAACCCACGGATAAACGTAACTTGGGTGGACCTGCTTTGTTTAATTGTGGCCCTCAACGCCTACAGTATGGCTAGATGCTTGACAATCGGGCGTAGGTCAACATATGGCTTATTTCGAAAGCGTGACATGATATTTCATGTCAGAAACAATTGCAGGCAGGTTGATATAACTTAAAATTATTTAAAGACATTCCGGCTATTGAGCAAGGAACTTCCCTTTGCTGAGCCTTCACACAATCCGGCGGATGTCTTCTTTATCTCTTTCAAACATAAAATGAAGGTGTGTTGTGAGAACTGGACTTAAGCGTGTGAAGTTTTGATTTTTAAGGACTTGTTCTGACGCCATTGGAAATTGTGCACACTCAGGCGTTATTATCTCTGGCGGGTCAAATATTACAATACCTTTTGAGTATCCAATATTGCCAATTATGTTTGCAAACTTGTTAGTTTGTACAGATTAGGATACACTAAGGGCCAGAGTTAGTAATAATTAGAAGAAAAAAACTAAGAGGAATGTAATTGACTCATCATCATCATCATCATCACCCTGCATTTTTTCCAATTTATTTGGAGTCGGCGCAGAATATCTTTTTTCCATTCATCCCTGTTAGTCGTAACCTCATCATTTAATCCCTTTTACACCATATCGTACTTAACACAATCCATCCATTTTCATTCTTAGGTGTTCCTCTATCCCTCCATCCCTAATTGACTATTAAATAGATAAAGCTAGTACTAGGTATGTAAACTACTCGAACTAAAGGTACAAACTGGTCTTCGTGAAATGCCAGGTTACTACAAATCAAAAATTTTTTTTTCTTATTGAGATGACATTTAAGAATTACAATACCATGTACCTACATCATTTTTGACAGCACGATAGTACATACATTGTTTTATCGCTACATCAGAATTATCTTAATGATTCTTACTTCTTTGAGTACCATACAAATTAAGTCATCAAATCCTACACCGTTAGCAAAGATATTTCAATGTACACTTTCTTGTGTGAAAATAGCCGAAACTGTCGGTTATTTGATTAGATTTTAGAAGCTTTTACTCGTTTTATGCATTAGCAGTTACAACGTAGGTAGCTACTTTGTTAGTGGGAAACGTAAATAGGTATCTACTGTATGGACAGATGGAAAATCGTTGACCCACTTAGGACAATAGGCCAATAAATCTTCTTGTTTTGACAAAAAAGGTTTTTGTTGTAGTTGAGCCGACTCGACTATTGATTCTCGGTTAAGAGCACCTTTGGTCGACATACAATTCCCATTGGTGTTGACGTAAACAGTGAACATTCAATTTTATTGAATATTTTACTAACGCTATTTTATTTTCATTTGTGCTGCTATATTTTGTATTTAATGAATATTTGACATAGCTATACAGAGAGCCAGTTGGTTTTGGTTTCCTAGGTTTTCAAGCCCTTGCTTAATGGTTTCTCAGTATCACTTCTGGTCATTCAGATCAATTTAAAATTATTCATTATAAGGAATTATCAGATTAAAAATAAAAATAACAACACTTCCTATCTCTAACAAATGAGATTAAAATTCAAGGTTAATGAAATAGACAAGTATTGTGGTACAGATTGTTTTGCATAATCTGGAAAATCCCATTAGATCGCTGGTCTGTAGAATAGGATTATTGTAAGAAATGTTGCTCGACCACCACCAGTCGCGTACTTAGAGTACATAATAAAGTAACTATAACCAACGAATGTAAATCTTGTGTAATGCTGATGAATCTTATTGAATAAGGCAATAAAAATAATATTCTTATTACGATATTTCAGACAAAGTACAAAGACAATGGATGCGATTAATTTATAGATCTCTTGGCACACATCAAATAATTTAACATTTTACATTAGATCTGAACTAAGAAAGAGGACATAATAAAATAAATATTTATGAATTTCCAAGTGGTTTGAACACTGTACAATAATACTGATTAACCTCCTTGCCTAAAATTGTAAAACTATTATTTTCTGCTCTTCAGTCATATCAGTGCCTCACTTAACTACAAATGTGGGGGTTCTGTCATGATTTAGTAAATATTTTATTAGATTTCCTATCATATCACAATCAATTCATTTTATACTAGCAGCTTTTGTTTGTTTTGCAGCGCTAATTTTTCAATTAGTCCGGTACTTGGTACCTACAGCAGTCTAAATTTAGATTATATTTGGTCAGTTTCATTAAAAATGTAAAATTTATTGCTTATCCTATTACTGTGGTTACGATAACGCCTGCTCGGCGTTCACGCTCCACACTAATCATGATCCATGCCGCGCGGGCGCATGCTGTCTGACCTGTTATTTAATGTTTACATTGACAACAGTTTCCAATTATAATTATGTAGCTCTTTTTATCAGTTTTAGAGCTCCGCTTTTAGATGACCGCGGATGCCCCAGTGTTCAAACAATATTAAACTTATTGTCAGTCAGTTTCTGTTAAAAAACTTCCATATTTAGTAATAAGAAGTAAAAACCGGAACACTGCGTGTGATTTCTTATATACTGCGTAATTCGTCCAATCTGGGCCGATCTAGTTCTTCAACTTTCTACAGAAGTAGATACGTAGGTTGCCGATCGGCAACAGTTAAGTCGTGTACCGCAACTCATGACATATCCCTTCCGATGCATGCCTTGAAATATGTCTTTGTGGATGTTTAGAACACTGTGGGAACGGTATTAGTGCTAAACTGTCTTAAATATTTTTTTGTGAAATGAAACCTTATTTCCTAATTTTTTCACATAGACTCCCGAGATTCGCTTTCTATAGTCAATAGGCAAGGCGTTACTAACAAGCAACATAAACATGACGAAAGTCTCTGTTGCGCCATATGTGTGGGATGCGCAGGCGCCGCTCTGCCGTCGATTCTAGAGTAGACGGCTTAAGGGCCCATTCATTTCGCATTAAGCAATTTCGTGAACGCACAGTGTTTACCGGTTCATTCATGCGATTGTCCATTTTGTTGATCTGTGGCTGTAAGCGCTCACATCAAACACTAATAATGACTGAACAAATATCTGATTACTTTTGTATAAGTATCTAATTGTCAATTTTTTTATGTTAGCTGTGACGATATTATACGATCCAGTTATATTCATACAAGGCCAGAGGAAATCCATACTGAGTTTTATTAAGACACCTATTATTATGTTATAATTATAACAGGAAATGTAGATATCAGTTGAATCGATTAAATGTCCTGTTCTAGATCGTATATAAAAAGGTCGGTGATGCCATGACTCAGCTACGAGAAGTCGTCTGCTTATGTCTTTACCTACTCTTAGATGCTGATAGATTATTATGATCTCACTCTTTCTTGGCCATTACAGATATATCTGTCACTCTCTAGCTCGACTAACACTTCACGTGTTTGCTGGCTCGCCTACGCGACGTCATCTGTTAATTTAATTACTTCACTTATACTTTGTACCATTTGAAAAATGTTCTTGATTTTATAAATTATACTTCACTTTTGCTTTTCAAAATTGTTCCAGCTCAAAATTTTTGTAGAACATGTAAAAAGTCATTCAAATTGAAAACAAATTCTCCCGCAGAGGTAAATTTATAAATTCCTAGCAAGACGCTCGTGTAAAACAGCGTTTTAATCCTATTTATAGACTTACGTTGCGCGACGAAATGTTATCTTAATTAAATTTTTCAAATAACAGAAACGTTTCAATTCATAGATTATTTGCATCGAGGAATGTAGGTAAGTATGAATATCTACCCAAGTAACTACAATAAATTCCTTGAGCGACAGTGGATGTAGGTTAGGATGATTGTATACTTAGGTATTATGAATATAAAGTTACTATTTATCTTATTAACGAACCTGCTTGTAGATGAGAAGATTGTAGTGGTAATGTAAGGTCAGTCGACAGTGTTCGAGTATGTTTAATGGCAACTTTATTTGTCATTTACGTAATTCTCTACTAATGATGATAATGATAATAGTCCTGTTTATAACGTCGCTTCTTTAAGTCCCGGACAACATGTCGTCAAGACACTTAAAATGAATATTGAAGAACTGTGGCTATGATACAAAGCAACAACTACAAAACGTAGAAGCATATTATGTAAGTAAACTAGTCATTTAAATAGAGGGAACTGCATCCAGTCTTGTTCGTTGGATACTGGCCAACATCATCTAGTTGGGTCATTTGTATGCATTACAGAATTACTCAAATGCTTTCTGTAGGCTAATAATTTAAATCAGGAGGAATTATCTCCAGTTAAATAACTTCGTTAAAATTCTACTTTTCTATAAAAAATCATGAAGCCAGTTTAGGGTGTTTGATAAAACTTCTTAATTCCGTGGTTTTAAACAATTCAAAATATAAAAATTCGTTTGCATGTAAGTACCTCAATGTCAGAATAATGTTCTCTGTATGGTTTAGTTTCAGTGCAAACAATTTATATTAATAATTATATCGATATGATTACTTCATTTACAAAAATAATTAAAAATACTGTCTATACTCTCTGATATTCACATTGTAACTCGTATCGTTATTGAATACTGACAAAAATTAACTGTTACGGTCATTTATTTTTGCTTCCAGCCCGCATGCGTCCTCATCGATCTTTCCTGCATTCCATTATGTTTCACCAGTGACTTTATAGTTTATTCTTTGTGCGTGTGATAAAACTCTCCCCTTTATTTAATTGCAAATATTATTTTAGTTAGTTATTATTACTCAGCACATCTTTGTTATTTTAATGAAGCTTACTAACTATTCTGTTTTAATATTTCAGTCTATGAAAATATTAATAATTTTGTAGTACTTGCAAAATTTTCAGTCCACAATAATTAGGCTGTTGAATCATAAACTAAATTTTAGTTTCATGCTCTAAATAAAATATTCTTAGAGCAAAAATATCAAACGCTAGCCGGAACCCTGTAACGACTTACACACCCGTCATCTTGATATGCTCTGGAAGCAGCATCCCACAAATGCGTGGCTTAGAACCTTGTTTGTTTGCCATTAAAGCCTAATTTCGTTTGAAAGTAATCTTCAAATAGGACTTAATACGAATTAATTGGATATTTTTAATGTCATGGCGTTGTGTATTTATAAACCATCTGGAGGCAGTCCAGTATACGGATGCGTTATTTGGGTACGAACAAAATCTGTTGCAATATATGTAGATTATAATTTTACTTATTTTTGTTTCAGGTATGTAGCCGTACAATTTTGGTCTCTACCACTGTAAGTCTTGATAAAGTGGCAGTTTTCTTATCATTTAATACGGTCACAACCTTTGGCAGAAAAGTTATCTAATCCAATGTTAGGTTCTTAGGTCCACTGGGTCAGTCAAGTTAAGTATGAGTATGTCGGTTTGATATGTACCAAATTTTACGTAACGGAGTTCCTGCCACTGCATGCTGAAATTATAAATTATGGGACAGGTTCTCAATATTTAGTTCGTAAATACAAACTAGTTTTCAGAAATCATATTTGTGGATGATAATTACAATAGAAAAAAGCGTAGCTTCCATTCCTTCTAGTAAGCTGCATTTGGTAAGGATTTCTTTTTAATGAAAATAACGTTTGCCGTATCCAATGTATTTTTATACTCGCTAACACAACAGGAACAGAGGCGGCACGAGCGTACGCTCATTAAACCCCACAACAATGCAGGGCGGGGTTGCCTGCGTAATAAAAATTACAAGACGCTCAGGATGGGAGCGCCTAAATGGTTCCTTACTTGTCTCCGGTCACGATAAATCTACTCAACTCATTTAAATCTAAAGCATTCCACAAAAGGATAATATTTATTTTAGATTTTTATTTTTTTATATAACGTATCCATGCTCTTAAATTGAAAAGATTGGGCAATATATAAACTGGCATAATTGATCAAAATTTGTGTTTCTTTGTCTGGAATATTTTTAGCTAATTCCATTATGATTGTTGTCTTGGATGTGACGTACGATTAGCGGATGATGTGTGCCATGAATGAAGCGTGACATGGCGATGGTGGCCAAGTTTTGGGCCAGCAGACGCGAGCCAATGGCGCGAGGTTCCGCCAAGCTTCCGCTGCGCCGCGCCCGCTACGTCCCCGTCGCACTCGCGCGTAAACAATCATCAGATTCGTTTGTTGTACATCGCCCCCACTAATTTATGTATTACTATTATTATAGTAATACATAAATTAGTGGGGGTGTGTATATTTGCTGTAGTACCTATTGGTACTACAGCAAATATACACATAGTATTTTATGATAATGGATATACTACAATTCCCGATGCTAAGGTAGGTCTCAATCATATTTCAGTGTTTTGATAAACATCCCCGATATTGGTTCGATGCATCGCTTGATAATTAAGATTATACTACGGAATATAAAGATAAAAAGTGGAATTCGTCAATTAGACTTAAAAGGCTCGTATGATGACTCAGTTTGCAGATAAAATATAATTATTTTGACCTTAAACAGTTTTCTCTTGCTCAGATCGCGTTTCAAGTTACGCAACGAGAATGCGTCGGCGCAGATTTCGTCACCGCGGAAAGCGCGCTGGCCCATTAAATTGTTTTATTATGAACTCGACGCCATCTTGTGTATTTTTGGCTGAGGTTTAGGTGTTTATCTGGTTGGGACTCTGTCCAAGCAGTAATTAGTTAGTGTAACTTTATTTTAGCCGTTCACGAATATGTCAGAAGAGAAAAATGCTACTTCTTACCATCGTGAGACACTGATGTCAGTCCTGTCAGGGTTTGTTCATCAGTCGTGCAATTAAATGATGATAAAAAAACATTTAAACATTTAACCGATGTAACCTTTCGTTTCGAGAATTTGAGCTTTAACATAAACATAAATTTATATATAAATCCGGCCGCCAGAAAATATATTCTTCAGTTCCTGTGGAGTTGAACGACCGAAGATTGTTTGTCATCCCGTATCGTGACTTCATGACTCCTCGCATCACCTGTTTCATTTTTCACTACCGTCGTAGACATAAACGACCGCTATTTTAATTCTCACTCTAAAATTATGAATGGGCCGCTGCAAATGACAGTGGATCAGCATTACATTGTTTTAATTTATTCACTGTAGGACGTGTCTGGACTCTGGAGGGCTATTTTAACATTCTTGAAAATTCTGTTAGTGTGCAATTTTGTATATTTGGCGGCACAAAACTTAAACATATTTATTAACTAATTTTATTAACTATTTAATTCATTAGCACGTAAAGCTATAAGGTTTACACGTTAAAATTATTCAGCACTCTTACGTGCCGTAATTTCATTATTCTTGCCATTTTGTAAACAGTACAGCATTATTCCACCTATTCTACGTCTTCGAAACATTGTAATTTGCATATTCATTTTTTATTACATGACTCAGTGTTCGGACGTCTATACTGATCGTACAAATGATGTAATCTACATTTTGGGGCTATTGGACATAAAGACCATAAAGTGCCTACACGTACTGGACACCGTAATAGGCGAAGCACGAGCGAGCTGGGTAGTTGCATTAACAAACCTACTTACCTGCTTTCGGCTTTCCAGTTTCGCACCACCAACGTACATGTTATTGTGTTTACTTAAATTGACGCCGTGTGCTGCTTCTGACTTGTTTTACTTCTGCTTACTGCTACCAATGTTTTCGCACAAAAATGGACTAGGATAAGCTGCCCGATCGAACGGTTGTTTAGCTTAAACTAACGGTGATCTATATAAAAGTTTATCGTTCTAGTTACAGTTTGTTTGTGAATCATGTGGGCCTTAAATTAATCTTCCTCATATTATTTCCTAAACATAATATATGATAATGTAAGATTATTTTTTAGACTCCCTCTCAAAACTTAAATGCCTCGTCTTTGGTTTCACATTTTAACTGTTGTCAAACAAATATTCTGGTGTACATTAACAAATATCTTCTACTTTATTCTGACAACTACAACTTATGCGCTCCACTTTGAACGCGATTAGAGCTATAAACCCCTATGTTGAATAATTTTCATTTCTTGGAGTAAACAAGTAAGTACCTAAGATATATCATTGTTCACGTTATGCCAAATAAGCTTTTATGTACACAACTAACCTATTTGTTTTCGAAGCCATATTTAGCTATCGATCGGATCTAATTTATTTGGACAAATCTCGAGCTTAATTGTAATGACAAATTGAAATACAAATAGGCTTAATTAATTGTCTGACCTAACTGCTACTTACAATGAAAGGTTATGTTTTACTGATTCCGTCCTCGTTGATGAACCAGGATATAAATATTAGAAAAGCTAGCAGTGCTAGTGTTATTTTTGATTTGCATGCGAATAGAGTGCTTCATCGTGTAACTGATTTGTAGATCCCATCGTACCGGCAAGCGCGGCGTGGGAGACGCGAGGAACGTCGACCCCGCGTGCAACTATAAATATACAGCACTCTTCTTATCCATGCATCTGGATATCCTTGATACACCTCTTGAAATATGTTCAGTTTCAGATATTATGTACAACATTTATTTGTACCACAAGTGCTGATGATTTTTCTATCATGTCATACTCCTTTCCTGATGATCAGGATCTTAGTTCCAACTAGGTATCTTCCAGTCTAACCTGTGCTTTTGGGTGAGAAATATTACTCCTTTAAGTTTTAAAATTCTATAAAATATGTTCCGGTTTTGATCGTTTTCCGTTAGGTATAGAGAACTTGCTGAACTCGCCGTCTGAACATGCCATACTTACGAGCTGGCTGATACAAATTGTTTCGACAAAGTTCAATGCCACCTCTATATGGGTGATAGCAATTGAATCAGTTCCACTTGCAACGAATTAATGTTCATTAACAGAGAATGATATGCCACGCTTGGCCATTTTATATGTAATAATGAAACTAGCGTCTCGGGTTGATCTACTAAAGTTAACATTAGAACGTCCTGTTGCATGACATCAGCAATGATTTCTGCCGATATTAGCTCGAACTAATGACCCAGTGTTCCTTCCGAGAAGTTGTGGTAATATATGTACAATGTAGTCATCTGGATTGATCTGAATGCTGGGTTTGGCTTGGGTCGTGAAACGGAACACGGTCGTCCCTGATAACTTTCCCGGCACTAGGTCAGTTTTGCGCGGCTCGCTTAACGGTACAATCAGGTTGTTGCCGTCCGTCGACACGTAACAATGTGATTGCAGTTTTGAAACGTTCATCGTAAGCGATTCGTTACGATCGTGACCGATGTAAACTCTATTGCTTTGATATAAGAGCCCTGTGGATGTCTGTGTCCGCTTCCAAAAGCCTTGAACTTGGCGATCGTGGGGACTTTATTTGCATATATATATCGCTAACTATACTTAGAATAATTAATAAAAATGCCACTGCCATAGAAATAAAGAAATATTCGTTTTGCTGAATAGGTACTATTTCTATGATTAGGAACGCAACCCTTTGTTTGTTTAATTAATGTATGTAAATTGATGTCACCTAGCCATCTTGTTAACTTGGTTGTCACGTTTGATTGTCACATTGGTAGCTGCATTTTCTAAACGTGACGTTTACATTCAGGTTTAAGGATTTAAGTTTTAGCTTTATGTACGAGCTGTTTTAACTTGTTGCACATTTGCCTTAACAGCCTCATTATCAATGTACTATGTACTGTCTCACTGCTGGGCTCTCCTCTGAGGATATAATCCACCACGCTTAATTACCTATATGCATGTCTAAGTAATTACTTTGGGTAAGGCAGAGTGTCATGTATATGGTATTGCATAATATAGCGAATTATTCTTATTGTCTACTAAATTATTAGAACAATAAGTGATTTACTTCGGACACAAGAGAGAATCCGCAATAAGTCTTGTAAAGGCGGAATCTGTTCCACGTCTACCGCGCATAAGTATAGTATTCTGTCTACAAGCGACAGTTGCCGCTAGTTTTGCGGTTAGTAATAATAAAGTATTATGCTTATTGAATGCTCAATTCAAGTTTTTATACTTCCACGCCATGTGACTGCTAAGTCCACGATGGGTAGAACGAAGCCTGCGTTAGTTGGAGTATGACATCACTTTTCGGACGCTAAAAAGATTAGTAATTATGTAAACAAACATAGTGTGTCTAACGTTTTATAACCAGCATTAGAACTTGTTTATTCTGTTATATTGAAAGGAGATCCAAAATATCTTCTGAGTAATAAATTTAAATATTCTATGACCGGAAACCAACGCACTGACTGTCTGGATAAACTATGTAACAGAGAAAACGCAGATAAGGTGTTTGAACTAATAAATGTTGTGCGCTTGCTAATACCGATCTCCTGGTCATCAACCATCCAATATTTTATCATTTAAATATTAATGCAGTTCATTAACCCTAAACATTTACATAATCATTCTTAAAAAATGATGAAAGTTGTGCAAATACACAATAGAAAATAAGATTAGGCACTAGTAATAAAATAAACAAGATCACGTTATACCTGTTGGCTTATAACCGTACCTGTACACAGGTTCTTTTTTGTGTAGATCAAAGGGACCCCTATTATTCAATCGAAGTTCCTTTGTCGATGACGTCAGCTCTTTCGGAGGGGCGCCCGCGCCGCTGTATGAGGTAATCTCCAAACGTCCTTACAAAAAAGTGTTGGATTGGTAACGTTATTTTTTGTCTTGTTAGATATAGGATTACGGAATCACATTGGTCATTGATTTTTTTAATTCAGTTAACGTCTGTGTTAAAATAAAACTAAGGTCTACTGATGTCACCTCTGTTTAACGACTGGCAACTCTCCGAACTCTAACGAACGGTATCGAACGGTTTAGTCGACGACAATTTTGAGTTGCACATAAAATATTGAATGTCGGTGACAATCAATTGTGATATCTCTATAATTGTTTGTGTCTTTTGTGACTTTTGTTCTTTAAACTAGGTCTAGGTCTAATTATTTTATTCAGAATAAATATTTCCTTAAATCAAGTTTACCTTTAATTTATCTTCAATTTCATCTTTATTTCCTTGGTTTACCATTTATTATTGCTTGGTCTATTGAAAGGGTCTTTTCTCAACTCCATGTATTTCTGCTTCAACTATAAAACGTATGTTAATCTTTACAAAACTTTTGATTCGTTATCGCTATTATTAAGCTTCTCTGGTCTTGTCGCTTTCTTCTTCTTTCTTCATTAAATCATCACCTCTTTTGGACGAAGCGTTTGTTTTCTTATCTTGAACTGAAATGTTTATGATTTTGCTTTCTTTTCTTAGAATTTTTAAGTCGTTATTAGTGTCTTAATTAAATTTTCAAAGTCACAAGTCACAAGTGACACTAATTTTATTACCTACTGCTAAATTTGACTTTTGATGGTTCATCACTTAAAATCTGGTACAAATTGTTTACGCTGGATATTTACCTATTTACAGTTTTTAACAATATCCCGTTAATAAGGACAATATATGGCGAGTCTTAACATCAGCCGCGTAAAACTGGGTACCTATGGTAATAGAGGTTAGAACCGTGGCGTGCCGATGGACTTATTTACCAATATGTTTTGAGAAGCGGTAAATACATAAATGCCGTTTTAAACCATTCATTGAAATAAAACACAAAAAAATATGTTGTTGTAAGTAATAAGTGATACCTCATCACTATGAGTCCAGGAAAATGTTCAGTTAACAGTAAGTGACCTAGAAACAGTTGATCACGAGAACTTGTTTTAATTAGGTTAACGTCGACCAGTTACTGTAAAAACCAGTAAAAGTGCAATTTTGCGTCTTTCATTCGCTTGTGAGATTTTATTATCATCTGCCCATTTACAGAATAAAATTTTATAAATTTTTTTGGTAGGACGCAAAAAGAACATTTTAAAAATAAGTTTTGTGTGTAACTTTAAGCATACATATGCTTTAGTTGAAAAAAAAAACTCTAAGTATATTGTAGTACAATATGTGGAGAACGTAGTAGTAGGTTACACATATAATTAATGTTTTATTATACTCCAATTTAATCAATTACTAATTACTTACGTGTACCTGTTCTTTTTTTCGAATAAATAAATAAATCTCTTACAGAAAAGCGCACCTTATAATTGAATTCATTTATAGACAAACGTCTAATGTTTATTATATGGATTTATATGGATGTATGTACCTATGCAATAATTAGATATACCTAAGCATTAACATACAAATAAGTATAAGTTTACATTTCATTATCTGAGTATCTTGCGAAACAATCGTCGCGTTGCTCAATGATTTCTTCTACTTGTGAAGACAAAGGGATGACCGTTAGTTGCTTTTTTCCCCTCTTTTTGTCCGTCCCATGCGATGCGTGGTCTTAACAAACGTTTCTCTTGTTTCCTGTCGTTGTTCCACATTTGCTACTAATGTACAGCCTATTGTTGCTTGCCGAAGAATTTTAATGACAATGGCCCAACCTAAGAAACATGTTAAAACACAGCTTCTAAGCAACAAACGTATGTTTAACAAGTCTTCACTTAAAATGAGTATTGATCTGTTATTTAAATTGGCGGACCTTTGACATAGTCGAAGCGAATTAGAGATTATTGATGGTGTTGTACTACTACTAATCTATTAGTTGACTCAATGAAACATGCGTGCCACATGCGTAGAAACTTTATTTAAATGTTAAACAGCCTAATGCGTGACCTAAAATTCCTAAATCACTGACAATAAACTGTTTCATTCTATTATGACTTAACCGCAAGTCCTGTATAAGTAGAATACAAACTCTTCGTTCTCAGAGCATATTATCAATCAACAATGAGCCTACGGACGTTCCTTTTAGAATCTCATATTAAGTAAAACATTCCACAATGAACAGTGTAGTATCATTTGCACCGACATTGAATTCAATTGCTCTGGTAATAAAATCTATTTTAGGTATTCGATTGTTTATAGCATGTTAAGTGTGTCGGCAGTCAGAGTGGTTGCAGACTTCTCGTGTTTCAGAAGCGTGGTCGGCGTTAGCGTCAATGATCCACCTCTTTGTGCAGCAGCTGCAATTTGCCAGAAACGTCAACCATTGACTATTGTTTTTAGCCCTATTTGTATACGTAATTTTGAAAATGGTGCGACTAAAATTATGCATATATTATCTGTTTGCTTAGGATCATGAAGTTGCTAGCTGTTTGTATATTTAAACAGGACATCTTCAACTTGTTAACAGATATCACTACCTAAGATAATAGAATTACATATAAAATTTCTGTAAATTTAACGTTCTCTTTCGTTCTCTTCTTTATCTTTGTTAGTATCTAATTTTCTAATAGTCTTTACAACTCTATATCAACATTCTTGTAGATGATGTCAATCTTGTTGACACATTCCTTCAAATATATTAAATATGCTTATTAAAAATTCATATTATCTACAGATCGTGAACTGTCAACCATTAGGATAAAATCAGTCCATAATTTCGTGACAAGAACTGGGCGCGTTTGAGGTTACAGTTAACTTTCAACACTGTACATACGCATGTTTTAAACATGAATGCTTACAAACAAGAAAGGTAAATAGCTATTGAAATTAAAAACATGCCATATTTTGTGGCTAATAAGTACTGTGCGTAACGTTGACAATATATGACCTTGTGTAGCTACTGATCCTTTTATCTTCATTATGACACTCCGCTGTGACGCCATTTATTAGGTATTTTGTTTAGAGCACAATATGAAGCGTATTACAAAGGTGGGTTTTAAGGTTAACGGGACTGTTAAGACAAGAATCATGGCGCCCAGTGATTAATAACTGAAGGTGTAATATAATGTGACTTATCTGAAAGGCCTATTTATTGTATTGACACTTCTGTCAATATAATCTGATTAGCACAATTAATAAAAAAATGTTAATCAAACAGTGAAGGAAAACAGTTCTTTACTTTGCCATGAGTGTTCAATAAGTTATGTTTAATGTTTAGAAATTGATTGAAACTCCATCAGTCCAGCAACCAGCAATTTACATAATGAATATCGATATCCTAAGGTTAAAGAGGTTGTCAGGCTTTTGGACTCAGGCTTAATAGGGCACTAGGTCCTGGGTCCTGGTTGTAATACAAACCAAACAGGTTTGTATTACAACCAGGACGGATGGCTTAACGTGCTTCTATCGCGCGTTTTTAAAATTTAAATGCCGTTATTAACGCCTGCCGTATTTTGCATTAAATCTGTTAAACACGCGATTGATTCAATTACATATCTATACTTAATATAATATTATAAAGCTGAATAGTTTGTTTGTTTGTTTATTTACTTGACGCGCTAATCTCAGGAACTACGGGTCCGATTTGAAAAATTATTTCAGTGTTAGATAGCCCATTTATCGAGGACGGTTATAGGCTTACAGGGTGTAAGGGACATCGACGCACATCCGCTTACCACTACTTCAGTACATGATTCTGGACCCCCTTGCGTTGATATTTTTCGTCGGTTATGAAAAAAAAAATCTGCTCTTTCATACAAAAGTGCAATACCTACACGGTCAAAATGTATGGAACAGCAGTTTTTTTTAGCTAGTTCTTAGATAGTTCTTAAATTAGCAGGAAGAACAACATTTTCAATTATTTTCAATGACCTAAATACTCGTACTAGAAATTTCTATCATGCAAATCCCGATTTTATTGCGATATACAATATTGTCATCGACGATAAACTCATGCTGCTAGCAGTCGTAATTTGTCATAGAACTAGACACAATGGGTCATACATTGCATGAAATATGGTCTTGTGGCAATAGCCATCAGATCTGTTACTCGTACTTGCCATCGATATTTCATATAATCCAATCTAATATTTCAATGTTCATAATCGTGCCAAATTGGGAATTTTAATGGGACTGTCATTTCGTATAGAAGGTTAATAAGTTTGGTGTAGTAAATCTACGCAAACCTATCAAATTATTCGATAATATGCTGTTTCAAATCTAATGTATTAAATGCAACTGAATTTTATTAATAGGTAGCAGTTTTTAAAACTGTATCACCTCAAATAAAGGGTGATTATGGAGTTGTTGAAGTTTAATGTTATGGTACATATTTGAACATATATGCCTCGAAGCGGTACTTAATTAGGTACATTGCAACGGAAATTTTAAGACCTTTTTCTTACCAGTTATTCAAATGTGATGGCTCTTATTGGCTTTGCCCCATCATTGCATTTAAATTGTTTACTTGCACTAACATTGGTTTCGGCTATAGTCCAGCAAGAAATTTGACTTACTCAAACATTGCTCGGAGCATATGTGTGCTATTTAAATGCGATATCATTTCTACATGTACATGTGTACCAACACCTTCTACTGATGCTGATCCAAACCGATTTGTTATGCCCATTTACTCTCTACGTATGTATTTAACCATCAGCAGACTTTATCGAATGCCCGTTACACCATTATTCTCGGATTAAACCAATGCGACGCAAACATGAATTCTAATAACACGACGCAGTTACGAGCGCTAGTGGAAGGTATTTTTGCCATCACCACGTCAATCTCAGCTTTTTTATTTATCTAAGAATTCTATGTAAGGCGAGAAAGTTGCAAATAGAATTTAATTTGATAAAAATTTAAGTTGTTGCATCTGAGCAGGCTGAGGGAAGGTTTTTGCTTTTTAATATCGGTGAATTCTTTTGACAGTTGTCTATCGCTAAATACCAAATTAGTCTTTAGTAAAGCTACCTATAGGTATATCGATAGAACTTTTCTTACCGCCATACAAGGGTAGGGGCCGGGTTCTAAGTGCCACCTACACAGTGCTGTACAAATGTCCATATTCGTCATTATGGGCGTTCTGACTAAGACGGCCAGCGAATCGGCTACCTTTGTTAGATGTAAGCTGATGACTGTAGTTTTTGCCGCTGCCGTGGGCGGCCGATTCACCTTCGATATAAAGATTATCTTATTCCATGTAGGTTCCAGGTAGGTTGGTACCTACATCTCATTCTCAAGAATACTTAGGAAGTGTGCGTTGTTTCGATTTCGTAATGATAGTTCCGATTCGATGTGGGCAGCTTAATGACAGAGCGTTATCCAAAATCACATATTTGTTTAACCTTATTGCATAAGTTACAGTAGTTACGACTTGCGACATCTATGCGACCTTCTTTTGGGCAGCGAATGAATGGTTCCAGTTAAATAGACTCAATTTGAAAATTAATAAAGAATCATCCATCGAAAGCAATAGTTTTTCTCTAACAATCACAATCGTTCCAAAGAAGTATATCATAAGTAGAGATATATATATATATATATATATATATATATATATATATATTATAGGAGAAGTAATTAATTTGTATTTTTGTATCCAATCTACATTATTAATAGTTACTATAAACAGGAAAGATGTTTGTTTGTTAGTAATCGATAAACTCCGAAGATACTGAATTTATTTAATAATTATTTCATCATTAGAAAGCTGCATTATTCCAGATTATGGTAGGCTATTTTTATAAATCCGAGGGATGATTGGGATCCCATGAAAAGCCACGCAACTGTCTAGTGTTTAATATTCAGTTTCTGAAAATTCTGTTGGTAGATAATATGCAATAAATTTAAAAAAAACTTATTAATAAATTAGACTATATATAATAATAATTTAGGTAACTAATTATAGTCAGTATATTTTATTTAAAAAATTGGGCGCGTAATATAAATAATAACCAAATTGCTAGCTAGTTAATTCATTAATTCATAGCATTAGGCTTTCATTGCATTTGTAATCTTTAATTTAGATTAACCGTCGAACAATCCTCTCTGATTGTTTCATCTTTGTTACTGGCAAGAGATAGAGATTCTTAAGTAATGGATCTGTTATTTTAGGGCTAACAAACAATATGTTTTATATATATATTCAGCTAATTTTAATTCTTACTTTAAAATATATAATATAAATAATATGTGTTTTCATTATATAATTTTGAAACGTTACATCTCTTAACTAGTATAGTTATTTTGCTAATTTGAAAAGGTTTAGCTTCATTTATATCTGCCAAAACACCCCCCTTTCAATCAGCATGAGCCACTGAGAGCCTTTCATAAATTTGTCTTTAAAATTATTAGGCATGACCCAACCCTATTTCAACCATTACTGGGTACCGGTGCAGCTATTTTAATTAAATATATTTAGATTTAAAGTACGTACTCGAGAGTTTTATGTCTACCTTTAAGAGTCATGGTCGAATCGTTCATAGTTATTTATAAATAGATGACATAATTGACTGCAACAAAAAGCCAAGCAATCAATCAATGTTTAAAAAATAACGGATTCATTTTAACATAACATGGCGAAATTACTAAAATGTTTGACAAAGAAAGTATGGAAATTGTTAAAACCGTATGATTGGCATTACTTAATATATGTGTGGTCAGGTCGAAGACGTGTAATTACGAACTTTATTAACTTGATTGCTTAATATATTAGCAGCTCATCAATGTCCTTTGCGTAAATTTATTTGTGCCTACGCTTGTCTTATTATGATGGAGACCTGTAGTCGTAATTCGCTTCAATTAAATGTGACTAAGCGCAGACATAGCCGTAAAGATTTAACTTAACCTGTAACGATTTCTAGTCATCGCAATGTGTCGTAAACAGATTTTACATAATTGAAATTGCATAATTGTAAGTAGTTTTTTGGAACAATTGAAATTACCACCAAGTAATGAGCGCAATTTCGAAGCCTATTTCTCACTGTTCTTAAATTTAATGTAATAGATATTTCTAAAATGTAGTCGATAAAACCACAGGCCGTAACAAAGAATTCTTCCGACAAGAGATGATGAATTTTACAAAAAACCTCATTGATTGATATTTAATATAGGGACCTTTGAACTTTCTGTCATGTGGACAATGGGCTCGACACTCAATTAGCCGCTAGGCCTCCGTGGGTGGTCTGATGTATTCCTTTGCCCTATAATCAATAAAAATGCGCCTTTAGTGTTCATGTCAGTTGAAGTGACGTTTTGACGGAGTCGGTGTTAGATGGTACTGGTTTTGTAATGTATATCTTGTGAGTCTTGTAGCCCGGCGCTAAACTTACATTGTATTCGTTCTATTATCCTCGGATGTGATGTAAAGATCACATTCCTTCCTACATTTGAATTGTTATGAATGCATTGTTGTTGTGTCACCATTTTCAGAGTTACATCAATACGGATCTTGATAATGGGAGACATTTTCGTGACTGCCTGCTTTTTATTCTTTGCTACTATTATATTAATGGTATACGTTATTTATTTTACTTGGAATCTCACCATTTGCATTCCCACTTTCGATAAATGGTTTTTCCCAGTACATGAAATCGTAGATATGAAAAAGTTTCAATCCACATATCAGTGCGAAAGATGATGCATTGCTTGGTTTTATTTTTGTCCGCTCATCCGCAACGAACGCTGATTGTAAATCTACACCAGAGTTTAAAGTTTCTTAAACCAATATTACTTGGACATTATAACAATATTTCAGCGATGTAGTCATCACCTTGAACATGTGATCTAAAGTAGTAATTTTCCTTAAAACCAAATTTGTGAATGTCAAATTAAGTACTTATTTATTAATGTAGGTCTCGTTATCTTTTGCTATTTTAGGTAAGTTTGCATGCAGTTTTAATATAAATAAACGTTCCCAAGTAAAAATATTTGAAACTACGTGTGTGAAACTTTCACATTTCTCAAATTATCACAGACTTGCTTGAAAGTCTTGAAACATTTCAAATGCGTTTTGCCGATAAATTGTCCGCATCTATTTATTTTAGTGCTGGCCGATTTTTTCAGCGGAATTTTCAGCTCTGTACTGTACTCTGCATTTTTAACATCACTCAGAAAAAAATTGTATCGACGATGTAAAAATAAGGCTTTTAATTTTTTTTGACGCACATGCTCATATTTCTAAATTTTCGTGGTCATATTTTTTTTTCGATTTTTTTCCCAGCTTTTACAATACTACCGAACTGTTGCTAACTACGCGGTGTTTTAGCACAGTTTAGTTAATATTCAAAGATTATTAACCTGAAATCATCCGTGAACAAACTTTAATAACACACCTATTTAACGACATACAATTAAATGCAGTTTGGTGTCAACAGAACATATAATTTGTAGCATTATTAGCTAAGCTAAACAGCGACCTCTAACAGTACAACATTAAAGTAGCGAACTTTGATGTTGCCCATATATAATTTTATCGTCTGAATGATGTAAGCTTTGTCTTACCTGCATATAAAAAGACAATTGAGGTAATAAACAAAGGCAACGCATTGTTTGATAATATGTTGACTTGTTGCGGCTAAACTACTAGTGAGCTGTAAAACTCGCGACTGACCTGACAATATAGCTTTTAGATTTTACTGCAAGAAATAAAAAAACAATCGTACAGTCGAACATAGAGCCTCCGAGCCTTGAACTTGAAATTTCACCAGAATCGGTTGAGAAATATAACTTGTATAGGAGAACAACCGGTCACCCGCCTGACAGACATACAAAAGCATTTTTGCCCAAGGATTTCGCGCTTGGAGCTCGCTCGGTCAATAAGCCTTTATCTTGACCAATACTGTAGTACTTAGGTACCTAAGAGGAAAAAGAGCTTCAAAAGAATATTGTTTTCATCATAAGGCTATATACAGATTAAGAAATCCAATAACCTGATTATAAAGATCATCATTATCATGCCATTACCGATGTTTTCCGTCACCCTTTAAGCGCTTAATATTTAATTAATTAATTGAATTGTTTATTCAATCGTATAGGCAATACTGTATAGCTAATCCGATGTGTGTCACTGAATAAATCTAAATGCAAACCTCAGTTAATTTAAATTGCCTCAAATTACACACCTGTTTAATTTAGTGGCAACGTTACGGGCAAAATTTTGCATTAATAATTTTAATAAATGCTGTATAGCAATAATTATTTAATGAATTAAAATACATGATAGAAATGGCCACTACTAGTTATAATTATATAGATCGGACTAACTTACCTAGTGACGTCCGATCCCCAATTATGTGAAGTAATCTCGTCCTCGTTTTGTACTATGTAGTTTGCACCTTTGCACAACTCGCTGTCACATTTTTAAAAGATTATCAAGAAAAATCTTGTTAATCTGTGGTTCACTCCGGGTTCGCTCTATGTGATCTGTCAACTTCATTCTTTCAAAGCATGAGACCAGGACTTCACAAAGGTTGGGACAGGTGTTGTAGTCCCAACCGTAACAACACAACTTTCCACCGGGTTAATACTTAGAATCTAATATACCCGAGCAGGGTAATATTTAGGGAGGGTTGGGCTACAACGAGGACGAGATTACTTCACATAATTGGGGATCGGACGTCACTAGGTAAGTTAGTCCGATCTATATAATTATGTTCCGTAATCTCGTCCTCGTTTTGTACTATGTAGATGTTTAAAGAAAGAAAGTTGTGTATATAATCAATACTAACTAATCACTAGACAGCCTGGAGAATAATTGTATTTAAATCATCTAGTAGTTAATCTAGAATCAGCCATATGTAAATCAACTTGAATGTAGGTAATATCCTTTTACCTATCAAGTTATTTATATTAACTTAGAGTTACAGAGGGTTACTTGATACTTCTAGTTAACTTGGTCTCCAGTCTATTGTCCTCTATTGATATTTAAATGCTCCCTTTTTTGTGTTATCAGTATAATCTATGAACCAATCTTAAAGTGAATAAGTAATTTATGATATCAGGAACTCTTATATTATTGTTGCCAGAATTTGGTTCCATTCTTAATATATAGAGCACACAGCTTGATCAAAAGCAGGTCACAAAAGATTGGTGTCAGTTGTCATACTAAGTCTAACTTCATTTTGATTTGGATATTGGTACCTTCTTTCTCCAGGGGTCTTTGAGTTGAAGTATAACATGGCTATTGCTGTAAAATTTAATCTTCAAGGTTAATTTAGTGGTATTTTATACCTGCTTTAATTTGTTCCAACTATCTAAAATTAGTTGTAAGGAATAACATGTCTATTGCTGTAAAATTTAATCTTCAAGGTTAATTTTGTGGTATTTTATACCTGTTTTAATTTGTTCCAACTATCTAAAATTAGTTGTAAGGAGGCTATGTGGAGCCCCTAAGGCTACTCTCTGACCAGGTTTTCTTATTGTATTGGCGTGTACGTTCTTTTTCCGTTGGGTATAGGTACCTCTTTAATAAATTGTAATCTTATCACTTCCAGCAACACCAGAGTCATGTTGTTGGGTCAGAGTAGCCTTTAGGAGTGGGATTTTTCCTTTCACCACAGTGGTAACACAAGCTAACATCGTTTTTCACTACGATAAGGAGATATTGAGAATTTCATTTTTGACTAAAGAATCATTCCGTACTTTGGAATCACTGTTTTGCGTAAGTCCGTTACTAAAAACACGATAAAACATATGTATATGCACTCCTACTTAATTCGTTTATATAATGAATGAGTTCATTCATACGTTTATAACGTTATATCACTACATATTGTTATAAAAGTTTTGCCGGTTCATTGTTGTTTACAAAATCATGTTTGTTATTGATTTTGACAGATGTCATATTGTCATGATCAGAAGCGTTCTGAAACTGTTTAATAAATTTAATTTCTAGGTGCATGACAGTTGCTTCTTTTATTATGTGATAAAAAAATGAAGAAGTATGTAGTGTACGTTACTGGAAGGGAAGAATTTAGACCACGATATATAAACAGAGAAAATAATTTCATAATTTACTTTAGTTGAAATTATAGTCATCGTTCATTTCCTGAACGCATCGAACTTACTACTTAATATAATTCCGTAGAATATTGTCTAACTGTCATTATCTATCTGAATCTAATGATTTTTGTCTAATTATTAAGTTGTGGTTTTTAGGTCCGGCGCATGACCACTAGACGCCCATTCCCTCCCTCTGTTAGCACCCTCCTTGTCCCCACCATTACCTGGAACACTCCATTACTGTTAGAAAAAACATAATGTGTTATAGGATCCCATGCCGTTTCAGTGAAATGATTGAAAATCATATGTGCCTGATCTCGGAAGCTCCTTAGAATAATGTTCTGTACCCAGAAGGTACCCAGTCACCAACCATTGCTTTGGCACTTGGTAAGATTCTAATCACCCAATTTATGGCCAAGTAGGCTATAATCACATGGGCACACCCCCCGAAATGTTAGGAATAACTTAACCATGTTCATGTTTTCCTCTCACTGCCCTCTCTCCGGCTTAGTGCCTAAGGCAGGAGAAGTGTGTTTCTCGTTTTATTGTGGGCTAGGATATAATTTATAGTTTTCTATCCAGGAAGGACCCCTCTGTATCTGGGTCCAAACGGGATATTTTGAACAAGTACTGTAACATCTGTATGTTATTATTACGGTTCTAGTTAGCTACCCAAGCCTTGAATTCAGCCTCCACACCGCAAGAAGATCTCTGTAATTAAGTTAACTTGTTAGTTAAAGTTAACTTCTACTGTACTTACATAATTTAATATGATTATTACGATTCATTGGAATGGATTCCAGTTTTAGGACTTTGTATGAATTTAGTGTATGTATAGTCAATCCTACTGTATACCACTATGACTGTGGCAGTTAGGAGACCAGACAGGTGAGAAGGCTGTATGTAGCCTTACCATCTAAAGTCATATAGAATAAAAACTATTTTTATATGGAAGTGAGATAGAATGAGAACAGGATTAAACATCCTTTATTATACTAGCCATGCTGTACTGTGCAGGTTCTGGTTCTAAGTGCAGCTATGCTCTGTGGAATAAACACATTTTTCAAACACAGGTGGAAAGCACATGTGAGACACACAGGTAATGCATATGAGCATCATATAGTTCATGGATGCATTCTAAATGGATTACAGAAAACCCAGTGACTTTGGGTGAGACATCATGTTTCACAAGTTCCATAATTTTCCTGAACATACATTGATACTGTACATAAGCCCAGTTAAGGTAGGTAAATTTATATGAGTACTTATTTTATATTTTAAGATTTTAATTAAATCTTTAATATTATTTATGTTACAATTATTAGGTGTTCTTTAGGTTGCCTCATTGGGCCATAAGTTTTGATGCCATTTCTCCTTTGATATTTACTGCCATGTATGACTGTAAGATTTTGAAATTACATAAATCATCTGTCTTTGAGATGCTGTTGAAGGAAAATAGTAGAACAAAATCTGATTTTCTGCCGGTCTGCATGGTTTTGCTAAGACAATGCAAGGATGTGGATTTTATAATTATATAAAATGTGTTGTTGAATGTGAAAAATGTGGTTGACTACTTGAATACAGTCCACACCTGCTCTGGGCCCTCATGCCCAAAAGTTTAGATATTTCATAAGAAATTGTGTTCGAACAGAATCTTGTTTGTAAATCAAGTTTGGTCCCCTACATTTCTATACTTAGCACATTTTGTAGCATATTTTCTACATATATCAGGACATAATCAGGCATTATTTGTTTTTAAGAAAAAATGCTATTGGGATATGAACTCTGTGAAGTTTCACTTTGTGAATGGGATCTTTATATCCAGACATCTTGTCAGGTTTCTAGTTCATAGTATCCCACTAAGGCCGCGTTTCAACATAGCAGAGTATCCACCACTCTCCAGGTAATTTCAAGAATGAAATACAGTCTTCATGTATAAATTATTGGGTAATTTGCCCAGGATTTGTGACCTTGGAGAAAATATCTTGGTCTTGAAGTCTTTGTTTCAGCAGATGCCAGTAAGTCCATCTAGCTGGTATAAGCTGCTCTCAGGAAAAACTTTATAGTTATTACTCTTACCCCAAATCGCCATGTCGACTGCATCTCCTGAACTTTAGGGAGTTCTATATTGATTATTTATATCTATTTTAGGCATGGTATGATATATTCACCACGGCTAACCTCTTGTGAAAGCTCAGGGTAAAACCAGGTATAAACATGTGTTGCTGCGTCTAATCCTCTTTTGGGACTACTTACTATATTGGTTGTATTATTTATACATATGTATCTATATTATGCATGGTATGGTATATTGACCACGGCTAACCTCTCGTGAAAGCTCTAGGTACAACCAAGTATGAACATGTAATGCTACATCTCGACCACTTTTGGTGGTACTTACTATAGGTATTGATTTTATTATTAATATCTATCTATATTATTATGCATCATGTGGTATATTGACCATGGCTAACCTCTCGTGAAAGCTCTAGGTTCAACCAAGCATGAACATGCGATGCTGGGTCTCGACCAATTTTGGCAGAACTTACTGTATTGATTGTATCGTTTATACCTATATTATGCATGGTATGGCATATTGACCACGGCTAACCTCTCGTGAAAGCTCTAGGTACAACCAAGTTTGAACATGTGATGCTGCATCTCAACCTCTTTTGGGAGTACTTACTAAATTGATAGTATTATTTATATCCATATTATTATGCATCGTGTGGTATATTGACCATGGCTAACCTCTCGTGAAAGCTCTAGGTACAACCAAGTATGAGCATGTGATACTGCGTCTCATCCACTGCTACTGGTGATTGTTGGTGATTGCTTGGCACAGTCACTACCGGCTAACCTCACGTGATAGCTCAAGGGTAGGCACACCAGATATAATTGCTTAATATTTTCACTACCGGCTAACCTCTCGTGATAGCTCTAGGGTAGGCACACCAGATATAGTCGTTTTCATAAACTCGGCACCTTAGAATTTCCATCTCCTTGTAGGATTATGATCGATGGCGAGTTGGCAACCATCTTGCCAATATCGACATTCTTGTTTGAACTTGTCCGATTTCGAATTTCTAATTTCATAAAAGGCTCAGGATGTTCGGTTACTCTGATCATTAACGTGTTTAAGCACGGTAGGCAGAATTCCTAGACAAAACTTAAAGTTATTTAAACTTAGCTTACATAAACTCTAGCCGCATCAATTTCGTATCATTTGCTTCTTCGTATTATTTTATAATATGACGTCTCTCCATATAAGTTTCACGTTTCCTTTTTCCCCTTAGTATGTTCCTATTGCAAATATCACTAAAAACCGATATTTCACAGGAATTTGGTTACTAAAATTAATTTATCTTAGAATACACGTGAACAGCGCAATGCACAAAAAAGTACAATGAAGTTGACAGATCACATAGAGCGAACCCGGAGTGAACCACAGATTAACAAGATTTTTCTTGATAATCTTTTAAAAATGTGACAGCGAGTTGTGCAAAGGTGCAAACTACATAGTACAAAACGAGGACGAGATTACGGAACATAATAACTATTGGGATGTTGGCCAAGTTTTAGAAGCGTTCATCTACCCCTGTTAACTGCCAAAATAAATAATTTTTACTCGACCAGTCACATTCGATTAACAAATATCTCGACAACGTGATCCAACTAGTACAAGTGGCTGTCCAACGTCTGACTGAAGCCAAAAGTTTAACGACTTGTTATTAATTCAGTAGGTGCTATAACAAATCCACATCACACTTCGGACAGTCTACATGGTATCATCATCGAACTTAGGAATACTCCTAAGTTGTGTCCTCCTAAGTGTGTAGTTATTGCCTGGTAAGTATACACTTACCAGGCAATAACTACACACAGTTTGAATTTTGAACAGTACATCGAAAGAAGTTTATTCGCGTTTTTAAATTTAAGTAATTATTGTTACATAACAATTATCACCTTTCAAACGAAAAAAGGAGGAAGTTCTATGTTCGATTGCATTTTTTAATTTCGTGCAGTAAAATCTAAAAGCTATTTGTATAAAATCGGAAGGTACCTACTGAAATACAGTGGGAACTGTTCTGTGCCAAGTTTTAAATTATGTTGTATTAGACAAGTGTATTTTAAGAATGTTATCAAATACAACCAAACAATAACGTTTCGTATTTATAATGAAAAAAGAAATACTTTAAATAAAGGCCCGTGTCACCGCTATACTGCGTCGTCGCTAACGCCGACAGATTTTTTCAAAACAAAGTAATTATCGGGAGATTTTTTCTTTTCTGTTGTTTTTTTAATTGCATTGTTTTCTTTTTGACTGTGCATATACGTGAATACCCGTGCCAAAAGTAACGAGCACGAACTTCCACAAAGAAATAAAGACGTTTATTTCTGACTATCACCTCTGGTTGCGTGTGACCGCTACACGAGTATTGAAGCTATGAATGAGTTCTCTATTAATGTATAATTGTGATTATCTCATCTGTCATATCGTATAACATTTGGTCTTTTAATAACTTTGAGCGCCGTTGTTTCACAAAGTCCACTCAAACGTGCTCATGCTTAACAATGCTCATTATAAGTTGTCTATTGGTACATATTAGATATATCTACATATTTTATTCTATGTACAAATTATGTCATTGCTATCTTAGTACAAGTATCTAATATATGCATAAATTGTTATGGGTCTTTCCATTTTCTGTGTTCATCATCTTAATGATTGACCAGAACTTATTAGGAGCAGTCATAAATTTCCACTTTGAGTACCCATTTGATGCTAGCTAGATTTCGCTGTTCCATAAATCGAGTATTTGCCCAATCGTTTAACAGTTGCATCGAAATCGGCAACACCTAGCAAATAATGTCAAAGAAACACTAAATGATTTTAAAAGTTAAACGTGCACTTGCGTCAAACGGCCAGGCTAAACCAATACTTAATATTACACAACACTCTGAAAATTTAAAATAGTCGTGTCTCGCTGGCGTGTCTACATGCCAGCATGAATGGGTCGGCACGACCAGGGTAGTACTAACCTCCCACAGAATATCAACGTTAAAAAGTAGTACGCATACTGTTGCGTTTCTTCAGAGAGTGTGGAACGCTGGAGCCCTAATTTCTCCCTCAGTCCCCTTTCTTGTTTTCTTCGCATTGTCAACCGACTTCAAAAAGGAGGAGGTTCTCAATTCGTCTGTATGTTGTTCTTGTTTTGTATGTTTGTTACCCGATATCTCCGCCAATCGTGAATCGATTTTAATGATTGTTTTTTGTTCGGTAGGTCATACTTCAGAGGTGGTCCCGTACAATTTTTTTCGAAATTGGTTCAGCAGTTTTAAAAATATCAACAAAAATCTAAAAATTGCTTATATAGATGATATTATCGGTTACTCCGAAACATTGCCGTCTTATTGGAGTAGTGCGTTTAGTTGGCTAACAAGTACTTCTAAACAAAACTTTCCACACAAGGCGGTTTTACTTATTTGTTAAAAGTAATTTAAATAATGCTCAGGGGACACAGCCAGTCTATGTGAAGCGGTTGCCACGTACCATCAGGTTGGCCGCTTGTTCGTTTTCCACAGTAAATAGGCACAGAATGTCATGGGCATCTGCAACATCTTTGGTGTTGTCCAGGGACGGAGATAACTATTTACCATCAGGTCATCATTTAAATCGTCTTGTCTGCTCGTTTGTCGCATTATTCCATAAAAAAACCTTACATTTTGTTCATTGACTTTGTGTAATATAATCCCTTATTTCAGCTATACTTACTGATATTTTGCAATCCACTGGTTACTGATGATTATATATTTTTTTACTAAATATATGACAAATAAGAATAGGTAGTGATATTCTAGTAACTTTTAATATGTATGGAATAAAAGATTACCTACTTATACTTAATTATTAAGGTACAATAAGTTCTGCATACTAAAAATGATAGAGTTTTGAAGATTACATTGTGTTCAGCGACGTTCGTTGTTGACTGTAGGTACGGACACGCAAAAGTGATAAACATGATATATTCAGTTCTCTTGGTGTTCAAAGATGCACATGATTTAGGTAGCAACAGCAACATAATAAATATTCTCCTATACTGAGAAACTGGCTTCAGTTATATTGTTGATATCAATGGTGCATTGTTATAGCAGAAAGCAGCAATTCTACAAATAATCATTAAATAGTGTATTGATTACTTAATAAAACTTAACAATGTTTATTTTTTATTTCAGGTAAGCTTCTTTCACGACCAGTATGAACTTATGAAGACGTGAGAAATTCTATATAACCCAGCGACTCGTAAGTCATAAAGATTTTCAACGAGTTTTTTACTGTCGTCTTTATAGAGAAATGCAGCTTTCTTTAGCTGTTTTATTTATTGTTAAGACATTACTATTTTACGCACATTCAGGTTTGTTGTAGTTTGGTTTCCCTAAACAGTTATTGTAATATTTTAACTGTAATATTAAAACCCCCTATAAATTAGGTAAAATTATACATTATCGTTTGTATTGTACCTACAGAATTTTATGAGAATGTTAAACATAAACAGTTCTCAAAGATCTTTCCCACTCACTGATTGATTTTCTCTGCAAATAGTTTTTGTTTTGTGTAGGCAGTAAACTTCTACTTTTATAAAAAACTTTCTAAGGTTGTGTATACAAACATTTTCGCCAAAAGTGTCCATAAATTACAACGTAACTGTTTTGGTAAGGAATTATACACATTCATTTTGTTGACATCTTCTGAAAGGAGTATTGCTATAATAAGAAATTATTTTAGTTGAGCATCAATTTTTGACACCGCTTTCCATATAGATGTCTCCGAGTTATGTTGCTTTAGATGCCTTGTACCTTTATTCTTGTTCTCGTAATTTGTCTATGTAAATTATGTGGTTAACTTAAAATAGATTGGTATTGTTATGAATCCCTGTATAGACACAGCAACGTCAGAAAAAAACTTTTTATAGTATAGTTTTAATAAATGACAGACAATTTTTGCTAACATATACAATGCTTCTATCAATATCTCTTGTATAATGAAGCAACCTTTAATCATAGTGTCCCCAATTTTATGTTGGAATTGCAAAAATATAATTGTCACACAGTTAACTAAAAGTGTAATTCTTTAACGACGTTGACAATTATTTTTAAAACTAATTTTCATCTATCAAGAAGGTGTCTATGACATCATTTCGCTTTATAGGTATCAGGTTAGGGACACTGAATTAATTAGAAAAATTAGCTTCACAAAGACAACACAGTCCTGGCCTTACGTGTATTTGATTACACCTACGATTATTACAAGAATTGCAATTGAATTGAATTCAATCATTGTGCATCTATAATTGTTGATGTTTCCTTGAAAAAAGTAATACATCATTCTTGACAGTCCATAAATGTTGGCAATAATAATCATGTTTTGTGGGACATTAAATATTGACATCTATGTTAACTTGAAATATCGATAGTGTAGGTTGTTTAAATCACAATATATGATGCGGTGTCTCACGTGTGATTGAGTGAGACGGCTCATTACAATAAGTTTTTCAAAAGCAAATTTGACATGTGCCTCACAGTAGGCGTTGCTACTAGCTGCGATAACAATATGTGATGAATGGCAAGGTTGAGTCGCGTTTGTCTGTCTAAGCCAAGTACCTACTCCGCTGTTGGCTCGCTAACTTCCAATTGTTAATTATTTTCTACCAACAATCTGTCTCGCCTGCAACTGAAGACCGTAATCTTACCTGCTCTAGCATTCCTAAAGACAACTTAAAACATTGACAAATATTATTCTTGAACGTTATTGTTGTTATAAAATGAAATACACAATGTGTCACATCCAATGACGCTATTAAATCTGTTTAAAATTGTTGTTAAGGTGTTTATTCAATACTTTGTCATTGGTATAATTCTGTCATTCAATGTTTATAAGCTACGCCCACAAGACACCCATTGAATACGAAGCCATCCAGAATGGTAGGTGTCGACATTTGAAGCTCTTCGGTTTTATTTTGGTATGACAAAATAACTGTCAATATATTGAATATCAATACATCACAATACGAACTAACACCACACAAATTGATTTACTTATAGTGTATTTAATTATTATTATATTGACGGATGGACTAAGAAGTTTTATGCATTCCTTCTGCAACCAATTTTTACTAGAACGGCTTTATAACGGCTACACCGGAGGTTATAAACTTCCCATTGAACCAGCATAATGGTGCATTACAGTCGCAAACTGACACGACACACCGAAACATCCACAATTCGTTGTTTTACGATAATGTTCCATATTATATTAATGTCCGCGTCGCATCAAGTCACGTTGTTTGGCACCGACATAGCACATAAAAAGGAAACCCCAGTTTCCCTACTGTAAACTCGTCCTATTTACAAACGAGCTTCGTAAGTAAACCGTGAAAAATAAATATTGGGCGGTAAATCAGCGAAAATCTCCGGTTTACTCCAATGCTTTTATAGCTATAATAAAAGAACCGTCAACTGTGGATAGTGTTCGGAGAATAAATAGTATAGACCGCGGCTGGCATGCGGCGTTCTGGAAACTCGAACGGGTTACAGTGGCCATTGGTTCAGCTTTGACACATTTAGGCGATCTTAACTAGTGAGCTTATTTACGTGTCGAAACTCCGTAAATCCTATCAAATAGAACCGTAAATCTGTAGTCGTTTTGTATGAAAACATGCGTATTGCGTAGCACTCAAACAATTTACAGGGATATAATTCTACTTCAACGTAACGTTCTATCTTAACGTTCTGTTCATACAGTATTATTTAACAGCATACTCTTAACCTCGGTATAAAAGTAAGCGCTAAAAGCCATTATATTTTTGTGAAATGGTGGCTAGTGTTGATCTTTTGACTTGAACTGTAGAAAATATATGATAATGAGTCTTAACAAAATTATTTGTTTTGATTACCTAGTTTTTAAATGTAAGGTAACGAAAGAAATATTTAAAACAAAACAAATTTGTCCGAAGCAAACGTATTGATTTCACTTCCGTGTACTTATTTATGCGACCACGTATCGGCGACCGGCGCAGGCGAACAAACTTGCGTGTTTGGCAACATTGCTTACGCTTGACACACAATCAAGTTAGTAGTGGTCTTTACTCACCCTTTCAGAGTGGTATGCAAATAACAATGTATTTTTTCATTCACACCCGATGACAGCAAACTACCATTCATAAAGATGAGTGTTATTTTTCTTTGGACCATTTACGCTTGGCCACCTGTTTATGTGCACGTTCTCTGAAATTAACATAACATGTTTAAGTGTCGATATTCATATTTCTCAGTCACACTGCATACAATTAGCTGCAGTCCAATCGCCGATCGGTATGCGCTACAAATATTTAAGGCTTTTATTTGCAACTTGTAACGGTATGTCTCGCCTTGCATATCCATGTAGTTATACTCTCGATTACAGTAAATTTTCAAACTTCGCATCAATGGCTTAACAAGGACAGACCGTACCATCGACTACGCAAAGATTTGTATGATAAGCATTTCAATCACAATTGCAGAGACAACCTGCGTGTTTGCGCTGGCATTTCCAACTGGTATCCATTTTGAATTTTTGAGTGCAATTCGTAAAGGCCAAATCTGTTCGATCGCATTGCGAATTTCGTTATACGCACTTATTATTTGCATAGCTTCCAAATTAACTTGTAATCTTAATGTATTGTTTTTGTTGACAAATGATTCATCTTCAATCTTATTTCGTCACTTTTCTAAGTATATTCTCATCGTCCCACGCGTTAGAGGAATGACTAATGAGGATCTTGGAAGTACCATCTATTATACTAGCAGTATACTGAGGCTAGTATAATTGTTCGTTTGACACACAAACAATTTAAACATAATCCAAGTTATGTTTGGTGTCGACTCATTGGTTGCTTGCAATTCTGAAAACCTTAGCAATAGCTAAATTTTCTTTCTCATAACTCATAACTTATTCTGAATAGTTTAAATTAACTACACACGAGACTACTCTGTTCAAAATCAATTTCACAGTAGCTACGTTTGCTGTATTTATAACGATCTCTGGGTTACAATCACTACAGAGTCCCTGATCCAGCACTAGACAGACAGATTCTGATGCCAACGTCGAAGATAGTGGCTTAGTTCGTTTCGATGAACTGAGTAAAATCAAACGTGATTAGTCACAGTAATCTGATTATCTAATCATGATAGCACAAAACTGAAAAATGAAGTATACAGCAGAAGGGTGGCACAAACTGGAAAACAGAATATTTCTTATATCATTTAAAAAAGATTCAAATTATTCTTAAAGTACCGAATTTTTTTAGCAGTCCACAGCTGCAACTTTTCATTGATTCTTTCTCGATGTTTGCATAATGCATGTGCATGACTAGACATTAGCCTAGGGTACTTGATATCGAGGACAGGAAGTCGGATAAAACCTACAGAAGGATCTGTGTTGTTAAATTAGTTGTTAAATATCATTTAAATGTACTGCCACGCTCTTATTTTACTTCTATGAGGAGTAGCATTTAAACAATTAATATAGAATACTAATAGTTAAAATGTTGTTCTTATAAGAAAACTAAGTATCTACCATTGAAGGATCAGCTTTAATCAGTTCAACATGAGTTGAACTGAAAGAATACTTTACCGGATTATGCAAAATGCAAAGCAATATACTGGCCGGTTTAGTTTTTTTTATGCATAAGTGGCCTTCATGTCTATAGTAAAATTAACAAATCTGAGTTGGTATTTATGTCTGATCAGAGTTTTACGCTTTTTAATATTTAAATTGGAGCTTAGAAGTTATTACTTATTGAAATAAGTAATAACTTCTAAGCTCCACTCACTCACTACTGCCTTTTGATTATCTTGCTCCCATTCATCATTCTCAAGTGCATCGCTTTCTATTAATACACACACTACTTTATTGTTATATTGAGCGGACTATCTTATTCATATTCAAACTTTAATACACTTTGATGTCCAAGATCATTAGTTTTCTTGCCTTGTCCAATAAACTAAATGAAATCCAGTTTGATTTCTTAATCTTATTTGTCAAGCTACATTATAAATTACCTGTCTGCAAACATCGTAGTACAATAGTTCTCCTAGAACACAACGGATGTGTATGCTCTTTGTTCTTCTTGTCACATAACATTCAATTCGCATCATATATTTGTTCTCAAATGAAACATTTCAAAGTGCCTATTCATTATTAGAATGTATGTTTCACTAAGCCAAAACGATACCAATAACGTGTCAAATTTTTACTTCAGATGTTTATTGTAGAGTTATTATATTATGCAAAGATAAATTACGGACATTTTATTTTCTCTGGTATTAATTATTTTTGTTGTTGTGAGGGTTTAAAATTACCGTTGACACCTTTTCTGCATCTTCAAAGGTCAGTCAATCTTACTTGTTTTTAAAGATGTGATAATTTTATTTCATATGGTTTTATGATATTTATTTAAAAGTTTCTGATTTCTTTGAGTTATTCCGGTCGGATACCAGAATTATTATCTATTAACAGATTTTTGGGTCAGGCAGCAAGAAAATATACAGACAGGGTTTATTGAAATACATATGTTCGTAATACTTATTGTAATGGAAACGTGTATGTTTGTATTTGAGGAACCAGTATGCATTTCCAAGTTTAATTTTTAGATAAATATTTAGATAATAATAACTTCTGTTAAAGTTTTTCTTATCTGTCCAAGTGGAAAGACCAAAATATGTCTGATTATCCGTGATGATTTAATACGATAATTATAAGTAATATTTCTGTTATTAAATTGAGATGGTCAACATTATTCTATTATTAAGGTTTATCCAAATAAAAAGACCGAATGCCTGATTGCTTGTCATGATTTTAAACACTTAAACAAGGTTTTTTTTTTAATGACAACTGTTTTTCTCTTGACTGTACTTACCTGTCAAAAAGAGTAAGTTTTGTTGACAGGATTAGCACCAGCAGGGGACACCACCATAACTAGCAGCAGGGGATCCAACCGGAATAACTCATTTCTTTAGTATCACTTATACCGGGTTCCTAATTACACTCGTACTTACACAATGTAATAATAATTCAACATAATTATTCGCGTGATTCAAGTCTCCGTGGTTGGTCGGCGCAAGTGAAGCCGGTCGCAACTGACCGTGGTGCTGCGTTTACGCATCGTCGCTCAACGTGAGAAAATTCCCCTTCAATCCACATTGTTCTTAATTCGCCCTCATGCCTATATATTACTCAGGGAACATTAATCTCAACACTAGCAGAAAAAAAGCTATTAGATGCTATGTGTTTACGTTACCGAAATCTTGTTGTCAAGTGGAAATTTTCTCAGGAAGTTCCAAGTAATAACGTGTTCCTAAGCGTAAATGCGTTGTGGAAGTTGGTAGTCCTTCACGAACAGAAATGATCTCGTACATTTATAAATACTCGAATTGTCAGGTTTAATTAATGCACCACTTTGTAATTTCACTGTCTAGACCATGCCACTGTTTACCTAGTTTGCTACTATGACGGTCGTTGCATCGGCGTCATTAATTACGAAATAACACCACAGCTCTTGGTGATGAAAGAAATTAATTGTTTCCACCGACTGACGCTGCTAACGAAAGTGATATTGTGACTTATGTCGAATAATGTAACTCGTTTTTCTAGAGCTTATAAGCTAACAGATCCTAAAACTGTAAGCAAATTTGCCTTTAAGCGTTATGTACCTACTGGTTTCTAACACTTACGCGAATATAAGAGAAGAAGGTTTATATGTATAATACATACATATTATAGTACAGAAAAGTCGAGAAAACACGCGGGCGAAGCCGTGGGTGAAAGACTAGTAAGAAATAATCTCTATCTTTCCTTTCTTTATTTTAAGCTTGCGCCAAGTAAGTAACATTTGATTTTAATAGAACCTATGAAATCATTTTGCCATTATCAGATCTTAGTTAAATTCTTCTTCTCATTTTTATTAACTAATCAGATAAATACCCACATCACATGGTACAGTTATAATAAAAAAAATAGTTGCATAACAGATCAAACGTAAGATTGCCAATTAACTCTTCTATAATGCTAAAGTCAAAATTAATAACATATAGATCTTTCCCAAACTATTGGGAAAGATCTATATGTTATTTATATGTCATTTTCATTTCTATATGTTTCACATTTCAAGATAAATGTTGTACTAACAACATTTATCTTGAAATGTGTCGAAAAACTATAAAATAACCGTCGATGGGTCGAGTTCAAGCCCGTCTTAACACCACGCGTGTTTATTCAAAACATTATTTAAAAGATCACAACGAAAGCAATAAAATGGAGTATAAGGTTTTTAATAGAAACCATTAAACCTTGTGGGCGGTGAGTCTTCGTGGTGGATTGTAAAAATCTAATCACGTACGAAGGCGTCCAATTCCATGTGATAATATCGTTCTTGTACTTGAAGTTACAGCTTATTAAATGCGCATTAGAATAGAATGAGGGAGAGGGATTACAGAGTGAATGCGCCGCGGTCCGCCATTGTGGACAGTGACAATGCAAGAGAGATTGCATTGCATTATCTGGAACCAGTGAGCGTACGTATGTGAGATTCAAGGTGGAAACAAACTTGTAATACCGTGCCACGTGTCACGAATGTAGCATTTTCATTGGTCAGATCTTTTATATGCTCCTAGATTTCAACAATCCGTTAATAAGCACGTGTGAAGTTGTGTTGGATGTAATAAATATGGCTAACCCTTCGAAATTATAAAATAGGTGCTAGTTCTATGGTAGGTTCTTAGTAATGAGTTACCTAGATACAGTCAATTCCATATTAATAAACTGTGCGCAAGGAAGAGCTTAAATTTACCTACATAAAATAATATTAATGCCTCAGAAAGATCAACATTTCCAGAAATGCTATTGAACTGAAACTAGGCCAAGAGAAATTACTATTTAAGACAGCAGATCGAGCTTTTAATAAAGCAGCAACTGTAATGAGGCTTATGAAACTTGTTTTCCTGTCACGTCGTCGAATTAGTTAAAGAATTATGGTATTTTTTTTAAATTGAAATGAAAAATTGAAAATCTCTCATTAATTTTGGTTAACAATGGGACTTAATTATCTTCAACTGCGATTGCTATATTCCCGTAGGTGGTCTTAAAGTTCGAAGCAGCGACTGACATTTGTCACTCAGTGACACACAAGTTCCCTGGTCTCCTATTATAGTGAGTGCTCTTCCTACGCCAACGTTAAAACATCATGAAGCTCTAACCTTGGCAACTTATTTTCAATCTTAACTAAGGGACATAGAGACAGATTTCGATTACTATATCTCAAAGAGAGTCTTGAGAAGCTAGAATTACGTACATAGAATGATCGCGATTGCGGTTAGAGTAATCTGAGTAAATGGTAAAATTAAACCTTGTTAACAAATATTACTATATTGTGTGGCTTTGCAACCTGTTTGTGGACGGCTCTATATTGCTGCAATTAATTTTTTTGAAACCCGCAATCGTATAATAAATTCAGTATATTATTGCTATTCACTTAATTAAACCGATTAGACTATTAATACGTATTAGAATTTATGGTCTTTAAGATTGATTACATGTTCCACTCACATTTGTGATAGTTTCTACTGACTCTTCTGGGTGTGAATAACATTAAGAGTATGTAGCGGCCTCCTTCCCGACAAAGTTGAAAGAATTAGCTACAAGAAATGGGTTAATGTGTGGCTCGTAGGTGATGAGTATGCAAGCTGTCATTAAAAGCTTTCCGTAACATCTGCAAATCCCATAAATTACTCCTCTATGTTACTTTAAACTCGTACATTCGATTTTATAATGATAGTGCCTTAAGCTGTTCTTTTTGAGCGAGGAATAAAAATGAGTTATATAAACATACACTAAACATTCTCTAGAAACTTGAATGCGTAAATAACCATACATTACTTGATTCATTCGTCGGTCCCATAGTTCACATTAAATTTAAGTAGGCGCACAAGATATCTTGCGCAAGAGCGACCTCCTACGTACGACATATTCCGAAACTCGTTCACGTCAAATCCGAGTACATTTATCACACTCAGGCGCATAGACGGAGTGACGGACAGACAGCCCCCAAAACCACCTGCGTCAAAGCACAGCCTCTATTATGCCTCGATTGTTTTTGTATATAACTATCATTTACCAGTACAAAGACTGCTGCATTGTTCAACGACCATTACAAGTGTTTCGACACCCGTCAACGTCCGTTGTGACATGTTACAAAAGGATTTTTTAGCGATCTACTCTTGATGCAGCCTTGTATTGACCATCAGACTATTCAACCTGTCAAATACACAAACGCTGTCAGAGACGATTACTGTCCTATTAATCAGTTCAATATAATATACTTTGGTCACACAGCGAGGTTAGTTCGTAAATTATCTAGATATATTGATAAACCTACCAGTAACATAGTGATTTTAAAAACGACCAATAGGTACTCATATTATGAGATTGCAAAATTCAGAAGCCGGCACATACCACTGGATACTAATTAAATGGTTTGAACAAAGAACGCAACATATAAAACATATAAACATAACATCCTAAGTGTGTTCGCCATCAATATGCAGGAAAAGGTATCAATTAAATACATAATCCATCGGCTATCACACGAGTCCCGTGGCGGGTTAATGGCTTGTTTACTCGCTCTGCCATCCTTATATGGCGTGAAAGCTCCTCCACATTGTCGCCAGCCCCTCAGCGGACTTGGTATGGTCAGGCGGATACGTGCGTCTGCGCATATGAGCCGTTTGATACCGTAAGAGATTAACAAATTGAAGAGAACTCACATCATTTTACGGATCGTGCATATTTTACACATAAAAACTTCAGAACTTGAGAGTATTATAATATTTTTTTAGTTGTGTTTTTTTTTCTTCAGATAACTACTCAGATTAAAAATATTCGCTTGAAAGTTCGGGACCCACTTTTTAATGTTGGTAGTCAAATAACAGTAAGATAAGATAGGATAACAACGAACTGCTTTAGCCAGAATTGATTGATTGGTTAAAGATAGTAAAGCTACTTTAAAAGAAAATGATCAGCACGTGCGCTTCGCAGATAAGTCGCATACTCGCATTAAAGTTGACATATTTTAAATCATATCGCAAAAACAGATGGTCGTCTGATTGCGCAGTCCGGAAATTAGCCAATGAGTCATCACCTCTTTATCTGGATAAGGAAGATAAAACGAGACCCTGTGCTTGCACAACGATTCTTCACATGCGGTGGGGAAATCGCGAGCTTGTGTTATGATAATTTTGCACCAACCAGCCATATGGTCTTCAAGCCGCATTTTATACGTACGAATATATAGCTAATACATACGCATGCATAAGTAAACTGTTGAATTATCTTAGTTATTAATACGCAAATTAGATTTGTTTATCAACCACTACTTGGCCATTATTGATTACGTAAATGTCTTGTTTAAAGTATTTTCTTGTTAGAGTGTTCTTACTCTAACGTAGGTGCACTGGAATGTCCTAGACACAAATATTCAGCTAACCCACAGTAGGCTAGTGTCGAGGTCTATAGCATAATCCTTCTCGTCCTGAGAGGAGACTCGTGTCCAGTAATGGGATAATGTAATGTGTTGATGATGATGACTGTGTTCTGAAAATAAAGATATCGTAACTGAATTACATCATTACCACTAGGGTGGTCTTCGTACTTTAAGCTAGCTATGTTATTAGAGGTGCAGCATAAGATCTATCAATAAATCTGTCCAATGATGTCATGACAGTCATCGACTATTGTCGTAGCCTTCAAACTTATTACAGATCGCGATGGTAACTAAAAATATTTATTACATGATGAATTTACCGAGTGATGACTATATTTCCAGATATTATAGGTATTACTAATAAAACTAGTACATGTTTCTTACAAATAGGTACGTAATTAAGTATTGTAAGATTTCCAAAACTAAATTGAGTACCTACTCATAAAAGCAGGAATTTTCCACGGGACATAAAGTTTTATCTTTACCAGTAAACGTTTGGGACGGAACGAGTCAATGTGACATGTTTCATCTGTAAAATTTATTGAAGCAGATGTTATGCTCGTAGATAACAAATGTATTTTTCTTTTCAGAAATTGCAAAAGTACGAGCAAGTTTATTCCAAATAAATGGAGTCAAGAAAGAACCACTCGTTCTACCAGAGGCAGAAGGCATGGTCACCACACTCACAGAAAAAGTTTACGTGCCAGTAAAAGAACATCCAGATGTAAGTAATAATCTTATAAGATTAGTAATATGTTTGCGTAAGAGTCTAAGCTTATCTAAAACACCAGACGGGGTCAAGGAAATGAAAATGATGATTGCACGATTATTTAAAAACATAAGATTACAAATCTCGATATTATTTGCTGTATGGTTTGTGGGTTATTTTATATCGTTCTTTAATTTAGCCAAATTTCTCAGTTACTGCGTAAAACCAACCGCTTTACAGCTCCGAGAAATTCTAATTAAAGCCGTATCGTTAGAAACTTTATGGATTTACAGAAAACACCTAAGTTGTTGAATTAGCACTACCTACGTAGCGGTATTAGGTCATGTGCAATGCAAATATCCTGTTGTTGGAGGAGGGAAGCAAAAACAACACAAACAATTTTATGTGTTGTACCGTAATTGGAATGTTGTTGGAAATATTACGGGCTTAGGTATTAAGTATAATTTCCACTCTGACATGTTTTGTATTTTTCCTTTAAACTAAAATTTGTGTAGGCGATTGTGTAGTTATGGAAGAAATTTTGTTAACCTTCACAGACCAAATAGAAGTTGTCTTATTCAAATTTGGATTATCTTGAGTTCATTCAAACATACATACATTTGAATTCGATCTTTTCGACTACTAAAAAGATCGATTCTTTGATTAGTCGATCTCAAATTGTCATCCCTCGAGTTGGCAGCTAGGACCAGTTCGAAGGGGAAAAATTTCTACGTTTCTGCGGAAATTTACCAATTTTTGTCTTTATAAGAAAAAGAACCTTGCTCGAACAACTAGTATGAACAAAAAGAAAACCGATTTGGTCCCACAGTTCTCGAAATTTGCTTAGCAACACTATTAGCCATTCATTTTTTTATATATATTTAATTGATCGGATGACGTATTTTTTGGAACCCCCGAGTATGTGCTATACTTTTACTGATTGTGTACGATATTACGCACATTATTTCAAATTCAATCCTTCAAACTTAAAGAACAAAACGATACATCCGCAGTTTATTTTTTTATATCTTAATTTGTCGAAACATAGAATGTAATTATTTCATTCACAAAGCATTCATACAAATATGGGTGAGAACTTTCTGTAAGTTAACAGTGAAAAAATTGTTCTCTAATTAATTATGCATCTGTCAAGAATTAAATAGTCTTTTGAGCAGTGTTATGAGTTAGTGTAAATATATCTGCTGCGACACCGATGAAACATGTTTGTACAACATTTGTAAGCTGTAATCAAGCAATTATAACCACAATTAATTTATATTGCCTTGTAATCACCGAAGTTATTAATTCATATGACTTTTAAGGGTTCATTAGTATTTAACATTTCTACAACATTGTAGAAAAAAACAAGTTAAAATAATTATCTTTCTGCGAAACATTAGTATTAATTGAATTGCAAAAATGTAATAAAGGAAGAAGCTTGTCACGATACACGTAAAGCTATCTTAAGTCGTCTCAGCTTTCTTTGGGTTTTTTAAGATAAGAATTCTAATCATTTCTTCGAAGACGTAGTTAATTGTTGCGAATACTCGTAGCAAGCTTTACTGCAATAGTACAGTCGCGTTAGTCCTACAGATAGAAACACAAGGTTGGCAGGCTGCTACATTTGGTGACTTATGTCAGGGCTATCTCGTCTTTGGAACGATTGTTGATGCTTGTTTGACCCTCAATGATACCGTCCCTTTATTGTTGGTAACAGATTTGTAATCATTTGCGAACGAACGTGAATCGAATACCTTTTTAGGCAACAAGTTCAATGAACCGAATGATTCATTATTAAAATCGGATAACACTAGTATTCCTCGTGCCAAGTTTGACTGTAGCTAATGAAAATACTTTCAATGCAACAGTTCACATGTCGTTCTATTTGGCTACTGATGTGTCTACATACGTATTTTGATCCATTATTGGCACATTCAAATTTCTTCCATTCTTTGTTTGGATTTTTAACTTGCATCAACTCTCATCCTCAATTTGGTATTATTTGCATTAATTTCAGATACAACTTTTACTACTGCCCCATCTATTTTCTTTCCTGCTTAGTTGTGGCGTTCTGCTTTTATTTCACAAAGAATATTTATGGTCTAAACATTTCCTTATAAGTGTCTTTAGAAACTAATCAACATTAGTGAGATGTGTTGACTCATAGAGATATATTGTTGGCGCCATCGACTCGTCTGCGACTCCTTATATGGCGTGATCTAACGAACCTCTGCCACTGAATTAATTTAGTTGAATTTTATTACAATTTTGATATCTGAATAACAATGACTGAATTGATCACGTGGTAGGTAATGTGAGAAACAGGATAATTAAAAAGCAATTAAGCTGCCTATGTCAAATTGTTCTATAATTTAGGTTACCTGCCTTTCATTTTACATTCTTGGCTCATCTTTGGTAATAATTCAATGTGATACTCAATATTTCCATGCTATTTAATGCTCAAGCCAATGGTATGAATATTCATGTTTCCATTAATGCATTGGTTCCCATCTGAATAATTGTGAGGAATCTAGCAATGTGAACGTAAATCTCAAGATGAATTGATCGTTGAATGATATTGATTGTCGATCAAAAGCACCGTCTCAACACATCGGTCACGTACACAGAAATAATGATGAAAACCTTAACGATGCAGATAGATGTCATATAATTGAGTTTTTAGAAACTATGTATAGTTTCAACAACGAACAATGTAGAATTGGTAATCATAATCATGCCATCAATGTTTTATTCGTTCGCAAGAACTGAACTGTAAAATGAACGTTAAATATTCCAGAAATAGAGGTTACAGTAGGTACGAATCGTATGTTCAACACATTGTCGAAACAATAGTTTTGGTTTACCGGCTGCTGTGACTAACATCTTAAAATGTTTTATTTAACTGTACCGTTCGTCTTTATAGCTCAAACAAATAGTAACGCGTTAATGATAGAAATCACCATTGTGTTTAGGTTTTCGACACAGTTTATGAAACCCTTATCACTATAGTTTATTTTATTACCTATCTTGCTGTTGCAGTAATTTCACTTGTCGAAAAACAAGAGGCAAGGTTTATTATATTTATTTGTATTCATTAAACTTTGAAGTTCTTGGAGTTGTCGGTAAGAGGGTTAACATCAGCTCCACTTTAGAACTGAAGGAACTAACGTCACTAACCGCGTTTTTCCTACTAAGTTGTAATTCATTGAATTATTAACAAATCACGCACTAAGTAGATGTTCCATTTATAGCATTAGTTATTCTCAAGATTGAGACGTTTTGCACACATAGAAATGCATGATAGATGGCTACCTAATTAATTATGTTCCTAGTCCTTTATAGAAAAAATCAAACCAAATGCGGACCATAATATTCTATTCCGCATTGTAGATGCTGCAAATGATATGCTGAGCACATACAAGAGCGCTCAAAGCCGCTCGATCATAGTCCACTAGATGGAGTGTTCGAGCCTTATTCTGGTCGCACAGGTTCCCGCTAGCATTGCATAGTGATGTCAATACTCGTATATCGATAAAGTGCAGGTTTTCCAAATTAAATTATTAATATAACTATTCCGCACGCTTTAGAGATGTTAAATAAAAATTTGCAGACGTTCTATTTATATTACCTATGCAAAATGATGTGATTTTGATATATGTACCTACAAATCGAAAATAATGTTTGGTGCTTACAAGTAGTCCTATTTATTTATATATGACATATTTTCACGTTCACATAAATCTAATAATATCTTTTCATTCAAATATGCACCTGTGTACCCATAATTATAACATCCAAAAGTATGGAAATAACAAAACCTCTCTTCCAACGCTAATCTCTACCATGATTCAGCCTAGATTATTAAAATAACGATTGGTTCGTATGAAAGAGATATGCGTCCATACTACCAAAGTTACGATCTTGATAAAGAATCGACATCGATACCTCGTCCGTGCCTCGAAATCTGCCTCTCTCCATTTAGGGCCGTAGGAGTTATTAAATCCTGCCATATCGGTGGGGTCCGTTACTTCGGCTTTTTGCTGCTCAAGAAGTATCAGTTGATGCGTCTCTTAATGGAGGATCTTAGAGCCGTGGTCACACTGAGAGAAAGTATGGACATCTGTTACTTTATTCAAGGAAATGGTTGCTAAGAGCTGAATAGAGTGTGGATAATTAACCTTATCTGCGATTTCAAATGGAAGCTTCATTACGTAAAAGAGGAAAGCCTCACAGCTCATTAAGATTCTGGAAAGCCTAGCTATTTATTATAAATGCAGTGAAAATACATAAAGCTGTGAAGTCTTTGCATTTTACAGTGCAACGTCTGTGACACTATAGATACCTATTAATTTCTACATAAAGTGTGTTGCTTGGATAGGCATTTTCCGTAGCCATGTTTTGTTTTGGTTGCTTTGTTGGGAAGAAAGACTTCGATTGAATAGTAATTTATATGATGACCCATCATAAACGACAATCACCAGAATTACCATGGTAGTTTTCTTCCCGTTCGTTTTTGCAATCTGAACAGTTGAAAATTCAAGCATTTAAGCCATATTTATGGGACTTTTAACTATATTTGTATACAAACTGCTAATGCAAAGGTAATCAACGTACGTCACAGTCTTAAGCAGTGAACGATAATTTAAATCACCTTCGCTAATAAACAAGTATTACAGTAGAATTACGTTAATATTACAAGTGTAATCTTATCGCGTTGGGTGTAACAGCTATATTGTAGCTATTATAGGAAAGAACGAAAAACAGAAGTATATTCGCGAACGTACTGGTCGGACGGCTGGATTGTTTTAGTGAAAACATGTCTGGCACAGCAGCGTGTGCTTTATCATTCGCGAGTGCAAACATCAGTAAAAGCTTGCGAATGTGTTTCGAAAAGATTAAACAATTCGCACTACTGCACCATCGAGAAACTTGTTTAGGTTACGATCAGACTGGAATTTTAGATCGAGTTTTAGATAACGATATTCCGATCTATCCGATATATCTATCAATAATTGGAATCATATTTAAAATATAAAAATTCGAATATAAATTTTCCGGCTAAGATCTTACGGGTTTTTCACTTCTTCGCAGCGATATTTTTGGCAAAAGCATCAAAGTGCGCGAGTGGAAATTAAAATCGAGATTTTTACAAGTTGTCTGTATTTCGGGTGGCCTCGCATACCACTGTAGGCTATAAAATATCAGTACTTGCGATCATAATAACGACAAATTCGTGAGAAATTACGACTCCATATAACTGCCCGTAAAAAAACTAATAAATTAGCTTCAATTTATGTTCATTTTACCGCTTTTAGGCTTTTACATTCAAACATCTTTTTCACAAACAAAAACTGACCAGTTTGAGTTGTCCCTCTGTCTTTCAATTTTGCACGAGTAGTTATTTATCTAAATTTGTGGTGGTGCGTGGGCGCATGCTGCCCTGTGTTTTTCTCTGACATCGTTGCTTTGTATAATTTAATGAAGTTTTCTTATGGCTCGAAGGCCGTAATATTAAGCTATAACGTATGCAGTAAATGCATGTGTGGGTGTGCTGCTAATATCCGCTCCATTTATCTCTTACACTGTTAATCTGAACAAATGAAGAATGGATTCATTGAACTCTTTTATAGTGTCTATTTTCATCGAAGCGTTTTTATTTTTATTATGTGAATCTACTAATATTTTTCGGACTTCGGTACCCAGTTTGATATTTAATAGTTCTGAAGTCTTATTTTACCAGTCGATAACAAGTAATGGTTTATGTGTAATTAGGTTGATTAGATCTGCCCTAGGTACTCCACGTATGGGTCACAGTTCAGTCGCCTTCGACACTAGCTCATAACGGACGCTTTTGTCTAGCTAACTAGGAGTAACTACTAGTAGATTATCTTCTGTCGTTATCGCTACAACGCACCAACCTTGTGACTCCATGCGAATGGTATGTGCTACTAACAGGGGCTTTACTTTAAGCTTTTACACAACGGATTATTGTAAAATGTAAGCAACTATATTATAAATAATTGTTATGGCTAAAACAATTTCCTAATGATCGTTACTCAATCACGTTTCAACGGAACAATGGATGACGGTGAAATTTTACACAAAATACGCTTACGTTATAAAACAAGCATGTGACTGTAAACGGTTGGTTAAGTAGTTCCTGTGGGATTAAAAACAATCTAATTAGTATGAATTCTTACAATTCTTACAAAACTCTGATAGAATATAGCGTTTGTGAAGACAAATATAAAACAACAGAACCGAATGAAACAAACATAAGGAATCGTAAATTGCAACGTCTTGTCGTCTTACAATTGCTGACTCCCACAATATTTCGTACGCGTAAACAAACTCCTAAATGCAAATTACATGATAGAGATTAATGACTTCAGCTGACATTCTCACACAATAAGACAAGGAAAAATTTTACTTTAATGAATGAATATTCTCCATTGTGAATGAAAGTACCGGAAAAGACACACGCAGCAAATAATGAAACCGCAAAACTAGTAAGGTATAAGAAATATTGTGACTTGATAATCGTTGTATCTTCAATTTAAAATTTATTTTAGAAATTTTTGCTCGCAATGAAGTGGGTAGCACAATTTTAGCATGGAATCTATTATTCCTTGCTATACCTTTTCTTTCAACTCTTTTTCAACCAGGTCTAATAAACATAAATCACGCTCATGATAAACACTATAAAATATTTCATTTCATTTCTAAAGTAATGTAGACTGAAGTTATAAAGATGTACTTTATCAAAGTTTAAAACACCTTAAAATTGTAATGGATCACGCAATCTCACATTCTTTAGAGTGAAACTGTTAATATACTCTTTGAACTGTTTTACGAGTATGTCTTTAGCCTCAGTTTTCCATCCGTATCTTCATACGGGTAAGTACGGCTGGCTGCAGCGCTGCATTCGGTACCATTAATGAGGTTGATCGGATTGGTCGCGCTCCGTCGACCACGGGTCACGGGTCGCAGCCCGCTCTAGACTTTGTCTAAGAGCGGTATCTATTAGTACATTGTCTTCCTGTTTTTAGAAGTAATTGCGCGTTCTACTTCCAGAGTATACTTAAGTTTCTCTCCATTAACAAATGACTCGTTTAACAAATATTGTAAATTTTGCTTCTATCTTTCTTCGTGCTGAAAGTGACACCGCTTCAGTAATGATTTCCATTACGTTTGTCATCACATACCAAATTCGTTTGTTCTTATTAACACATCTGGTTTTATTTTATTACTCATTATAAATAAATATTAATTCTGTTTAACATCTGCGGGTTCTTCGAAACATCTGACAATATTGTTATGATTTACCCTTTACGTCACATTTATACAGAAAATGTTATAAATTAATAGGTAAACATAGGGTCGTGACTAATCCAGGCTAAAACTTGTTAAGTCAATAAAGTATGAAATGATTTATTTATCAATATTAATTTGCTAATGTATTTATACCAAGATATTGTCTGTCCCGTAAATTTACAGTAGGTACTTATGAATTAATCTTTGTATCTTTGTAACATAATGGTTCAAGTACATACTTAAGTATATGATCTTATAAAGGCGTGAACAGAACAATAAAATATACTTATAGAAAATTAACTTCACTATTTATATTAACTATCTATCCCTTTTGATTTTACAAGTAAGTATGGTATGGTGTCATGAAAATGTGGCTCCCAAAATTATAACGTTCGTCTTTACGTTAGCTAGTTATACCTAAAGAAACGATAAAGATTTTTGTTGCTACCATGCAGTTTAAATATTTTTGCTTTATCCGAAACAACAATTAGTGTTCGCCAGTTGTCTGCCAACACAGTGACTCAAAACTGTTTATGTTACATTTACGATTTGCGTGGGAGCATAGCTTCTCGTACATGTTACGTATTTTCTTTTATTTCAGATTCTTCAAATACAGGGTATATTTTAATATAAAATCTTTATTAAAAATATTGCATCTAGTTTCTAGGCAACCCTGGCAATATGCCGAGAGAACAGTAGAATATAATGAAAGATCATAAAATAGTTTAAATTGTGTAGGTTCTTTGGATACTACATAAAAAAAATTTGGCTCCATAAAAAACATACGAGTCCTAATTCTTATCCCATGTAATAACATTTTTTTGGATCGGTGAATTAAAAAGATCAAGAGATTAAAGATATCGACTGTTAACTTTACACCAATTTGGCAAAGTTTTATATAAATACTACTAAATATATACTGTACTAGTACTAGTGTGTGGATATAGAGTGGAAAATAATACAAGAGAGCAGATATTGAGATCCGTACGGAACTTTACGCACTCCAAATAGGAAAAGGTTAAAAGGGTTACACGCAAAAGTGAGTACAATCGTTTTAGGATGCTAGTGTCCCCCATTATTTTGGTTGCGGGGCAGTGTTCCGTGTGAAATGATATACTATTTGGTTACCCTGGAAGGCGACTCTTTGTAAACTGGAGAATAGGCAAATATGGTGACTAAGAAGACTATATAAGTTAATGATCATGAGATTAATGATACTTAATAAGAGTAATATGGACTAAGCTTTATTGATAATCGGCGCAACAGCAGTCAGGCCCGAGGCGATTTCGTATCGCGTCGTGACCAATCGCTGTACGACAATTATGTTAGAATTATACTATCAATCAATTGCAATATGGTAGGTACACACCCACCTGCACTCATCTGGCATTACTCGTAGTCTCGCACTAATGATGCCCAATCACCGCCGGTCAATAGTTCAGTTGTTTTGTTATTGTTGCTCTATTGTATTTTTCTTTGTTGATGTTTATTAGGGCTAATGTTTGTATTTCTTTGTATACAATCAACTGTTGTCTCGCCTTTTGTTCTTCTGAAGACTGCATCTGGTATATGTATATTGAGGTGTACTCTTTTTTAATAATATAAACAATAAAGATAAATATTAAACTAAATGCTATAAACCCATTTCATTTTGTTTATACTGTATACTGTACTGTACGTATACTTTATTTTAGCCCGCTTGCTCACACTCAACATGGAGTAATGTGTTACTATCCTTCAACATACGTCTCTTATAAAGACAGTTAACACTAAAGTTGATAATATTATTATTACTATACCTCGTAATTTTTCATTTATCTTCATAGGGGTAAAAGAAGGAAGTCCATTCTACTCCGGGAATTACATGAAAAGTATTCCCTAAATGCCATTCAGATGGCAAAGTGGACTTAACTGTAAATAAAATGATTTCTTAATGTCATTTCAATCTGTGTTTATCAGATTATTTGGTGGTATTTTCTTTGCACTATTAGCCTGACCATAGAATGATATTCGCTTGTAGCCAACATACGTAATGAGTCAACGACCGATCATAGTTTATTGTACGAAGTTTTTGGTTCTACTTTCTAGATGATAAGCTAATCTTTTAGCCGTAAATCAACCACCTTTTTTGTAATGGATTTGTCTGCATCTGAGAGAATTATCTGGTTCTTCTAGATTTTGGAATTTTAATTACTTATTTATTTTATTTACATTCATTCTTGAACAGGTACATATTACACTTTTGGTAGATTCATTATAGAAAACCCAATATGTACGTGTACGTCTGTTATATTTCAATCCGATCTGTAAGACATTTTAATGAATTTGGAATCAAATTCATTAATGAATCGGGTAATGAATAATTTAGAAGTTACTTACCTATAGTTTTTGTTGAATTTTAGTTAGTCACTATGTAATTATTTGTCTAGAATGATGGATGACTTGTAAGTGGTAATATCGTTTTGATTATGTTAGTAGGACTGCCTCATTAGTCTAGTGGTCCTAAGCGCGACTGTTATGCTAGAGGTCCTGGGTTCGATCCCCAGTCGAGCAAAGTGTTAGGGTTTGGGATTTTCTATGAAACTCTCAGTAGCAACTCAAAGTCTGGATTCCTGCCTGGTGTATGGCAATAGGCTCGCCTCCTATGACATGGGACTTAAATATACTGGCGAAGTGTAGGTGTACATTAGTACACCTCTAGCTAATCCTTCAGGACATACAGGTGTGATGATATGTAATTAGCATCAATTCATTTACCGCCTCACTCCCACTGCTTAGGTTAATTTCAAAACAGGATGTTGTATTTTGTTAAGGAAAAACCATGTCAGCAATTCAATACCGTACGTCTACCCTACGTTTGCATGTATTGTGTGTTTATATAAATTCTTGTCACGCTCCTAATACTTGCGTAACAAGTGGTAGACTCATCGGGCCATCGTTCATCCTGCTAAGAAATAGCTCTTAACATTCTACATGCATTCTGACATATGATACATATTCTGTGATTTACATTATATCTGAAACAACACCTTCATGTCAACACTCCAGCACTGTATTACTCTTCCCAGAAAAGCCGAAATAGCATTCAATTTTCCAAAGGACACATTTGATATGCCAATGATAGGTATGAAATAAGTAAAGTACTGTCATTAATAGCGGGATTTCTAAAACAAAATGACACAAAACAGTAACCAACGTAAAGTTGCAGTGATAATAATATTTTAAAACGATAAAAAAGTATTTTGTTTGTTATCGCCATTCGCCGCGGTTCAAGTGCAAGCGAAGGGCGGGAATCTATACATTGCTATATTTTGACAAAAATGCATTATATTAACTCGTAAATTGATAAGCTAGAAAAGAAACGAGCCATGAAATGTCTAATAAAAAAGAAATAGGTAATTCATACTTCGATACTAAAATTAAATATAGGAAATTAACTGTTTCTGTCTATTTGGTTCGTTGCAGAACAAATTTTGATGAATTTTGGTATAGAGATAAATTGAACCTTGAGAAGGATATTGGGGCTACCTTAGGGAGAGTTTAATCACGGGCAGCAGCTCATTTATAATCCCATCATCATCAACCCATTGCATTGTCCCACTGCTGGGCACGGGTCTCCTCTCGCAATGAGAGGGATTAAGCTATAGTTCACCACGCTAGCCTACTGCGGGTTGGCAGACTTCACATGTCGTCAAGAAAATCTCTCAGGCATGCAGGTTTCCTCACGATGTTTCCCTTCACCGTTTAAGCGCGTGATAAAATGAATTATGAATACGCACATTACTTAGAAAAGACAGAGGTGCGTGTCTTGGATTCGAACTCGAGACCTTTAACTTAGCAGTCTAATGGTCATATCACAAGGCTAGCACTGCACTTAACACAGTTTATAATACCACTAGTTCTTTAATTATAATAATTGCATGATTTAATTAAACGAGTAAATCAATCATCAAACCTTAAAATTAAGAATTTCATAGGATGTGGAAAATAAGGAACCAAGTTAATATAATGATATATTGGTTGTATTATTCCAATAATTGTACGCTATAAATAATTTATTGCATGGTGCAGTCACGTGTAGATATAAATCGTACTGATAATTAATTACGGGAATATGAATAAAGCACACATATAGGGTTATCACAATATTAATCATTAAGCTTGTTATGTTTTACATAATGTATATTATTGAATACAAAATCCTTAAACAATTAAAGCTTTTGTTCTTTCAAAAAATATATTTAACGAATTTATAAAAATAAACTATTCATGCCTTCTCTCTTTTTGTATTTCGACCTTTCAGTTGGGACGCGCGGTGGCTTAGTGGTCGAAATCTTCTTCGAATCCTGCCCGCAGTAAAAATTTTCCTTCACTGAAAAAACTTTAAAATAACTTTTTGAAGGCATGCGGTAACATGTTTAATTGAATATTATATTTTAAGTTAACTGGTGTAAAGTAAGTTTGCTCTTATACACATAGCGCTTACTTCAACTAATGTAAGTTTGACATCTATGCATTCATACAATTGTAAAAAATCTGATTCTAAACATTGAAGATATTTAAAAAACAAGTAGATTAGAGTATACACGATTCTGAACTCCAATAAAACGTTTTTTTAAATTTTTGTCTGTATGTTAGGGGTTGGCACAAAACGAATAGGTACATAGATTTTATTTTATTTTCAATTAGACAGCATATTCTCTAACTGCGGTACATCATATCTCACATCATCGTTGAACAAATCCTTTAATAGAACGTGACCTCTCTGTTTCATGCAGATCCATAGAAAAAAGAGATCATCACTATTGGTTTCTGATTAATTTCTTTCTTATCGTACACGGAGACGAAGCCGCAGGCAAAAATTTGTTTCAAATTTGATACTATAACTCATCCGCTTTCAAAGAGACCTTATCCTCGCATTTATGGCTCCCTCTGCACGTGGTTTGCGGTACTATCCGAACGCTGTCATTAGGGCACAAAACCACCGTCAATTACGAACGGAACTCTTGCTCAGCTCTACTCAGTATAAACACTATTGTATTTCAGTTAGTGGCAACGCACTTCAGTATAACCAATATATCCGTGTTATGTTAGGTTACGTCAATTATACCGCTATCAATTATTTTAATTAGTTAATTTTGCCCTGCAATCGGCACACTGCGTTCGTTAATAATGATCTATTATTGGTTACAAATGTTACAATACAATTTGTGATCCAATTTTTCCTGCCTGACACTAATAATAATATCTAACAGGCAGTAGTGTCTCGCTGGTATGCCTACATGCCAGCATGAATGGGTCGGCAAGACCGGGGAAGTAATACCCTCCCACAGAATATCAACGTCACCTAGCAGTATGCATACATTTCGTAAGGTGAGTGTTGAGCGCCGGAGGCCCAAATCCTCCCTCAGACTCACTCCTTTTCCTTTTCTCCTTCCCCTCCCTTCGCCTTAAATAGTCTCGGCAACGTATCTGCACTTTCGTATTGAAGATGTCCATGGGGGGCAATGACTACTAACCATCAGGTGGCTCGCCTGCTCGTTTGCTGAGTTTTCCAAAAGAGCTGATGGTGAATGGCGACACTGCGTCCGTATTGTCCCAGAGAGTCGGTAAGGTCCTTGTCTTCTCATCTTGGTTGCCCGTAAAGGGTATCTGGATCGGAAACCCAAGAAGGGATCCTCAACTCTGTCTTGCCTTAACTGGCCGGCCAGAGGGGAGCCACCCGAGCTATCATTATGTTCAGGGGTGAAACTATCTATAGGCATCATAGTGCGGAAACTCACTCCGAGTTTCTTAAAGACTAGCGATGGAACCGGGGCCGCACCTCTCTGCACCCTAAGGAAATGAAGTGGGGAGTCACAGTCTGCCATCCATAACGACGGTTGCAAAGCGGACGCAGTTTTTCTTCCGGTAATAGAAGTGATCCGTCTACCAAACACCCACATCCATAATCCCAACAGTTTTCTCTTCCATATTAGTCCTGCACCCACCCAGGATACTCCAAGGACTATAGTGCAGTTGTGGAGTATCCCGGTGGTACCCATCCTATATTGATCAAAGTTTTCCAGGGAGACTACGCGTTGGACCTTCGCCTCTGCGCAATCTTACTTTATCTTTTGTAGGTCACTGTGCTAGTTATAATGAAATACTCTGTACTTAATATAAAAAAATATACCAAAGGACGGAATATCTTCCTGACGACAGGTATGCCGTGGGATCCAAGAAAGGACATATAATACTACTGTGTTAATATTTATTTATTTAATGATGTTCTTCGTCTAAAGATAGCGTACACTATAGACTCAATAATGCATTTTAGTCATTAAAATAATGTAAGGATTGAACGCGTTAATCCTTGTGATCTGTCAGATTAAATATAAAAACATAGATTTAGTTCCATAATAGCAAAATCACAACAGCAATATCTTTATTATTAACTCCTATTTACAGGCCTTATAATGCGTTAATACAAGTAGCCTTAACTGATTTATTGTTGCACAAACAAATAACTTTATTTGCATTAATTCCGATAACAGTCGATACTTTAACGATAGTGTTGTTTGCATTAATTCTTCTAATAGTACTTGGTTTATGTATAAGTAAAGGGCGCATGCGCCTCGGGCTGGAATGCAATTGGATAATGTTTATCGATTAGATGCGCCGGCGGCGGCGGCGTACGTTTCCCATAGCTTTTGTTTACTGTTTTACTATCCGATATCCTCGTATTACTTGAACGGATTGATATGAACAATATTATTGAACACGAAATTTAGTATAACTACTCATTTTATAGTTCTTCCGGCAAAGGTAATACAGACAGAGCCTTTTTAATTGCATCAATATTCCAAATTTAAATTATACAGGGAAAATAACTCCAGTGGTAGGTACCTACTGGCGTGATCACGGATCCTAGCGCGTCTAGATATTTCTGTAATGTGGAAAATAAAATAATTACTTTTCTCATAAAAATATTACTAACAGTGAAAAAATGCAATAATGTAAACACGGGCGCGTCGCCAACTATCGCGACGTTATTTCGACGTGGCCCGACGTCCGGAGACCGAACGCCTGCGAGATCGTACTTTGTTTCCCGTCACGTGGCCAAATTGTGACGTTTTCTTCTCATGAAAATGTTTTTGCCGACACACATATTCATTACACGTCTGGTTTAAGATACACCATTAGACAAGAAAAGTTTGTTGGCCAGGAAGTCGCCCCAGATTTTGATAACATCTCAGCTCCCTTTGACAGTCTATATTTCAAATAGACATCATACTTACTTGTGTGGTACTATACTATACAGTACAGTAAAACATCTTCAGGTGGCAAACGCGACTACTGGACACGAGGTTCTTGATTCCATTTCTAGTATTTAAGTTTTTCTTATTATTCTATCAGTAAATTATTGCAGAACATCGAGACTGACAAACATAATTCGCTGGTATGTTTTAGGTTCTATATATATTTTGTGTAACTGGATTTCTTCGTTCATATTTTCATTTAGTTCAGTATTACAAAATTATGCATGAACGTAATGGGTGACTATTATAACCTATTTTCGAAATCTATTTTCAAGTTGAAACAGTACGTCAAAAATATGCTGCTGAAGTTGTTTTTCAGCGAATTACGCGATGTTTTATGAGGTCCTTCCTATTTACCTACAATATTGGAAATGTAATAATAGTTGACAAGTAAAGGAAGTGTTGTCAAGAGAGCAATTTGTGGGCAACCACTAAATAGCATCAGGACTGCCCTCCGCTTTGGAATTATGATCACTACAAGATTACGAGGTAGAATTTTATGTAGCTTAGAAACCACGATCGTATAAACGGGATAGAAGGAAATTTTGCCCGCAGCTTACATGCATACATCAAAGAAAATAAGCTTTCAAAACCTGTGGTCGAATGATATTTTCCATCATTTCAAATTGTATGGTTTCTTTGAAACGTTTTTGTTTTGTTTACACAATTTTTTAAAGCTTCGAATGAGAGAACTAATTGGCTTTCATCTAAATATTGTACCGTTGTATTGCTAGCCAGCCTATATATCAGTTACTTACCAATGATCAGTTTTATACATGTCTACTTTCGTTCACTTGACTGATTTTAAAAGATTTATGTCCACGATTTAGATACATATCGGTATGCGAAACTTCGGCCCGTCTGTTCTTGGAGTGATTTACAATTTGTCGTCCGTCGCTGTAGCAGTCGGTAGACCGCGACGGATAACGAATGCTATCCCAGCCCGATGGGGGCGCCTATTTCCGCGTCTCATGTTTCACGCAGAAATACATCGCTACAATGTCTCATAAATGTATTGATAGCAAAGATAATCAGATTCATAACCTAAGTTATCTACTTAGCATGCCTGCGTATTTTCGGTAAATGAATATTAGTTCGCTACCGACGACACTTAACGTTTCAGTCACATCTTATAACATCTTTGAGCAATTTGCACGCTGTCACGCAAAACAATTTAGCATGAGACATGTGACGAATTTCTAACCTCGATTTTTATTTACTACGCTTGTTTATTGCGTATTTTGAACCGTCGTTCGGCTCCCTGAAATATCCCTTTAAAAAAAAAAGCTAGTGTGAAACTCGGCGGTTGGCGGCATGCCAATTGGTCCATTTCTCAGCTTTGCTCGTGGACGGCAGAATGATACTGGTTCACAGTTCATATACATTGAGCTGACCGATGCTTTGAAGCTTACGTATTGAGGTTAAACGTATGTACAGCGTGCGTGTATATGCACAGGAAATATGGTTTATGTGTAACGAAGCGAGTAATTAATCCAACAGCTAATGGAATTAGATGTAGTCACACACTTGAATTAGGTCTTTGCATGTGGCGTCGTTGCGGCGTTTCGTAATCTTCAGTTTTGTATCAATTACCTAAGAAATTATAATGAAATTTCAAACTGTGTCTGGAGATTGGTTTCCATATTTAATTGAAATACATTTATTTCCACGAATAACGTATTGGATGTAAGATAATTTGAATGCTATAGGGCGTAAGTTAAGTAGGACTTTTACCATAGAGACTGGAAACCGGTCTAGATTTTCCTTAATTACTTTTATATAAAACTATTGTTTTTGTTTTAACAATAAACTCACCAATGTTTTTTCTCTTTTTTACAGTTCAACTTCGTTGGAAGGATTCTAGGGCCCAGAGGTATGACAGCCAAACAATTGGAACAGGAGACAGGATGCAAAATCATGGTCAGAGGAAAAGGATCAATGAGGGATAAGAAAAAGGTAAAAACACAATTGAATTTTATTTCTTATTTTCCTATTTTTTACAACTGTTCTTGTTTATTTTAATAACTAACTTTTATATTTTCCACGCAGCTAACGATTGGATATCGAATCAGGTTACATTTTTTAATATCCATTCGTTAAGATATAGAAATAAAACAGAACTTATGCTAGATACAGATAACTTACAAAGAATAATTATTTATTATCAGATAATCAAAATGTAGAAAATATTTTAATAGCTACGTGGGTATATTGATATAGGTAACAACAACAGATCGAATAGGAGATTTTAATAAAAACAAACAATGAGAGTAGAAATTGCCATATTATGCATCGGACTTGACTGAAAGTTTTTTATGCAAACCACTCTAGAACTAAAAGTGCAAAGGAGTTTTTAGCTTTCGATGAATTTGTTTAGAAAGCGTGTAGCTGTAAGGGGGACGATAGTACTTTATCACAAAAAGACGTGAACTTAGAATATTTTTGGTCATTATACTAGGTGTGCACATAAAGACTTTCTGCAAAATGTGAGCATATTTCTTTAAGTTGTGTGCACTAATCGCTTCTCTTGCGACGAGCGTCATACATCTGTCAGCTCCTTTCGTTATTTACATGTTCTAAGACTTTCATTGGCATGGCTGCCTTCAACAGATCCAAGGCCATTGTCAGCGTCAAGAAAATTAATGAAATTGTCATATTATTTATAATGTAATGTAGTTTCTAATAAGGGACTCCTTTATTTGGTTCGTATCAGTTATGAAATACTGTTTCAATTGGATTACCATGTACAGCTTTCCAATGGCATCCATTACTGCAAATAGTAATACCTAAACATTGAAAAACATATATGATCTTCCATTTAAATTTGTATGGGTTTGTTTACCATTAACGTTCAGTTACGTCCTTGAGATTATAGCAATGTACGTGGCTATATTCACAACCATACATTCGATTACCAATTTTTATATTAGAATGATACTTGATTGACCTATGTAAAGTCTAAATAAATATTGACTTGTGAGTTCAATTTCAAAATTCAAATAATACCTTTTACTAGGAAAACTAGGAACTATACACATAAACAACTTCTTAGTATTAGAATAACACTGCATAGTATTATACCATGACTAAACCAAGAAATCCCCTCTAACATAAATATTGGATCTTACCGTTTACCAATACATCATTTAATTTTACCGCTATGTTTGATTTCTCATAGCACTCGGAATAATTACTGTGCTAAACTGGGAACACTATAAACGTTCAAAAACGCTTCAATAGAATGTTACTAAAACACTGGATGTTTACAATGTATTTCAGGAGGACGCAAACAGAGGAAAGCCAAATTGGGAGCATTTGGCTGATGACCTGCACGTCTTACTCACAGTTGAGGATACTGAGAACAGGGCAAAGATCAAGCTGGCCAGGGCCGTCGATGAAGTCAAACGCCTGCTTGTACCTGTAAGTTGATTTTGTATATTTACAGTTTACATTAAAACGATAACAAAGAATCTCTGGCTGGGTATAAATTCTAAACATTACATACCTAATGTCAGTGACTGTAGATTGACTAAAAGAAGTAAGATATGGATGTTTGTATGTCTCCTTCTTTGTGTCGATGGAACTCTGCCATGATCAATTCGTTTGAGGCCCGAAAAAGGCGACGTCATTTATATTATTGACGTCACAGATCTCAAAATGTTTGATTCTAGAACAATCCAGCTTTCTTGCGATTATATCCCCTAATGGCAATGCAATTATGATGCACCGATCATATTTTGAACTGGAAAAATAGGTTTTGGAAGTTTAAGAGAGCTATAGCTTACTGCCAACTGGTTTTACAATTGAATATGGAACTTAAACGTTAACTGTTTATTTTAGCTTTAAATCAAGCGTCTTTGTACATAAACTCTTATGTAACGTTCGAACTGATTTGCCAAGCCGCGTCGTCCTTACGCAACGAAATCTCCAGTCTTTCTTCTGTATAGTCGATAACACATGCTATTGTAAAGGATGACTAACTTGACAGTCAGTTACCATGTAAACTGAATTATTGATGTTGCTGTAAATATTATCTGTTTTAAGATAAACTATCTAACACACTGCTAGACAGTTATGCCAAATAGTAATTTTGGCACAAACTCCAGTAACCTCGAGTGGAACTCAGTCTGCTGCAGTGTCGCTTTTAGGGATCCATTACAACACCAAACAGTGTCACCATATTGCTCTTGATTCTCGAGAATTATTGTTTCCGATACCATAAATTCTAATTAATTAATTTCTATTTCTTCCATTTCTATCTGTAAATAGTCACCGACTGGCTGTGGAACTAATTTACGCATGGTCCGACACAAACTTGGCAGCCTTTTACTTTTCCTTCCTCCAAACATTATTTTCTCGTCCACTGAATATCAGTGAAATGTTCCTTGAAAAAAATAAAACATTGTGTTCAACTATCTTTGTACGGATCTCATTCAGTGTTACGTTCATTACCGTGCATTTAAGGCGTGATGACGTCATCAGCAATTGTGTTGTACTGCTGCAAGGCTCGGTCTCATTACTATTAATTAACGAACACTGGTTACCTTCTACCTATATAGGTACCTTAATAATTTTGTTTTGATACTACGTTCTACTTTTCGAAATGGATAAGTTTTATTGGTTTTGTTTATACTGCATTAATTTGTCATCATCAGGTTTCGCCGATATTCAGTTCTTTACTGAACCAGATGTTATCAATATTTTATGATGAAGCTACTACCTCCTGTATTAACATGATATTCCTACATGAAATAGCCAATACACATTTCTTACTATAATATTTTCACTCATCGAGTCAATTTCGGTCAATGTGATATTTTTCAAAACACTCTTGCCAAACTATATTCTTGGCTGCAAAATTACTATTAAAGTCAAAATTGATTTATTAGATTCTGCACCTAAATAAACGCTAACGACTGCATAAATATAGTAAGTATTTCAATTATATTGACCTTATTTAGGTTCTAGAATTATGTTTAATTTTATTGACCTTTCAATTCTTTGCCATAAATTATATCATTGCTTAGTTTCAATTACTCTGATAGAAGCATAATTTGTGCATCAGAACTTCACGTGGCTTCTCAGTCATAATATTCCATTTCAATCTATGCATGGGGGATCATACACGAAATGAATTATGAGCGAAGAAAAACAAGAGTGAAGAGATTCTTACATACACATACATACATACATATTGTCACGCCTGTCTCCCATGGGGGTAGGCAGAGACTATGGAGTTCCACTTGCCACGATTCTTGCACACTACTTTCCCTTCATCTACATTCATTAATCTCTTCATGCATGACCGTCGGTTTAGGGTGCTCGGAACCTGGCCTTTTTTAAAAATATCCGCAATTTGGTTGCGGAACGTTCGCCGAGGTCGTCCCCTTCCAACTCGTCCATCCGCACTCGCCATATATACTTGTTTCGTCAATCTCCGTTCATCCATTCTCTCTGCATGACCAAACCATTTTAACATACCTTTCTCAATCCTTGTTACGGATGAGGAATATCGGAAGAGGATGTATCCTCTTTCACTCCACAATGCTCCCTTATCACACTGTTTCTCACTCTGTCTTTCAGCGTAACACCACATATACTTCTCAAAGCTCTCATTTCTACAGCATTTATTCTGCTTTCATGTTTCTTCTGCCATACCCAACTTTCACTACCATACATTAGAGTCGGCGCCAACATTCCCCCAATCACGGCCAGCCGTGCCTTTTCGGACACTTTCCGGCTATTCATGAAGGTTTGTAGCGCTCCATTCACCTGGTTACCAGCACTCACTCTATTCTTTCCTTAGCATTATTAATGGCTACTACAGTAGCCATTAGTTGTATGTATGTTGTCCATTTGTTTGTGTTCCACTATTTTCGGATTTTAAATTATTGATGGCGAAGATATTGGCTCTCAGGTCGTCCTTTACGACGTCGTGCCAACGCCTTTTGAGGTGCTATGGAGCTCGTGTCCCGAGTGCAATATGTCAAGGCATCTCTTAATGACACTCCCTTGACCGACACATGTCAAACTATTTCAAGTGACGTTCAAGTTGGTGTCACTTACGATACAGACGCTGAGATTTCTTTGGTTGCTTAAATTGTCGAGTATGTTGATTTATATAGATAAGCGATAAAAAGATGCAAGGTACTATCAGTCCTCTTGGATTTATCTCTAAATCGTTTTTAACAACACCCTATTGGATGGGAGACAGAGGCCTATTCTTTTCCGGTTATCGCGTCATCGTCATCGTATTGTGCATGAAAATATTAACAAAAAACATTTAATTGTTCTACAGCAAGCCGATGGCGAAGATGAACTGAAGAAGCGTCAGTTGATGGAGTTGGCGATTATAAATGGCACGTACCGAGACTCCAGCACGAAGGCTGTGGTACCCGTCAACGGTCAGTGCCTCATAAGTATGGTCGCATTCATGTTTTGTAACTAAACTACCCATTAAGATTTACTAATATGACATTCAAGAAATAGTAAGAAGTGGTTCACCAATCCGATTTGATATTCGCAATTTCTCTTTTTGTTATAATGCCCGTTTTCAGGACATGTATACGTACGTAGCGATATACTTATGACGATACAAGCGGCTATCAAATGAATTACTACTCTATTTCTTGCTACTTCGTGACTGAAATTTATCTATACTTATTTAACTCCATGCAGTCGGTCAACGTAATCGTTTTGGCAGAGCAATCTTGTGGAGTAAAAAGAGCAAGGCTAATGTCTCGAGCTGCCTTATACTTGTCATTCAACGCTGTCAACATGTCGTAATTTGCAAACAATCGTCAATATCAAAGATCTTGGACCACTGCATAGAGTTAAAAGTCCTCATCAAATTGGCTTAGGGTTTTGAATGAGATTTTCAAGGGTTCTAGCGGTGGAAAGTTCTAAGCAAAAACTATTCCAATTAAACCTACAATTCAAAGGAATTACAATAATTTCGAACAGATGTAGGTGTTTTCAAAGTAATCGTGATTGTTTCCTTGATAAAAACATTGCTGGTGGTCGCATTATTTTGCATGACAAATTACATAATAATCGTGGGATACTTTTTCTTTGAATTGTTATCTGACAACTGTACATATTCTGCTCTGTTTTCATTACGTTTCCTATTGTTAAAATCAGCATAAACTGTGTATTTTGTTTGCGGATGTGAGTCATCGAGGCGACTGCTAAGATGACTAACTTAATTGATTTGTGGCATGTTACGGTTGTTAACTATTAACATGGGTGATTTCACCACACCAAGATCTCTTATCGTTAATTAAGGGCCATTGGAAACCGTTCGAGTTTAAGAGGAATTTGTTGCGGATGGTGAAATTAGTTATTTATCACGATTTCTTTCCAATGTAATTTATTATTATTTTGCGTGACATGCTGTAGGTAGGTATAATTTTAAGTCATAGATGGATTAAACAATACTTATTCTGCAAAATTGTTTTGCCTGTCTATTGATTTAAATAATCTTAAAGTGCATGCTCGATATCTTGAACGGTTGTAAAAAAATATTTTTTCTTCATACGTCTTTGGTGTTCCTTTTCACGGATCGGTACTCTTTGCAAATTTCAAGTTACCGAGCATACAGACTAACAAATTGTGTTCCATTCCAAGCTAGAAATGGGTTTATGGTGTTGCATTTACTTGATTTGTTTCAATGCAAGTGGCTTTGTGATGTTACACTTAGCACATATAGCATTTGGCGCATCACAAGATCGGGTCCAACTAACTGAATGCGGAGTTGATATAACTACCATTGATACAATGCAGACGATCCCACAGCGGACGAGGAGTGGAGGCGCGTAGCAGCGGCGGCGGCGGAGACACAGCGGCTGCTGGCGCCCGGTGGGGGGGTGGGGGGTGTGGCTCTGCGCACGCAGGCGCCTCTAGGCGCGCCACTGATCTTGTCGCCGCGCATGTCGGCGCAGGGCGCGCAGGCCGGCCTGCTCAACGGCTCGGGAGCGCAGGCCGCCGCCGGGCTGCTGTCCCCCGGCGAGCCCGCTCACCAGCTCATCTACGCGTCGCCTTACGACTACGCTAACTACGCGGCCCTCACCGCCGCCGCCAACCCGCTACTGACTACGGAGTACGCCACTGCCGACCATACGGGTGGGTTGTTCGCCCGTTGATCTATTATGAACGATGTTTGATAACCTAAAGTAGCTGGGGGTATAAGGGACGGTTGATGTTTTAAAAAGTGAACGTAATTTACTATCATCGATACTTAACAGTAAACCTGCGGTATTGAGTTTAAAATCATTTGGATTTTAGGAACCTCTTACAGCGCTTTTAGTCCTCTTACAGCCTATTGCTGGACATGGACTTGAACTAGATCAGAAATTTCCAACCCGAAGTTCTTTTCAATGCGAACTATAAGAAAATATTGAAGAAATGTTATCAAACATCGTAAATCAACTACTAACGCTACATACACACGGTACCGGGTTTTCAATCGTCCACTAGACTAGAACGTAATCAAAGAAAGAAGGAAATGACAGCAAGATCAAATTACTATTTAAAATGAAATGAAGCTATCACAATAAATACTGCTCTAGTTAATATCGAACAAAATAACCGCATGTACGAACATACACAGGCTGAGGCCACGGAAACAGAAACAATAAAATGCTTTGGAAATGTAGCTGTAAAAGCCAGTAATAATGTCAATTGGTATCGAATCAATCGATATAAATCGTGGCCTTAATAGGCCCTTTCTCATACTACGCGACAAAAAGAATAATACCTTCTTAGGTCCGGGAGACTATTATAAAGAATTTCACGCCACGGCTGTAAATCTCATTCGTATGTCTCATGTCTTATTTTCTTTAAAGCTTTCAGTACAAGCTGCAGTTTTTCAGTAGCAGAATAATCTCGACAAATTGCTTCCCTAAATGGTCAATTCATGTGTTTTTGTAGCTACGTAGTACTTTTTGGCTGGGTCTTATAAGGGCCTTACAAAAAATAATTGGCAACTAATTTCTAAATTTAAACGACAAACTTCGTGCCGTTAGAATAACAAATCTAGCACTTTTATATTAAGTATAGTCTCTTCATCACATAATATAATATTTCCATGTATTTATATTGACACAGCTATTTTATTATTATGAGGGTTTGTGATGGTACTGATTTTAACAGCTGAAGCATACCTACGGACAGCATTGTAACGACATTGTTTCTTGTCCATAGCACGTGATTTGACCGATTACATCTGGAGCCATTTTTGGAGGGATTATCCTGCTGCGCGATATTAGACTTAATAACTCCAATACAAAGTAAATGAGACGCAGAAACTCGTAACGGTTGTAGATCTATGCTGCTAGAACTAAATACAGCTATTTACTTAAATTAGCTTAACATAAGAACAATCAGGCTCGTGATTACACAGCACTAACAAACTAATTAACACAATTCTAACGTATGGTGTCGAGCTTATGTTGAACTGTGTGTGATATAAATATTTTAATGGGGTTTGCAGCGTCGAGATATCTGCTAGCTGGCTTTTGACATTGGCCGCATCAGCCCACAATAAGATACGGCAGACTGCAAGCGCCGTATCGCACTACGCATCATTATTGCCGTCCTTGATATTATAATCCTTCTAAACGCCTCACAGGACGTCCTCTTTACAGTCATAATAAAACGCCATGATCAATTTATAGTATAAGATTTTATTGTTTTAAGTACGTTTAGCTACTCATTATTTTGTACCTACGATTTTAGCGTCTTTAATATTACGAACATTGTTTTCTTCTAGCGCTGTTTTGTACAGTTTCATACAAATTATAATTTTTGTTTTACTTGACAGTCAAAGATATATTATTTATTATATAACAGAATAATTTTACTATTTATTCAAATTAATATAATTATCAGAATATTTATTGAAAATAAGTATATTTTCTTTTATAGCAGTTGTTTCGTGTTAGGGTTGATGGCAGTTGAATAATTATTTTAAATTAGATATTATTTTAGTTGAATTTAAACTGCCAATATAACTCTTGATAAGTTACCGATGTTTAGTATACAAAGAAGTAGTTTTTTTTATATTTATCTACTTGTCTCTTTAATTATACACTTCACTCGAATGATGATAGATATGAATAGAACCCATCATTTATAGTTCTTGTGATAACCCTTGCTTGTAACACAACTAATTTATTAACAATATGTTAATGTAGATTCAAACTTCACTGAGTTTTGGACTAAGTTATTATCTTACTACAAAGTATTATGTATTCTAAAATTCCACCATTTGCATGTGGTTTTTATTTTCTACCATTCTTTATTTCCAGTTGAATACTTGTGAATAACAAAATGATTTTTTTCGTATTAACAGTAGTTTATCTGAATGACGCAATGAGTTGCTTAGACGATTCAGCAATTACAAGCAAAAGGGACCAAATACAAATTGATTTACGAAAACAACACATTTATACATTGTTTTAACTATTTTTAACATAACTGACAAAATTAATAACGCGATACACACTCATATTACGAACAAAACGTGGAACATTGTAGGCGGTTTTAAATGTTTTTAAAAGTTTAACGTGTACCAATAACATTTGTATCTACCCGCATAGTGCACAATGTTATTGATACAATTATTATATCGTAACTTATTAATTTATTAGCCATATTATTATATTTATAAACATACCATAGGCTAAGTATTATTATTATTATCTTTAAAAGATTTCTAGTTAGGTTAGAAAAGAGTGAGCTTTATGAAAATATTATACACCCGTATATTATTGTTTAGGTTTATTATATCGCAGTTAACACTGTAGTCAATTTTAATTAAAACATGAAATTATCGAAGCCAGCCATTACCTGTACCTTGACCGGGCGTGCGGATATCCGTGCGTTGAAATGTTTTATTTTGTTATATTTTCCAAAGCAATAAAATAGATAATAAAGTAATCTATAGGCCTAAGCATAATAATAGAAGTTAGTGTTACTGCCAAATGAAGATTTAATAATTAAATAAAATTATATCTTAGTATTACCGAACAATAATGACGAGTATTTGGCAGTGATATCTAGGTATTGCGAACTTTTGTGTAGAAAACGAAAAAAAAATTTCTATCTCTATTTTGAGATTAGAGTTATTTGCAGCATTTAGATGTAAAGCTACACCCAGTTCTATATAGTCTGTCAGCTTTAAATGTATTTCTATTCCAAATTTGTTTCTTTCCAGTAAATTTCTATACTCTATATTTATCATTAGCAAAGGTCTGGGTCCACGGATTCGGTGTTGGAAGCTTTGAGTGTTGAGCTAAGACGCAGATGTTAAATGTGTATATGCCGCTAGGTGTGGTGAGGAGGGCGCAACGGCTCGCGCAGGTCAGGGAGCACCCTTACCAGCGCACTGCCTTACCGGCGCCTTAATTCCCGCCAAAACGCTCTCACGCCGCCATTTTGTTCACAAGGTGAGAAGCGCGTGCGCGCGCATGCAACTAGATGAATACGTTTGCTTGTTTCTTATTGGTGTCGCACGAATTGAAACTTGCATTTTAATATCGAATCTCAATCGAGTGCATCTCAGTATACTTGCAAGTTTCAAGATTTTCGTATTAAATATATTCAGTCTCAATTTTATATTTCCGAGCAATCATATTCGTCGTGAGTATGCGTGGGTATCTTTGCTTTACTGTCTCTCTGTGTCCATATGTTTTATTTATTATTGTATTGTGTACTTATTAGTTACGTTCTTGAATAGTTTGTATGAGGATAAGATGCTATATCGCTCTTCATACCGGATCTAAGGTGACACTGCATAATTTGAAAACTGTGATTTTTATATTTCTTTTTTATAGATTTATTTGATCTGTTACATGTTGTGATGCGAGGCATTATTAGAGACACTATCTTATTCAAAGTTGAACATCAGCGTTACCAAATTATTTGTTTGTAGTTATTTTCGATGCTGTTGTTGCAACAATTGAAATCACAACATGTCTTCGGACAGTCGTAATATTTTCAGGTATAAATTATATATTTAAGGGAAGAAGGATTGATATTACACTATTCTTCTAGTGCAAAGTTTGACATAGTTGATGTTAGTAGATCTTAGTGTTCAATATTGCCAAATAGAATCCACGGAGGTGCTACAATCTGGTTGTGAGGTCCTTCTTCCCCGAGTCTCGCCCAGTATTAGTCAAAGGAAAGAGCATTCTCAGAATTTGTGCCATCAATCCAGTATTAAATGTAATGCCCCTCCTTTGACTTGATATGTTTTTCATAATCATCACAACTTTCTATTAGTCAATATAAGATTTTTATATGAAATTTTTAAGCTAGTTGTTTTTATTTTTTGCCTTAGGTATTATTATATTTACTTTCTTATTTGAAAGTGGTTTATTATTAAGATTATTTGCACTTGTGTCCTTGTGGATTTAACGCCGACATCCATTATGTCGGCTACGTATTTTCACGCTTCTTTATATGAAATGATTTTAAGTCGAAATGCTATTCGTAATTTTATAAAATGAATGATAATATGCGATAATGTTTTGTAAAGTATTGTTTCCGTTGTTGATTGTAAATAAATGCATTTTCTGAGAATATACACGCAATAAATTGTCTGAAAATTTAATTAAGCGTTTTCTTTCATTAGTCTCGCTAGGTTCGCGGTGTCAATAATTAAATATTTAAATGTTTATGTGTTACAAAAGTATATATGTCGATAAAGTTGATGACGTGCAGTCATTTTTGGTCAATTGTAGCCTCACACAACTAACATGCAACTCCACAAGGCCAAGTCCCGTTTGTTTACATAATAATAATTATTAAGTGCACTATCATAACTGCTATTGTCACAACTTGCAGATTATCTGTAACTATGTATTTATATTATATGAGTCACTAACATGCAAATATGTAATGACATTGATTCGTTATCACAAACTTATTAACAACTTTTTTATGAGAATGCCGCCATTTATACAGTTGATTGAGATGTTGCAGCAATGTGTTGAATAACTTACATACTTGCATCTGGGTGCTATGGTTATACATAAGTGATAAATTTATTATGCTTGTTTGTTTGAGCAATGTTCGCTACATCGCGGTTTTGCCGCTTGTGTTTCAAGCATTGCTCGTTTGGGAACTATTGGGCATTTAATCCTATATTTGTAGATTTATCATTTACATACTAAATTGACTTAACATTTTTCAACCATTAACTGCGTAAACTAATGAAGTACCCGTATAGTATTAACTGGGCCATAAACAGAACAAGTGTCGCGGCACGAATGCCTGATAGCCTCCCCTTCAATTTTTATTCAAATTTCTATTTTTATGAGAAATTCCGTACACTAGTCATGTCAATCCGAGACCACGGTTTATCGCTTTTGTTGAATAAAGCTGCATGTTGCCGGTCCAACTGTCTGTCGTTCGTACATCGACGTTCCATTGCGTACTCGTCGTACATTCTTGCAAGCTTGTCCCTCCTCGCCTGCGTGGCGTCACCAGGTCGGCCCGGCAGCGCAACGCAAGCGTTAAAGCGTGCCTACTCGCGATTGGGGGTACTCGTGTAGTCGGACCATGACATTTTGATCGATACTAACATTCTGTTTTTCTCTCTTCTCGTTAACCCGGCTAGGTGAGTGCTAACGGCGCCGAGGAACTAACAGGAGTCGCGGCCGGCCGCTCCACGCCGGCCCACTATGTCGCCGCGTAACATACTCATCGGAACATCGACCACCATGTAGCTATTAGCTGTTGGGCCTTTCACGTTTAACATTATACTATGTATTATAATAGTCTAACTATTAACATTTATATGCCTGTTATGTTTATAACAAGATGAACTTTATTAACATTTTTATATAATTTTTTTATGAAATGGCACACGCCATCGACTATATTTACTATTGTATCTTATTGTACTTCTGTTGTCGCTTGAACGTGTTGTTGTTGAAGCACGAGTGTTGTTAGGCTACCCGGACAAATCACGGCGTTAAACGTGTCAAATTTATAATCTATAGATATTTATTTTCTTTACTTTTTCTTTAAAGTTATTTGCATAGAGTAGGTAGGTATGTTTTTTTAAAAACGCACATTTAGCGCCGACACTTTTAAAAAAGATGGTTTGAGTTAAAAATTGACTTCTAACTAAAGCTTAATTCATAAAGTAGCTAGACCGCTATTTGGTACTGAAACATTGCTAACTCGATTCGCTTTTTGATAATCAAAAAATAATCCTTCATTAGAAGCATCAACCTGTTATGAATTAAGCTTTGTTAGACAGCCATGATTTTTCAACTAAATTACTATCTTACCTAATGTTAGAAGAAAATTCTTTCATTAAAAAAAGTTAAAATGTACTACATAAAGTACCTACTATGCACGCAATTTTTTTATACGTATCTACACTGATCGTTCGGCGCTACATGGATAGTCTGTGGCGCTTTTCACGTCACAAGAACAGGATGGCGTTATGCAAGAGGTCAAGTAAGTAGCTACGATGCTAAAAAATATTGCTTTTCATAAATAATTGGACTGACATTGGATTAGAGTCTAATATAAGTTGTTTCTTCATATACTCATCGACCTATCAAAGTTTCGGCAATCATTTACATTTCTTTAAAACCAAAGACTAATATTTTATAGTAATATTTGACAACTTTTTCTGATCAAATTTTAAATCATCGATGTCTTCCTATTTAAAACACATATTATATTGGTCAATGAGTGTATGGATTCTCATTCAAAATAATATTTATAGCATTGTATTTTACTCTAAGTGCTTAATAGTATTTATAGATAACTTTGAATATTTGTACATCCCATGTGCCTTAATTAAATGTACAATGTTCTTACCTTTTTGGTTCTATAGAAATTGTTATAATGCTAATAGATAGCTAAGTTAGAAGAGATTAAATTATTGTTAACTTTTCTAAATGTTAATTTTTATACATTTATCGTCATCAGTTTTGAAATATTAATTGCATAAGAATTTAAATAATAATACCCCAAATGTTTTAGTGTCTAGTAGATTAATGTTAGTTGTGGCAACATTATTAACTTTGTAAGTGCCTTAGTTACAATCTCTTCGGGAATCTCTAGATGTCGTTTTATCTTTTGTCTCATATAAAAATATCAGAGATCTGCAGGTATGTTTGTTCAGTGAAAATTATTTACGCAATAATAATCTCAAAGATTACACAAATGTTAATGTTTTATGTAACAAAGGCAATTATTCGTAATAACAAGAATAGTGTTATTTATAATAAAGCTTACATAATGTAATTAAAAGCAATATTATAACAATAACAGATCACGATTAGTGCAATAGAGATGTTATAATACTAAATAATATTTTATTATAAAATAATCTTGACTAAATTATGTTGAGAGAATATTTTTACAAGATTTTATAAGAGATCTGATATTGAGATTAATGCGGTAGGTAAAAAGTATATTATCACGATCGTTATCTGTAAAGAAACATATTTTCTTTAACAAATAATTGTAACTAGAGTAAAGAGCTAATTATTAGGTAACAAATTTTTATAGTTTTTCATTAATTAGGTGCTTTAGACGACAGTTTGGAATCAATTTAAAACAAAATTTCCTGCAAAATTGTATGCAATAATAACTTTTTTATATTTCTAAATAATTATCGTTACATTAAATACCTACATATAAGTAGATATCCTCGTAAAACTACATCAGTGAATACTATCATAGAAGTTGTTAACACTCCGTCCATGATTATTTCATAAAATAAGTACTTAATTTTGTTGGTCTCCCACTCATGCATAGCTAAGTACGATTTATTCGAGACTTCTTCTCATTCATAGCACGTGTTAACACTTGAAAATAACCATAAAAAACTAGATCCCATGAATATGTAAAATGAAAGGGCATTGAAAATTACCTTCGCATACATTACATTATTATTTGGTTACGTCTCTTATTACACCATCCCATGTAACCGTATCATAATTTTGGACTTTATGCAATTAAGTTAAAGTTTAAAAAGGCTTGTTTATTTAAAAATGCTGGATAGTATTTAGAATAAAATATGTTATTTCTCATTAATTTCACAGATGAAACTCACATAAATATGGAGAAAATTCATAAATAACAATCAGTTAAGCGAAAGCGTATGAAATCTAAGTTTGTTTACGTCTCATATAACATTTTACATAGTTCGTACAAATCATGCTAATACAAAAAAGCATTTAAAGATTTAATCATAAAAATGCAAATGCCATAACAACTCGAGGAATCCATTTCATGTTAACGTGAAAATATGTGATGAAATAGATATGTTTAACGTACAAATAATTTTATTGTCTGCAAATAACTAGTAATACTGTGTTTCATAAGCAATAACAATTAGTAATTTTGTTCTTGAAACATGCTTAGTGCCATCAGCAGACGGGCTTATTAAATGTCATTGTTTTTTTAATATTAATTTGTACTTATTGTTAGGGCAAATATAAATCGAGAGCCTTAAATGAACTTGTACATATTTATTATTATCTTTCATTAAAGTATTAAAATAGCGGAGAATAACAAAATCTAAAATTGTTTTCCAAAAACAATATAATAGAGAATAAATAATTTTAGTTAAGTGAGATTGTGCATATTATGTATGTTTTGATGTGTGTTTAAGATTGATTTGGTATTAGTAAATATTTAAAAAACGTAACTATGTGTTTCTTTTGTATTACTTACCATTCACTGCTATAGGAATTAGGTATAAGGCATTCTATCTCACGAATTCCTGAATCGATAACCTTTATGTCATTTATATTAAGTTCAAATTTTATTAATATAACGGCCTTCGTGAGGCAGGATATCTATAATTAATACGCTTATTATGAACATTCTCAGTACAAATAATTTCTAAACAGCTTGAAACCCTATGCAGGTTAGGTGTGTTTACATGTTATGGGTGCATACTAAAGTATTGCTATACGATACATGTATTACTAGGCTTTAGCTTGAATAGTTTTAAATTCTTTATCTATTTACGTTACATAATATTCTAATAGTCATAAATATTTAATGATAACTTCGGTTAAGTGGAATATAATTCCTTAAAATTTAATTACCGATAACATTAACATATTAGAGATCCATTTAGCGATTTATTGCGTAATCTTCCTAATTTATTAAAACACAGAAATACGCAGGACTTTCAAAACACTAAACACTTGGAAAAATACTAAGTAGGTTACCTACCTACATAAAAATGTGTTTCAATAGCTGCAGATAGTCATAGGTAGGCCGCCGTGAGGAGTGTACATATTGCATTCAAATCCTTAGACTTTTTTTTACATTAATACCGAAAGGAATGATTTTTAGTCAAATGTAAGAAAATGTCATCATTATATCTAAATATTGGGTCATCGTAGCCTAAAGTTTTCTGATTGTCAATTCCAAGCATAGCTTTTACATTATTAGGTATTGTAGGTACCTATTCAGGTAACCCTTTTATAGCGCTGACCGTGCACAGTCGCGGGAATGTTGTTATAAGCTGAATAATTTAATAATACAGTCTCCAACAGGTAGACGTATACAAAAGTGTCAAATTTCTCCAAATGATTTTAAACCTGAAATTGTTGAGGATAAAGTTCAAAATCAACTGAGAAAATTTGACATTTTGTGGTAACTTGATGTGCTGGTCTCCGTACATTCACATCCTTACGTAAGGTAAAATCGGATAGCTCGGCAGAGGTTCAATGAGTGGATAGACGCTTGGCGTCTCTGCCAAGAACCCCCTAGCGGTACCTCGAGGAACTACAAAAGCGCCATCTAGCTAAAGTTCGTAGTACCTACCGAATAGCGTCAGCCACTCCACTCTAACAACATCAGCTGAGCAAAAGCTGTTACTGGTTTTGTATAGATGACCTGTAAGATGAAAGAATTAAAAAGGTAGGTAATATTTAAATTTACTGTTGTAAAAAGTATTCTTCAGTACGCAAGTGCGATTATTAGTCTGTACGAATCTGACATGATTCTGCCACCGCCCCACGTGCCAGACGTCCCAAAGTTTTTTCCTAACCAGGAAGTGACCTTCTTATTGCAAAACGCTCATTAGTAAAACAAAATTATTATGAACTGCATATAATCTCTGGTGCCATCTCACTTTGTTTATATCAAAATGATAAAGACAACAGACGGTAACTAAATAAAAAGAAAATGAACCACAATGGCACCTGAAAGATCTATCCATATATAGGAGTTTACTTAGTTTAGATATGGGAACAAAATCCCTACACGCTTAATAAAAATTATACCTATTAGTACCTACCTACCTATCTAACATGAATAATGATATAATAATTCACTTAGTATGTAATACCAAAAACAGCCACTCCCTGTATGTTTTAACATACTTACGTGCCTACCTATATGTTTAAGCAATTTGAATTTTTCCTAGTGACTGGAAATGGAATTTTAAATTCGCAGTACTGTCCGTTCCCATGGTGCTCTGGAATAAACGGCATGCACTTTGTCTGACTGCATTCGCTTTCATGCTTTTGCGAGGCTCCAAACATTGTTGATGCACGCCCGACTTGCCTTTGAACCCAGTGGATACTTTTGAACACGTAAATCTTTTAAATGGGGCGGATATGTTGGGAAAAATGGCTTTGGAGCAAAATTTACCTGGGAAATACCCAGTAATTTTGTGGCGTACTATCACTACGACCGCAGTCTATTGTGGAGTTTTGGGAAGTAGCAACGCCGAAATGGAATTATTCTGAGCTCCTATTGTGAATTTGTAAATAGATGACGCTTTTTGAAATAAATTGGTAATGAAAACTCAGTTTTACGAACTAGATATTGCTGTAAGTATAAGAAATTTTAGAATAAGTTGTTTCTTTATAAATATTGACTAAGAAGGAGGAATATCTACAGGAAAATAAAGGAAGCTGCAAAACATAAGACATACTTTGCAAAAACCGTTTTTATAAAAATACCGTCAAAATACCTAATTGCAGTCTCCTTGCTTAAAATTCTATTCATTCTATCGGTTCAATATAGTACCTAAGTAAGAAGTTAAATTTGGTTGAACATCTGAATACTTAGTTTTAAAAATTTCTGACGACGATAGGTGACCACTCTGTATAGTGACAACTTGATTAAGAATTAATTACTTCCCAGTATCTAAATAGGGCGAGTAAGAAACCATCTGTGATCTGGATCCAGTTTTTCAATATGGGTAAGTTATTATGCTAGTGACATGGGTGACACGTTCACTAGCGCAGGCGCATAGCCGAGTCGGTTCGCGGCCTGTTATTACCGCTGCACCGTGATTACATTGATTTATATGCATGAGTTCTTATAAATGACGCATAATTGGGCCGATAGTTTCATTTTTATCGTTATTAAGTTGCCCGTAATAAATCATCGTCAAGATGCGACGGCGATTAAACTGATCTTACACATCGATTGGGGATCGCGTACATCAATACATGGGTGTTGTTCATACTTTTTTTTAATCGTATAGGTATTTTGGTTTGTTTTCCTGTAGGTAACTAAATCTGATACCAGTGTATCAGATCTTTTATTTAGAAAAGAAGTATGGTCTGCAATAGAAATATGAGTTTATCTACCTTGTGATATCGTCTCGTTCATCCAAACCAATATAATTAATATTGGAATTATTATTCAAGACATATTGTTCCTAAAAAAAAGATTTTAACCTTGATATATTTACTGAAAGGACTTTCACAGGAGGAGCAAGGAGCGCTATTACAATTTTTATCTTATAACTCCATTGTATAAAATTCGACAAGTCATTAGGATATGGAAGGACTGACCGAGTTTTTGTTACATAATATTGTAGATTATGTTCTTAATTTAAATTAAGTATGCTTATCGAATCTACATCCGATAGACAAGTCTAATAATAGAATATTCTACCTCGTATGACGAGATACCCCGTTTTACCTCAGATAGTCTGCAAGGGATTAAAAAGTTCAATCCAAATTCTTTCCTTTACCCTTGAGCCTGCAGCAATTTTCTGTCTACGAAATATTTTTGTTTGTTTCCATTACTTTCCATCGAAGTCTGCTTGCAAGGCAGGGGCCTCACCGGCTTGGGGCGGCCGCTCGTAAAATTGCAACTGACTTGGGGGAGACGTCTCAAGACGCTCGTGCATTCTTAGCTCCACAGTATACGTTAGAAATTGAGAAGCTGTTACAAACAATTCTGAAAAAAAAAATGATAGTAAAATGTTATTGGGTTCATAATTATCTGATCAGCATGTCTTTCTTATTATTTCATTGATTTCATAAGAAAGTTCAAGATCACTCAACCAGCTACGGAGAAAACTTGGCATTTGTCTCCGCAATCAAATCAGAAATGAGGAGATCCGTAGAAGATCCAAAGTTGCCTACATAGCTCAAAGGATTAGCTAACTTAAGTAAGTGGCAGCGGGCGCGGCACGTAGCTCATAGAACCGATGGTCGCTCTGGTGAAGAGGTTCTCGATTGGAGACCACACACCGGAAAACACAATGTGGAACAACCTCTATCGAGGTGGATAGACGACCTGGTAAAGGATGCTGGGAGTCGTTGGATGCAGGCGACATACAACCGGTCAGTCTCAGATCAAATAAAAAGTTAAGATGGAACATTGCGAACAAAGAACACCGACTAAAACTACGCCTAACTGTTTACAAACACAATTTTACACTATATAGGTAACAATAACGAAACTACGCGTTATCTTGTCAGTCGAGCTTTCGATAGCTTGATAGCTCGACTGACAAGATAAGGTCTTTACTAAAAAAAAAAATTAATCAGAAACAAAACTATATTCGTCTGTGGTCATTTGCACTGTGTTCCTGTTTTAAAATTAAATGGATAAGGATAACTACCTATGTAGTTTTCCTTATCCATTTAATTTTAAGTAGAATATGTTTTACTCTGATTTTTTTACGTTTACTATGTGATCAAGGAATCAACCCGGACTTAAGGCTCGCTGGGGTGCCAGGGTCATAAAACTACTTCCCCTAACATTGTGAGGTTGTATGCAGTAACACCATTCACTTTCTGCACACATACTTCAATTTTGAAAGGCAACAAAATTTTGAAACTTCGATGTTTGCCTATCTTACTTATTTGCTAAAGTTAATATATCTATCAGGTACGTTTTTTTTTAATTTGTTAAGGAACACCCATCAAAATTAACTTTGAATAAACTTATTTGAGGTTTGCCGAGCATGATTCTATTATCATCAACTACAAGATTAAGATTAATGTACTAATGTATGGTAGTGAAAGTTGGGTATGGCAGAAGAAACATGAAAGCAGAATAAATGCTGTAGAGATAAGAGCTTTGAGAAGTATTTGTGGTGTTACGCTAAAAGATAGAGTGAGAAACAGGGTGATAAGGGAGCGTTGTGAATTGAAAGAAGATGTGTAACAAGGATTGAGAAAGGTATGTTAAGATGGTTTGGTCATGCAGAGAGAATGGATGAACGGAGATTGACGAAACAAGTATATATGGCGAGTGCGGATGGACGAGTTGGAAGGGGACGACCTCGGCGAACGTTCCGCAACCAAATTGCGGATATTTTTAAAAAAGGCCAGGTTCCGAGCACCCTAAACCGACGGTCATGCATGAAGAGATTAATAAATGTAGATGAAGCGAAAGTAGTGTGCCAGGATCGTAGCAAGGGGAAATCTATAATCTCTGCCTACCCCCATGGGAGACAGGCGTGTAAAAATGAATGAATGTGTGTATGTACAAGATTAAGAAACAAACTTGTTTTCAAACTGATGATTATGTTATACTATGTTTTTATGATAGACACTCGCGATAAACTGTTCGCGTAGGATTCCCGCTATCCTGCGAAATAATAAAGCTTATGTTATTCAGGAATAATGTAGCTTTCTAATGGTGAAAGAATGATTAATATCGGTTTGGTAGATTCAGAGTTTATCGATTACAAACAAATCATTCCTCTTTATAATATTAGTATATGAATAATGTTAATACTAATAGTATCGAAATTCACAAAAAACAATTACTGCAGCTTAAAAAAATATGAAAGGTATGAAATAATTCATATTTCCTCTTCCTTGATTAATGTCGTTCAGACTTTTTGCCTGCTCCTATTTCAATGAAAAATTTCCCTCGGGGCCGGACTCGTAATTTTCAGGAAACTGAAATTACAGTTAATTGGCCAATGTTTACGCGAACGAAAGTGGCTAGATGTTTTTTATTAGGTACCTACCCGTGCAACTTCGTTGAAAATGTATTTTAAAAAGCGAAACGAAGTAATATTTCTACGTAGGTAATATAATTTTAATTACGAATTTAGGCTAAGGCATCGGACTAGGACTTGCGATCATGTGGTTGCCGGTTCGAAACCCACCCATTGCACTGTCGATGTAAACCTTAGCTTAGAAGCTTATTACGACGGGTTAACAAGAATACTAGTAATTATATATAGTGTAATTATATATATATAGGAATTTTAGATAGGTATAACTGGACAGTAACCCTCTCAGTTACTTTAGTTTTCGTACTACTCGAACATTATTACATAATTAATCTTCAAAAATAATGTTGAACAATGAATTTTAATGATAATTTATTATAGGGTTATCATAATATAATATATTATCGCTATTAATTACAGCATTACCAGTGGCATGACTTAATTAATTGTTACGAATCGTCAAAGCAAGCTGTTGCCTCAGCTAATGGATATCACAATATCAAGATGCTGTACCTAGGTTTGTTATTATATTAAATACCTATATCATGTCTGGGCTTAATTACCCATTAGCCATCGATATTCTCGGCGTAGGTATGTTTAAATATTGATACGCTATGAAAATTATAAACACGCATAAAAATAGCCCGATGATATCATAAAACAGTCTGGACATTTTCAGATAACCCTGAGTTGGCTTATAATAATTTTACCCATACCTAAACCAATATCAATGTATTGATGGAATGGAGTTAAAGGGAGCGCTATGGTTTTGTCTTGTTTTTGTCAAATTGTTTATTGTCATTTGTTTTAAAATTGAATTAGTACATTCAATTTTTTATAATTATTTGAATGACAGAAAGTTAATAATACGATTTTAATTTAACTATCGTATAGGTACATTGTTAATTGAGTTTCTTCAGCGATATTTAGTAATCTGTTACACTACAATTTTACAACGGACAGCCACCAGTTCTGACAAAGAAATCTATCTTTTAAATCAATGAAATGATTCGGAGAAAACAGAAAAGAGAGTGTCGTAAATGACGAAGGTAAATCCAGCGGTATCCTCCTGAAAATAATTATAGGTACATGGTAAATCTTACATGGTAATGAGTTTGAAAATCAACCCAAAGAAGATTGGAATCATTAAATTTTTTTAAAATTGACTCACTCAAACCACCAACCACCCATTATTAAATATTACAGAAGACTTGATTATGTATAAAGATAATCAGTACGTAATAGTTCGACACGTATCATTTTTGTAGAATCGACTCTTAAGGTACCTACTCAACCGATATCTACTTGACGCCAACGACTTCTAGTCACTCTATTACCCTATCTAACAACGAGTAGGTAGAACACATTTTATTCATGGAGAAAAATAGATTTAACACTAAACATATCACCGTCGTAATGATAATTTTGGTTATAACTGTGGCATATAACTACTTTAATCAAGTCCAATAAATGGATACCGTAATACCCGACCATTATAACGCAGAATAATCACATATATTCTACGTAAAGTAATTATATGGTAGGAATTATGGTATTTCTTATAAACGAGCTACTAATGAAGTGGACAATCTTCTTGCTTCTCGGGTTCAAACTTGTACGGCAAGAGTTGATCGGAACGAGGCACCGTTCTTTAATTACATCGGCGCTGTAATTAGCCAAGATTTGTATTTAATGATCACGCGTTAGTAAGTTTTCTAAAAGCTAATAAGACTTCAATTGGTACTGAGATAAGATAACATTTATGATGTCATAAATATATTTTTATAGTTGTAAGTTTTTAATAAACAGGCGTTTGATATGATGTGATTGCATCACGCTAGTTTGATCGTGTCTAATGGAATGATATGGTCATAATATAGTGTAATAGGTAATCCGATAATGATGAGAATGGTTATCCTTCAAAATAATCAGCTGTTAATTATGAAGAAATTATACTTTTATCAGGAATGCTAATGATGCGTGGTATAATAATGGAAATATTATAATTAGATAGATATTACACAAAATTTTTGAGTGTGGGCAGATAGGAATTATATTACATAGATAGTATAAGAAACATTGAAAAATTCACAGAATTGTGCTTAGCACGTGTCGAAACTATTGCAGAGGAATAAATCAGACTTTTACAAACTAGGACACAGAATTAACAATTACAAAATACATTTCACCCACCAAAAAATATAAAATCATGCTAAAACAATAACATTATGTATTGCAGTTATCAGCTTAATTTAAAAATATATTAAAAAAGGGACCTCCAGATAAGATTGAAATGAGACATCGCTTTTAAGACTCTTCATAATCACAATCAGAAGACACTATTCGTCTACTGTTGGACGTAGATTCTCCTAGTGAACGCCACAGAGCTCCATCTTTGGCTTTCCTGATTCATTCACTGCCAGCTGCCTAACGCGATTCGATTTTTGGAATTCTTAAGTCATTCTTACTCACAAAACTACACCGATGGTCAGCCCATAGAGGAAGCGCCGTGATACCCTGGAATTCAACATATGCAGTGTCACATCACACATAGATTGTCTGCCACCTAGGAAGACGCCAGATTTTATAAGACAAAAAATAAACACACATTCGTCTTTCCATACACTGATAGCGGCCGTGGGAAACGCAAATTTACCTCGTCCATGTAGGTAATGTTCAGGATTGTATTTTTTAATAACGTATAGTTTTTAATTGTTGGCAACTTTTTATAATTATAAGTTTTTTTTTGTTTTATTGCAACATAGCCCTCCGGCTGGCAACTCAACCACTTATTTCATTTTTGCTGTCAATTTTTTTCTTCTTCGCATATCTAACCACCATTACGCGTCATATTTAAAAACTGCAAACGAAATATATCTAAAGTCATTTATTCATCTATATACATCGTTTCATAACGAGCCCAAGCACCAACACTGCTGCACGTACAGGGCACATAGGTACCTGAGAAGACTTCCCTTCAGGCTACAGTAGATCAGTTTGTTTTACTTGACTACCGTCTAATCGTATAATATTGGTACATGCCCAGGAGTGACAGCAATGGGCTGAATCATTATTGAAATATCATCTAGTCTAGGTTCACATTAAGTACATCTGATCGTTTCGCCTCAGGCTGCAAATATTTTTTTTTGGCAAATTGTGTACGAATTGTGACATCAATAAGATTTGCCAATACATATTAATTTACCTAATATATTCACAACTGTGTACTAATTAGCGCACTAGACGAAACGATATGTAGATATATAAAATATTTAGATTCCTATCTATAGACAATTTATTATGGATTGTTAAATCACAATGCCATTTAATTAATTGTTGTCATCAATATTGACCAACGAGAACGTAGTAAGTATAAAATTTCACAACAAGACAAAATGGTGTCGCAAGCTACAGCCCGGTGGGCGATATAAATAGTATTAATGTAGAATGAAAATCCACGAGATTTCCGTATTCTAAATAATTGTCGGCATAAATTAAAAGTTTATAACTATTCTGACAGATGTGGCCCTCTTTCACGCTTACTTTTTTGGGCCCACATAGTTGAAAGGCATAAAAAGTATTTAATAGGTCCGTAGCCACCTCTTCGCTCCAAAACTCCTCTATTCACATTCAAATAATTATAAAAGTGTCATTTTTAATTATGAACGCTTTTGTCGGTCTGTCTGTCCTGTATGTGGGGCGCGTGTTTTGATGTAAACTATACTTTTATTTATACTATGTGAAGAGGCTTAATTTCCATATTTTTTTACGTTTTGTGAGTGTAACAGATTGAGGTTTATTTTTATTTATTGTTATGGTTTTTTCTTTGAAGAGGATTTGTTCCTGAATGATTAAAATTACAATAGAAACTTACACAATAGGTAACAAGACTTTTATAAACAGCTTCCGACTATATCCAAATAATATCCCGAATAGATATTAAAAAAAAATATAACTGCCTCCTTAGTCTAGTCGCCGTAAGCGCGTCTGCGACGATAGAGGTCTCGGTCGATCAAAGTGTTATTGGGTTTCTCAATGCAATTCTCAATAGCAATTACAGGCGTGATGCTATGTTTGTATAAAAATATAAAAGATCCGTATGACGTCCATATATTTTTCACATTATTTTAGCATAATGATAAAATTGGTGACTTCAATACTTATATTTCAACGTAAGTAACGTAAAAATGTACCTACAGCCAGGAGAAGACATCTGCATACGATCATAGTCGACCAAAAAATAAATAAAGCGCAATACCAGAAACAAATAAAAGAAAACAAAACACGACCACAAAGTTTGGCACATAAACCAACTTTTTGTAAACCCATAAGTAGTTTATCATCAAGCAGCATCCTTACAAGGAAAACGCGAGAAAACGCTTCAGGAAAAAGACTGGTCGTTACAATGATTTATGTCCTCCCACAAAAAAGATGGTAGAGCCAGCCAAGTGTTAAGAGCCTGTTTTAGTGGCTGGAGAACTACCACCACTCTATGCGAACCTGGTACATTTTTATGACCTCGCAACATCTAGTTTTGAAACACATAAGTCGGTACTAGGTAGTAGTACACTAACAAAGACAGGACCCGTTAAAAATATTAAGACAAAACGAAGTTTTAAATAAAAATTAAAATAATGATTGAATGAGTCCATTACCTTTGTACCTTTACAAAGGTAATTGACTCATTCAATTCATTAAAAAATAAATTTTCCCGCTGCAAAGCGATATTATTAATCAGCTTCTGTCTAAGAACACTTCAATATAGGTGTTCGAAGCTTAAAATTTGACATTGGTTGAATCAAATTAAAAAGCTCCTAACGTTGATCAAAAAATAATGTTTAATTCAGACGAAATAAATAAGGCCAATAAACAGGATATTTAGCATTGAGTGCATTTATTTGTAATATCCACATAAAATAACAAGTTTTTATGCAAGCAACAGGTTTTTAGGAGCTGTGAAATGGGCTAATAAAAACCTATGGTCCAAACGTGAGTGATACCGCAATTAAACAACTACTACGCCACTATAAGTAACTGTTGTCTTGATTTCAAGTAATTTATTTCATTGTTGCGTGAGTAGAGCTGGGGGCCTAGACAATGTCACATCGTTATCATCAATAATGAAGTTAGATATTGTGGAATTGGCATAACCTTTCGATATGTCACGTGATTAAATTATGTCAAATCCATAGATTTCTGATAACTAACTTCGTTAACGATGATGAAGATGTGACATTGTCTAGGGGCCCTGGTGGCCTAGACAATGTTACATTTCCATATCGAAAACGAAGTTAGATTAATCTGAAATGTATGGAATTGGCATAATCTTTCGATACCTATGTCACGTGATGAAATTATGTCAAATCCATACATTTCGGATATCTAACTTCGTCATCGATAATGAAGATGTGACATTGTCTAGGGGCCCTGGGCATCATTTAAGGCTAAAGCGTCAGCCTTGTTCGCGCGAAATTATTTTTTTAATATAGGTAATAACGATACCAAGACAAAATTTAATTTCACACCAAAGGCTGACGACGCTTTAGCCTTAAAAAAGAAATTTAGGGTGACACAATGACCCAATTCACAAAGTATCGACAATCTTCAATTGGAGGAAAGGGACTAGCGTCAGCAATGTATTCGCTGCTTCTTTCAGCACTGCCGTAAGATTATAATTCTCCCTTACATTTACCACTCCATTTGCAGTCATTTGTATGGGCGGGACACAACGTCTCTAGGAAACTTTCCCTTACCAAAAAGCCTTCGTCAAGTTTCTCAAAGTGGTTCGTGATTGTGTTACCGATGCGAACGCAACCTCTAATATAGCAAAAGTTTCATTATATTGCTTCACACAAAACTTCCTAAAGGACTTGTTTTGTTGAGGGACTGTTTTGAGAACAAAGAGAAACGGGTACTTTTGAAAAAGTTTCTTGTTAATTTAGAAAGAGGAAAGAAAAACGATGTTATTCTCACTCTTTTATTTTGTTCAAAACTTTGATTAACATTTTCTGGAAGTATTTTTTGGGTCGGTAAAATAGAATTTATGCAAACTGACAAAATTAATAAAATTCTAACAACAACTGACTGACAGATAACGATAGAAATTGTAGTGTCTTTTCAAGCGGCCAACCATCGTTCTGCTTCATTTATAATATTGGTTTCCAATGAAACTCTACGCAAATAAAATTACTAAAACTATCCATTAGAAATCTCGACTCAGAAGCGAATCCATTCTTTCATTCAAGACTTCAGTGTTAGTGTTAAATTAACTTTGAACCGCGGTAAGTTCTTTTCTGGACCGTCATCCCTTCAATGTTTGGATTTGAAATTGGAACATTTATCTGGCATTTCATATCGCAAATGTTCTTACCTATCTCAATGAATATATCCCACATTCTCTTTAGTCCCTATTCGGCTGTAACTATTTTATGGCTGCCATTTCGGAGGCTGATGCCTGCCTACCCCGGGGATACCCTGCAGTTATAAAGTTCCTCTTTGTTTCATTGTGTTTTAGTACGTGACGGTGGATAGGTGCAACGATACCGCTAACAACGGGTTTATGATAACGGAGATATAAACACAAGCCTTTGTGTTGCTTGTAATGTTTGTAGGGTGTGATTAGGATTTTAATGTTGAATGGAGTCAAATTCAATTATTTTAGTAGTTATTTCAGTTGCGAAAAGTTGGGTTGATGATGATGATACCTACATGCCAGTTTTTTTTCTAAGTCAATTATAGTGTTGATATGCAAGAGTAAAGAACATAAAATGTGGAATGTAAAGCCATAATTTTCATAATAAAAGTCATCATCACATTGATTAATTATACAATTATAAATTTAAATAGCTTTGCCTGGTGCCTCAGTAAACTTTTTTTATAGCACTATAATTCGTAAAATCCTTTTCAATTGCAAATAAGTAGAATTATGGTGAAATACAACGGTTTTTCCGTTTAACCTATGGTCATGAGCATGGGACTACGATCCGAGCACACGAGTACATTGTGTTACAACGTTGTGTAAACTGGAAGTAGGTTAGCTTCAGAAGCACTTTGATGTTAAATAAGGTACCTTTTCTGTTTGTGTTTTAGTGAATTTCTTTTTAACATACCTATCCCTACGATTATCGCCCAATGGATTACCCTAGGATTATAAAAAAATCCAAAACATTTGAAATATATGGTGTTATCGTTGTCAAAAACATTTTTATACCTACTGCCTAAAGTCAGCTTGTAGCAAATACCAAAAAAGCTCATTACCAATATCAAACTTACCCGCATCAACAAACGCAACGTCACAATCACAAATCCATCTAATTAGGTACAACCATGAGCGATGCGCGAAGGTTTGTTGGTAATCAAACATCTATCAGTAAACGGGCAAGCCGCGAGCTTACGGGCAAAACAAACGAGCAAATTAGTCTCTACCCGGTGCCCGACAGATCTTGATTGATGGATGGCTTCCGAGCCTCATACAATTAGCTTCTCAACAAATCCCTCGCCTCTGTCAACGTTTTATAGGAAGATTAAAACCGTTGTTAAAGCCGAGATGGGAGTTTGATATGACGAAGTACTTACTTACTTTAATAGGAACTTTGTCGATGTGAAGTTGTGGCTTTGTTGCTTAGTTATTCGTGTGACGTATAGTTAAAATATTCATAACTTGGTCTTATGTTGTCAGGCGAAGGGTTGAAGTAATATGCCCAGAAAGGCATGACATTATTAGGTTATTGACTGGCCATTGCTGAGTACAGTATTTAAAAAAAAAGCGTATTAGCAATGTGGGTCGCACATTACTAGTAATTTTGTTACCCCTCGTACTAAGTTAAATGTTTGTACTACGAGTGGGTTCACATCGGTAGTGCAATCTCTTCTCAGTATGAGAAGGGTTATACTATAGTTCACCTGTTATAGTCCAGATACTTTGCACGCCATCGTGAAAATCTTTCAGGCATGTAAGTAGGTTGGTTCCTCACGATGTTTTCCTTTACCATTTTAAAACGATTGCGAAAAGCCGAACGCCTTAAATATCACAAGAGACAAGACAGTGCAATACAATGGTCATAAGACTGAATAATAAAATTATGTTTATAAATATACTACATGCTTCTAATCCCCGAAGAATTAGGCAGAGGTGCCTATATTTATATCCATTGTGAACCTTTTCAGCAACTTGCTAGATACTGTTTTACATCGAGATCGACGACGAAACGAAAATGTGTTTACTAGCATCGATTACTTTTTGCAGAACATTAGTTTCTCGATCTTAAAAAAAGAAACAGAGAAAGAATGTCATAAAACTTTCCGATTGCAATGCCGTCATTACTATTGCAGCAAAATCAACAAATCAAACTACGCTATAAAGACGGCTATTCATCTGTTACAAAGTCTTCCAGCAGGAAGTTCAATGTTCTGATAGCACAGTTTAATAACAAAGCCGTGAATGGGCTAAAAATATCCACAAAGAAATGGGTTAATGACTCCCTTTCAATACAATCAGCCCTCGTTTAAACGTCTTTATAAAAGTTGTAAGCCCCACAAACATGGGAGGTGGATCGTGTAAACATTTTTTATGAACGACGTTGAAACGATGACCTGGACGTTCCACACTTAAAATTTAGATCGACTTTTAACCCTATTTTGCTACATGAGTCAGAAATGTTGTGTAACTTCCTTATTGGATATAAAAAATGCGTAATAAGACTGCCTGTGTCAGATACTAGATACATATAAGTATATCCTAATATGCATTCGTCCGATTAATGCTTAATCTGATATTTACATTAATATGTTTAGCATTGCTTTGCAACACATTTATTGCAGTAATTATTTATTTCATGCCTCAGTTTAGTGTTTCGAAGCGCGACTGTTTCCCTAGAGGTCCTGGGTAGGATCCCAGGTCGAGCACAGCTTTATTGAAATTTTCTATGAAATTCAATCAATCAATCAATCAATTTATTTTTGTAAAACATAGGTGTACTTATAGATAGAACATTGTATAATGTGTGGCTCGCTATGTTTTGCCGAAAGGTGGCGTACAAAATTATATTATATTAAAAAATTTACAATGCAATACACAATATGAATAAATAAATGTCAAAAAGTAAGTTCAAATTATCAAATTACGATGTCAATATTAATAATAATTAGATGTAATAATTCCACTGTAGTCATGGGTATTAGTCACAAGATTAGTAGGGATGAACTAATAAGTCGGAACCTCGTAGCTCTGCTTATCGTTAAGAAATTCTGTAATGGAGTAGTAACACCTGTCTAATAGAAATTTATATAAATGTTTTTTAAAATGAATCCAGAGTCTCCTTAGTCCTGATAGCTACTGGTATGTTGTTATATATTTTTGAGGTCATACCGAGCACACTCTTACCAAAAAGTGTTGTGTTATGGGGAGCATTGCGAATGGTACTTTGATGACGCCGAGAACGTAACTTCTCAAATAAATGAAAATTACTTCAAACAAATACGCCCATTTCATAAATGTACATGGATGGGAAAGTCAGTAAGTTATAACTTTTAAACATTGGCACGCAACTATCGGTTGAATCCAACTTACAGAATGATCGTATACAAATTCATTGTAGTAATTCTCCAGATTTATGTATGGTAGGTGTATTCCCAAATACCCAGACCTGGTACAACTGCCTGTACTCATACCAATTTTTGGTCGGCGGGAATCGAACCCACAACCCGCGCTGCAGAAGCAGGATCTGCATCAAATGAGACATATAATTTACTGATACAAATCGTAACGTAACTTGAGGTGATTCCCAAGTGAAGAAGTAGTATTTTTATAACAAATCGACACAACATTTTCCTGTAAAAGTCGTTAAGCCTGTCCCGATTGAAGAAAAATGCGAAATTATTTGCGTTTCTTAGCATAATTTAATTTTTTACCGAGCGTCCTAAGAAAAATAATTCCATTACTGAGGCAATTTCCTTTACTGCCAACGATTTAACCTTACCGTCGCGAAGTACCTACTACTGGTAACAACATAGCTTTCAGAGCTGGAAACTCTTTCGAATTTACCTTTAGTATCGCGAAAGTCTTTCTGCAAAATTCTATTTACAGATCCCTGAATGTAATACAAACAAATCTAAACTCTGCTACATTGTATTTAAGACTATCTTTGTAAAGTTTGTGTTATTTGATGGTAAGTGTATGATAGTGAATAGGTATTATTGGAAATTCCTGAACGTTCGAAACGTTCGGCTGATATGGAACGTAGACGATAGTTGGAGCTGCGATTGGAGGAACTCCTGTGTCGGACGTGAAGGCTCCCGCTGCGTGACGCTGCATTCTGTTTTGTTTTACGAAAATAAATGTATCAAGAAAATCTTGACGCTTTTCTTTTATATGAATTACGAAAGAACTTGTTTGGAGGAGTTTGTTTTCATTCTCTATTAGAAGCTTTTAGTTTTATATATCATCACACATGTATTCCGCGAACGGTTAGGCAGAGGTGTAGGTACCTACTTAATGAATATCCACATTTCGCCGGTATGTTTAGATTCCATGTAATAGGGCTACCCCATTGCCATTAACCGGGCACAACCTTCAAGACAATATCAAGACAATACTATAAAATAATAAACAATAGTAATGTATAATTAATATAAATAACAATGTATGATATATTGGTAAAAAATAATGAATATTCATTATAATAAAAATTGAGATAATTTTTTTTTGTTGTGCCCAATAACAGGGTCCATAATTGATACTCACCTAAATATTGTTTACCACCTATTATGTACACATTATGGAAAGCAAATAAATGAATATGAATATGAAAGGCTCCATTTTTCAATCACCATGTAAGCAACTGATATTCATTTTCTGTTACTCACATATGTATTGATACCTATTTACTGGTCATCTTATTATTCTTAAGGTTGGTTGATATTCTTCTAAACAAAAGAAAAAACTTTAAAAACTCATTACGAAAAATGGCCTTTGAAAAGTACAACACTAGTAGGTAATTCAATCAATCACGACTGTAATCCTAGTGCAATAGGGTAGATTTTATCCTGATCTATCGAGTGCATTACAACCCCAAGCTGAAAAATCCTAACAAAAAGCCAATTACATTGTTCTTGGGATAGCTTTTAGGTTTATAGGGTTGCTTCTTTATTTCAGTTTATTCTACGTTTTTATTGAGTTTTTTTTAATTAAACCTGTTTTCCTGATTTTGTGATGAGTCTTCACAATCGTATTGGTTACGATTACCAGGTCAAGCAAAGTGTTATCAAGTTTTTTTCATGAATTTCTAAGTAGTAGCTCGGAGTTTGGAATTGTGCTTGGCTAACGGGAATATGCTCGTCCCTTATTACATGGGACTTAAACATACCAGCAAACTGTGGGTGTACATTAGTACGCCTCCGCCTAAACCTCGGGGGAATACAGGCGTGATGGTATGTCATGTTTATTTAGGTGTGAAACAAAACAAACAAACAGACAAAGTTACTTTTGCATTTAAAATATTAGTTTGGTGACAGATGAAGACGAATAGACAACATCTTTTTTTACGTTGCTAAAGAAACGTTACATACTACGCTCTTGATAGGTACCTATCAAGAGCGAAAGCGAGCTTATTATGATTCTTAACAAACTAATTTTCCGCACTTCACAATTACCTCAAGTTAGTTATTTAAAATTCACGACGCGGCAAGCATCTCAGTAATCGCGGTCCACAAACGAACTATAGTTAAGTAGAAACTCGCGTAAAACAAAGTGTCAGTTATTACATTAATATCGGAGGGCGGCAAAAACCCTACCCTTTTTGTTTATCCCTCGCTCCAACTTCCTCTTTGTCTCTTTGATGAAATATATAAACGTAAATATTCCGGGCGTTGTCTATGCTTTTTATTTCGCGCCATGTTTGTCGTAATGCCTGTTTACAAATGTATGAATGTGGCACGATTGTTCTTTTTTTGAACGTGTGAATATCAGGATGAAAAGACTTGGTTTTCGTGGAGGTGGAGGAACTTAATGTCATTTAAAAAGTGGCTACCTACAGTTTTGAAGGTCTGGAAGTAATTTAGACTTTTGCAGACTATTTTGGTTTGGTCTAACGACGACGATAAAGTTTGTTTTATTTTATTATTCAAGATGTTTGGTTGCTGTAATTTTAGAAATAACGATTTAATAATGAGCTCTGATTTCGAACAGCTAATTAATCTGGAATTTAACATAGACATCATCTATTTCTTTAAACTGTCATTAAATGGTTATTTACAACTTTGTTAAGTACCTATCCAGTTCTTAATGAGAATTTTTACGCGAATTCTAATTACTGTTTTGCTATATACCTAATTACATAATTGATAGACCGTGCCCCTCTAAAGAGCCGAAACAATAGTTTTGGTCTGCTAATTGATCCTTGATAGGTTAGTCTAGATAATTAGTGACATTTCACAAATATCATTAAAAATTAATAAATAAAATTCCTATTGAACCGCCCAAAACTTACTCCTTAAGTAAAACATTTTCATTTGAAAAAGGAAATCTACTTTTAATAAAAAAATACTTTGACATACGGGCAGACAACGAAGTTATGTCACGTTTTGCGTTTATTTGTTTTTGATACGAACCATTATAATATTGTATTTTTATTATAATTAATTAATGACATAACTAAGCTGTAATGATGTGACCTAAAACTAGTAGTAATAACCGGTCTAAATATCGTGAGGAAACCTGCGTGCCTGAGAAATTTAGAGGCTGATATAAGGTACCACTTCTTTCTCAAAAAATCTATTGTTACGCGCGAGAAAATGTGGGATCAAAAAGTACTAAATAAAATCGGCTTATCAATAGCTCATCTTTTAATAAAACTGCCTCTTTAGCCCAAGGACTAAAGACATGGAAGTACATCTACCGTAGCCACTGTCTTTCTTGGATTCACGTTCGCTGACCAGCGGTCTGCCCCTACCCTGATTTATTAGCGGACGGGGCGCTCACAAAACCCGAGGCGCCAGTCCTAAGCTGTTTCCTTTTCATAAGTCCTCGTGTATTTTCCACACGTTTTGTTGATATCAAAGAGTTTTTATTGATACTTGCGTGTTATAGTGATATAAAACATTTATTGTGTAATTTCCACTTAGATAATTTTTTTAATGTAACGTAAAAGATCTTAACGTGTTTTTTTTTATGGTATAACTCGGCAAATTAGTGCCACACTACAAAAAAAAAAACTCGGCAAACGAGCAGGCGAGTTGACCTGATGGTAAGTAGTCGCCGCCCATGGACATCTGCAAAACCAAAGGTGTTGCAGATGCGTTGCCGAGCCTATTTAGGAAAGGGAGGGGAAGGAGAAAAGGAGAAGGAAGGGGATTGAGGGAGGAATTTGGCCTACTACTCGGTTGTTGGTCTTCTGCGAGAGTGTGGTACCTACTTTCCCGGTCAAGCCGGCCCATTTATGCTGCGAACAGTGTGGCCCTACCAAACAACAAGAAGTGAAAATGTCTTGGATTTATAATTTCAGAATGGATCACATTATAAAAAAACAATTGTTTTTGACCCCAGTCGAAACAATTGTCAGATCAGATATCAATGTGCTTTCAAAAAGTGAACCTACACTTACACTATTTACGAACGAACTATTGTTCACGAATTGTTCAAAAATTTTTTTTAATACAAAAGTAATTTCCAAATTCCAAGATTTCGTTTTTCTGTATCATAGCAAATAGATTTATCTTTTTCAGATATCAATGTGCTTTCAAAAAGTGAACCTACACTTACACTATTTACGAACTTTAACATTAAAAGTTTGTCGCACATTGTAATAAATCCTACTATAAGATAAGGTAAAGATAAATTACTTACAATTCAAAAAGTCAAATAAAAAATTAGGTTTCTAGTTCAAATAATATTGTGTTAACGTTTCAACATAAAAAAAAGGGATAGTGAACTTTTTTCCATGAAAAATACCTTTTTTCACAAATAAAATAAGCCTACCTACCTACTTATTTCAGAAACCTTCAAACCAAATTAAATTTTAACAAAAGCGAGTGAGTGCTCTGTCTACATTATAAACCAAATTTCTGGTTTCCAATATACGACAATGTATTCCAGGATTGACGGGCGTGAAATTAACATCAACGAAAATCTGAGCGAAGAGAACGTGATGGGAATTCTATATCGCACAGTGTGTAATTTTGCCTTAGTTGCGGACATGCTCGTTTTATGTGTTTTTTGGATAGCTGACAATTAAACAAAACTCTTATTAAAACTCCGCCCCGGATCTGACAACTAGTTTAAGAGAAATAAATAAAATCGAGAAAAATCCTTAAAAACCATAGAAACGCAATATCTAGTTTTTGGGATTTGATTTTTACACTAACTGTTTTAAGGTGTGATAGGAATTGATTGAAGAAACCATTTTCTTCTTGAAAACTTTAAAAATCTTGCTCACACAGGTCACAATGTTTTTTTTTCTATGATTTTGAAAATATTTTTTTTCCGGCGATTCTCTTCATGGTCGCGTTTTTTTTAAAAACGTATTTGTAGACCACAATCATTTCTATCGCCACAAAAAAACACAGATGCAACAACCCCAGGATCTCGGAAATATTGAATTTTGAAATTGTGGGTTAGGGTTGTCAATCAAACCTCTGTGCAACATATAATACTTACTAAATGTGATTAATTATTTTTAAGGTCAGGTATTAGCAATTGCCTGTTTAAATTGTCACGTGTACATGATAGTTTATAGTTTAAGTTTATATGAAAAAATATTGCAGAAAGTGAAAGTCAAAATAAAAAAACATTTACGATTGAATTTGATCACTATTTGTTTTAGATCTATCTTCAATGAAGGATATTGTGTGGGATAAAGAAGGGTTCGTCCTCGTTAGGCAAATGCTAAAACCTAACTCCTATACTATTTCAGTCAATTATATTAAAAACTATAGATACGTAACCTGTACTCTAAAATCAACTACAAGAAATTAAGGCAAATCCCCGGATCGCGTTTAGTTACGCACCAACCAGCGTTGCGACTCAGTGTGTTATTTTGCCTTAGTTGCGGACATGCTCGTTTTATGTGTTTTTTGGAAAGCTAACATTCTAACAAGACTATTAATAAAACTCCGCCCCGGCTCTGACTACGAGTTTAAGAGAAATAAATAAAATCGAGAAAAAATATTAAAAACCATAAAAACGCAATATCTTGTTTTTGGATTTGATTTTTTCACTAAATGTTTTTAGGTGTGATATAAATTTATTATAAGAACCATTTTTTTCTTGAAAACTGTAAAAATCTTGCTCACAGACGTGACAATTAATTTTTTCTATGATGTAGTAAATATTTTTTTACCAATGATTCTCTTCATGGTCGCGTTTTTTTTAAATACCTAAATGTTGATCACAATAATAACTATCACCACAAAAAAAAACAGATACAACAAACCCAGGATTTCGGAAATATTGAATTTTAAAAGTGTGGGTTGTCAACCACACCTGTGTGCAACATACAATACTTACTTCATGCAAATATTACTTACTGTGATTCATTATTTTTGAGCCAGGTATTAGAAATGAAGTGAATGTTGGGTATGGCAGAAGAGACATGAAAGTGGAATAAATGCTGTGAAAATGCGTTCCTTGTGTAGTATGTGCGGTGTAACTATGAATGACAGACTAAGAAATAGTGTGATTAGACAACGTTGCGGACTGAAATATGATATAGTGACACGTATTGAATATGCTAAGATGGTTTGGGCATGTCGAGAGAATGAATTAAAGACGATTAACGAATGGAATTTACAAGGCGAATGTTAGTGGCAGCGTCGGGAGAGGTCGCCCTAGAAGGACGTTCTCCGATCTTATCGGCGAGGTTCTCCAAAAAGGTCAGGTGCGTAGTACTCGCAACCGCCGCTTGTGTATGAAAAGATGTATGAATATGGAAGAAGCGAAAGAAATATGCAAGTCGTAGCAAGTGGCAGTCCATAGTTTCTGCCTACCCCTGTGAGAAAAAGGCGTGAGTGTATGTATGAATGTATTAACAATTGCTGATTTAAATAGTGATGTGCATATGATACTTTACATAGTTTGTTTACCGCGCATTAGAATCATCGGATCCTTATTGACATTTAGTAAACGTCATAAACATCAAAAATCAAAGAGAATTGGCTCACATAACTGATTGAACTAATCAACTTAAATATTGACTACCTTCATACTTTGGGACAACCCTATTTCCATAGAAATTTTAAAAAAACTTAGAAACGCAATATCTCCAAGATCTCGCTAGATACATATTTAAAATTTTCTCAAGTTGAAGGTACTATACAACACTACATTATGCAAACAGAAAAAAACGCGACCCGTAAATAGCTAATTTTATATAAAAAAAAATTGTTTATTAACGAAATCATTATTTATTCTCGTTCCTTGGACGATAGGGACTTGCAATTTTTACAGTGTATATATTTCAAACCAACAAATAACTTGTAATTTTCAAGAGACTGACATATGCTTTATTCAAAAAATACAGGCGAAAATCTTTTTCAAGAAGGTCAGTGACCTTTCACTAAAATATTTGTATCTCCCAAATTAAGTGAATTAAAAATACAGGTATTTTTGAGAATGCTTTATTAAGGTTTTATCTATAAAAATAAAAAATAAAACTGACATGTCCGAAACTAAGGCAAAATAACACACTGTGTATCGCTTACCGAGTGATGGGAAGTATGCAGGGTATGTAGACATATTAATTAAGGCTCTTGTACACGCATGGTAAATTATAACCTATTTCGAAAATTATAAGGTTCTCAATTATTTTTGCTTGTTTTTATGTATGTGGACCACTTTATATTTTTTTATCTTATTTCGATTAAATATTCATAAATAGTTCACTTTTAAATTATACTTATACACGAGATAAATTTCTTCTTGCCTCACCATGTACTTCAAGATATGCCACAAATTAAACTTTAGTTAATTAATTTCACCGTTTTATACACGTAACTAGGTACTACTGATTCAATATACAAATATTTATATACTGTATACCGCTGCAGTGAACTTTTATAATAATAGGTACTTACTAAAAAAGGAGTAGGTGCCTACTGAAGTTCTGAATTTCAAATTATGCTTCTCTAACTTAACATAAACTTATGCTTTCTTATAGAATTTGGGAATTCGCAGCGTTATTTTTAGACTTAGAATCTTCTCTGAAGAATGCAGTTGTTTTTCATACAAACCACAATATTATAAAATAAATAGAATTGATTTAAATTTAAAGTATTACAAGTTTTTCGCAAATTCTCAGACTACGCTACGGTCAGCTTTTCGAATATTGATCAATATGCGACGTTTATATTCCGTAAATTTAAAATTTTAAAATCTGACCGGACGAGGTGCATGCAGCTCATATCATCCTTTGCATATTGAAAGACTCGGTGCCGGGAAATTGGTTATTTAATAACGTATTGGCATTGAGCCAGCTATCTGACACTGCGATAGCATTAAGGTCGATACGTCGACATTATAATGTATTTTGAATACTCAGATCAAATATAAAGTTAAGATGGAACTTAGCGAACAAAGAAGTGAGGCCGGTTAAAACTACAGCTTGCCGTGTACAAATACAATTACACGCCCACACGCACGTGATATGTTAAGGGTATTACATCGCTCAAATCCCAAAAACACCCTAGGTTTAAAGAAGTTTCTAGATGAAACCTTATGTGCCTTTGCCATATAAAAAATATATGTTATACTTAAGGTCATCACAAATAAATTGTATTGTTTAATTTTTTCATAAAATTGCCCCATTTTTTTTAAATAAATCCAAGAAAATAGTCCTTTTCCAAACTAAATTGCATTTTGTCTCTTTAACCGCTTAATAGTTTGTCATAAATGTTATACCAAAAAATTTGTAATGACACACTTAACAACTTGTATTGTTTATTTTTTCTTATTTCTTTGAATATTTTTAAATAATAAAGAAAAACCCGAAACTTCACTAGCACCCCCCGTGAAGCACCCCCGCAATGCCCGTGATGAATACTCAGGACGCGAATATCAGTGTCTCGACGACTCTTGCGACGGGTGGGCTGTACGTGCGTTATTGTTTGCAAATAAATTACAAAAGTGATGATTTTTGAATGATTTTTGAATTAAGCAATATCGTAAATAGTACAAATATAAATATTACGTAGAAATTAAGTTTGTAAATATATTTAAAGTAGTTTATAATTTCGTTTTTGTTCTTGATCATTATCATAGACTAACCATAGTGTAATGAAATCTACGGGCGCACTCCTTTGTCTGGCTCTAAATGCCGACAATCTTTTTTAATCATTTTAATTCAATTATACATAATAATCATGTTATCCAAAGTTTGAATGAACCTCGGAGTAACTAAGTAGGTACCGACTGAGATACTAGTTTATCTGACCTCGTAAGTAAGCTGACCTTTTATTGTATGAAAGTCTATATAATGCGAGCTCAGCTTATATGTATAACAAGCTATACCTACATCACCAGTACAGACTGACCGCTTATTGTACGGACAGTCTATACAATGCGAGGTCAGCTTATACTGGATACCTAGGTTTAACAAGCTATACATAATCACCAGTATAAGCTGACCCTTTATTGTACGGAAAGTCTTTACAATGCGAGATCAGGTCAATAGGAGTTGCGTATTTTCATGTCACCAAAAGTCGTTCGAAATTCCCCTTTATCGAGACGTATTTCAAAATCCAAGATGGCGCACATCATTTAAATAAATTGATATGGGTGTCAATTTCGAGGTATCTTGGGGTACTGATGATGAAAATGGCATTGATTTTGTAATCAAAGATGGCGGACATTATTTTTCTTTATAAATTGATATGGGTGTCAATTTCAAGGTTTATCGGGATGCTTATTACGAAAATGACATTAATTTTGAAATCCAAGATGGCGGACATTATTTTACTTTATAAATTGATATGGGTGTCAATTCCAAGGTTTATCGGGATTCTCATTACGAAAATGACATTAATTTTGAAATCCAAGATGGTGGACATTATTTTTCTTAATAAATTGATATGGGTGTCAATTTCAAGGTTTATCGGGATGCTAATTACGAAAATGACATTAATTTTGAAATCCAAGATGGCGGACATTATTTTCTTTATAAATTGATAAGTACCTATGGGTGTCAATTTCAAGGTTTAACGGGATGCTAATTACGAAAATGACATCAATTTTAAAATCCAAGATAGCGAACATTATTTTACTAAATATTGATATGGGTGTCAATTTCAAGGATTATCGGGATGCTAATTACGAAAATGATATTAATTTTAGATATATTTCAAGGCGGACATTATCTTAATTAGCATCCTGATAAACCTTGAAATTGACACCCATATCAATTTATTTAGAAAAATAATGTCCGCTATCTTGGATTTCAAAATTAATGTCATTTTCGTAATTAACATCCCGATAAACCTTGAAATTGACACCCATATCAATTTATAAAGAAAATAATGTCCGCCATCTTGGATTTCAAAATTAATGTCATTTTCGTAATTAGCATCCCGATAAACCTTGAAATTAACACCCATACCCACCCAGCTCATCCTAGCTATCTCCGTTTCTGAGAATCTAGAAGGACTTACCTGATCATCATCAGACCCTCAGAATGTATCATGTAGTAGCACCCACACTCAATTAGATGAATGTTGAAAGCCAACTCATCCTAGCTATCTCCGTTTCTGAGAACCTATAAGCACTTACTTGATCATCATCAGACCCTCAGAATGTATCATGTAGTAGCAGCCACACTCAATTAGATGAATGTTGAAAGCCAGCTCATCCTAGCTATCTCCGTTTCCGAGAACCTATAAGCACTTACCTGATCATCATCAGACCCTCAGAATATATCATAGTTATAGTGGCACCCGTACTCAATTATATGTAAATATAAATAAATGTTTTAAGCCAGGTCACCCTAGTTATTTTCATTAGTAGGTATCCCTTATTTCAAAATTATCAAGAATTACCTATACTAATTATAGATGTAGGTAACTCGTACAAGACTTTTATCTAGAGGAACAAAATGTCTTAAATCTTTCAGAGAACGAATAAAATAGGTAAATACGATGACGACACTGCGACATATCTGTATTCTTGCTTAATCTTCAGTTCCTTTTATCGAGTACGATCAAATGTCGATAGATGGCGCTGAAGTAACAAATACTAGCACAAAAACCCGAATCCTCAAGGTCATTCGGCAATGTAATACCCTTAATGACGTTTTGGTAGACATGCAGCGATAGCTGGACTCTGCTCGATAAGGCGTAGTTTCGGTATACGTGTGTGCGTGTAATTGTGTTTGTACACGGCAAGGCGTAGTTTTAGCCGGCCTCACTTCTTTGTTCGCAAAGTTCCATCTTAACTTTTTATTTGATCTGAGCTGGAATACAATGCATTGTGTCAACGAACTGTTATATTGGTAGATAAGTTTGTGTAATTGGCATCGTTTATATGTAATTTACTTACTAAAAACGTAATATAGTACCAGGCTGTATTCCTTTAGGGTAAGGCAGAGGTATGCTACTGACATTGACAAATCATACATTCACAATCCAATTGTGGGCAATATCTGAGGATAAACTGATTGTCAAGTTATGATTATGTTTGTGTATACATGGAGAGGTTATGAGGTGTAAAAATGGTCACCCATCCAAAGATTGGTTGTGGCAAGCTCAGCATAATTAATTTTTAGCCAAGTTCCATCTTAATTTTTTATTTGATCCGAGGCCACGAGCCCCTTCATTAGTTTCGATATTCAATGATAATTATATAAAAAATATAATAAAAATACTGACTGCCTCGTAGGTCTAGTGGTCCCAATCGCGACTGCTACGCTAGAGGTCTTGGGTTCGATCCCCAGGTCGAGCAAAGTGTTATTGAGTTTTTCTATGAAATTCTCAGTAGCAGCTCGGAGTCTGGATTTGTGCCCGGTGAATGGCAATAGGCTCGCCCCCTATTACATGGGACCCAAACATACCGGCGAACTGTGGGTGTACATTAAGTGCACCTCTGCCTAACCCTTCCGGGAATACAGGCGTGATGGTATGTTATAATAAAAATATGTTGCGGTACAAATGAAAAAAAAACGTGAGCCTGATTAATAGCTACATACTTAGGTAGGTTCCCTTTAGGTAGATAATTATTAATATTATGAAATTATCTTTGTATAGCGTTTTAAAATATGTATTGATGTAAGAAATTAAACTAAATATCCATTAATTTGCATATATTTAAACAAATTTCATATTCATACATCTATTTCGATAACGTTTTATATTTTGTTGACATAGTATAACTCAAGGAACTATTAATAATTCATTACCTAAATTCTTACGAAACATTCCTCTTGACTAAATCTTGAATGTTTTATTTTAGGCAATAGTATTCGTAAATTAAATTATTATGTATGCTATTACAAAATTTCAATAGATATAGATATGCAATTAGTTATCGATTTTACAATATTCCAACAAATCATTAATTTTCACGGAGCATCTAGCTCAAATCCTAAAACCTAATGTATGTTCTTACCCTAACTATTACATAACAATGAAACATGCCTTATATATACATTAACATGTCTTACACTAACTTAATATTTACTTTTTATATAAATGGGGCTATTGAAAACTGGGGCTAGAAGGCAAACAATTACAATTTCCCTTTTTAGTGTTCCTATTTAGAAAATTGGTATTGTATATAAATGACATTAGCTATCTACAATGTGAAATTTCTAAATACGGCTATAATTAATGTATCAGTACTAATAAGTATGTACGGCGTTTTAATTCCACTAATGAATTTCAAATTACCTCGTAGTTTTAAAATAGCCCCATTTTGCGCTAACTAGGTCTAGAAATACCCAAAAAAATAACAATAAAAACAATTGACAATCGTTTGAGTCACGTAGGTATTTCACGCACCATAAACAATAATTTGAACGCTTATCAAAATTTTTCCATAGTGAGCTAAGCCTAACTCAATAGTAGCATTGATATTGGAATTTGCTATATTATTGATTCTCAAGCATATTATTATTGCAAACGTGATTTCAAACGGATAACGTTGTTTACTGTCTCAGAGCGTTTGTACGGTAAATTTGAACGACAAATATCCCAAATGTACTCTAATTAGTTAATTTATAAATATATTTATAAATTAACTAATTAGATTGAAGCGTCGGTAGCCTAATGGCTAGGGCGTCGGACTTGCGATCATATGGTTGCCGGTTTGAACCCCACCCATTGCACTACCGACGTGAACCCACTCGTAACACAAGCATTTAGCTTAGCACGAGGGGTTAACAAGAATACTAGCAATGTGTGACCCACATCGCTAGTAAGCTTTTATTAAAAAAAAAAAAAAAAGCAGTATTACATGTTTCTAGAAATTTCTATGATTGCGTTGCTGAAGCGTTCAACAGAGAGATTGGTTTACAATTTATTGATGAAATGAATTGTTTACTAGCACATTCCGATATATACACACGAAATAATAACAATGATTGTCTGAATCAAATGCATAATATGTTGTTCAAATCTTTCACATCAGATCTATAGGTAAACAATAATGTACGTCTCTAAAAAATATCTCGATAGACTATAAAATTTGGTAGTATCTCTAAGTGTTAGAGGGATTTGCAAATTTTACGACTATTCTGACGTTTTCGCCACTACAATGACATGCAATTGGTTCATGTGATACCAATGTTTTAAACGATACCTTATTTGTTAATGAATATAATATATATAATTAAATTAATAAGGATGCAGTAGCAGCACTAGGTATAGATAATATTACCGTATCTGGGTTTATAGCAGATGATAGGGAAACTCCTGGGTTAAAGAAACTTGCTATAATATTACATCTATACATATTATAACTATAATATTTATAACCACTACAATGAATCATATTCCATTAAAATCCATTACTTATTGCATTTACGCCTTGGAAACAGCTTAATCGCGTTAACCTATAAACTAAATTACAATGACGTCAATGTAGCACTAATAAAGGCATTAGCCGGGACGATAATACTAATGGCTTAGTCATGCCGGTATAGGGGATCCCCTGTCCTTTGGCATCGTACCTGCATGTATACAAAGGGACAATGGCTACTAAGACATATAAGGTTATGGTATGCGTTTATGATTTTATAATCGAATAGTGATTCAGGAGTTTCAAAGAAATAGATTATATTTGATTTCTTATAGACTACACTTCTGTCTCAACCAACGGAACTATAGACTTCATAATATGTTATGCTTATCAATGGTTCAAATAATTCTTATGGGCACTATTTCGTGTATTTCGCGCATTAGTTAACAACCTCATTGAAATATCAGAAACTGTTCTTTGGTTCTTCGGTTCAAAAAATTTCACGTATTCCACATTAAAAATAATATAACAGGTTTGTCCAAAACTTAAAAAAAAATCACTCATTTCAACATTCACGATAACTGTCAGTCATTTTTCATTTACCACCATTTTGGTTGACTAGACATACACTTCCACTTCAAAGTTCAGAGGGTGATGCCTTTGACTCTTCATTCTGACTGTAACGTGAGAGAATCCCACACCACCATCAGTAATATTGGCACTGGCGTGAGAGAAGTCATTGTCTATAGCCGCAACACCCTGTAACATAAAGAAATACATCAAGAAGGAACAATACAAGAGAATCCCAGTGAGTAAGTGAGTGCCATAAAGAGTACAATGGTAGGAAGTGAACAAATGTAGTGGCTAATAATATAATAAAAACTTAGCTACCCAATCAAAGGTGGATAATGATAATACGTCGAAAGACCACCTCAATCTAACTTAATAATTTAAGTAGATGTATTTACAAAGCGGAGGACAGAGTGAAATGGCGCACACTAGAGGAGCTAAGTCCAGCAGTGGACTAGCATAGGCTGATGATGATAATGAAGATTTTAAAAGATTAAAATTTCTTAGTAAAAGAAAAAATCGGTAATAGGCAGGGTTCATACTCAGCTCATCTAAAGTTTACAAATACTAAAGAAGTACGCTAAATCGGGCATGACAAGAAAGCAAAAGCGAAGAGAATGAAAAAGAACTTGCAGCTTCTAAAGACCCTAATGAGGAAGTAAGAAGTTTAATTAAATGAAGAATGTAACCAGAAAATTGCAAAGATCAAATATGTGTTCAACATTTGCTCGCACTTTAAAGTATTCTTTGTGAAAGACCCTTATTTTTGCTGCCCTAAACACGTCCTTTAAGCTTTTCTTTAGGAAAGTCTTCTTTTTAGCTTGATCACACTGCATTATTACATCATTATTATTATTATTATTTGTATCTCCGCCTTGGTAATCACGGCATGCCACCCGTGAGGAAGACATCCGGTCCTTTGGCAGGCGTGCGGGGGGACACAGGTCCAACGCGCAGAGGCCCTTTGGAGAACTTTAATCTAATATGGGATGGGGCATCAACCCGGGACACTCCGCAACTGCACTATAGTAGCCATGGAGTATCCCGGGTGGGAGCAGGACTATTGTAAAATATGGAAGAGAAATAACTGGGATTATGGATGTGGGTGTTTGGTGGACCGATAACCTCTATTGCCGGAAGAAAACGGCGTCTGCCTATAACCTCGAACTTTCATCCTTAGGGAAGGCAGACGGTGACTCGCCACCTCACTAACTGGGCCCCCCAAAAAGCTGCCAGTACAGGCAGAAGGCGGCAACAGCGGCGTGAGGGGCTAAGGGTGTAGAGAGGTGCGGCCCCGGTTTCACCGTCGCGGGTCTGGAAGAGACCCGGAGTGGGTTTCCCCGCTATTATGCCATTAGACACTTCCACCCCCGAGCATATAGCTCTGGCAGCCCCCCTCTGACCGGCCAATTAAGGCAAGGCAGAGTCGAGAGTCCTGCGGGCGCTCTTGGATTCCACTCCTGCTACCCAATACGGGAAAACTGGAGACGAGGCCCTGACCAACTCTCTGGGGCCATAAGGACCGCAGTGTCGCCACTCACCATCAGCTCGCCACAAGCTGCCCTGCGGTTTGTGCGCTTTCTTTAGACCTTGTGATACATTTTTTGTTTTATTATCATAGGTTGACAGAAAGCGGTTATAATCTACCCTCCAGTTTTACGTTAGTCTCATGGTGAGGTAACGTCTATCCCGGAGGGGGTTTATTATTATTATTATTTACCCATTGATGTAGTACACCACATTTTCTTTAGAGAGCATTATTGCTACATAATTATGATATACTTGCAGCCTAGCTAACTCAATGAGTACTCGTATAATGAGTAAACATTCTAATAAAAATATTTTTTTATCGTGTATCTTATTGTTTAATATTCTCTCTCTTTGTATGATGTGAATGACACTTTGTCTTAGGTATATAAAGTTTTATTAGTTCTTAAAGAAAATATTATCAAAAGAGACGAGTATGACACGTCCTGTTACGGGTCATGCTCTTCTCTTTTGATAACATTTTCTTTTGTTTCTGTGGATTAGGTAGTTTATACGAAAAATTTAATATCTGTACGTACTGTAAACTCAGATTTTGCAGGTCTTATTTCCAAAAAAGATAAATATGTATGAACGAAATATTAGTGCCCTTTTTATCAAAAAGTAAGTAAGTACTAGAATGATATGACCGGCAGTTTATAACAAAAGATGGAGCACCATGAATTAAATAATATCGTTAACTTTAGTTTCCTACTATCTACATTATTTAAATGATTGTATTTATTTACAAAACAAAATAATATTAATAAGATTGAGTAAATCACCCTGACCTGCTAATCTAATCTTAAAGCCATTTTGAAACCAAATTCTAGAACAAAATGTGAATAATAATTGCCAAGTTATATTCATTATAAGAGATTTCTTATGTTTGTAGGTATAATATTATTAACAGGTAATATAGTTTTTATACAATTTGCTTACGAATGTATAAACATTGTTCATTGTATAAGGTAAATTGAGGTAACGCTGAGTGGTCAAGGTACATTATAAAAATAATTATTACGCCATCTCTTAGGAATGCATAAGCATCTCGAGCTTGAATTCACCAATAATACAGTAATTTTTACGATAATATCAAAACAATACACAACAATAGCAGTTACGTGATGAAAAGAGCCGAAAAATGGGTTCTATGGCTTCGGGGAGGCCTACTCCTGGACAACAGTGGCAGAAAATGGGCTGATGATGACTATAATGATTAAAATAAAATAAAGTATCTAAATGCGAAAACTCTATTTGATTCATAAATGTTTTTAAACTGTTATTTTATATGGTTTATCTCATTGTGATCTATGTAATAAGAACTCTTTACTACTTTGACAAATGGTAAACCAACCTTAATAATTCTCTTTTCCGGATCTGTAAATGTCAAAGTTTTGATTCTCTTTTTGAAAGGTATCGCAAAATCTTTGACCCTCTGGTGGAAGATCATCTTCCTGTGGACAGTATCGCCGATAATCATGTCGGAGCACACACACACGCACAACAAACACGACAGTACTAATAACAAGAACACCAAACGCATTTCGATTTTATTTCACATAGTTGCACAAGTATAGCGTATACGACTGTGCGACGACGAATGAGATAACCTCTCGTTTGATAATCGACTGAACGACAATAACTTCACTCCGCTCGTAATTTACACGGTTTTGCTAAAATGACGTCGGCAACCGGCATTTTGATGAGTAAACACGTCCCTAAATGATGTTTGACTGACGAACTATTAAGATAACTAGTGATAGGTCATTTGATGGTTTGTTTATTCAGCCGTAGTTTTGAAACGAACACAATAGGTGATCGGTAATTGTTTATACTGTTTGGTATGTTAATATTGATGATTATTGTGATTTATTTTTAAACGCGGTCAGTAAAACATTTGGGGTCAATAATTATAGTGTTTATTGTTGATGAACGAAATAAATAAAAGGTGATTGTAATTAAAACCACTCGTATTAAAATTGTGATCATTAGGAATCGATTATGATAAAATATGTCCATAAAATATTTAGTTCTGACTTTTCAAACTATATTGACAACCATAACAAATGAAAACCCTCCAAGGCCTATATTACAAGCACGATGCGAAAATCTACCACTTTGTATGTCGGCAGTCGTTATGGGCTATATTGAATTATTAATAGGTATCTAAGCGTTTTGAATTTAATATCGAAGTATCACAGCGCGTATTATTTTAGGCCAAATCGTCACATTTAAATATTAACTGCTTGCTTTCAAACGAACGATAAATAAATATTACAGAATTGACTTTTTATAGCATAAAAATTAGGTGCAAGCGAATTAATATCCTCGTCCTTTTTGAAGTCCGTAAACCAAACCATTTCCTAAATCATCCTGTTGAAAACTCGCCATAGCTATTTTTCTTCGCTGTCAACAGGATGATCAATCTTGTCGTCACTCAAAACTTTAATAAGAAAATTTCTGAAACTTTCATGTCCTGATGGATGCAATTTTTAATATCTTCTCACTCATGTCAAAGTTAAAATAGCTTTTTAAAAGTTGTTTTATGTTTTTTTTTTATGATTTCTCGTGTCGGCACTGTCGTAATTATTGGTTTGTGGTAGCATAATTACTGTGTTCAGTCTCAACTGACACTCATAACTCGTATTTATACATCACTTACAGTTTGTTCGAAATAGCTTTGCCCGTCTGAAGTTGTCTGCAAGTGGGTTTGCAGTGCAAAATTGTATTTTAAAGGCTGTGTGTAAAGACAATTGGGGTTGTAAATGTTTCGCGTTCATGATTATTTTCATTACTAACTTCGTTATTTATGTATAATACCTACACTTAATAAAGTGACTTTACCAACACGGCAGTTCGGAACGACTAACTTCAGATGAGAAGATTTATTTCGAACAAACCGTACTCGTATTATCATGCCTGTATCCCCAAAGGGTTAGGCGGAGCTGTTCTGATGTGCAACCAACAAATCACTGATATAAATTTGAGGTCTCATATAGAAAGTAAGAAAGTAATTTTTATTGACAAGAAAGTAATTTTTATTGACAACACACAATCCACAACAAGACAATTCAACAGAAAAACAAGACAAATATATCTAAAAGAACATAATTTACCATGGAGGGACCAAAGTACCTAATAGGTTTGGCATTTTTGCTGGGGCACCTCGCCGATCGCTTGCTCCGGGCCCATTCGATCATGGCGTTGGCCATGACGCGGACGCGCAGCAAAACCGTACGCGCCGCCATAGTGCCGCATATATATACTGAGCCAACCTATTGCCAATAACTGGGCACAATGCTACTGAGAAAAACTCAATAATACTTTGCTCGGAATCGAAGCTGGAAGGAAGAAGCGATAGTGGCCCAGTGGTAACGGTCCGCGGCCGTACGTATTGTAGGTCGTAGGTTCGAACCCAGATAGGGGCTTTACTTAGTGTAAATTATTTCACCACCATTGCTCTCAAAACGCTGAAGGAAAACATCGTGAGGAAACCGACATATACTAGAACCAAAAATTCGAAGATATGTGACATCTACCAACCCGCACTGGGCCCGCGTGGAGGATTACGGCCCACTCCCTCTCACCGAGAGGAGGCCTTTTGTCCCAGCACTGGGAACATTATAGGCCGATTATGAATCGAAGCTAGCCCGCTAAAAGGAAACCTCACGTCCAGGAACCGCGTTTGTGATACCTACACCAATGAGGCAATTTATAGTGAAAGTACTATCATATTGAAGAATAAACTACATGACAAGGTTTCTTTAATTATATATCTATTACTTTAATAAGAGCATAACTATATCATCATTCCTTTATTTTCTATCTTGCCATTAATTTAAGACAAATCAAACTCCGAGCCCCTCCACAGAATTTTATGTTCAAACGTATAGACATATATTTATGTCGTCAAACAGGCTGTTTTCGCTTATAAATGTACTGTTTGTTCAGTTATTCAAATAGTACCCACTAAATTGACACTGAAATTAGAGACAAAACCATGTTCAAGCAAACATAAATTATATATTCCAACGACTATTGGGGACGAGTAAATTGTAACAAAGTAAATAAGGCATTCTACAAGACTGTAGAAACAGTACCTAAAAAAATTACATATATTTTATAAACTTCACATATTGGGTATTTTTTCTCAATTCAGTCAATTTATTCGCGTTTTGACTGTGACAAGATCGGAATAATATTTTTAACATTATTAAATTACAAGAATTTGCCTTCTGATTAAAAAATAACTTTTATTTTAGCCACGAACAAAACAAATTATAAATAATCAACCGTTTCCCGTTCCCTGAAGCGAGTGGAGGCAGCGGGCTAGAATTGATGCACGGTTCATTTTGAATAATAACCGGTAAGGGTTAAATAATCGCTCTAATTTAGATTAATTGTTCATCTGTCCGCCCTTTCACGTGGGCGTGTAATTTTGTTGCAAAACGCAATGGATTCTGACTATTACACCGTAAAAGCACTAAATTTTTTTGCCGCTTTGAACAATATATACAACAGCAAGTAGTGCTAAAATTTAAGCTCCATTTGTTTTCAAGTATAGCTATAATTCCAGGCTTCTGATACCGTACCACCTGGAACCTCTCTCTCTAAACTTGATCTAGACATTTTAGTCGCATCTCTTTCTCACAACGTAACAAAGACCGCAACACGTGGTGGCACGGACTTTGTCCATCTCGAGAATCGAATGTCGTTTCCGTGAATTATGACCATGCATTGTCTTCATTACTTTTCACCAATGTGTCTTTTAATATAAAATATTAATATCTGCATGAGTCTGTGATTTGAGCGATGATGCTACGGTGTACTAGGCGGTCTCAATAAAGGTACTCAGCTGTTTTCATATATCAAATTAATTCACAATTTTATAGCGTATTGTGTTTAGATGGAAATAGCTTTTTTGATGTGTGTCCTACCTGAGTGGGCGTATCACGACATTACTTAGATAGATGATGTAATTTTTCAAAAGATTGAGTCGTTACTATACAATATAATATGTATTATGTAGTAGTGTTCATCACATAATATATTACACCTTTTATTTAGGAAAGATATCATATTTTTAGGGTTAATATTTCAATAGTCATCAGACAAATAAATATGACGTTTTGCCATATTTTCTAAACAAAAAATGGATAAAAGGGAATTAAACCTGATTATTGACAAATCTTACTGGTATTTTAATTGTAATAAATATTACCCAAATTGATAGAAACTTGAAATAATGCAATCTAAATATTGGTCAATAAGGTCCATTGCCCAATATTTAGATTGCTTCCGTTTTCTGTGATCAGTGGCAGGTTTAATTCCCACATCGAGATTAATAAATATTTGCTTGGACGTTTGTGAGTGTAATGGAGCGTTCGTGATCCGAAATGAATTCTAAGTGCCGTAACGTTGTTATTTCCATATAGTAAAAATAATATTTTGTAAACTATGGATATTTATATTATTTATTATACTTTTTTAACATTATTTCTCTTATAAAAATACAACAAAGATTACATTTGACATTTATTTAGTTCGAACTTAATATTTAGTCCCTCCAAGAAAACAACAGATTTTGAAATACTCAAGTTTTTTTTATTAGCTCAGCTTTAACCATGGTAATAAATATTAGAATCCGGAAATAAATTGAATAACTATTATACTTATTTACTTGTTAAATTTATTTACATGACTTTGTGATCTGTTTTATTTTGTATTTAATATGTACTTAAGTATATTGATGAAGAAACGAAACAGATCACGAACTGCTTCTGCCCGCTAAAACTAGACTAGAAAAATGAACTTTATTTACTACATAATACTCTAAGAAAAACTAGACATGGTGGGTTGTTTATTATACTATATCCGTATATCCGAAACTATTATCCGTTGTCTAGAACGATGCCGGCGGCTATTTCGTAAGCGGGAGGTTTACCGGGGATTTCTACCCTCATAACTGATTCTATCGATATAGCTTCTGAGAATGGTTTGGTATTACTGGATTGTTTATGTATATTGTTATGTCCAGTGTGTCTGGAAACACTAAAACCTTAAGTCGATTGTTTTTGGAAATATAAAGAGTTTTAAATGTTTCTACCAAGTCATATATACCTATGTAAAACTTTTTTTTAAAGAAGCTCACTTGCAATGTGTTTCGCACATTCCTAGTATTCTTGGTAGCCCTTCGTGCTAAGCTAAAATGTTTGTGTTACGAGTGGGTTCGCGTCGGTAATGCAATGGGTGGGATTCGAACCGGCAACCACATGATCGCAAGTCTGACGCCCTTGCCATTAGGCTACCGCCGGTTTTGGAAATATAAAGAGTTTTATATGTTTCTACCAATTCATATACCTATATAAAAATATTTATTTGCCAACCCAACTGCTTTATAACGAGCCAGAAAAGATATTTAATTTATGTGATATCAATTTTTAACTATGAATAAATTTTAAGTGAAATCTTTGTTCATTTTACTTAACATTGCATATACCTACTACTACTACTTATATTACTTCACTATATCATTATATTCTATTAAGTCATTATTCATATTTTATTTGCAATGTTTTTAAAGATTCTTATTCATACAAAATAATATACCTCGTATATTTTTTATTATTTACGTAGTGCAGCATAGCAACAGATTCTTAATGTCTTAAAAAAGAACTGGTTTTATTTCTGCGGTAAACTGGTTAAACACTTTCCCAAAAAACCCTAAATATTTTTCTGTACAGTTTTATAACAAAATAAATCAAATAACACCGTTCTCAAAAATGCCTGTAAAGCAACAGAATACATAACAGCGAAAAACAACTAGTACGACAAAGCGATTCAGATAGTGTGGGGAAAATCCGGAATAAAATCAGAAAATCTCCACTGTAAATAAAAGGGGTGAATATACGAAGAGCCGACGCGACTGGTGCTCGTGAACGACTCTTTTTTCATTGCACTGTGATATATTCCGACAATGCCGAAGATTCGAATCACTTTTTTAAATAAACTCTGGCGTTTGGTATGTGTTGTTCGTTTTGCTTGTTAGCGGAAATGAATTGATGAACGCTGTATGTATTTTTTTCTTAATATAGTTAATTTCCCATTGGACTGGCAAGGTCTTGAGCTGAAATACAAGGCACGCACCTCTGACTTTTTGTCATGTCATTCAAGTCATGTGTGTATTAAGATTTAATTATTAAACGGTTATACTTACTTAGTTTCAAAGTCAAAGTCATCAAATATTTAATTGTGATACAGTGGTTACATCTCACTGCTTGACCATGTTAGGCATACAATACCTAATTTATTATACCACTGAACATACATAGATAGCCTAAACAACACAAAATTAAAGAAAAAAAATATAATGAATTAGCAATGCGAAAACAATAAGCTTTATTTCTGTGATTTGTTGATTGAATAGGGTAGTTGACTCGTGTTGAAAATATAAATAAATATAAGACGTATACCGAAAAAATAACTTAAATCGGCTAGTTAAGATCTAGGATATGTGTTTTAAGTTTTTGGTAGGGATTGCGAGGGAATGCAATGGTCTATCCCTTTCCTGCAAAATTAGTGTTAGTATAGAATTTGTATGACGTATAGGTTCGTGATGTCACAAACCACTATTGTACGCTCTCTGCCTACCATAAAATTAGTGTGTATAACTTCCTCATTTTTTTAACCAATTTTATTTTTTTAGTTGATCGGCTATTTATGCACATTTTTATGAGACAGCAAAATGGGGCAATTTCAATTCCAAACAAAGTAAACACAAACATTGTATGAACCAGATCACTCTAATACACTTCTTGCTGTAAAAATTTACGAAACGCAATTCGTGGCCATGGGAGCTGTTCAAAATTCATATACTTGTTATAAAATTTTCCTTTTACTGCTCATAATCATGACTGAATAGAATAAATGAATAATTTTATATGGAACAGGTATTGTACTTACCATTATGTCTATATTAATGTAAATCAAACAGAAAGTTTTCAGAGATAATGTCTACAAATAGTATCACACGAAGACCTGTATGATAATGATTACCTAAGCCATTGATATAATGTTCAAATTACAATAATATATAAGAGTATTTATATAGAGTTTCATGCGGTAGAATGCCTATAATTGCTCATATATATAAATATAATTTCATTCTGAAAAGCCTAAAAAAAGAAGCTCCAATTTTTCGTCAAGTGTCATCGGCTTAGCGATTTAAAAAATATCGCTCAAGACGGAATTATGATAAGGCTTTCGATCCCAAGTTTGAATAGCTAATGGAATCAGCAAGCAGGAGCACGGTGGAATCGGCTAATGATATTCACCTTCTCGGAAAATTGCTTCCTTTATCCACACACGTCGTCCGTTTACTGGGAATTTAGGCGAGCAATCCGCACAGGGGCGTTGCCATGGCAACCAGACGGAGGCTCATGTGGGCTCCAAAACTTTAAATTGTATTATCATGCGCCAAACACAATATATTTGAAATTTCGAACACAGTTCAGGCGGCATCAATCTTGATAAGACTATTTGAAAACTAATAAGGATTTTCGGAAAGAAAACAGCAGTTACGAGTAAATGCCTACCTCATTCGTATGAAAAATAATTTATCGGATCATAAAATAATAGTTTTTCATATAAAGAACTATATACTCAAATACCATATTAATAAATAAAATAAATATAAAGCGACTTTGGAGACAATATTTCCATCATTGGAATACAACAGGTAAAATTGAATTTATTTGTTTTCATATTTTATTATGTCTTTTGAAGGTTATAAACACACAATCATTTATCTTAAGAAGCATCTTGGAAAGCTTACTCTATACATGTGAAAGTACATATACACAAAATAGCTCCAAAATGTTCCATAAAAAATTACAATAATTCGATAAATTTATGCAGCGAGACCCTTTTTAATCCGGACGAAATGGAATTACATTGGAATTGACTCTGAGACGAAAATTCCATACAACCGGGATTCGGGAACCTCATACCAAAATACGGAACGAGAAAATCTCCATTCCGTTTTACGTTCCATTGAGCTTTGGCAACAATTTTATCGTTAGTCTTAGACTTGAAGTTGAGGAAATGGCGTATTGGATAGCATAAAAAGATTCAAAAGACATCTCATTACTTTAATAGGAGTATTTTTTGATGTTTGTTGTTGGGATAACGAAATATGAAGATACGTATTTTTCTATAAGAGGATATCTTGAAAGGAGGGCGCTCGTTGTCCTTATAAACAAGGCCATTATTATCAGAACTACAGCTCGTAGATCGTGTTAATGTGCTTTTTGGAACATTCTTCGTAAATAAAAGAACAAATATACTGACAATAAAGGAAATACCACTGTTTTCTCGTTCCTCACTTCTGAAGACATAAGTTTCAAGCTAAGTAAATGTGTTGGAACGAATTCAACACTTAATCTTCAAGTTTCCAAAAGAGTAAATCTAGATTATTTGGCGGAATACAAAGGCTCGTTGGCTGAAATTCAGTTTATGGTATACAGAAATGTTATAGTCAAAAGATAGCATTGGCAGCATGTCTAGAAACTTGGTGTGTTCAACAAACTTTGAATAGAAGCCGTTAAGTTCATTGAGTATGCAAACTTTATGGTGTTCATATGTTTTTGGTAGCGAACAATGTTTTAAGCTAACATTTTTGGTTCAAGGAATAGTTTTTCAAGCAAATTTTGTCGATTCACTTAGTCCGATTGGAAATGGGGCCAATAAATATTTAAAAACCTGTTATTTTATTACATTATTCAGTACATATACATTTATACATACAATCACGCCTGTATTCCCCGAAGGGTTAGGCAGAGGTGTACTTAATGTACACCCACAGTTCGCCGGTATATTTAGGTCCCATGTAATAGGGGGCGAGCCTATTGCCATTCACCGGGCACAAATCCAAACACCGTGGTGCCACTCGTAAATTTCATAGAAAATTTTTATAACACTGCTCGACCTGGGAATCGAACCCCGGGACCTCTAGCGTAGTAGTCGAACTTAGGAACACTAGACTAATGAGGCAGTCATAGGTAAAATAAAAACACTGTTATTAAACTCAGAAAATACTTATTGCTTCTTATCATCTAAATACCTCCGTAACCTAATCCTCTTTACTAACCGGAAATCGATCCTTACTGTACGAATCGATGCCGAGTATAGTCGGACGGACATAACGCAAGGATAATTGCCCAGTGCAAATCGATACACGACATGGAGTAGTTAGCGAATGGAGTGCTTACAATCAGTCAAAATTACCTTATTTGGAGAAAAATAACTAGATTATATTTTAACCAAATGGTGCTGATGCAAAAGTTCTGTTCGAATTTATAACCCAATAGATTTAATTTATGTTAAGGGGAACGATGGGACTGGCATACGCTGCGCGTAAAAAACCCTTAAAAAAAATTGATGTAGATATTACCTACATAACTACCATCGAGCCGATAGTTATAATTATAGAACCTACTCTTATAGTTTTTTAATTTCACCCCTCACCACTTCAATATCGGTTGCGTCGTGCTTGCAAATACAACTTTCGAGTAAACTCCAATAAATAATAACTAGAAAATAAAATAACAAGCATTAAAATTCTATTTCCATGGTGAGTTTTTTTTTTTTAAAAAAAAGCTTACTAGCAATGTGGGTCACACATTACTAGTATTCTTGTTAACCTCTCGTGCTAGGCTAAATGCTTGTGTTACGAGTGGGTTCACGTCGGTAGTGCAATGGGCGGAGTTCGAACCGGCAACCATATGATCGTAAGTCCGACGACCTAGCCATTAGGCTACCGACGCTTAAAAGACGTAGTTGCGGCAATAACCATATTTTTTTGTGTGCCTGCCCGAATTGCCTTTTCAGTCCATTTGCTTCTTAATCTGTGCTAGACGGATATCCGCGCGGGCTAGCACTAATTGCCTGTTGGCCGCAGTTGAGGGGTGGCATTAGTTCCGACTATTGATTTGATGATGGAGGCATTGCCGGTGCGTTTTGTTTGTGACCATAATATACTTACCGTCACTATTATGCATCGTATATTATTGATCAATGAAAGCGGACAGCATAAATACGCAGTACCTATACCTACTGCGTATTTATACTACCACTACACCGATGAAAAAGGTTATTTTTATGGTGATCACCTAGATATTTTACTCCTTCAAGTGTTACTAAAAACTAAATTAACAAGATTCCATTAATATGTTCTTCAACAATGTAGGTATTTGTTTAGTAAAATAACGTTACGTAGTATTGGATGTATTGTGCATATTGATGATTATTCACGATTTCAAGTAGGTCCTTTTATTCAACGGTGATAAAAATAATAAAAGTTTATGTTTTTTATGGGATTACTCGGCAAACGAGCAGGCGAGCCACGTGATGGTCAGTAGTCATCGCCGCCCATGGACATCTGTAATATCAAAGGAATTGAAGATGCGTTGCCGAGCCAAGGAAAAGGGAGGGGAAGGATACAGGGAAGGGGACTGAAGGGGGAATTGGGCCTCCGGCGCTCCATACTCACCGTACGAAACGCAACAGTATACATACTGCTACTTGACGTCGATATTCTGTGGGAGGGTAGTACCAACTTCCACGGTCGTGCCGACCCATTCATGCATGGCATGGCATAGGTAGCATGTAGACATGCCAGCAGGCACGTCTTTACCAGTGGATTTCTTGTATGTGCAATCTTATGGCAGGACCAGACATTAAAATTTCATGGGTCTCAAATAGAATCAAAGGACGCTGACTTTTCGAAAGTTTAATCTCTAAATCTTTTTCAAATTTTATATAATAGATGGCGAAGAAAAAAATACGGGGAAACGTACCTGAAATTCTTGAAAGATTCCACAGAATGCGATTGGCCAACCTACACTCAACCAGCGTTGTGGAGTCTAGAATAAGACGGGTTATTCAATAGTCTGACTCTCAGAGTAGGCTCATGAAGTCACCTACATATACGACAAACTTCAACTGAGCTGGTTATCCAATCGTTTGTTCGTAGATCTTCAAAGAGAAGCTACTTCTAATATTTAGGTACTAAAAATAAAAAATAAGATGACCTCCGAAACCCATCTGTGTCATGGAGAATAATCGGGTACATAATATTAAAATGTAGTGTACAGATTTTACTCTGCCTCATTAGTCTAGTGATTCCAAACGATTGTCAGTTACACCGATCGATTTTCAGGCCGATCGGTGTGACTGGGTTTTTGTAGGAAATTCTCAGTACAGAGTTTTGATATGTGGCCGGTGAATGGCAATAGGCTCGCCTCTTAAACATACCGACGAACTAGGGTGTGCATTATGTACCTACATCTTTGCTTAATACTTCGCTTCTACCTGCTGCTGCTAAGTGGTATTGGGTAGCACCCACAAGTTCTAGAAGAAAAGAAGTACCTATGTTACAATGTTTTTTTTTTTTTTTTTAAAGCCTACTTTCAACGTGGATGGCACATTACTAGTATTCTTGTTAACCCTTCGTACTAAGCTAAATGCTTGTATTACGAGTGGGTCGGTAGTGCAATGGGTTGGTTCCGAACCGGCAACCACATGATCGCAAGTTCGACGCCCTAGCCATTAGGCTATTATGTTTACCTAAGTAGTCATAGGAAATAGAGGTTCATAATGAATTGATCGGCGGATATCGAACCGGACGGGCTAACTCATGCTAATTGCTGAGTACTCGTGTCAATACAATGACAAATGGTAGTGTCCGGTTGATGAGCGTTTTTCCCCCTTTCAATATTTAATCGAAATGCACTTATGTTCTTGTGATGTACTCGAATATTCTAATGTTACTTTAGCTTCTATGATGGATGTGTTGTTTTGTTCAGAAGGAATAATGGTTTGAATCGAAAATAAACAAGAGTTTAAGATTTGTATTTCATCCTAGTAGCTTTTTCCAAACTATGTTCGAACGAGACTGCCTCATTAGTCTAGTGGTTCTAAGTGCGACTGCTACGCTAGAGATCCTGGGTTCGAACCCCAGTTCGAGCAAACTGTTATTGAGTTTTTTCTATATAATTCCCAGTAATAGCTTGGTGTCTGGATATGTGCTCGGTTGATGGCAATAGGCTCGCTCTCTAATACATGGGACCTAAACATACCGGCGAAGTGTGGGTGTACATTAGTACACCTCTGCCTCACCCTTTGGGGAATACATGCGTGATGGTATGTTATGTATGTTACGTAATGTACGAAACGACTACCATCAGATGGATCGGCTGTCAAGCTTTTTTTGGCTATGAATATCACTGAGTGCAGTTATAGCCAAATGAAAATTACCATTGGACTGCCAAGTGTAAGGTCTCCAGTTCAAATCCTAGGCTCTGACTTCTCTATGTCATGTGCATAATAATAATTGTTTATCACGCGGTAAAACAGTGAAGGAAAACATTGTGAGGAAAGCTTTGTATGCCTGAGAGATTTTCTTGAAGCGGTATTTTATAGAAAAATTAAATAAAGCTTTGCTCGACCTGGGAACTCAAATTATCCGCACTTGCGTCTGTCACACCAAATTAGGCATTTCTATGAAGATTTAAAAAATACTTTTTTAAATTATTCTTCCAAATAAGTCTCCCTCGCTTTAGTATTTAGGGGAAGAATCCCACTTAACGTCTCACGGCATCAGCTTACGAATTGTGTCTCATTTTAAAAAGTATAAGACATTTTTGCAAGATGAAATTTCAAGAATGCTCTTTCACGACGACAGCTGAAAGCGTCATGAGAGCCAGCGAACTTTCTTGCGTGCGACGTGTTAAAGTAGAGGCACCATGTTATGAGAAAATAAATCTTTTTCCTACTTTTCCTTGGTTTTTTCCTTGCCCCACATTATTTTTCCTAAATCGTGGGTGGGTTAACAGTCCCTTTCATTCTGGCGCACAACGATCAGTATACTATACAAATAATAACATTTTTTGTAGATCTGATGGTCTGTACCAACCAAATGTCATAAAATATAGAACTAGGTATCTAGGAAGTAATATATTCCATCATGCCTGGATTCCTCGAAGGGTTAGGCAGAGGTGTACTTAATGTAGGGGGCAAGCCTCTTGCCATTCACCATTATACTGAGAATTTCATAGAAAAACCCAATAACACTTTGCTTGACCAGGGAATCGAACCAAAGACTTCCAGCGTAGCACTCACGCTTGGAACCACAAGACTAAATAGTAATATATTTCTTGAGATATATATGAAATATGTAGCATTTTGTATTTAAGGTGCCGATTTAGTTACTTACCTGCAAGCGTTGAAGGGGTGATTCTACTCGTCATACAGACCAATTTTTCCGGTAAAAAAGACGACTTTTCACTTTACTTTTGTATGGGACTTGGGAAGGTGATATTAATTTATTACGAATAGGGTATGGATATATGAAGTCAAATTAGTTGCCGCAACCAAACACTGACAGTCTGTTTGCTCTGTAATTTTATAAGAATATCAGTGCAACGCAAGCATAATGAGGTCGCAGCAATACGCGGTAGAAAGACGGTCATTAAGTTTCCTGCGCCCGCGTCGAATTATACCTACTCCTGTACCCGTCATCCATCCTGGGACCAATGATAATTTTCATGTTATAGTTTCCGAATTCTATTACATACAACATTTAATTTTATATGACGACTGGTAAGCAGTGACAGGATTTAAATGATTTGGCGCTCCTTAGCCAATTAGCCTCATTAATTCTTGCACTTTTTACATCATAAACTTAATATACAATAAATCATATTGCTTGTCAAATAATACTAGTGTATCAAAGTGTGACAAAAGTGTGTGCGCCAGACATGAAATATAATATATATAATATTATAACATAATTCTTAATCTAAATCTTCCTAATTCTAGTTCGGCTTCTAGTCTTTCTAGTTACAGCTGAATATCTATTTTTTACCTACTAATTTCTGGACAACACCGATATCCTAAAGATAAACTCACTTTAATTAAAGTAAGTAAAATATAACTAACAACAGAGATTAATGACTACAGGCAGTCACGAGCTGACTTTAATACCATTGTGCATAAATATTATAATCTTAATTAAGGGCAGGATCATAAATAATTGCGATTACTTTTCTCTCTCGGTATTCTGTCGACGTTAAGTACTGTCTGCATTATGCAAGGAAATTAATCCAGGATTTATATCAATCGATAATGAAATACGGATGCAAGCTGAAATGTACTTGGTTTTCGGAATAATCAGCATCGATAAGTCAAAACAGTAAATCAACTTTATGTTAGTTTAACAATCTGAGACCTTGGCGTATAACATGATCATTAAAAATTTTATAATTAGATGATAATTAATTTAATCTTTGTAATTATATTTTCGTTAGCGCTCTTTGGGGAAGGCCTATGTTCAGCAATAGACGGCAATAGGCTGATATAATGATGATGATAAATTATATTTTTGTATAGGTACATGAAAAACAATATAGTTTGAGTATCGGAAAAATAATAAGGGTCATAGCCAGTCATTGTATTCGTATTGTGACATTTATGATATTATTATCGAAAAATTCCCCGCTCTCGCCTATTGCACTTAACGGCAGTTTGTTTTCCTAACTAGTGCAGTTTTTACTACCCGTAGGGTTCATAATATTGAGCGTTGAATTCAAATATGTATGAAATTCTGATGAATTTTAATCCGATGAATTATTAAATAGTTCTAGATCAAAAAATATTGTTTGTGATATGGTATTTGTGTTAGTCCTGAAACGTTCTTAGTGTTCTACCAATAACCCTGTACATATACGTGAATTCACAGTCAATATCATCATTACCTATCATATCATCAATATCACATATAGGTAACACAGTTTTAGGAATAAAAGTTTAAATCCTAGAACTCACAAATCCATGGAGAATGTAACGCAACTGGATTGTAGCATGCTCCAGATGGATATGTTTGTTCTTTGTGAAGAATAATGCCTTTGTGCCGGGCATCTAAAGTCACTTTCTTGAAATGACTACACAATAATGTTTTTGCAGAAAGTAGACTTCTTTGAACAATCTTGTGCATGTCTAAGTTTTATCCCTTTGAATGCTTCGGTAAGCACAGAAGTTTAACTCGGAAGTTGAACATGAACATTGAAATATTGACATTTACTGCTGACACTGCAACTTCAATTTCATATGAAAACTAACCAACCAAAGGTTTCATGTTTTTAAAATTTTGGTAAGATTGAGGCTTCGATTGTTTTCTTTAATTAATTCCAAAAAGTTTTAAATAAAAAGATTTATGTTTTTGCAGTTTTAAGGCAAATAAAGTATGCCAGTTACTTTGGAATGAAGGAGTTATCTGTTATGCGATGTTGTGTATGCCTCCCTTCCTAAAAAGTTTAAGAAGATAATGATTATTAATTATACCTAATCAACAACAACAGTTCCGAACTTTAAATAATCATTTTATTTTGTACTAAAATGAAAATAATTTTACATTCAAATACATTTTCCAACTTGACTGATCCAACAAACTTCATTCTGTAAGATTAAGGTAAGACTAAAGAGCAATTTCTCCTTGTAGCTAACCTTGTTCTTATATGTATATATATATCTTTCTAACATATCTATATACTTATCGTTTCATAGTAATAGCAGCCAATTTTACAAGTCAATCGTACTTAATGGGTAGACCGTATATGGGGCTTGTAGACCAACTTAGCGATAGCAACCAAAACTCATTTGCATACAGATTTGCTGAACTTAGATGTGCTTTACAACCACAACAGCACTTGAGCTAATGAGGGCGATATTTTGCTCTGTTGACTCAGGAAAATGTTCAGAATACGCACACTAATTTGTCGAATAAACGTAACATATTACTTACCACAGCTTTATTAGCCACAGATAGACAGTGTTGGATAGACAGTTTTGTTTTGAATTGTCTTCTTGATTCACACCCCTGGTTCTGCAGTTGCAATGATCATAATGATACTCGTATATCTACATACCCTCGCAAAGTATTAAATATCCTAAGCATAATACATAAGCTACAATATATTTAGACGAAAGAGACATTAAAGATAACTTCTTAATTGTGTTAGATGCTTAAACTTTGGAAGTAACTCCTCGTAAACAAGATCCTTATAATAGTTCCTTGCGAAGTGGCAATGTTGTGTGGTCTAAGTAAAACGTGATTATGCCACTGAAATGTCTGAGTACAATTCACTGTGGCAGAACAGCAAGCGGTCCAACTGATGGTAGGTGGCAACCGCCGCCCATAGATAGACTGGCTGTGTTCTTTAAGCATTGTTGAATCAATGCGAAGAGAACACGAGCAAGCCGCTGCTTACTGTTAGGAAAAAGGGAGGAAAATATGAAAGAAGGGGAATGAGGAAGAAATTGGGCTCTTACCGAACTTAACGCAACAGTATGCATACTGCTACGTAACGCTCATATTCTTTGGGAATGTAGTACTTTCCCGGTCATGCCGACCTATTCATTCTGGCATGCCAGCAACACAATACTACAAACACCAATAAACTTTTTTTTTTCTTTTTTTTCATTTCAGATTTTCCATTTAATTCTTGGGTGTTTTAAAGAGCTTTCACGAATGATCATATACTTAAATGATGTCCAGCGCACCGTTAGTAGGTCAGCGTCACACATTAGTTTAATCATTTTTAGACATGGAGTATGTACGAACGACTAAGCAGGCTATACATTTGAAGTATAAACTCGCTTCTTATTGAACGGAAAGCCTTTACGGTGTCGGCTTATATTGGAAATATCCAACTTATGTAGCTGTGTGTAGCTCTTATTGTAAATTCTATTATATTAAAAATATTTCACCTATTGTATCGTGTTGTAGGTTTTTTGATTTTATTTGATTACACTAAACAATGGCGCCGGTGTTTCCAAACTGACGAAGAATTGCCAGGATCAATACGGAGCATAATTTTGCTGTAGTGGTAGTGACAATTAACAATGGCTATCTCAAAACATGATACTCGCACCTACCAATAATAGGGTCCTAATAAATAGATACCTCAATCTTTTGACTTACACCGCTCATAAGCTGTGATCCTATTGTACCACTATCCGCAGAGGTCTGAGGCTGAGATGAGACGCTAAAAGCATGTTGTCGCCTCCAATTTGGCTCCACTGTCACATTCCACTCTAGCTCCTCGGCGTTGATACAATTTTCCCTTTCGCCGTCCTATGAAATATTAGAAAGGCAACGAGTGACGTGACGCGAGTGTATATGTGGTCGATTGAGTACGAGTAGTTGGATATGACGTCATAAATGTGTTAAGAATCAGGGTTTTGTATTTATAGAATTTTATGTAGCAGGTATGTGAAATAAGCTGAGATATATCACTACATTATTTAGAGGTTATATAATTTCACTGACGCACGTAGTGGACTCATAAGAACAAAACAATACATTTTGTATTGTTTCTATAATATGGCGCTTGAAGGGTTTTTTATTATCATAATATTAAAGACTATCTATAACTGTATTTATATAACTTCGGTTGTACTCGCATTAATCTATACCTATGACTGATAGAAAAATACTATTACCCATGCATGTATAATCGCATACCATGCAGATTAATCATAAACTCGCATATAAAATCGTAATATCACTCGCTTAAACGGCAAAGAAGAACATCGTGAGTAAAACTGGATACCTACCTGAGAGATTTTCTCGACGGCGACAACCCGTGAAGTCTGCCATACCGCAGTAGGCTAGGCAAGGTAAACTATAAATATAACCCATCTCACTCTACGAGGACCATGGCCGGAAAAAGGACATAAAATACTGTTGACGTTAACGCATATAAATACAAATTAAAATTTCACACGTGAAAATTATAGCTTTGCAATAAATTTGTATTTATGTTAGTCACTATGTAACAGAATGTTCACACAACCGTTGCATATTTGCGGTTTCTGGGACACACTCATATAATGCCACAGAAATGTTATTACACATTAAATCATAGCATAGTACGCTCATACATTTTACCTAATGCATTATCCCGTCTTGTAAACGGCCCATGTGTTACAACCCTTATGGCTTAAAATAACAGTAAATTACAATTGCAAATAAAATTTTACATCGTTTTTAGAATAGCCGAGCTATTCTAGTACGCACCGCTACACGTCGAGCTATACAAAGCCAATGTAAGCTGACCTCTTATGACACCGAAAGTGGATACAATACGAGATAAGCTAATATATTGTACGGCTATAGATCAGGTGTGTACAAAATATTTACAGTCTCACATGGACTTATGTAAGTAAAACTTTAGATCGATGCAATAATTTGTATTTACTTCCATTGCTCAGGAGGAGGCCTGCAATGGCCAATGATAGCAAAGGCTTCCCCTTAATAAATGGGAACTAAACATACCGGCGAACTGTGGGTTTACATTTGTACATCTCATCCTTCGAGGAAACCAGGCAAACAGATGGTATGTTGTTGTTCAAAGTATGTATAAATTTATAATTACATTTGTTTTTGTAATTAAAGTATATTAATCAACATTGTTTATACGTTGTCTTATCAATTTATTTGCAAGACTTTATAGTAATAGCAAATTATGAGATACACAGTGTTAATGCTAAGTGACTTAGAACGTAATAAACTGCCTGTGTTGAGAAGGGATAACAAGTTGAAGGATGATGGATGAGCGAGGTCAATAGGGGTCGTCGGTTGTAACTGCCACTGAAATAATTATACACCCGTAGGTATATGTGAAGAACAGGAAAGTAACAATTTGTTAATATTAATACTCTTAAATTAAGATAATATCTGATATAAATTAATTTATATCTAATTTTTCGTAATGCATAGCTGTATTCGCAAAATGTAATGAATCTTTTTGACATTCTATGGGGGTGCTCGATGTCAAGTAGTAGACGTCCTTCAGCTGATGTAGCCAGTATTATTCACATGATGATAAAATAATGCATGCGGAAATACATACGCGTCTCCTTAAACTCTTCCTTTTTTTGTCGGTAATAAATGCCTGAGCAAATTGGGAACGTTTCCTCCGTTCCAAGTAAAGAGATCAATTTTTGTATGGATAAAAAAGTATACATTTTTATGGCACTAGGGAAGGTATGTATGAAAGTTTTTAGTTTCTTTGATGTATGCCAGACTACCTGGTTATTGACTTCTTTTCTCTTCAGCCCATCCAAAGGTTGTCTTTAAGAGATCGCCTTTAGCGATAAGACCGCCCATTGTACTTATCTATAATTTACAACATGTACTTGTCATTGTTTTGGTGTACAATAAAGAATATTCTATCTATCTATGTGGGGCTCTTACTTATATAGTCACGGCCACGACTGTGCCAGGCTGTCGTCAAGCATTTGCTCGGTCACTTTAAAGGGTGAAGCCTGTCCTCACACTACAATAGGCTGCAGAGACAGTTCTTAAGGGACTGAAACTTATGCAGTAAATATACTAATATACTAGTACTAATAGTAATATACAAAAGATATTTGTATTTCGCCTAAATCACCAGAGAATTTATTACTTAAAAAAGTTGTAAAGCAAGTTGTTTTGGTAGGTCAACTACCTAGGAGCTTAAGGAATAAATTATTTGTAATTTATTTTAATAAACAGATACTTTTTTCCAAGGTCTATAATTTTTTTCTCTCTTAAAACGCTTAACCCTTCGGTAATACAGATGTACAAGAGCATTTAGTGTCAAAATTCATCTATGAAAAGTTGTCTGCTTACTGTAAAATAATCCTTATCCGATTAAAAATTAGAATTCTATTTCGAAACTCTACATCGTTTTATCTAACACAAACAATTTCCGCTCCAGCTTTTAGTTCGGTATAAAACATTGGAGCATAAATAAAGGCTCGTTCAACGGTTGCGGGTGACATTGCGGTTTTAGGGATAAACCCACACGACCTATAGGTGTGGTGTACATAAGAGAAATGTTACTATGCAAGACCTCTATATCGCTCGCTCGTACATTTTGAAACCGCAATCCCGCCACGTATGCAGCTGATGTGTTCTAAGCTTTATTATTTTAAATCCATACAAATAAATACATACTCTGTTTGTTATTTTCTATCATAGTTTGAATATGTAACGATCCTTTCACACTGTATCACAGAACATTGAATACCTACAATATGGAATAAATTCGTCGTTTGAACATTGAATACAACGTTTCTTTTGATTTTATCTTACCATCCCCTTCTTCGATTTTATATATCCACATTATCTCCAAAACCTCTCTGTAAAAATGTATTTCGTAAATAGGAAATTACTGATACAAATAAAACAACCAATTCTGCAAAATAAATAGCATTTATTTAATGTAAAAAAATGTTTACCGCGCGACTCGCATATATACAACCGCCTGACATCAACCGTCGGGCCGTAGCCCGCCAGGCAAAAACACCTGCCTGGTTGGAGGATCCTCCCTTTGGTTGGAGAGGCAACACATCTCGCCTCTCTACAAGTCTGATCTTTTGACTATATAAAAAAAAATAACAACAAATTGATAATAACATCAGTAAACGGCGTAAAAAATTGGTAAAAAGTTACCAGCTTCATGGAATACGATTTTTTTAGTGAAAATGTGTTTCTTTCAATTGTCTCTTCTTGTTCTTCATGTGTTTCTTTCAATTGTCTCTTCTTGTTCTTACTTTGTTAGAATTGCCAAAACCGTACAAGAGATCTCGATTTACCGTCGTATTATCGTCATTCGAATTATTATGGAGTTAATTTCATTAAGGTGGTTGCACACTTGTAACATCTCGCGCGACGCGATCGTAGATTGCAGAATGGCCTTGTTGATGAGCGGTCATCAGCCAAAAAATCCGGAAAGTTGCTCGCAGCAGATGTTACAACTATTCAGCTACTTCAATTTTCTGTCTATGAGTAGATGCCTATATCATAATCCAGTTCTTTCCCCGGCGAGAGGCAACACATCTCGCCTCTCTACAAGTTCAGACTTGTAGAGAGGCGAGATGTGTTGCCTCTCCAACATACATAGTCACATTCACGTACGTAGTTCACATACATAGTCAAAAGATCAGTCTTTTGACTATATAAAAAAAATAACAACAAATTGATAATAACATCAGTAAACGGCGTAAAAAATTGGTAAAAAGTTACCAGCTTCATGGAATACGATTAAGTTTTTTTTAGTGAAAATGTGTTTCCTTCAATATTGTCCTTACTTTGTTAGAATTGGCAAAACCGTACAAAAGATCTCGATTTACCGTCATATTATCGTCATTCGAATTATTATGGAGTTAATTTCATTAAGGTGGTTGCACACTTGTAACATCTCGCGCGACGCGATCGTAGATTGCAGAATGGCCTTGTTGATGAGCGGTCATCAGCCAAAAAATCCGGAAAGTTGCTCGCAGCAGATGTTACAACTATTCAGCTACTTCAATTTTCTGTCTATGAGTAGATGCCTATATCATAATCCAGTTCTTTCCCCCTTTCGCTTTTAAGTCTCAGATTGACGTACGTAAAGCCAATGCCTCCAGCAGTAACGACGGCTGTTGCATTTGTGTGTTTGTTGTCATACGCCATGATGCTCTGAAACAATTGTATGGATTACTCATCAAACATTCATACAAGATGCTGTGAGGGAACGACTACCCGTGTTAAAATGTATTGTGTCTCAAAACATATGGGATAATAAAAAAGACACTTGGTTTGTTTGGAGGCTCCCCGTAATCTTTTACGACGGTAAAAATAAGGGCCTCGAAAAGGATAGTCGAGTGTCCTCTGAATCGGTTAAAACGTCTTTTCCAACATACATTTTATTTCAGTATTTATGTTATCCGCTAAGGTGCCTCATATTATAAATACTCGATTCTAGGCATCATCAGCAAATCAGATAGCTAACGAATGAGGAGTGTGGTTCTTTGAAGCCCCAATAAATTAAGTAAAACCCATTAATCTCCAAGAAATGTGTTCATGTATCTATAGACAACACATATTATATAACAATGTTCTATCGTCATCTTTCTGCTGTTTCCCCAATTTATTTGGGGTCGGCACCCATGTCCTTTTCTTCCATTCTTCCTTATTAGTCGTCATCTCATCCTTTAATCCCTTTTCCATCATACGGGACTTAACACAATATAACAATGTTCCGAAACCAAAATGTGAATTTTTATCTATTTCAACCGACTTCAAAACTTGTATGGATTGTATGTTTGTTACGCGATATCTCCGCCAATTATGGATAGATTTCAATGATATTTCTTTTATTTGGTAGGTCATACTTCAGAGGTAGTCCTGTTAAAATTGTATCGAAATCGATTGAGCGATTTTTAAAAATTCTACTAAAATATAAAATTGTTTACATCGATGATATTACCGTTTACTCCGAAACATAGTACTTATTATAAACTTAATTAAAACTTTCCACTAAAAATTTAAATAATAAAATTACTTTTCACAAAAAAGTAAAACCGCCTATGTCTAAAACAGTTTGGGAAGTCGGTGGCGAAAACAAAAGAACCACTCAAATTGAAGCCACCGACTACCCAAACTGTTTTAGACATAAAATTATTTTATTAGTCTTTGAAGGCGGTTTTACTTTTTTGTCAAAAGTAATTTTATCACACATCTAAACTACACTGTGGTTGTATCACGTAAAAAATACATCGTACCGTAACTACTTATAGGTAAAGTTATAGTTAGTGATATTAAGTGAACATCACTATACCCTACAAATTATTACGCTGTATATAAAATGACAACTTCTTCTACAAAACACCGACTTATCCATGTTTACACTCCCTCGAATTAAATCCAGTCAATACCAAATGAACCAATGTTTTTATATATAAAAATGTATGAAAGTAAACAATATATTATTTATAAAGACAAAATCGATAATGTACGGAACAAAACGAATACATTGCAAACACTGGCGGTCAAGTAATTGGTAACCCATACAATTGGTGGCGTGTCTGACTTCCTTGAAGCATCTTGAATATTTGATGATCGAACAAATTGTGTTGACTGAACCGATAGGCAAGAAGCAATGAAAGGAAATTGAGGGAAATCCTTGGAATCGACAAACATTGCACGCATAATTTATTAAGGTTATACGGTAGAAAAGTTTGTGTAAGCTAGACAACGTGGCGCCAAAGCTACTAACATTGTTCTTTAGATTTTTTTGTCGAATATTGGATTTGATTGTCAGATTTACACTATCATCAGTACTTCAATGTCGGGACATTCAGGACCCAATCGATTAAATCTAGACTAAAGTTTACGTTTAGGTTTAAGTTTAGTTTTATTTCAATTCCTAGTACACACGGCTACCAGGTCAACCTATGCAAATCCAGTTTGAGCTGATCTCGCATTGTATAGGCTTCCCATACAATAGAGGTCAGCGTAAACTGGTTTTGTACAGCTTGATGTGTAGCCGTGCGTACCCACCATTCTTCGAAAAATGCTACTTTTTTTTGTTTTACGGTAGTAAATTTTGATTACACGGTCAAATAAGCGATTTAATTTTCTCACTAATAATATACTTACATTAATCATAGAATGTCCACTGAAGAAAACATTTTTTACACGCTTTATAAATGGAATTGCGGCATAATATGCTCTTGTGTGGTGCACCATATGCCTATTATTATTCGTGTTTCCTAATATTAAATGATCGCACGTTGCTACGACAAACAGACAGGCTAAACACACAAGTACTGGAATCTTCATAATTTCTTACACTTCTTACAAATACAAAAAGACACGACGACGATGCACAGTGAGTCAGAACGGAATGAATGAATTGAAATGATTAAATATCTGAGACAAGTATCAACAAGAAAGGTCGAGATGGGATTACAATTGGAGCGGAGGTCAGTGGGAGTGATAGTTGTTGAAATAACATAATAATGTATTCAGCACAGTGTTAAGTGAGATTGTTTTTATATGAACATATGATAACAACTAAATCTATACTATTCTTTGTCTAGGCAAAGGAATTAGATGACGTAAATTTCGTGCTCTGATTAGTGGTCTCCTCTATTCGTGTTTTAGCTACTCGGTATAATGAATGGATGATATGAAATGGATTACAATGATAACTTGGAAAATTAATAGTAATACTATCAAAATTGAAGTAAGTACTTATTCGTAAGTTATTTTGTTAGTTTTTTTAGGAATTAGATAACAGAATATACTATTGAATTTTCCACAAAGTTAACTCTAATTATATAGAGGATGTCTATAGTTTATAATATAGTTTCTATGCCAATTCTATCTTAAACTTAAAATATTGTGTATGGAAAACAGTAGCGATAGCTCTACGGGCAACTGAACTGAACTTTTAAATTAAGAAGAGAATTGAAATTAGAGCTTTTGTTGAAACCGTTAGGCTAGCCGCACACGCACAATATTATTGTCAATAAAGTGCATATTGTCAATAATATTGTGTGTGTGCGGCCCGTATTGCGGTATTGATCAATATTATTGTAGATTTCCAGAAATTCTGATATTGTCACGTCAATATCGGGGGGAGGCAGGGTTATTGTCAATAATATTGTCGCGTGCGGGCGCGCGGCAATATTTTAGTTGATGAACTGATTTCGAGGCAGACGGACGTTCTTATTTTTGTCCAAAATTACGAATAATTATACAGTATCCATAGCGAAAATAGTATTGATAATACTAATTACACGTAAAACAAATATTTTTCAGTATTTAAATTATTTTAAACGGAATATTTATCCAGCATTATGGAATACAGTCATCTATAAATACGATATCCATTCATCCAGGAAAACATAAGTTGCTCGATATTTTTAAAAAAATATAAAAAATAACTTTTATTGTTTATTTATTGGGTTAAAATCAAAGAGATTTAATAGTATATTAAATGTCTTTGTATATTAAATGTCTTTGGTTAAAATGATTTCACTCCGCTTTTTTCTTATCTAGTCTTAAATCCATCGTTTCTTTCCTGATTGCCTTATTTTATTAGAGAAAATTCATGCAATACTTAAGCAACAATTTTTTTCTTTCTGTCCATTATATAAAACGTGTGCATACAAATCTAGCTGCTGAGCGACTAAATTAGATTTTACCACAAAATATTGACAATAATTTTTCGTAGTGTGCGGGAGCATATATTGAGGAATATTATTGACAATCTTGTATTGACAATATTATTGCGTGTGTGCGGCTAGCCTTATAATTTGTGAAATAAAGTTTTTTTTATATTGACGATCTTTTCCCGCCCTGTCTCTTAAACAGATATGTTTTGTTTAATGTAGATAGTAACTACCTATTATCTTATAAACGTGTAAAACAGTCATTTTAATCCAAAAGCAAAAATACAAACTGTAATGAAAGTAAACAAATTAAACACGAATTAACTTCAGTCAAACAAATTAACGAAGGCAAACGTTTTAACTTGCCGTTAAAATATTGTGTTACGAACAAAATTTAATCAAACAAACCCACACCTATGGAATAAAGCTTTAGTCCGTTTAATAAGGAAGGGTTGCACGCACCGACTCAGACAATAGGAATCGGACTGAAGGCATTCTCCATTTTATACGAGGGTCCGTAGAAAGGGTAGGTACGTATTAGTCCCAACAACGAATCCATTCCCGGTCTTCCGGCAAAATGTTGGAAACAATCTACTCCCTGTTTTATAAAAGCCGTTGTCAGAGTTTTACGTGGAAGCTCCAATCGATATTTTTGTGAACAATGCTTTCGTTAACGGATGGGTTAAACGTTTCTATTGCAAAGTTTTATTTGTCGAACTGATTGTCGTTTTCAAAGATATGAATTTTCTAATGAAAGAAATTTCCTAGTGAAAGAAAAATTCGATCTCGGGTTGATAGTCGTTTATTTCTAAAGCACTACTTATTTCAAAACGATTAGCATGTACTTTTTCAAATTATCTTTGTAGTAATAATGCCTTATTGTCTACAAGTAATCATCTCAGAAGAATGAACACTAAGAAATGGTTTACACGTAATTTATTAATTACAGTCCCTTTAGATTAAAGACTACGTATTTAACCCATCCAAAACATGAATTGGCCAAGTATTGATATAAATTATCTACGATTTCAATATCAGAATTTACATCCAAAATTTCATAAAAGTGTTTTATCCAAAATTACTTGTGCTAAAAGCAGTCACCATTCCCTTTTGTGTTCTCAATTGCGACAATTTCACTTGTATAAGAAATAAGATAAATCTTTGATTGTAAAGAATGACAATATCATGTCATATCATTTCAACTCGCACTGTTATTTTTTATTTTATATCCGGTTATTATGTCTCAGTTGAATACACGAAACTATATCTATAGGTCGGCTTTTGTATGTGTGTGAATTAACGATGCAGGATGTCGTGTCTTTATAGTTGCTATTTTGGGTGTAGATATTATAGTAGAGAATAGAGTAGAGAATTCAACATCTATAAAATCCTCAGTGTCTAATTGGTTGTACCAATTTCCCGGGTAAGACCGAGTGAGACCTTTAAAAAACCATAGATGTAAAAGAAGCTATTATTGCAGGAAAAAGGAATAAAATCATTCATATTTGCATTATTAATTTAAAGCATCAAGTAAGAAATGTACCATGTCCCACGCTGTCAAGTATATCAAAAGCAGAAACTTTTAAGTTTCCTATTGTCGTACAAACTTTATCAAAGCGATTGCAACATAGAAAGAACGGAGCCAATAAATACATACGTGTCCACACATACTATTACAGGAAATGTAGAAGTTTCAAAAGTATTATCGCTGTGGAGTTTGATAAAAGACTGTCGTTCTCGTAACGACTGTAGGGGGGTAAGGGGTGGAAACATTTGGTGACAAGAGTCTCTAATGCGCTCATCTATCTGAAGTAATCCCATAAAATTTTGTGGCATGTTTGCATGACGTTGCAGAAGTGTCGAGTGTGAAAACTTAAATTTTCATCAAAATACTAGCAGATCTAAAATTTTCGCCTTCAGGATTATCTTTAATCCACCTTGTTCTTTCAAATTTTGAAATTGTAGATCCAAATCGCCAAACATTACGACTCAAGCGAGAGACTCAAGGTGACGCCTTTATTGATAGAAAGAAAAAAATATTGATAAATAGATGCAATACGAATTATTTTGGTTTTGTCATTTTGATTGATACTACAATCTATCAAAATAATTCTGTATGTATTGTATCCAATATCAATAAAACTATATTATAAGAGAATCAATAGTAGTGTTTTAAAGTGTTTGTGCTCGTGTTGTTTGTTTTGCTGCTGAGCTAAGCTTATCGATGTCGGAAAAATTGTGCTGACTTTTGAACTGGGATTTGCCATTTCTATTGTACAATGTAGCTGTAATGCATTCATTGATATCACTAAGTAGGTATAATTATTATTCTGCCTTTATCGAGATATAAATAAACAGTGTTCTATAAAACAAAAGTTGTATTTATTTAAACAAGTCTAGGTGTATGAATAGATAGATACTCGTGCGGAATGCCCGCAAAATTCCCATCCGCATTTTTTTTTAAACTGTTTGTCACAGATAACGAGAGGACAAATGTTCCAGGAGTATGTGCTTAGGGGAGTCCGTTATCGCTTAGGGAATCAGCGGGGCTACTACCTCTACTTGTTCAGTTTTATACTCTCCGTCATACAAATACCAAGTGGTTTGGTTTGTGGCTGTGATGTATTAAAAGATATTAAAACAATTTGTGGAACTGTAACAGTTCACATTATTGTTCTGAACGTTTAATATTATATTTATTCGCATGTGTGTGAGAGAGAGTACGGTCACGGGGATAAGAATACAAAGGGATGTCATATAGTTTTTAAATATATTTTTGTTAGCATTATTTACATACATATACGCCTCTTCCAAAAAGGACTTAACCTTTGGGCAAGAAAGAATGACCTTAAATTGTTGGTCACCATTACTTTGATAGTTTATGACAACATTGATTACTAGTAAAAAAAATATCTCACCAGAACAGAGTACCTGAAAATAAAAAGTTAATCAACTTTGAAATGTATTGTGGAAGTCTGGCTCGAGTTGCATCCATTGTTTTATTTGGAAACCCGATACACAATATCCCTGGTAATGTGAGAGCATCACGAACGCTACTGCAAAGATAAACGCACCGTGGTATATCTCTAGTGCAATTTGTTACTCATTGTACCCACTGGTCGCCAACAAATCTTGCGATTTATCTTAAAACAGTTGTTTCATTTAAACAGAATTTATGTGCAGCGTGAAAATTGTAAAGAAACAGAACAAAGAATACGTTTAATAACATTTTGAATTTATTATGGTTGTTCATATAACATTTCTGACAACAGCAATATTCACGCCAAATGAAAGACAGAAAATGAGACTTTTGTTGGTATATTTGCCAAATTTGCATAGTGTATCATCGCCAAAGAAAGGGGAACTTCATTCATATTTTTTATTAGACTGAACACAACTTGCATAAAATTTCACAACTTGTAGAACAAAAGTTGTTTATTTTGATGGGTGCGAACAGCCCCATACTGGGTCGAGAGCCATAAAAATATAGGCAGTATAAGTTAATGGTACTTGTGACCTATTTGCACCTGCGGTCTGGATACTGTCTTGGTATTCCTTAAATCATATCGACGCTATTAAAATATCATCCTAATTCTCCTAATGTTTTTTTTGTTCCATAACATTGTTTTTATAAATCTAGGAACTATTCTAGAAGAATTACAATTTCAAACGTTGCATACTCTTAAAGTACCCCATTATTGAATTAAATACTCTTGGAATTAGCATAAATACAGTGTCTAGCTTAAATGTGGATATAACAAATTCACACAAGATTCGTCGACAAGTCGATTTTTTGCTGATACTTAATATCAGCAAGTTCAAGACAAGTCGAGCAAACGATATTATTTTCTGATATTGATTAATGGAGATTTACTCGACAGCTTCGTACTCTTATCGAAGCACCATGTATTAAGCAAACGTCTAATGCCGAAATCTCCCCAATAGAACTAAGATAAGCCAAGCCTAGCACGAGGGCGGCGCGGCAGGAGCGACGCTTCGGCGCGAGATAACAACGCCCCGCGGTAGACCTCGTCTAATTTGTTACTCATTGTACGTCGCGATAACTGGTAATGTACCTATGAATTGATAGCAGTTCGTGGAAGAGCATGTATTATTTTACTGGATATGGCATCTTCATCTATAATAACATGTTCAAAATAACCAACTAGTAACATAAACTTGGAAAGGACCCACATACCCTGCCACCTGCCCACGTGGCGGACGATCCATGAGGATTTCAAGTACTATAAAAATTGGGGTCACCGTTGATCCACGGTAGAATAATTTGCCATAAATTAACCATAAAACTTATAAATAAACAACATTTGATACTGCTTGAGTTTAAAAGCATTTCAAACTACATGATAATATAATTCGGTCATTACAATACGAATAATTCAGTCTAATTTATAAACGCTTTATCCAAAAGCCTAACCTTACAACAGAACGAAGTAGAATGTTTAAATTATTACACTCAGTTTAACACAAAATTATTTCCATCGATTTTAGATCAAGGAACTACCGTTTCTAAGCGTATCCTATCTATAGTCACTTCACAATAAATTATACCGAAAGTTTATAGTGTGTTTACTGATCTCCCTTTGGCTTTAGCCCAATAGTGTCAACTGTTAATAGACAGCACACGTGGCACGATTTAGCGGCTGTTCCTTTTATCCTCGGCGTCCTCCCGCTTCAAGAGATTTTTCACGATTAATTTTCTAGTGTAGACACTGTCACTTCCATTTGTTGGCAGGGCACCCTTAACAAAAACAGGGATTATTCCATAAGCCCCTCCAGGCTTTGGTATCTAATTTCCTGTTTGTTTTTATTTGTATTTGTTTTGTTTATATACAATCATTGCTACTTTGTTAAGTATTACTGTTAATAGATTGACACTATACAAGTATGGGCGGACTATTAATTGCAATTGGTGGCAATTCTCGAGAAACCTGTAGATAATCGTGTTTCTAGCATTAACGTTAACACAACATCATTTATTTTACAGTGCGCGGTATAAATGTCCGGAGTCCGACCACGTCTTAATCTTTATCGTAAAATTTACATTAGCGTATCCTGCAGACGTATCCGATGGGGTTTCATTTATTTCGAAATAAATTATTGATGCATCCTTTTTATCTCCTTCGAGCTTAATTGATTTGTCGCTTGAAGCCGTCTATATTCTTGCTTCTCAATTACGTGTGGAGCAGAGTATCGCGAACTGTCGGCCGCTTTATTTATGGTAGGCCAATTGATTGAATTAGTGGACCCCGAGGCGTTTGCCCGATACTGACCTGTTTCATACCGATGAGAATTTATTTCTCTAGCGCCGCCACTTTATTTTGTAAACTTTACATTGCTGCTTCAATTTTATTTACATGAGGTTTTGTTTTTTTTTTTCTCTTTTCTTTTCTTACTTATGCATTGAAATCAGATTATCATTCCATGTGTGGGCAGAATTTTATTGTGAGCCGATAGTAGTTTTATTTTATTCGTTGTTTATTTATCTCGCCATAAAAAACATTACTTTTTATTTATTTTTACTTCAACAACTTTCATGGATTTGATCTGTTTAAATAAATATTGTCACTATATTTAACTAGTGTAGTAGAGACGTTTCACAATGCGTGCAAGATTAAGATAAGCTGCTACAATAATTTTGGTATAGGAAATGCAATGCATTTGGGGTGACAGTTTAGCTTCTCAGCTTTTCTATTGTCTAATATTAGCACACAAAATATACAGAGCCCGTTATCATCATAGGTATCGAGTTCAAATTCATGGCAAACTTAAAAAGTAACTAAGTATTGAAAAATAATTATCTATCGCTTAAGCGGTTCAGATTTTCTTGAACAACCGCATTGATAGTACCTAAATGACTTGATAATGAAACTGATGCGCATTTACGCTGCATTACTCGGAATCCCACTACGGATTCGATACAATTCACAGATAGAACGTAGTGCAATGCATTCCGGACTGGCACTAAGGTAGTTTTTTGTGTCCGCTCTTACAAACGATTGCTCGTGAGGCACGTGCCTACGATCTGTATCGTGCACCTCACCTGACACACTCGGAGCCTGCACTACGTGACCCGCATGTGCACCACACGGAAGTAAATATCGCATCGAGGATTTATCTTTATGACATCCGGAAGGTAGAATATTGCGGCATTTTTGATGTTGTTTTGATGGGCGCAGGCTTTTGGGGGATTACTGTGAGGTTATGCTCAATTTTCGACTTTATTGGACTGGTTATTTGGAGTTCAGTGGCAAATATAGCACATAATGTTAGACATCTAACATCTCGGACATCTTAGACATCTAACTGGCTAATAAACCTAACACTGCGAGAAACTATGAGTAACTAACTGTAACTGTGATGCTTATTGATTTTAAGCTCGTTTTTAAGTCTTTCAAATGTTGAAATAGTTTTATTGGATATCAATTTAAGTAATGGTAAGTAATTTATTACATACATTCATCCTTTTATGCCACAGGGGTTAGCAGAAATTACAGAGCACTTCCTGCAATTGTTCTTTCACATTCATACATCTTGTCATACTGACTTGCTGGATGCAAGTACTATGCACCTAACCTATTTGGATGACTTCGCCAGTAAGATTAACGGACGATGGTTATATTATTATTATTTTAAGCTTTATCACTTACGTTATCAAAATTTTAGATAGAAGTAGGTACCCAACTGTCAAAACGCTATCTCTAATAACAAGACTATTTAATCAAAACCGTTGAGTGACCTATCTCAATCTACACAACATCTTAGCTTAGCCAACCTAATCCTATACTTACGAAACTCCGGCTAATGAATATTTTAGTAGGACGAAGTTAATGAAGGCCGCCTCCTTTGTCCCGGCCGTAGCTTGATTACACCCAGACTGACGCAGGGAAACACTCGGATATAAAACCGAACTGAATGAGAATATTGGGATGTAATAAATGTTGGGACATTGAAGTTAATTAAGGAGCCAATGAGCATTACTGCACATTAAATTAATGGCGTATTTTCACTTAAGGTAATTAAGCGTTTTGATAACAATGTTCTCTGGTTATTGGCAAGTAATAATAAAAATAGGCAAGGTATTTTTTATGTAAACATGTTAATGTGCTGTGTTGAAGCAAATTAATCCGATATAATAATAGAGACTTATTATCAAAACTATTTCTTATTAATTTTTTTCATCCTTCACCGTTTCAGTGTATCCATACCATCAAGCCGGTATTCACCGAAAGGCTAGGCAAAGGTGTACTCATATACAGCCAAATTTCCCCGGAATGTTTAGGTCCCATGTAGTTTATTACATAGGACATGCGAGCGTATAGCCATTTACCGGGCACAAATCCAGTCACGGAGCTGCTACTGAGACTTTCATAGAAAAACCAAATAACAGGTAAGTACTCAACTTGGTAATCGAACCTAGGAACTCTTGCATAGCAGTCACGCTGTTAAAGATCTATATATTATACATATATACAATCATGCCTGTAGCCCAAGAAGGCTTAAGCAGAGGCTTAAGAAGGGTGTACTAATGTACACCCACGCTTCGCCGGTGTGTTTAGGTCTCATGTTTAAAATCTCACAATTGATATTGGCCTGACCTATGATTTATTGATTCTTTGACATTTCAAGTTATAACCTGTCAATCTATAACTCATTCGTATTACATTTTTTATTGGATATAGTGAAGCGGCATCTATAGAGCTTTTCGCAAACGTTTCCAATCGATCAACTCTGTCAAGATAAGATCAATACAGTGTACATCTCTAGATCGTATCTAGTGTATCTAATCGCTGTATATCTGTGACGTCACCGCCAAACAGTTGGGTAAGTACACGTGACTGGCATATGCTCAGAGTCCCAATTGACACGTTCAGACCGCCACGTGTGCTGAATCGACACCGGCAACCTAATCCCGGTATTCGCTAGTTCGCTAATATTTTGGGATTCTGATGTTTTGGCAGCAGATGAAGGGAATATTATGTTGAAAAACTTTTGACACATGTACTCTTTGCACCTGGATTATTTACAGTTCTGTTAATGTATCGCGGCGCTTTATATCATTTTCATTATACATATAAGTCCCTTTACAAGTATGTAATGAGTAATGTTAGTTCATGTAATTTCTTAGGAAATTTAATTAATTTGCAATTTTGTTCTACTGCATTATGGGAATCATGGCCGTTTAGTAAGCACTCCTCGATATAGTAACTCCACGTTACAAAGATCCGAAGTCTAGAGAACAAGTCGGTCATCATCATTATCATCAACGGCTATCATGGCACTACTTATTTCAGTTTGCCCGCATTTAAAGCTTCGTTTAAGGAAGATTTTGAATTTGTGTTCCTTCGTCGATGCCTTATTTTGACTAACAAATCGTTAACTGTTTTTAATGTACTCGTATACTTACCTACTTTTATTATACTTCCAAGTATGATACCTATATTATGTAGGTATTATTGTACGTAACATAATTCTGTTTATTTATTTCTTTTGTTAATCGTTTAGTTACAACACAGTTGCTACACCACTAATCACTAAGTTCATTTACTTAGATGACTTTTTAATCTAAATGCACAATTAATTAAAAGTAAACATTACAATGCTATCGTTATTTAAAGTCCACAGTGCGATATAATTTTTTAGTTTCATTTTAGTTTTTTAGGTTCCATAAAATATGACTCGACATTTTTTGTATCCAAAACCCGAGCAGCTACTAAGAATTTAAAAGAAAATCCGAATAAGTCTACTTGACGTTTAAATCGACCCCAGAACCTCTCAATCAGCAGTCACGCTTGCTACCGCTAGACCAACGAGGCAGTTCTATAGTTTGTATGAAGGCATACTTTTTACAACTAAGCTTAAATAGGTACTCTTAGTCCAGCTCTGTTTTCATAGAGTAAGTATTGTATATAACTGGGCACAAATTATATCAAATCAAAACCTGTGAAGCTCTTACCAGAATTGTAAGTTAGTTTTCGTAGCATAGCGAAGCAAAGCTTCCTTTGCTAGAAATCGAAGCGTGTTTAAATGATTTAAGCCATAATTTAATTTCCTCTGCTTATGTACCTAAGAGCCTTTTTTGGATTATTAGAAAATGATTTCTGTAAACAACACGCGTTGTTCTTTATTTTCTGCCCACTCGTTAATTAGCAGGCATAGCGGTGAACACTGAAACATTGGTTAAAATTGAGATAAATAGGTATTCCAAAATTAACATGCAACTCAACGTACGGAGCTAATTAAGACAAAATTAACAATAACGCATTGTTCCACTTTCTGTGTTTCGTAAGTATGTACCTACTTCACATAAAATCCAAAATAATAACATAACTTTTAAAATTTATTCGAGTAGCTGCAATGTATGTCGTCATGTTTTAATAAGCTGTTATTTTTATTATTTCAATTATTTCAGGCGTGCACTCTGCGAAAATCATTATCATCAAGCTTTCCTCATGCTTTCGACAATATGCAAAAGCTGCACGTTACTGAGTCGGCGCGAAATGACAAACTAGAGTGGGGGGCAGTAACCCTAAGAACACCGAACGGGGAGGTTGTGTCGCCACGCGCCATAAACACATCGCGATCTCCGCAAACTATAAACATTCACCGACGATGTTATGATTCGAAGCTAAACAAAAATGAACCAAGAAGTTTTTGTCGAGTAAAATAATTTTAAGTGTATTTTTACGGGTAATAAAAATAAACTATGTGGTGTAAAGTGCGAAGTGACGTTAATCAGTAGTGTCAAGCATGACCGCGGGGCCAATTAAAAGAGATAATCTCGGATGGAACCAGTTCAAGTGTGTTGTGCTTTTGCATCTTTTGTTCAGTTTTCCGTGCGGCACAAAAGGTAAGTGAAAAAGGTACAGAGATAAGAATATATTTAAGAGAAGCTTGGGATTTCGTAGCGCCATTAAATTTTTTCCATGTATTTTAGTCAATTCCGTTTTATTTATTTTTTATATACCATCGGAACGTCATTTTTTATATAGGTCTGCCGAAACCTTATGGATACAACCCCTTATATTGTTGTAAGAATAAAAAATACTTATTGCAAACAAAATATACTAAAATAAGAAGGTATTAATATTAGGAGCTATATTTATTTATTGCAATTTGTACTTGGACAGACAAATGTAATAAATCTCACTTTGCAAAAAAGTCAAACAAGTTTTTTATTAAGATTGATATCATAATATCGAAATCAACCTAGATATTTAATTATATTTAAATGTTTCTACGATAAAAAAAGATATATGTAGATAATATTTCTTCACGGCTCATAAATCATTAATTGACACGAACATTAATTGAAATGTTAGCACAAAAAGCGAAACGGAATTTTATTTAGACATCCTTTAGTATTTTTTTATATGCTATAAGTTTTTTTTCTTAAGCTCAAAGTCGGGCGCCACGTATAAAAGAACATCCAGCTGACACCATAGTGGGCAGGAGCGAGCCTGCTACCCTGCGCTGCGTGTCCGAAGGCAAGCCCAAGCCTTCGATACTGTGGTACAAAGATGGCTTTCCACTCGCTCCAACCGACCACCCCCATAGGGTACTGCTTGAAGATGGACTGTTGTTTCTTAGGTAAGTTCTTTTTCTTTCTCAGTCAGGTTTCCAAACCCATGGTCGCGACTAGAGATAGGAGGTCCAGTTTTTAGTCGGTATGAGTCCAACACACCCTGTCTGCTTGGGGAGGCCCAAGTGGCGGTCAAACCTTGAGGATTTCCCCTAACCCAAATGAAGGATTTGATAACACTTTGCTCGACCTAGGAATCAAATTCGGGACCCCTGGAGTACCAGTCGCGCTTACAACCACTAGACTAGAGTTAGTATTTAATTACTGTGTCTGTATTGCATAATGCAGGCATTGGAATTGTTGGAATGGAACGAGTGTCGCGAGAAATGTTTGAAATTAATAAGATAATTAATTCTTGTTGCGCTTGTAATACGAATATAACATGACAGATGGCGCTACTTATTGTAGCACTCATTGTCTGCCCGGATTTATTAGTGTTAGCTCTGAATAATTATGTATAAAAGGTATAATAATATAACGTATATTATATAGAATACATTATGCTCTAAATGAACTTATATTATTTCTTTATGGGCGATTTCCATCATCAGATATCGTTTATCCGACGGATAAATTTTACGTACTTATAGTAGGTGAATCTGCCAAAATGTCAAACTAATGCGTCTGATTAAACTTACTCGACTGTTTAAAATCCAAATTATCATTGTTGTTCCAATAATATTATTGTCAAGTAAAATATAATTTTAAATTCGTAATTCGACGCGCGTCTGCCGTTCTACAACTAAAACATAAATGTTAATAATCTTTTAACAAAAAAAAAAACACATTATGCCTCATAAAAAGTAGGCAATACAATGTTATAAAATGAAGTAGTATTAATATAACATACTTAGTATAATGACGGTCATATAAAAGCCACCAGGGGCCGTATTACCACGTATTATTGCCATCATTTTTACGTTGTGAAAGAGGGACGCCACTATTTAACCTGTAGAGCGGCATCCCCCTCTTACAACCTAAAAATGATGGCATTAATACGTGGTAATACGGCCCCAGTATGGCGGCCGCTGCGCCTCGACATTACACGAAGTTTTCATAGTTATTGTGCTATGATTATGATTAAAGTTTATTGGATAAAGGTTAATGTTAATACATAAATATTTCAACGTATAAGTAGATATTTATAGATAGAAAAAGAAATGTCCTTGGTACATACGGCTACACATCAGGTTATACGAATCCGGTAAATGAAATGAAATCAGTTTATTTGCATAAATGTATATATATGTACCCATATAGTTGATATAAAGGTAATATATACATACATAGTTCAGCACATTTACCATATCATACAAGGCATGCAAATATTTATATAATAACACAGTATAGAGCTCTCATTGTAAAGGCTTTTCGGACAATGCGAGGCCAGCCTACACTGGATATGATACTACTATCAACTATACTACCTTGCCCTATATAATATTATTAAGGTACAATATCCAAGGCCCAGCTGAAAATCAGCGTTGTGGTTCAGTACTGCAACATTATGGTGAGGTGGTACTGGTGGTAGCCTCTTCGAATCATATTTTATACACCTTTTTTTGTATGTTAAATAAGCTGATCCCCTCATTGTACAGAAGGTCTATACATTTGTGAGGTCAGCTTATACTAGGTATGAAGCTGTGTATACTTGCACATATTTTTTAATCTAAATAATTATCACAACTTTAATTATTTTGAATTGATATCAAGCTACTCCTATTATAAAATAAATTGATACACATTAATTAAAATGGCGAGATTTAACATTTTATTAAAATAGCACTGGACAAGGCGTAGTCTTAAACGACGATAAGTAAGTAGTAGCACTATAAAATATTAAGTAAAGCAAATGAGTCGATGTTAAACTATATTATTGTACAGAAAAACTTTTTTATGTTGATTCTTTAGGCTGTTGTAAATCCAGGTCTTTGGCACTTCAATGTTTTTTACTCTGTGTGTTTCGCGTGTTCCCTCATAAAAACAACCAGACTAATAACCGGAGTTTTTATTGTTGTGCTAATTAGAGGCAGAAAAAACTAAAGTATATGGTGTTTTATTATGCCTTGTCTTGACACGACGAACATGTCGTGCTAAAAGAACTTACTTACGTGCCTTGAAAGGGACCCGTTTAAAATTATTTATTATTGTACAGGACATTTACAGTAAAATATATTGACACTCATTGTTCTTTTAACCTGTCTAGGAACAATAAGCAGACACAATAGAAAACAATAATTAGATACTAACCTTTGCAGGATCTCCGTTCTTTAATGAATTGACATATTTATGTCAATTCAAACATGCAAAATTTATTTACTTTTACTATGAATTTACTAGTAATAATACTTACCAGCGTAAGGTAATAAGTATTTTATTGCCTTTGCCTGCAGTATCACTCACGTTCTAAAAGAATTTACTTACTATAAATCTGCTTCTAGACAGCGTACCTATCAGCATGAAACAAGTACCAAATTTTAAATTAAACTTCTAGAAATACAACTCTGAAAACATCATACAATTTCGTTTAGTCGTTTTTGTGTGATGCATTAACAAACATACAGACAGAAAGACATACAAAAATACAAAACTTGGTGATTTGGCTTCTGCTCTAATGATCCATATTAGTTTTTCTTCAATATTCATAATGACTTCAGGCTGTTATAATTTTATTATGTAAGAGCTTTCCGCTCGTGGCTTTGCCCGCGTGGAGTAACCGTTTCTTGTCATTTTACAGGAAAATATATAGCCTATGTCACTTAGGAATAATGTAGCTTTCTATTGGTAAAATAATTTTCAAATCGGTCCAGTATTTTCAAGGTCTATTCAATGCAAACAATCAATGAAATCTTTCATCTTTATAATATTAGTTTAGATATATTAATTTTTAATTTATTTTTTGTTGTGTTTCTAACATCAAGATGTAATCGGAACATAACGCAAAAACACATAGATATCCAGAATGCACGATACGGATCGGTGGACACCAAATTAGTCAAATCGATCCAGTCTAGACAACAGGAGTAGTAAACACTCTCGCATACAAATACTAGTACGACTATAGATAGGTGAATTTGTAACTCTATAGGGCAGAATACGAATACAAATATTTGTAACCTCTAAAACACCTGTGTATCCAACAACTGGAACCGCTTACGTTAAAATATTCGAATGGAATACTTTAGTATCAAAGTCTGTAATTTAGCCACCACTCTATTTATAAGCACAACTTGTACAGTATGACCGATATTGAGTTGATCGTTAAATTGTAGGGTTATGCGGGGCAAGAAGGAAAACGATGAGGGTGTGTATTGGTGCGTCGCACGCAACTCCGTCGGCGAGGCGGTCAGTAAGAACGCCACGCTCACTATTGCCGGTAAGTACTGATTCATTGCGTGTAAGTACTTCTAAATTGCGTGTAAGTACTACACTTGCATGTATAGTTCGAATAATCCCTGGAAACGTGATCAAAGCAATACTTTTTTTATACCCAATTTTGGTACAAATTAATACCTTCGCTAGTGCCTATATTTGTCAAGCTATGAAGTTTATAATACGGTATAAGTATAGTAGTTTTATTAGAATTATTAGAGTTGTGCTTTTGGTATTGGTGAAATTAATTTGATTATTGTTTTATTACTTAATTGCTGGCAATATTACAAGTATACCAAGGCGTTTAATAGTATGGGGCTAGATGAAAACTATTCTCTAGAATTCATTGAATCCAAAACTAGGTACCTATCATTTAAATATATATGTTTATACTTAGCTAGGCCAGCAGCTTGTCCCAAATAAAGTTAAATAAATCGTAAATAAAATTAAAAATACACCCTAATGTAAATTAAAATCGTCAACTTTTTGACAAATGGATCGATCTCAACTAAATATATTTGCCTACCTGATTTCAATATTTGCAAATGTAACTAGACACTGTTATGCCGCTGCGGCAAACCACTAAAAGGTTGGGTGAAATCTTTATTTGCTTACTGATCTTTACTGCGTCACTTAAGTAATACAATACTTGGTAGGTATATTTCATTGAAGCATTCCATTTTGTTAAATATTGCATATTGATACCAGTTCACTTCTAAAATAACATAGGTTCATAAAAACCAATTTACCTAAAATTTGTTGGTACTAAAACACCATTCCAGACAACATTCGTCAGATATTGTAGCTATGTTGTTGTTGAAATTTGAGGTTTTTAAAGGTTCTTTTATAGTTATATTCTCACATTTTTTTTAATTCTGGTGTTGTTACAATAAAGTTTTTATTCTAGTTCTTAGGGACGACTTCAGAGTGGAACCTCGAGATGTGAAAGTAGCTAGTGGTGAACCTGCCATTCTAGAATGCTCTGCTCCTAAAGGCGTCCCGGATCCAGGCGTGTACTGGACGAAGGATGGACAAAGTTTAGATGTAGAAGTTAACGGGAGGTAATTAATTCTGTTTGAAGACTTTGCCTACAATTTCAGTCTCACATTGTTCACTTAACATAAATATTGTCTTGTTTAATGCACTGTATATTTGAATGCTGAGAGTAACCAAACCATGTAAGTCATTTTGCTTGGGCATATTTACTAACACATCGAACTGCCTCAGGCATCTGTTTCCTTGTGAATTTAAGTTTCAATGACTAACGATTCTTGAAAATAGCTGGTTAATTTCAATCTTGTCAAGGCGTGATCAACAAAAACAGTCGTAATTTAAAATATGATTTTCTTGCAGAATAATGATTGTAAATGGTGGTGATCTCAGAATTTTAGAAAGTCTTCCATCGGATAGTGGTGTATATAGATGTGTGGCGTCCAATGTAGCCGGGGAAAGACAATCTCGTGCTGCAACTTTACTCGTATTACGCAGACCACATTTTCTTGTGAAACCTAATAACATAACGGCATTAATAGGCCAGAACATTGAATTTCACTGTCAGGTAACAAAGTGGAAAATTAATCTGCTTATTCATTGCATATATACCAACCGCAACGTTCATTGAATTGAATAGTATTTAATATTCGGCTTTATAATTTAAATACTTCGTAATCTTGCTCTTTCGTGATACCTATCACAATTACATTAAGTTGCCTGTTGACTTCAAATGCTGTTAAGAGATTGTCAATTAAGATTTTGTCTTCTCAAAAATTCATATCATTTTAGGCATCACCAGAATCAGATGTGTCGGTGACGTGGTCTCGCGACAATGGTTCATTATCGCCATACGCGATCATTCGTCGAGGATCTCTGAGAATAGATCGTGTTGTTGCTACCGACGCGGGGACTTATACTTGTAGAGCTGAGAGCCAAGCAGGAACTAGCAGTGCGGCGGCAACGCTTACTGTAAATTGTAAGTTTAAAATTATAGTCAAAATGTTGACCGTAACTTTTAGGAATTTGAAGACTGCTTTCAAAGATCTTGCTTTTAAGTAGATCAACAGTAATTATTATAAACCATGATATAATTTTTTAATAGTGTTTTTATATAGATAACCTTTTTTTCACTTTATTCATCTTCAAATAAAATAACTTTTGCTTATTTTATAAGAAGAAAAGAAATGGTAGCCAAATCAACATCTGTTAGAAGAAAATGATAATATAATTTTGTTTTAGCACTACCTCATTTTACTCGAGTGCCTTCAGACCAAACTGCGTGGGAAGGTGAGGCAGTTTCATTTCCTTGTGAAGCGGAAGGTATGCCAGCACCTGTAGTTTTTTGGACTATGGAAGGATCACAGGTAAAGACTTGAAAATCTCTTGTTTTCAACTGAATTGAAATAAAAGCGTTCATCACAACAAACTTCATTCTAGCATTCTATAATAAAATAAAATAATCGATATTTGTAATTATGAATAGATGTCCTTTTGTAAAGGTAGTTTATGATATCATTATTTTTAATTTTCTTAACGATCCTGGCATTAATTCAAATGAAGTTTTAAACTAGCTAAAAGAACTGATCTTTAAAATCTGCGAGGGGCATAAATTTAAGTGCTTTTCAGGAATTGGTGTTTCCAAAATCAGCACATGGTACTGGGTCATTGTATTTGGATAGGGTAAGAACGCAACATGCTGGTAGATTGACGTGTGTAGCTGTAAGTGCAGCGGGAAGTGCATCGCATACTGCGATTTTGCAGGTTTGACAATATTTACTGGAATTGTTGCAAGTACTTTTTTCTCTGCATCATGTATATTAGCATAACCCGTGATTGCTGTTTTTAAGGTGTTAAGAAGAGAAGCCAATTCGTTCAACGATGATCTGGATACTTCGTCTCCTTATCCAGAACTAACAAAGCTGCAGAATCAGCCACCGATGACGCAATATGAATTAGTTCAAGCTCGTCGGTACTTACAACAAGACGTTTTAGCTTTAAGGAGAGTTGAAGGAATATCGGCAACTACCGTTAAAATTGTTTGGGATGTTAGTAAAATTAAAAACAAAACATTTTTTGATTATTAATATTTGACTTTGATACTAAATATTTGATTTCATTTTAGGTATTAACGGATTATAACGAATATTTAGAAGGAGTTAAGATATGGTTTAACGGTACCTCCCTTAATCGACAATACGTAATAGAAGAAGACTATGAGCATTCCAATATATCTTATAAACAAAGTTTAGCGGATTTTAGAAAATATGAAAATTTTTCTATGACCACAGTTCACAATAGTGGATCTTCAAGTCATATTTTAACTGGCTTATTGCCACACGCTCAATATGACGTATTTTTAATGCCATTTTATAAATTGTTATTGGGTAAACCTTCAAATATGAAGACTGGTTTTACTGAAGAGGATGGTGAGAATAAATTTATATTATAATGATTCAGTTTCATTTAATTAGGGTATATCTTATCAGTACAGCGTATTATGAATGTATTGTAGTTCCAACGGAGCCACCGCAAAGCGTCACAGCGGGAGTGATAAATGCGACGTCGGCGTGGATTCGTTGGGACCCGCCGCCCCCGCATACATGGAACGGCGAACTTTCCGGTTATTTGGTCAGTTGAAAATAGAAATATTTTTCTATTGATTGTATTATTTATTGATGTATTTACCTCGATTATAATTTACTCATGTACTTTTGTTTAAGATTGAGGTTCGTGTTGGTGGAAGTACTGGTGGTCGCGTGGTGGGTCAGATGTCATTGGGTGCTCGCACGCGAGCAGCAGCGGCAAGTTCCCTGCGCGCTGGAGGACGGTACAGTGCGCGCGCTGCCGCCGTTACGCGTCGCGGACACGGCCCATTCAGTGCGCCGGCGCATATACACATGCTGCCCACACAGACACAAAGACACTACGTACAGTGAGTACTAATAATAGCTTAAATTATTTTTATGACACTATCTACTCAGAAGCAAAGTAATGGGATAGCATTCCCTAAGATTGTATTGGATTGAAATCATCAAAGGGAGTTCCAAGATTAAACAACATTTCTTTATCCGATGTTATGACATGTTATTACGAATGTCTTTTACGTACAGTAGCTGTCTCCAGCTGTGGTGGTTAACTTTGCAGTACGAAAATAAACATTTTGTTTCAGAACCGAACCATCGACAGACAAAGCGATAGTGTCAATGTTCCAAGAAACTTGGCTGCTGGCATTATGTCTAACTTTGTTAGTGTTAGTCCTAGTCGGCACTGGAGTTATTGTTTATATAAGACGTAAGCAGTCTAAGCAAAGGAAAAGTCAAAACACAACTGGTAAGATCACGATGAATCATAGCAAAAAATATTATTTTATGATGATAATAGGATCGTTTCGACTCTAAAATATTATTCGCAGGTACAGCAATTGTCAATGCTCAACAATGCCTTTTAGGCAAAGAAGCTGTTTGGCTAAGAGAAAGACCAATCTTTGAAGGCTCTAATGAACCTAGGATAGAAATTTTAAATTGCCACCAAAGTCTTTTACATGGTGAGAACAAAGTTTGAACAACTATTTAGTTAATTTTTGTTTACAATTGCGTGCATATTTATAGAGAATCCTGTTTTCTGTAGGTGGTCACTCAATAGGTACAATGGCTATGGAAGCCGAATACAGTCTTCCCCAGCATACAAATGTTATGAATCCAATACCAGAAGAAACACAAAGGAGACTTCAACCAGAACCTTATGCGTCTAGTGCTATTTATACTGAGTTAAACTATCAGGTTTGTACTAAAAACTTAAACCACACCACTTTATATTTTGCTTCATTCAATATATAGTTACATACAATGTACAAAGATAATTTTCAATTGAATTGGATATATTTTTAGTTAACTCCAAGTCTTCAAGATCTTAAGTAGTGAATTCGAATTTTAGGATCACACTGACGCAGAAGATTCATGCATGAAGTGTGCTGTAAGTCCTGGATCATACGATAACAGCATGGTCAGATCTTTTGGTGAAAGCAATCAGTACTCTAACGAAGAATGTTCCACATGTTGTAGAAGTAGCAGTTCCACTCTCACTAAAGATTATAGTGAAATGACTAAATGTGGAAACGATGACGAAATGCAAGACATGTCTATAGAAGAATGCCCGTCTTGTAAAACTAATCATTCAAGATCCTCAAGTCATCACGATGGTAACAAAGATTGGGCCATGGCTGAAGTAGAATATGATTATCCACAATGGCACTGGTTAGGACGAGAAAATACTTTCAGACAGACCAATCAAGAATTGAGGTACGCAAGCGAAGGACGGAGCGATCAGGAATGTAGGATGAATTTATGTGATATTCTGCCACCGCCACCTTATGAAAGGTAAGAAGTTATTATTATCCCGATGTATTTAGTCATACATATTATAGTTTCAAATGTTATGATGATAAAATGAAGGGTTTTAGTTCTACATTTTTCACCAAATATTCATAAAACATTAGCTTTTTACTGTTTTGTTAATGTGTACGTCTTAAATTTTTCCATCAATCTTTCCTATAGAAATAATGTATAATATAGAGAAGAGAAATACCAATTAACTTTCTCAACCATCCACAGGGAATCGCCATATCGAGAAATGCACGCATTCACAAATCACTCAGGGACATCAGGTTGTTCTGGACATACGTATAGAAGTTAATTAAATTGTAAATTAATATCACTAGGATGTAATACAAGCAATATTACTTGATAGTGAAACTGTACAAATGTATAAAGGTCTTTGCATATTATGATCGTTAAGGTAAAGTGGGATACCTGTTACACTGTCGCGTAATACGATAAGAAGTCACTACGTAACTATTCTGGATACCAAAAATTGCTTCGTCATATACTGCAGAATGGAACACAAGATCTACATAAATGTAAAAAAATATGTATATTTATCTTTATGTGTTTCCTATTATAAAAAAGGTTTACTGGTAGGATCAATTGCCCTACAATTACAACAAATGGTTGTCAAGATCAAAATAATGAATTTAATCAATTTGTTGCATAAATAATGAAATTGTCTGGTTGATGTTTTTTTTTAGTTCTCAGTTAGTCGTTTAAGTCACTATGATAATTTTTATTCGGAGTTTTGGTATTCGGTGTAATTACGCGACGGTGTAACAGACAGCTTATGAGATTGTAGTTCTTGTGGATGTGTTTACAAATAGACTGCTATAATAATGTAATGTAGGCATTAGGATTTCATCTTTCTCTAGTGACTGTGATATAGTATAATTTCGTATTCAAATTTACGTTTTATGTAAATATTTTAAAATATTTGATATCTTTATACAATTTTATCATCAACATATTTATTGAGTGTAGCGAATTAGGATTTCGGATAAGAAACAAAATTTTAAGAATGGATATTTTAATCAATCACAGTTGTATATCATTTTGTACTGAGGCAGGATTCCTACACTGTATCGGAAGATAATTTGTACTTTGTAACACCAGCTTAATTAAAACTGGATGATTTTTTATCGATTTGTTTTGCTTTTACTTTCCCAGACAAATTTATTGATATCTACATCGTTAAATTCCGATAAGTTGACCTCTTACTCCTAACGAGATCTCAATCGAATGTCATTAAAATTATTCTAATGAGATGAATAAAAGTTACCAGTGACAAAAATATAATTTAATGATTTATGTGTTGTATTTATAACAATATCATTAAACTAGTTCTTTTAAGATAATATTTCGAAATTAGTTTATTGTTACACGTAGGCAAGAGTCAACAATAAAAAGAAAAATATATTTTGGAATACTTTTTTTGTAATGATTTACGTAAAATTTATAATCAAGTGGAATAACCATAATTAGCCATATTTATAAAAAAGTGAATGGTCCACCAAACTTAACGATACCTTTTTAACCAAAACAGCTGCGGATCATAAGTTTAATTACCTATACGCAAGCTGTAGACGCACAATTAAAAATACTTTAACAGTGTAATAAACTTGCAAATTGGTTGTAAATCGTCGCGAATGAATTGTAACGTTTGCACTCAAAGAACGGCTCCTTAAAACGATTTAAAACCCTAATAAAAGTTTAATTAATTGATACCTTACAAATTCTTCCCAGTTCCTAATATATTCGGTATACACCGGTATCATTCATCCTCCTTGCCTTTTCAATTGAAAAGATAAAAGCCCCACATAATTATGTGGGGTCGGCTTTGTCTAACCAGATAGGCTGAATATCAATATTTTACACTGACTCAGGTAAAGTTACAAATAATAAGTAAGTTTTATATGTATAAGCTTTTGATCTTTTTAAATCGATAATAAAACAATATATAGCCTTTGTCTATGCAATGTCAGGCCAAAAGCCTGTATAAAATTAAACAGACATGAGTGACAATAAGTAAATTTAATTGAATTGAGAATATTCTCGTTCCCTCCAACTCTAACTAATTAAGTTGAGGGACTTAGCTATAACCCCATTTAAAACGACGAGGTTTTGATTACAGTGACTATGCAAGTTTGACCCCTAGCATTTTGATATTAAATAAATTATTATTAGAAATTAAGTACAATGTATTAAATTAATACCAGGTAACGATACGGCCTGTCTATTTAGTATTGGATATAGGTAACACGAAAAAATAATCTTTGCACTTAAGTGCCTCGTTGTTTTGACTACTTTACCCGAATATTATTTCATGTTTCATGGTCAAATTGACAAAACACTGAATATAATAATTGACGACCGTCCTTTTTTTTATTCTTCGACTATAAATCTAACCGTGTAACAACCGATTATTGAAAGACTGCAAGCCATGATATTTTTTTTTTTCTTGCACATCCTTTAAGGAAAACAGAAGGAACGTCCAATTTATCCATTCTACGTTTGGATTTTGTATAGAACGATACGGACGCCAAAGAAATGTAGGTACCTAATTTGGTAAGAAGATCAAATTAGGTTACCCAGCGACCTTCTACTCAACAATCCTATCAAGGAAACAATGAAATCTTTACGTCATCATCGAGTCCAAGATATCATAACCTTTGTACGAAAAGTGGCTTTACAATAACACGAGTAATCAGCTTTTCTCGTAAATAACTAAGCATGTATTTGTGCGTAGCGGCAGTCGCAGGCTGTGTCCAAACGAAGGGTGTTGCCATGACAACAGGTTTCATACTCACCCTAGAGTGCACCCTTGTTATTAATACCCGTAATAATTAAACTTGATTGCATTTCACACCAGGTGTTGGATGACTAGCAAACTAATAACTGTTTGAATAGAGCCGGGGTATAATTTGGTTTGAAAGATTAAGACATTTGAGAACAACAATGAAATTAATTAAACTAACGTTAATGGATATTTTATTCGTCAAAATAGGTACAATTTGTGAAAAAACATGTTAATGAATTTATTCATGACAGCTACGGAACATATTATGACATGTTTTGAATATGAATAATGAATATGAATAATTTATTTCTTTACCATCATGTCAAGGCCGTTATATGAACTCAAATATTCAACTTTCATTGTCAGATTCAATCAGTGCGCCACAATATTTTCTGCATTCACTTCACGTCGCTATCAGAAATAATATACCGAAATTTTCCTATCAAAATTCACTTTAAAAAATCAGAATTCAGTCCATACAAAACGGTACGTGCCATCTCTAAATCATATCTCGTACGCGTCTTCTCGATTTTTATTTTCTTTATTAATCAGCACTCCCCTTCGGAGCAATTTTGAGTGAGTAGAGTGGAGTGCTCTCCGTCATGCCCCGAAGTCAAGAGTCAGGGTGACAGAGAAAAATTGAGAGGGATACGCGTGGTGAAGTGACAAGAAAAAAACAAATGGATGTCGGCGTTTGACGTAAATGATCTTGTGGAAGGAAACCATGATTAGAATCATTATGTATGCGCTAACGCTTATTAAGCGTCTTGCAGATAAAAGTAAGTGTTTACATGGGAAATTATGTTAAAAAGGATGATATTGACAAAAAGGATTTGTTCAGAACCTAGTACGTAATCAACTTAGTTAAATAAAATCCGTTAAGAAAATTTATTGCCAGTAGTGCTTACAAAATTTGAATTATGAATAAATTATATAGATAATTTGGAGCATATAGTTTCCAAATACTCAAATTTTTGGTCAATTAATGACAATAGGTTCGGCCCTTACCTATAACATGGGACCTAAGTATACCGCAAACTGTGGGTTTGAATAGGTATACTGACACCTCTGCCTAACCCTTCGGGGAAGACAGGCGCGAAAGTATGATTATGTTGTGTTATATAAATTCTATGAAATTCTTTCATCATATTATATTCTGAACTACGGTGAAATAGGTTTAAATATGTACATTAAACATAACCATAACCATATCCAGACATAGATATTTCAGGTTTATCAAGCTCAGCGAATTAATTGACTTAGATAAAAGGTTGTCTGACAACGTTAAACATTTTACTCAGGAATATTATAATTGGTTCACAGAATATTAATTGAATGGAGTGTTTGATTTAGAATAAGGATACAAATCATATGACATGTTTTGAGTGCGATTAAAAACTAAAGGGTTACTTATTTAGAATCCGAAATCCGAAACCCACATTTCGCTGGCATGCTTAGGTCCCATGTAATAGAGGGCGAGTCTATTGCCGTTAACCGGCAGCAAATCCAAACTCCGAGCTACTACTGAGAATTTTACAGAAAACCCGATAACACTTTTCTCGACCTGGGAATCGAACCGAGGACCTCCAGCGTAGCAGTCACGCTTGAAACTACAACACTTAGAAGGCAATCCGATAAAAGGAAGACAGAGAAAATAATATGTACAATCAATAGACTCTACCATACACTGTAATATTTTTGAGATCATTCTGCTGATGCTGATCATTGATCAGCATTTTAGCATTCGATATGACGATACAGTATTTGTACCAATCTTGACAAAACCTTCGTCTGCATAATTGTTAGCATTCCATTTACTTATTGCTCTTTGTTAACGATACAGCTGTCTCCTGTAATTTGGTTAACATTTTCCTTGTGAGAGATCTTGAACATTATTGGAATTTTGATTTGATGAGACACTGAATTTACATGATAATCATATTCGAATTGATGAAGCACTGTTCAGATAATACAAGTCATTAGAAAACATTTAAATTTGAGCATTGTTTTGATTGCTATGGCAGAAAGAATGAAGATCTTGACAAAAAAAACTTGACTATGAAGCAAACAACTTAAAAAGTCGATTCTTATTTTTTTTACTCTTACGGTCCCACTGTTGGGCAAAGGTCTGGACGTTTGTGGATTTTCCTCTGGTCAGTCAACCATAAACGCATCAAAATAATCTCTCCTAATAGTTTAGGCAATAACATAGGTAAATTCAGTAAAATTAAGTAATGAAAGCATTACAATAATTAAACCGGCGAATAACCGGACTCTTTCGCAAATGCAGCGAAGAGGATAATTAAATAATTTTAATCTTTTAACGCGATTTTTTGCTTATAATTAAATTATATATGGAATATTTCCATGACTGCCTCATTAGCCTAGTGGTCCTAAGCGCGACTGCTACGCTTGAGGTCCTGGGTTCGACTCCCAGGTCGAGCAAAGTGTTATGGGTTTTTCTATGAAATTCCCAGTAGCAGCTCGGAGTCTGGATTTGTGCCCGGTTAATGGCAATAGGCTCGCCCCCTATTACATGGGACCTAAACATACCGGCGAAATGTGGGTGTACAATTAGTACACCTCTGCCTAACCCTTCGGGGAATACAGGCGTGATGGTATGTTGTTGTTACAATAATTATGCATGGGCATAAACCGATGGTTTTCTTCTTGTGCTAAAAGATAATACTAAACCGGTTACTCCAATGCTTATTCGTTAAACAAGACAATATCGGGATACGATCATGTCCGAGTTAGTATTCATTGCTTTTCTATTTTAAGTACCAATAGTTTAATCGTAACGTATCGTACTTATAAAATTTACAGTAAATAATTATTAATGTTTACACAATGCTTATAAATCAGGTATAAATTAGCCTTAATAATAATTACACTAACACAAATGATTGTGACAATTCTGACACTCAAGTGTACAGTATGTATTATACATATATTATTTAGGTACTCTCTGATAATTAAGATTATTTATCAATAAAGAATTCCAGAAAAAAATTGCCAGTGTATAGCTCACAGTATCTTCACTCGCTGAAAGTCACGAACATCGAATAACAATTACAAAAAATTGTCTAGAAAATTATGAAACTGAACGGAGGCGAAGGGTGCATGAATTATCCATAACAGCGAGGACTGAAGGTACCTTTGGAGCCATTATTCGTACTCGTTTCATACGGGGTTCCGTACGATATTTATGGCAGTAGATAAGGCCTACAGATGGCGAGTCTACGGAGTTTTCCTCCCCTAATACTTGTTGAGTTACGACCCCAATTTTCCAGTTCTGGCACTTCAGGTGAAACTCCCCAATTGTTGGTTATCGGTTCTGTAAGATATCTTACAAATTTACGGTGTAAGTGGAATTTCTAAAGGAGTTTTGTCACGAAAGCAGGCTTTATACGTTTAATCTTATCCAGTTACAAATTACTGAGAAATTGGAGACTATTTCGCTCATAAACTTGTCTCGTAAAGGGGCAAACTCCTTAAGTTATTAGAGAATTAGCGTTTAAATCAGAAATGATTCTCATGACAATCGCTCGTAATTTTGATATCTACAATGTTTCTAGACAAGTGGGTCGTAGTAGAGCTCAATAGGGTTGAGAGTGCTTTGAAAATCACATGATGTATTTCACTTTCTAATTTCTTCGATAATCCACATATTAATTACTGATGTTCCTTTATTTCTCATAAAATACCCATCAAAACCAATACACAAGTCGTAAAACATAATTACTTGCTATTGTCTATAAAGTTTAATTTAAAACCAATTAAGGTCCAGCATTAGTCACGGCAAAAGAAATGAATACAGAATTATGACATCGTCGCATGTTCGTGACGTCACGCAACGCCGTAGGTGCCTGTTTTTCGGTGATTTATGGCACAATGAGAACCATGACTAATACTACGCTTAATAGGCGCTTTGTCTATGTAGGAGCATTGTTTGTGTTTATTTTTCCGAGGATTAGGTTAGGGAATTGAAACATACGAGTCAGAGATAGCGGAATTGGTTTTTGTTCATGTTGAATTTACCCTGCTAAGCGTTTCGTACTGATATGTTTTCATTATTTTCGAAAATTTAATTGAAACACATACATTTAAAACACACAAACTTCATTTGGTTTTCCATTGAGAATTTTGAACCTTGTCCATTATGTGAACCGTTTTTTGACAGATGGAACTAGTGATTGCAGGAACTTAATATTGCGATTATCGATCCGATTATTGACACTTTGATTACTGTCTAGTATTGATTATCGATTGTTTGGTTGTCGAATCGAAAATGGTGCAACGACGACCAATAATAAATAAATATGTATAATATTCATCTGATTGTATGTATTGAATTTTTATATAATATTCATTTTCCATACATTTCTTTTCAAAAATTTTGTTCAATTTATATTTAATGATTAAACGAACTTACCTGAAGTGAAGTTCTATCATAATTATACGAATTGCTTCGTCCGAAGAGATTATTAAACTATGTAGTAACGCCTTTCGGTGGTACTGCTCGTCACTCGTTGAGAGAATATCATCTCTAGAAATTTTCTATTTACTCTGTGCCCCGCGCCAGCCCTGCTGTCATTTAGTTTAGAGATTTTTTACCTAGGTATATTACCAGAACCCTTTTTGGGCTATGCCGTTAGGGTTGGGAGGGTGATACTAATCTCTTCGGACGAAGCAATTCGTATAATTATGATAGAACTTCACTTCAGGTAAGTTCGTTTAATCATTAATTATACTTTCTTGCTTCGTCCTCGAGATTATTAAACTATGTAGACTTTGAGAGCAAGTTCTGGTAATATCGCCTAGATATGATAAATTATGTGATAAAGGTACACAATTATATTACAGATTAAATACATTCCTTTATTTATAAGAGTTGTATGGTTAGAAAAGGATAAATCAGACTTAAGCATCATAGATTTATCTCTTAGTAGATTGATTATCATTTTTTAATGATAAATTTGTTTTAAAACTGGTTACAGTCTTAACAACTACAAGAAGGCAGTAACTGTAAATAATAATAATTGTTATTATTAATGAGGTATGTTTTATGTACCTAACAATTTTAAATATACTTAGTAAAATTTTTTCGTCCGAAAAAAGTGACCTGTAAAACATTTCTATCATGGTATTAACGATAATACCTATTCATAATAATAATTTCTTATCATTCAAATTAGGTAATTTTGATAATTCAAAATAGTTAAGTTTTATTAATTTACAATATTTATCCGCAAGAACCATGTACAGGATTCTTACTGGTACCGAGTCGAAATGCAGGTTCGAATCCGGCCCGAGGTCGAGACCCTTTCGCCAAAATTTTATATCTATGTATATATATATATATATATATATATATTATTATTATTATTATTATTATTTTTTTAGAATTAGAAGGTAAGTAGGCTAGTAACCTACACAGCTTGTAATTCGAAACTTGAGAATCAAAGATTAATAACTTCGGTACCTAGACCTCAAGGATAAAGTAGTTATTTTTATGGTTTATACCAACGTCATGTATCGGGAAAACTTTTCAGTGTACATGCACGAAGCGTGCCTGCGTGCGTATGCCATATGTATATACGTACATACGTAGCGCGACGATTGAAACTATAAAATGTAATCTGTCAAGTGAAACTCGGCGATAAATGTCTCGAATTTGTGTACAAATATAACGTAACATTTACTGTTTATAAAATAAGAACATTGTTTTGACTGATTTTTTATCAATCTTGAATGATGAGTTCTTTAGAGGTCGCATTTTAATTACGAAGGTAAGTAAATATTTGGTCATCATCACTGCTACTATTACTATCATTAATACGACATTATATGTCATGTTTTGTTCAGTCAAAGTCTAATGTTTTTATTTACCATATTACAGCTTCTTTACAATGCGTGAACCGTAACGCAATTTTTGAAAACAAAACCTATAATTGCCTATTTATTTAAGGCATGCTTTAAATGCTTGGTACGTTTTGTGTCCATCTGTTTTGAAATAAGAACAGGTTTTTGGATAATAGGTACTGGAGCTGGAGATAGAAACTCATCTATTGAAGGATGAAACATAGATAATTTAAACATTAAATTTTTGTTCTCATCAATTATCTTGGAAAAATGTTAGGTTTTTCTAACGTAACCATTTCAATATCCGTTATTGATTGTTTAGAATTTAAAGTAATCTCTGGTTTTTATGAGTTTGGTAACCCAAACTCGTGTGGAATAAGTATTTTTATACTTATTGATCATAATAGTTACGGAAAAAAAAAAATTAGGGCTAGAAAACTGGGAAGAAAGTCGATAAGTTGATTCATTAGAATTAATAAGCTGGTAAATTTGTAGCTTGACTTGGCGGGGGCACTGCCGTGCTCCCCTGATAACACATACAATTGTTTTAGGCATATTGCTTAGTTTTTTTTTTTTTTTTTTTTTATGGAATTATTGAATGGTTATTTATAACTTTTAATTATTGTTATCGTTTTTATTTTCTTTAAATATACATATATATAAAAGTTATGTTGTATAGTACAATTGTGGGCCTATCCTGTGTTGTGGTTATCTTCTCTAAGAGATACCCCTTTTCCATGATTGTGGAAAATTTACACAATATAGGTAGGTACGCGAGATGTATATATTTAAAATAAAATAAATAATATTGTCGTGTGTAGGTAATGGAATCCACCCATGGAAGATAAGTACTAATACTATATTTATATGTACCTAACTGGTATTTATATATTATAATATAATATTTGTCAACGTCGATTTTTTGTCTGTGACTAAATGCATCTGGTTAGTTATCCAATCATTTACTTTGTAGGTATGTATCAATTAAAGAACTAATTAATTATGTTGATGCATACATCAATAGGACATGTCCTAGGACATCCCAATGATTTCATGAACAAATAACATATATTTCCCACAACTTTTTGGTTATGTTGTATTTCAGCATAATATTTATGTTAATTAACTGTCAGCTGCTATTTGAAGATTTGCATACTTATTGAAAAAGGATAGCCTATTGCAAACTCCAACTAAGTATGTTGAGTCAAGAGAGACCCCTTGTACTTAAAGATCCTCAATTATAATGACAGTTAAGGCAATATAATAATAATATTTATGGATATTTTAGATACTACAGATATATTTATATTAGGTTAAGGGCAAGGAATGTCGCCAGACGTATCAGAGGTGTGATGAGAATATATGTGACTAGATACTCCTGTTTTCTTCACTCTGGTTCACTATGTCGTCTCTGAAGGCAACACCCCCCCCCCCCTTCGTTGAGGCGTCAGCATGTAGGTGAAACATTATTTAAATTATATGTATAGTTGTATACATTAAGTACTATTGCTACTGCCTTTTTTTTTTTTTTTTATATAATTATATTAATTAGTATGATTTTATTAGTATTGTAATAATATTCAGTATTTTATAAAATGACTTTTGTGTAATATCTGGTTTCTGACCATAATATGTTTGATTTTTAATTGTAGAAGTTAGTCATAATTCTAACCGTTACATTTTTTTATACTAAAATTGTTTTCACCAATATTCTATAGCATATCATGCTATCTGACCATCTGTGTATACCAGTATCAGTAGTCATAGTGTATCAATGATTTTTCTTCAGATTATTTTAATTGTAGCTATGTATATGTACTTTTAAAAAATAAATTAGATAAATAAGGAAATATTTATCATATTCATGACAGTAAAGTATTGTAAGAAAAGTGTTGTTGTGTTAGTGTAACAACCACACATCAGGATTGACTTGTCAAGTATCAATCAAAGTATGCATGTTCTAAACTGAAATAAGTCACATTTATACACAGTTTTTAATTTAACTGAAAAAATATACTTGAATTCATAAATTTTTCCAACAACGTAGCAATCCTTTGATGTTTTTCATGCTCTAATAAGAAATTGATATTTACAAGTTTATAAATATGGTACAGCCATATACAATGTTGATATGACAGAGGGGCATTAAATTACACTACGTATACTATACGTGTTTAGTATTAATTCGATACGGTATAAAAATAAAAAGCACCAAAAATGAGATTTTTTGTTTTTCAAACAAACTAAATAGCTTACAAATCGGAGTAAAACGCAACCACCCTTTTAAGTAAATTGAACTGACCTTAGATACCTAGGTAACAAAGCGGCAACGTCGCACGCGTCGGCGTGTGTTCTCTCGTTACAAAGCGGGCCGCCGGCGGTGGCGCGGACGGCGGCGGCTTTTAAGTTAGGTAAAGTTTTGCGCACAACAACAATCACATCATAAACACAAAAATTTTAAATTCTTGATGTGTCCTCCATTCACACTAATGTACAAATTATACCGACGGAGAATATTGTTATTTATTTTTCTAATTAAATCACTGTCTGTCAGTCTAAGCACTCTTATTTGTAAAATGCTAAAATAATCCTATGTTTTAGTTCATCAATTGTATTTACCTCTGAGGCATACACTTCACCCTTAATGTACCCCCACAAAAAGCAATTGCGGCTGTCACCATACCTATCTCGGTAGGTTCGCAGAGCTAAAGCTGCGTTTCCGCGGCATTCGCCGTAAATTAAAATCATGTCCGTGTATTCTGACGCCGTGTAAGTTACACGAGGCATTGTTTACACTTTAATTACACACACACAAAGTTTAAGTTAATTATCACAATAAAAACAGTCGATCACAAAAAAAAAACACTAACACTAAATAATAATAATCCCAAATTACGTGTCCTGTGACAATAAAGAAAAGGAATATTGTCTGTCTTAAACTTATTTAGTGTCCTATCACAATAACAAATAACAATTGTCAGCGCGCGAGTTCGATAAAACAAAAGCGGCGCAGGAGCGTGTTACGTAACATAAGTACGTTCCCAAAGGATTGCGCAGGCGAACTGAAAAAACAAGTTTTTAGCTGCAAAGATCAAAGAAGCAACACCTGTGTGTGAGTGTGAGTGTCCTATTTCTATTTCTTTTACGCACGGGATTTTTTGCTATGATTGTCACTCTCGTAATGAAAGTGCAAGTGTGTGTATTTATTGCTTCCTTGTTTGCATTGCCATCTTTTAGCGAAAATATTTGGTTGTACTTGTGAGTTGCGTCACAGCGGCAACAACGCATCGTAGGTTTTACTCAGATTGATCATTTTAGGGTGCATGACCTGCGTATAGACATAATCAGCTGTTAGGAAAGATACATCGTGTTCAAATGGGGAAAAAACTTAAAAAATCATTTGCGACTAAACTACTGCTCCTATTTAATTTATTTTTGGTACAGAGCTTGAAAATGGTACCTAGTATAGGCAGTTTAAAGGAAAGCCCCTCTGTCGTATCAACTTTGTATAATTGAGCACTCTTACAAGTTGTCATTGGTTATTCTTGTACCTTTCTTCGCAGGGCTGTGTTTTACGTAGGTATACAAGACAGATGTATTAATCTGTGATAGATAACACTTCTAAGAAAAAAATGGTAACTGTAATTAATACATTACCAAGATTGGTGAGGACATGATTGTTTATCTGTAAAAGATAAATATCTCACAGTTTAGATGTGGTGGTCGTTGCAGGCAGGGTACTGTTGCTTCTTCTGTTCTAGCTGCAATGGCTCCTTCCTTTTTCAGTATGGTGTCACTGACTGCATCTGAAGTATCAACTTGCCCGAGGAATTACCTCTTTATGTTATGCTTGATGTTGGTCCGATTAATCAAGGTTTCCTGAAAAACTGCTTTGATGACAATATTAAACTGGAGTGCCCCCGAAGGAAGCGCTCTGATAATAAAAAAGACATAATTTGCTTGTTATGTGTTAGTGAATTATCTATAACCATATGAGAATTGTTTACATAATGCCGATTGTCAGCATCTTGTCAACTTTGTCTGTGATAATGTAGCATAGTTGTACCTGTGTTTGTAGGTACTTACTAAGTTGTTACTGTTACACTATTGCTGTCAAGCATGATTTTTCACAAACCTAGACTAGGTGCATGGTGAATCAAGTGTGTGTAACAATTTCACAAACCAGTGGCTTATTAGTGTTTGTAGCACAGACCACGGTAGCTCATTATGTGTTGTTGAATTGCAGTGAGACAGTCCCTTAATCTGACTGAATTGCATATACACATTCGTAAGTAATTCAATTACTTAAAGTAGATACATACCAGTTTTCATTGAAGGATGGGAATTTATTTAACGTGGGCAGTCTGATGCGACCTGTCCGAGTGCTAAATAAGTGTAATGCATGGGTCAGCTCAGTTGTTTTGACAATTTAAATGCAAGTCCCAATAAACTTTCATAATTCCTTATTTACATTTTTCTTCTTGTTGTTACGTTGGGATTCGTCTAGTGTCTTGATGATCTATCCCAGTTGTTAAATACATTTTTGTTGCCTCATGCAGGCAACCCATATTGGCTGCTCGAATTTCATTGTTCTATTTGTTATTGTGGGATTCCACTCACATCTGGGCAGTTCTGGTGGTCTGTCCAAGGTGCTAAATAAATTCAATACATGAGACAGTCCAATTCGACTACTCGACTTGTATTGTTTTGTTTTATTATTAGGTGGGAGTCCAGTTTATCTAGTTTGGGCAGTCCTATGATCTGTCCGAGGTATTAAATATATTGAATGCATGAGACAGTCCAATTTGACTACTCGAATTGCATTGTTTTGTTTTTGTTGCTGTTATGGTGAGAGTCCAGTTTATCTAGCGTGGGCAGTCCTGATGATCTGTCCGAGGTGATAGATAATTTTTATGCGTGAGACAGCCCAATTTGACTACTCGAATTGCATTGTTTTGTTACTCCCAGGTTCCCAAATTCTTGGTAGGTAGGTACGTAACTTGGTTTACATACCTATGGTCTTGAATTAAATAAGTTATATCTCTTGAAATAGATAAAATTTATGCGTGAGACAGCCCCATTCGGCTACTCGAATTGCAATTTTATTTGTTTTTTTCCAAATTCGTTGTAGATGCAGGTCTTAACTTGACCGGGTGTAACTTGGTTAACTCGGTTTACATTCTTGAAATTAATGTTAAAAACACTATAGAAACACTCACTATTACAAGACTTTATACACCTATGGGGTGTTTTTGCAGTAATATTGGACAATTTACTCATAAAACAGCTACGAGTAAATTTTTAGTGACGAGCGTAGCGCACTAAAAACGCGAATGACAGCAGGGCTGGCGCGGGGCACAGAGTAAATAGAAAATTTCTAGAGATGATATTCTCTCAACGAGTGACGAGCAGTACCACCGAAAGGCGTTACTACATAGTTTAATAATCTCGAGGACGAAGCAAGAAAGTATAATTTATTGATATAAGAGTGGATGCCATTTTCCGATACTGATTTAATGTCATTGTTCAAAATGATTGCAGCGAATACATTCGATTGCATCACTAGGCACGGTAGAAGGTGGTAGAATGTAACTAAATTTAATACGCTTAACAATAATCATTCTTTTTGGAAAATCCGTTACATTTATGGTATTATAATGTCTGCAAGGAATCATAATTAAGATAATTGAATACAATAAGGTAGATAATACATTTATTTTGTTACGCATTTCAAAGTTAACTTTTACGTAATCTGGAACACCTACGCTCTAAGGCAGTCAAAGGCATCTGTCAAAAAACGGTTCACATAATGGACAAAGTATAGAACTCATATACCTACATTATTCAATGAAAGAAGGGAAGACCTAAACAGCGGATTTTGTCTTCGTAACCCCGCGTTTCCACTGAAGACATAACATGATGCAAGCAGCTACCTATCTCACTCACTCTTTGTGAGTTCGTTAGATGTTTGCAACATGTTTTGTCGTCAGTGGGAACGCGGGTTAAAAGTGGCATATTTGTGTTAAAGGCATTGTCTCGTTTAATGGGTTTTGAGGGAAGACATATCCGCTAGTGAGGATTCTGTCTCCCTTCTACTTTCTTTTAACGAGGCTTGTGTGAAGTCTGCGAGAATAGAATTTTCTATATTGCACTCCAAAAAAAACTTAATACCAATAATAATTTGCCAGTATATCTTGTGTTGTATGCCATTCTACATTCGGCTGCGTAGTGGACTAAAGCCTTATCCCTCTTATTCTGAGAGGAGACCCGTGCCCAGCTGTGGGGATAATATAATGGGTTGATGATGATGATGATATGTCTTGAATACAATTATACCACTATTAAAATATGTTGCTTGCATCATATTATCTCACTACTCACTGATATTTTTCTCTATCACTGATATTGCGTTATCAAACTAATTTATACCGCACTTCTTAGTTTTTGTATCTTCTATCATTGTGTCAGTTAGACCTCGAACTCTCCCCAATTAAGACATAAATCCTAATTTATAGGTAAAATTAAAAGCAAATAAACTTACACTGGCTTAAGCTATCTTAAGGCAAGCACGGGTCCTAAGCCTTGTGGCGTTCAATAACATTATGAAATATAGTAATTAAACTAATACAGTCGTTAAAATTAATCCCGGACACAATACCTACGGTTGCAACCCAAAAGTTTTGAATGTTCCTGGAACTAATTTCAAGTTAGAACCATTTCAGTCCTAGGGGGCAGTAGGACATATTTTGTTTTAATAGTGAAAAGTAAAAGTGGGCAAAGGTAATTAAGAAAATTGTGGATGAGTCAGTGGTGAGTTGAAGGTGAGGTGAGGTGAGGTGAATTTTTTTCATTGAAGTGTGCAAAAATAAACGAGAGAAATGCGAGTAAACATTTAGTAATTGTAGATTCTTATATTATGCTTTGCATAACTATACAAGTTTGTATGGAAACCTATCATTGTCATGGTAAACATGACGAATACCTTGGCTGTAACTATAGGGCAAGGGTAGGCAAGTGCCGTAATGAACGGAAAAGGAGCAAAACTGGAAAGTATTTTAGGATACAATATTTGAAATATTTTTTTAAAATATTCTGTTTATTATCTACAATATTTGATATACATACCTATCCTTGCAATATTTTATGACTTACAAGTCTCAACTGTGGCATTTATGGAAATGTATTTTCTTTAAAAGTGAACTTTGGTAAAATAATATTATATAAGGAAAATTATGAGCTGAAAGTCGGAGACAGCTGTCCCAAACTACGTAGTTAAAAAACTGTATCTTGGCTATAATTTAATACTGAATTGAGAATAACTAATTAAGTTAAAGGATAAGTACGTTCCTATACCTACACTCTAGGTACATGCGAAGAGTTTTCGACGCGTGTAAGGGGAGATGTTTAATTTGCGTTTCCGTTCCTCACGTTAATTCGACGACATCTTGAAATTTAGACACGAGTTATTTAAGCGCATGACTAATTTAAATAATGAATGCTCTCGTTGAGAAAGGAAGTTTCTTAATACCACACCAATATAATAATAACTCCATTAAAATAATAAATCTCAAAGTTGCTGTATTTTTTATATTATTATGATCAAAAAAACTCAAAAATTGAGTGCGTGCATCAGTGCCCAGATTGTACTCAATTTATTCTTCATCCTAGTAATTTTCCTTCAAATTTACAGTATTTAAACTTTGCTTTGTTCGAAGGAAATTACGTGTACAGCCATTTTCTCTATCTCCTCTACAGCAAATTGCCGTTGTACGCAAAGCAGCAATCTACACGCCCCCTTAGGGAAAGTTACCGGGAAAATGTTACTCTAAATACTATTCTTTTAAATTGATGGCAAATTACGAAGCGTCCAGAAACAAAAAGCAGTTTGCTAATCGGCGTAAACTCGCTTTGTTCTACCCGATACGATCAGTTTGAGCGTACAAGTCGAAGCCATGTAACAAATTCTCAACGCTTTAAACAGACACGTAACAAAATAGCGGAATTAGCCGCCAAGAACCCTCTGACTTTATCTACCGCCATATTTTTAAGTAAATTACAAATAGGTATAGGGTGCACCGTGCCATCAGTTGTGCCGTGCGTGTTATCGCGACGGGGGATCGCGAGCCGGGCACCTTACATATAGACGCTACTGCTGGACGCCACAGACTAGTCATTTAGATGGGCAAGCTGGTTATTCGACCTAGTTTTATTTTTATGATATTTTCATATCTGCGGTGGACAGATAAAAAAGAAACCCTAAACCTTACTTCAACCTAAACTTTTATAACTTATACGTCAAGCTTGACGCTTAAGTCAAGTAAGCTGTAAAAGTTTTTACTGTGATAATAATTATATTAATTAAATTTTCGGAAAAAATTAGAAATTATGGATTTAAATACTAGTTTCATATTTCTAGAGTACAAATATTTTGATATTTCAATAATATGCCGAAAAAAATAGCCCTCAAGTAGTTTTTATATCAAAACAAATTTTCATTAGGTATGTAGTTATGTGGTATCGTATCGTTATTCGATACGCGTGTTTTACATAAAACGTAGAATATTTATTTAAATACCACTAACCAAAATAAACTACAACTTTCAAACAAATAATAGGAACTAAAAGTATTTTATTTTAATAATAAAAATATCCTAATATCCCTATTAGACACAGTCCTTAGAATTATCCATTCGTTATTGTATGGTGGTTAATTGTCAATAATTATGGCAAAAAACGTAAACTTGTTTTTCTCGTTTCAACAAATTAAATTCAAGGTTTGACCCTACATTCGGCAAAAGTCTTTAGTAAAATAAACAAAACAACTTTAATTGGTTTATAGAACCTGTCTTTTCAATTATCCATCTGTATTTTTTAGGCTGCGGCGTATTTATTACGCTTAGTAAAACTGTGGTTATAGTCTGTACGAGGAACGGTCGGAAACGGTTTTTTCGTCTAGTCTCCCCGTCGCATTTTCAGACTTTCCAAGCTGACGACTTTTCCTTTCCGACAATGATAACGTCGTTAGTAGGGGACTTTGAGTTCCTAAAGACGTGATAGTTTGTTGATGGCTTCTAACTTTCACTTAGTTTTCGTTTCACTATTTTATTTCGTAAATAGTTAACGTTAACTTCTTTTTTGTTTATTTTTATTTATTCTTCTGTCAACTTCAAAACTACACTTACAGAACTAATTTTGAATTTCTTTTCAGTTCAGAATATAACAATCCAAAAAATACCATCGTTTTTTTTTAATGGTAGGTAGATAATGTTTTGAAATATCTTTCTTAAACTCAGCAACAATGGGAGGAGACTAAGAAATAAGAATAGGAAAATGCCTTGCTCTTTGTGTTAAAACGTTAAATACTTTATCTCCATTGAGAGTAAAAGAAATAAAAATCAGAAGCGACCGCTTTCCCCGATCGAGTGTTTGTTTGTCTTATTCTGTTTGCTCTGAGGCAAACCAACTGCTGTTGGCACGAAACGGATCTACCGAATGTATGGCCTCATACAAAGCCGGGTGGTCTTTATCATTTTCAATGTAAACACTGCGCTCAAACACTATATAATATTATACTAAATTTAAAACCAACAGCGGTTCCTAAAATGTTGAAGGAAGATTTCTGTTCCCACTTACCAGTTAATTGCTCGATAATTTTTTTGTCGACTATATAAATATTTTTCAATGAACAGGAGTTGAGCAACAAACATTATGTACTAAGCGGTTTTCACTTGTTATTTTGCATAATGTTTTTTTTTTATGTACAAGCACTTGTACGATCTGTCGATCAGGTACTTCATCCTTGTGTAAGTCATGGCTTTGAAGTGGTATACAAAGCTGAGCTATCAAACGATTGCGCTCACATCAGATCAAATAAATCACAAACTTAACGAGTTTCTGGCAAATATTTGTGGACGGAACCAACATTTTGATTATTTTACAAATACTCAACGTGTAATGGTCCATGGGAGTTCTGTTTACTGTTTTACGGTACGTCAGAATAGATAGTCGATTGTTGGGCAACTATACAAGTATTTGTCTAGCGGTACGAAGCCGGGACAGTATGGTAATAGTCATCTAAAATATGCATATAAATATTTTAGCCTATAAAACTCGCGTTCCGTACAGTAAAGTATAAGTGGCAGTTGTTTTTATTGTACAATACTTTATTGGACGATGACATGCAAAATGAATTGCTTTCACAGTTAAACACTGCGCAATGAATCGGAGATTATGTTCTTTGGAGGCATAATTCAAAAGCTCGTAGCTGCTTTGCTTCGGCGCGATTACGGCTGTGTTTCGTGTCAGCCACAATGAAGGGGGCAGGTTGTTCCACCAGGGGTCTGTCGGGACCTCAGATACGATGGCGCCCCGCTGCGGCCGTGAAGCGAAAACCTGCGCGTCGATATTAACCGTCGCTATTACTCGATGATGTATTGATGTATTAACTCATTAAAATACAAACCTGTTTTAGAGTTAAAGGTTAAAGACTTCATAAAAAACGCACTTACTTTCGTTCCCTGCTGTGTCAAAGAATTCAAATAAGCGTGAACGCCTAACAACAAAGGACAGGTTAACTATTGTATGAAGATTTCGTGGCAAAGTTTGTTTTGTACCTACATACACGGCACACGTTTAACGATTACCTGATTCCTTCTAGTATATTCTCGAAACAAGCAAGCACAGGCACTGCTATATAAGACCATTTCTAGTAGCACGGTTATCTTAGAATTAGTTAATTTAGTTAGCAAAGCCAGCTTCTGCTCCAAGTTTATCTAAGCTTTTAAAGCAATAGAAACTAATTATGTATATCGTATGCAGATAAATAAATTATCTAGATTCTTGCGTAACCTGCAGTAGGTTAGGCATGAATACTTAGATGAAGTACTTGCTTAAGGAGAATCTTATCTGGCAAGAGTATATTTTTTGCAGGTTGCATTCCTTGCAATTATCTTTATATTATAGGTAAGCAGTATTCATACCATTCAGAAAAATAAAATGGAAAAGGAGCAATGATACTTATAGTTAAGCACCATTCTTTATCTGCCATTTTATTATTCTGGAATGCTATTTTATTTTATTCCAAACATATTTATTTTTATTATATAACGGCATTGGCTAGATGCGGTTCTGGTTGATTGAGCGCAAAATAGCCACAAATAAAGGTCAGTGTCGAAAAATATAGGGGAGACCTTTGCCCAGCAGTGGGGCAGTATTGGTAAAAGAAAACTTGAACAAAAAAAAAGTAAAAAGAGGCGTGTTGCTGATTTTTCACTCTCAGTTAAAATCGGAGGAGGCGAGTTTACTGCCATTAACTGGGTACAAATCCAAACTCCGAGGTACTACTGAGAACTTTCTAGAAATATCCAATAACACTGCCTGACCTGGGCTTCGAACCTTACGCTTATCCGAGGCCACGACCGCCGAGTCAATTCGTGAAAAAACTGAATTGGCAGAACTCAGAGCAATTAACGACAAAATAAAAATAATTAAGAACAAACTTTTGGTTGCGATTTTATGTGCGACGACAGACGGTCTCAACAAAAAATGGCGCCGTTCCATAAAACTTTTTCAACGTCGGTTTTGTAGTGGATTGTCAACGCGTTACATAGGATAGGTACCCATTTAAACTGTGAATTAATATTAGTTTGTTAAAAGGCAAATTCTTTCCATACACTTATGTTCTTATAATTAGAAAAATGATTGGCGAATGGACGCCTGCGACTGCATTTTCTTACATAAAACATACATTTTCAAAGCAAAGCGTCTGGTGTACTTAACCAGAGAGATGCAGGTTCAAACCCTGCCTGAGATCGAATTTTTCTTTCACTAGAAATTTTCTTTAATTAGATAATTCGTATCTTTGTGAACATTTCGCAATATTTAATGCTAAAAAATAATAAAAAATAAGCATACTTATACAAACTAGGATATTAACATATTGCTATTGCTATTATATGGATATTGCTAGTCAGCTTTAAAAAAAAAATGCTAATGAACTTAGAAGATCTTTGTCCAATAGATCAAAATTAAAAATGTGAAAATTATAAATGTTTTCAAATTCAGCAGAGTTCTGCAGTTCATAATACTTTTCAGGATTAGTAATGCCATTTTTCAAAATACACGTCGCAGTCTGAATTTTGCTTGTCAGTGAGTAATGGGAGCTATCAATGCACAAATTAAGGTTCCGGCTAAATCAAAAATAAACCTCAATGCAAAAAATATAATTTATTTCAAATAAGCTTTCACAAGCGTTTATGAAACTGTATTGACTCTAGTTACACGGTTCTAAAAAGTTGATCCTACGGAGAAGAATCCGATAAAAAACTCCATGGATACTCTTTTAAAATAAAAGGTATAACATTATTCACTGGTACGTAATGGTGATAACAGAATTTGAGGACATTGATAGGAGGAGATTAATGTCATAATTAGCTTGAAGTCGGGTATTAAATTAAAAGAAATGCTATGCTTAAATTAAAAGAAATGTTCAACATTGTGCAAATGTATTTATCAAATGTAAAACAACAACAAAAAAACAAAGGAACAGAGAAAACAACAAGTTTTATAAGGACTTTAGCTTTATATACACACACAGACACACACCACATATACATTATTACACATTACAACTCACACTTTTTGCTTCACGCCATTATATCCCTATTTAAATTACTTTTACTTTTACTTAAAATGTATACCTTGTTCAGCCCTACTATTTAATAATACTATTATTTTGTTAACATAACATGCTGATTCAATTGCATAACTCTAGATAGTGTTACATGGATGAGCGGAGCCTCCTAAGACAAGCAATCCCTTGCTTAAAAGGTGATCTCCAAAGATTGTATTTTAACGTATTGTGTAATTGAAAATAAACTATTTGTATTTGTACTTTAGTGCCTACTATTTGACACACACAAATAATAAATTTCGAAATGAATTTGAAGTCCTTAAATATGAGTAACAAATAGATCTTGGAGCCAAGTTTTACTAAAAATTGTTAACAAAGACCCTTGTATTACTTTGTTTGTTTGTAAAACAACAATAAAGTAGTCGCATGACCTCTTTTCGTGTACAAACTTTATATTATGCGACATTTTTCCCAGCATAAAAATAGCAGGCTCTATGCATAAGTAGGTAACTTATCACTGTTTTGTTAGCAAAATAGTGGCGCAAACAAGCCTGTTAGCCCATAACTGCGTCGCCTTTGGCGTTAAGTAGTCTTTATGAGACTAAAGCCTCTGTCGGTGATAAACCCGGAGTAAAACGAGATGAGTGCATAAATAGCACCTTAGCACGAGATTGTGATCAGAGAATAGACTCCTTTTGTACTTATCAACATTACGCCTATAAAATGTGATATTTACTTTGGCCCTTGTAAAATGTCCTTCAGTTTTTATGTTAATACGTGCTAAGTATGGATAATTCTTTTGAAGATGGTGCTAATTGTTTGTTTACGATGGAGCTCGATTCGACATGATGTTTGAATAAAGTGGATGAATAATAGGTACGAAATATGAATATATTAGTTCATGTGCACCCAAATGAGTATAGTCAAAGAGTGCTCAGTCTTGATTGAATAGTGGCTATCTATAAGTAGTAACTATCTACTTAAAAATTACCATAATAGATGACTTTAACCAAAAAATAGCAAGTTTTGATTCGCTTTCATACCCTTTCAATGCCACATCCATAATTCATGGCGGAACTAAAAAAGCACTTGAAGTCGTAATTAATTAAAATGTCCCAGAGCGGGCGGCCATTACCGGGGATGAAAAAGCGATTTCCCCAACAGTGGGTTTTAAAGGAATCGACGGGTCCTCAAGTCTATTTTAGTGAATAAGAGGGTGCCTCGACAGTGGCTTATAGACTTTTGAAAGGTTCTTTGAGAAACGCTTCAAAGATTTTATTGACGTATTCCGTCTAGTAATGCCTTTGTTACCATTGTTGAGAAAAGTTTGCGTTCAAAGTCCTTTTGGGAAATCTGTTGTAAAAGCGTCTTCATTTTCTGTGAAATCTGTTATTCTGCGCTGATTAAATTTTGTTGGAAGATGTGGAAGTGCGTAGTAAAAACGGGAAATGAATATACCGTTTAGGAAACACAACCTCATGTTTACGATCCCTGACGGGTTAACCCTATCCTTAGGTCGACTTTACGATTTACCCTGGGTTTATAAGTAGCATAAATTTATTGGGGTTTGGTGTTTTTTGAAATATGGGATATATCATGACGGCTGATTAGAACCGGACCCTCTCAACATCTTTATATTTTTGCTACCTTCGAACTTTTAAAGAAAATCTATACTTAATATTATAAAGCTGAAGAGTTTCTTTGTTTGCTTGAACGCGCTAATCTCAGGATCCACGGGGCAGATTTGAAAAATTCTTTCAGTGTTAGGTAGCCCATTTATCGAGGAAGGCTATAGGCTATATAACATCACGCTAAGACCAATAGCGGAGCATAAATGAAAAATGTTGCAAAAACGGGGAAAATTTAAATGCAGAAAAGCCGAGAAACCACGCGGGCGAAGCCGTGGGCTAAGCTAGTAGTTATATAAACTTACCCGAATTTCACAAGATCTTTTTTCAGACTGCCTCATTGTGGTCCTAAGCGCGACTGCTACTATTCATACTCCCTACCTATGTTAACATTGCATCAGATTCTTTGGAAAGATAAACTAAATTGAGAAGAATATAGGTTGTTGTATAATTAGCGCCTATAATGAAATTCCTTCATCAAGCCGGTATAAACAGGGAAACTGGGGCATTAATGCAAAATAACGAGCGGATCGACCCGAAAACCGGAACCCAAGGGATCCGGGATCCCAATAAGGCCGTATAGATCCTGGCGCTAATGGCATTTGTAGCCAGTTGCGAAATCGCCAGATTAACGTCACTATAGTTACCGTCACTTGGGTGTCGCAAATGATCGACCAGGATTTTGTTGGCAAGCCTACTAATATTCTGACCCTACAGTGGTATACTGTGTTTATAGAAAGTTACTACCATAGACCATATAATAAGATCATTTAGACAACTAACCCTTGCCTTTTTTACTATGTAAGTTTGGTTTAAATCCCGAGGACCTGGTTTCAATTCCTAGGTCTAGTAAAGTGTTATTGTCTTTTATAAAGCAGTCGGTAGCGTCTCGGAGTTTGGATGTGCCCCGTTAATCGCAATAGACTCGCTCTATATAGTAAAGGGCTTGTATGTTTACATCATCATCATCATCATCAACCCATTACAGTGTCCCACTGCTGGGCACGGGTCTCCTCTCAGTACGAGAGGGATTAGGCTATAGTCCGCCACGCTAGTCTACTGCGCGTTGGCAGACTTCACACGCCGTCAAGAAAATCTCTCAGGCGTGCAGGTTTCCTCACGATGTTTCCCTTCACCGTTTAAGCGCGTGATAATTAATTATTAATACGCACATGACTTCGAAAAGTCAGAGGTGCGTGCCTTGGATTCGAACTCGAGACCTTTGACTTAGCAGTCCAATGGTCATATCACTAGGCTATCACTACACTCTGTTGTTTACATCCCGTAGTCCTAACTTTACATTAGAATGTACACCTTTGCGTTGCGTATCTCTTAATGGGTGATCTGATCATATAATGTAGGTAATAAAAGTAGCAAAATAAAAATAACTTCTGAACTGTACAACCAATGTCGTCATTCTTTATACTTAATATTATAAAGCTGAAGAGTTTGTTTGTTTGCTTGAACGCGCTAATCTCAGAAACTACTCGAAAAATTCTTTCAGTGTTAGATATCCCATTTATCGAGGAAGGCTATAGGTTATATATAACCACGCTAAGACCAATAGGAGTGGAACATACATGAAAAATGTTGCAAAAACGGGAAAAAATATTCCTTTTAAATGCAGAAAAGTCGAGAAACCATGTGGGCAAAGTTGTGGGCGGAAAGCTAGTTATAGTTAAAGGTTGAAAAAGATACCGTGGTCCATCTAACATGAAGTAGCGCATCCATTGTGCGCGGCTACCAGGTGTAACATGTTAGAACACGGCAGAATTCGGCTTATTTCATTAGCAAAGTTCGACGTGCCGCGCGAGCATTAGTGCGATGCTTTCCCGCGCGCAGTCGGTACGCAGCTTAAGTCGTGAACCCTTACAGTTTACTAGCGAATATTGCGAAAGTATATTTGCGTAGGCCTTTAACACCTAAACACAAGTTTATGTTTATCGTAAAATAGGTTTATTGGAAAAAACGGTTATTAGTGGACGTTTCATTACAATGTCGGAGGCTGTAGCTTCCTAATTGACTTACTTTGTAAGCTTTCTTTACATTATTTTCTTGGCTTATCCTGTTCGTTTATGGGAATGATTTCCCGGAGTATTTTTTTGTAGTTTACCTGATAAGTTTTAATAATCATCAACGTGCACTTTATTTAACGATAATAATGCCATACCACTACATAATTTTCTTTCTTCAATTCCTAAAAGAGATCCACTGCTGAACGAAGACCTACCCCATAGATTTCCCCAAAGACCGGTTAAATGCCACCTGCATACAACGAAAACAACAGTTTATAACGCAAAAGGTAAATTAAGTAGCCATGGAATCAATCTGTTACCAAAAAGTTCAAAAAAAAACTTCAGATATTTGTATGATAAATAGAAGAGTTTTTAATGTTTTTCAGAATTTATAGTCTTAGATTAAAATTATTCTAAAGTGGTTTTCTTTTATTCCTAGCAACACAACATATTTAAGGATCATAACAATATCACCCAGGTCATAATAATACCGTACACACGGCTACAGGTCAACCTATAGAAATCCAGATTAAGCTGATCTGGCATTGTATAAGCTTCCCATATAGTACGAGGCCAGCGTTAACTGGATGTTTTATAGCCGTGCGTACATATTAAGCCCATACCAAGGAAAACATTTCGTCCTCAATCCATAACGTTAGTAGCTAATCCTGCAAGTAAAGCCGGCTTGGTAATGACAGTGTGACGAGGAGCAAGCCTCTGACGTTTTGTCGGATTCAATCCGGACTGTAACAAAAAATACCCCAATTTATACCCGAATTTTACTTGCTCAACTTTGGTATTAAGCCTGGATCTACAAATTGGCGACAAACCCAAGCAAGATTTATGGAGAAAGCTCCGGTCATTTAAATTTAAAGGTACGACTCCTAAAATACAAATTATCATGAAGACAAATATTTTTCTTTATAAGTATAAGATATCTACGAGTATTATTATTCCAACTACTAGATTGCCTCATTAGTCTAGTGGTCCTAGCCTAGTCCTAGCGGGACTGCTACTCTTGAGAAACTGTGTTTGAACCCCAGGTCGGGGAAGTGTTATTGGGTTTTTCTATGAAATTCTCAGTAGCAGCTCGAAGTCTTTATCTGTGCCCGGTTAATGGCAAAAGGCTCGCCCCCTATAACATGGGACCAAAACATACCGGCGAAGTGTGGGTGTACATTGGTACACCTTTGCCTAACTCGTTGGATTAGATAGGGTTTGAAGAGTTAAACAGATAAGAATTTAAGAAATCTTATGTTTGGAGATATTTATACCTACTTGTTTTTTTTTATAATTAGGTTAAATAAACAGACACCGGCTTTTTAACAATTTATTATATAATTAGTTATTCATATTTTTACATTTAAAAACGTACATTGTGCAACTTTCTCCTCATAAATTTCTCTAAGACAGTAAGAGGAGAGAAATTTTATCAAATTACTTATTAGATTGATAGGAAAATTTATTGTTTCCCTATCTATAAAATACATCCTGTGACGCTGTGTGGTCTCAACTAAGTGTATGAACTGTAGAACTGTTCCACACTTTTCGCATCGCTCTTACGTAAGGTGACATTAGACACTTCAGTGAGTATGAAATATGTCAGATGAACATTAAAATGTATCATTCGCTTCTGTAATACCACAGTTTTATTCCAATAAATCACTTCCTAATCTCGATAGTAGTAGGCAGGTACAGCCGACAAGAATTGAAGCACTTTTACGTAATAACTTATTATTTCTCGCAGTGATCTCGTTGTTTCCAATCACGTAAGAATTTCCCCATCTGGTGGTGAACGAACTCCTGTGCCAAATTTCATGCTCCTAAGAGCATAACCTAGCTCTAAAGCCAGGTTTAAACTGGGCCTTATCTGTCAGTGAGTTGAATATAATAACCGGCTATATGTACCTACCCTAACTATTCGCACAAAAATGTATGATCAGTTTATTTACACATCCGAATACAAGTGTTGCTGTACCTAGTTTCTTGGTAATAGCAATAGGAAATGGCTTGTTGTTCGCTTAATAAGTTCTTAAAAACACCCCAGCCTCTTTTTTAGAGTATTATCAGACTTCATTATACGGTATAGAATAGTATATTTATTATATTTTTTAATACCAACACACAAAATGTAACATCTATCTGGGTTTAGCAATTATGAGAAGCGATCACAATAGACCGAAAACATTTACAATCTTATCATAGCCACAAAATGAATAATTAAACTCCTATTAAGAACACTATCGGTTTGGATTGACGCTTGTTCTTTGCCTTTACCAAATGACAGAACGTATACTAAGCAACATTATTGCATTGACCCACGCAGTATCAGTCTCCAAACGGTCCCATTATTCCCTTCCGGAGATCTGGAGAGTGACACCGTCGTTCGTCGCGTCGTAATCAATTACATTCATTATGTCATCTTCTAGACACGCAAGCCATATCTATTGCGTACTAATTGTGTAATAATTATTCTATTTTAGTGGTTTCGTCGTAAATGGGAATTAATGATGATTTAAATTGACAGTTTTTGACTGGGCTTTGATGTGAATTGTTTGGTTATAAAGTTGTATATTGTGACTACGGATCGCTTTATTTCTTCCTATAGGTAGTTCCAATGTATGAATCAACTAAATTTCTTACTGTTCACTATTGCTTAGATGAGAATATAAATTTTATAGATTTTCTTAATAAACTTAAGTACTTTTGAATAAATAAGTACCTAAATATTTATCTATGTATACTTAACTTACAAATGAAACAAAATATATATTATATGTTATACGGACAAACTTGTACAAAAATATACCAAACAGCCGGAACCAGTTGTTTATCTCGCACAACCCAACATAAATCCAAAGTTGAAAGATAAAACATTCCAATCCCGATCCTAATTTATTATAGGAGAGAAAAAAAATCTGATGCGTTTCATCGAGTTTCCTTGTAGTGAAAAATCGGGCCATTACGCCAGAAGGAAGCTGAACCACCGCTCGTATTTCAAAACAACACATTATTGTTTCGTTTCCCTTTTGTTTCAGTAACCCATTATTATAAACTAGCTTTCGCTCGTGAGGTCACTCGCGTGGTTATCGATAAATTCAAATGTGAATTATTTTAAATTAGATGTGCGATTTTGACGTAAGTTTTTGATTAAATCAATATCAATGCCGTCGTAATTGTAATATATACATATGTATTTTGGAAAGTATGTTATTTTAAGTAAAAGTTATCATAACATTTCCCCGAAAAATTACCTATACCTAATATACATCCACTGATCGCCGGTAGGTATGTTTAGGTCCCCATAGGGACGAGCCTGCTGCTACTGAAAACTTTGCTCTACCTGGGAATCAAAACCAAGACTTCTAGCATAGCAGTTGCGCCTAGGGCCTCTAGAATTGCGAGACAGTGAAAAGTATCATAATTATTTTTTTCTCTAATGTCATAGACATTTGTTAAGTTCAGTTTAGGCCTCAAGAAGAGATAAACAAACAAACGAAGGCACACTTTCGGGTTTATATCATTTGTTATGGATTAAAGAGGAAATGGCCCCACAGTTTTGTGCTTTATAGTTACGAAGCTCTATCTTCGTCGGTGAAGCTTAAAATCAATAATGTGGACACGACAATGGCATTAAGTCCAGCACTAAATTAATTGGCCCATACTGCTAGCAATAATTTACGCGGAACGTAAAATAGCGCGCATTAAATGAATTATTTTACAAGGGATATTATATTTATATACGTGTGTCGGATCATCTTTATACTTATTCGAGAATATTATTAAAAATAAGTAGTTAACTTCTTAGTGGAATAAGTCCTGATAATCCGATCTTTAAACAGTAAAATCCAAACCAGATTGTACCGATAACATGCCGTTGAGAAAACAACAATGTTTATTATTAAATTGACCTCGATATGCAAAAAACAAGTAATTAAGTATTTAATGATTTCTCGACATTCACATGGAAATGTAACATAACATACATAACATACCATCACGCCTGTATTCCCCGAAGGATTAGGCAGAGGTTACTTAATGTACACCAACAGTTCGCCGATATGTTAAGGTCCCATGTAATAGGGGGCGAGCATATTGCCATTCACCGGGCACAAATCCAGACTCCGAGTTGCTACTGAGAATTTCATAGAAAAACCCAATAACACTTTGCTCGACCAAGGGATCGAACCCAAGACTTCTAGCGTAGCAGTCGCGATTGGGACTAACGAGGCAGTCATGGAAATATTCCATATATAATTTAATTATAAGCAAAAAATCGGGTTAATAGATTAAAATTATTTAATTATCCTCTTCGCTGCATTTGCGAAAGAGTCCGGTTATTCGCCGGTTTAATTTTGTTTCAGCGTTATCCGTCCTCTGTGTGAACTTTAACAAAGTTTTGTATCCGCCGTCGGCGGCCAACTCCGCTAATACTGAAAATGAACCTCTCGAGGGAAATTTACCATTAGCGGTCACATTAAATTCTGTTTCATTCTTTATTTACGTCAAAATGTGACGTAAATTGTGGAAACTTTTCTTATTGTTGAGCTCATTTTCGGATTTGATATTAGGAAGACGTCAAACGAGTTTAAATTTTATAAGTGTATTTTTTTTAATTTATTTTAGATTTTGTGATTTATCAATGAAGAGAATTCGGTTTTTATATTTAATAAATCAAATAATTTTATTTATAATAGTAGCTATGTTAAGTGGGGTTTGTTTTTGTAAAATATACATAATATTATGCATGCAATTAAAATTTGTACAATAAACTGAAACTTTAGGATTAAATAAGAAGAGATTCTTCTATACATATAGATCCCAATAAATAACACGCACATCTATATTCTGTGGGAAGCACTACCCGTACTTCGCCGGTCGTGCCGACTCATTCATACTGGCACGCAGGCATTACCTATAAAATATTAATTATATATTACCTTTATAAACAACTAAACCTCCAGTGAACAGCATTCACTGGCCAGTACCGTTCAACCACGTCGAGTAATAAACGTACCAACATCCATACTTATACCTCATTAACACTAAACTGCCGTTATAAATGAAAAATGTCCTTTAGACCTTTATTGGGATGCACTTGACGTTGAAATAATGCATCCGTGTGGTCAAGCATAGCGTGTCTTGATTTTCAAAGACCGTTATTGTGGTTGCTACGGGAGGCATCGTAATTACACCAATTAACTCAGTTTTTAAAGTCAAAACGGGTAAACCTTTTAATAATCAATTAGAATGCATTTCTATTAATCGATTTGAATACGTAGACGTAAACGTATTGAGAATGTTTATAGTTAAATACTTATTAGAAAAAAATAAGTATGTGTTGTAAAAACGACGTATCACGTTCCAATTTTTTTCTAAAAATTAGGTATGAAAAATAGAGTCTATATGTTCACAAAGATTGACTCTTCTTTTTGACTCATTTTCTCAATATTTTAGTACTGAGTGATACTAAAAGAAAAAACGCGTATTTTATTATTTTCAGTGAAGAGATATTCAAAGAAAGTTATACAGTTTTTTTGCTGTATAACAAAGATGGAAACATTTATTCAGCTGCACAAGTGTGACATGCCTAACATATTGTAATCATACTATATATCTAATTTCAACTAAACCAATTTAAAAAGGTCATACTTACTTATTAAGTAAGCTATTTTATCTGAATCAAATACCTATTAAACTCAAATGAAATGACGTGTAAATTATGGGGTGGAGTAACAATACTATAACATAGAGCCAATAAATAACAAAAAGAGACGTCAATAGTTCATAGTAGCATTGAACTTTAAACTCAATCTATCTGAATCAAAATTGATTTTATTACACCCATTGGCCTACACGACTCTCGTAGATAAAGTAATACTTAATGACCAGAACTAAACTTATCATCTCCGATAACGCGCCAAAACATCCATAAAAAAAGTTTAATCTCATTCCCGCCAAAGAGATTTAAAGTAAGTTTCCATCGTAAATTAAATTCTATACATATGTGGGCAGTTCAATCAGCCTACTAGCACTAAAAGAAAATAAAATAAAAAGTAAAGCCGAGTACAAATGAGGCGGGTAAAATTATTTTTACGATTCTCTCTCTCAATTAGGAGCAGCACTGACAGTAAAGTGTCAGTGTTATTTAAATTTACTGCACCAATTAGACTCGCTATCATCACAGGAGTGATGAAACCATACCGTGTCGGGAGTAGCTTCCCTTATTAAGAGTTCTATAATTAAAATTTACAGCTCCAAGCGGACGATTCGAATACCTAAGAGAATAGCTACAAATGTCCATTAAGTAGTTTAAACATGTCGAGTATGAAAATTACACACTTTATATTGAGAGCGGTGGTAAATGAAAAATGCAGGTCAGTTTACATTTTGTTATTTTAAGATTTTATGATCAACCGAATTTGTAAACTGATGTCCGCGATGATTAAGATAAATCATGAAAGCAAATGTGGAGAATTTTATATACGAAATACGAATACAATATGAATTTTATTATCTTACGAATCCATTATAATTTCAATAACGACTAAAGTATTTGAAACAAAGAGGTATTCCACGAAGCACACCTAAAGTATTCCACTTAGCACACCCGTAAGAATATCACTTGCCATAGTTCTGGGACTTAGAAACAAAACCCAAAATACTTTGTAAACGCAATTTTGTGGCACTTAACTTATCGAAATACTTCACTTACAAGAGTAATATATTAGAGGACCATAAAGTACGTTTCTGAAGAAAACTTTACTTTTGCAACAAAACAAAGCGGACAATTGCAACGGAGCGGTAACAATGTGCCGTAACGACGCCAAAGAGACATGACGAAGGAAAATAAACCATAATTCACGCTAACAGATACCGCTGTATAAAAGGATTGCACCAAAACACATATCTCATAAAGTTAGTTGGCGCGCAAAACATGCTTGCTTGTACGCACGGCTACACATAAAGCTATACAAAACCAGTTTGCGCTGGTCTCCTATTATGTGGGAAGCCAATGCAAAGCGAGATCAGCTTATACTGGATTTGTATAGGTTGACCCGTAGCCGTGTGTACTATGTAGCACATTTTGGCATCAGAGGCGAGAACAATCTGGATAATAGAATAAACTTGTTTCTTCGTTACATGATTCGGGACTCTGGCGACACTGAGGCGGACGACGGGTTGCTCTCCTGAATATAGATAGGTCTTTACCTTTGTACTAGTTGATAATTAAAGGACAGACGATCCTTGCTAGTTTTTCGTCTGTGGTTCAGCTAGTTTGCTATCGGTGACCGTGTTTACTTTTAACGGTACTTGGCTTTTTATACATGCATACGTAACAGGCAGAGGTGTACTTAATGTGCATCACAGTTCGCCGGTATGTAGATCCCATGAAATAGGGGAACCTATTACAATTCACCGGGCACATATCCAAATTCCGAACTGCAACTGAAAATTTTATAGAAAAACCCAATAATACATTACTCGACCTGGGAATCCAACCCAAGACTTCTAGCGTAGCAGTGGCGCTTGGGATGAGGATGAGGTTTTTTTATATGAATTATTAAAACTCTTAAGGCCTAGTTCTTGATATGCTTTGTGCAATTATGTGCTTGATGCGGTATTCGTTTTTGAGTGACGTATTCCTCGTTTTATTTACAGTCATTCTAATTAGTTCCAAAGATAACTTTGCCTTCATCGATCCCATTACGATATTTGTCCTCAGTGCAAGATTCAGACATAAAATATCAAGGCAAAACACATTTGCACTATTTCATCTCGTTCCTAAAGTAAATCCAACATGAATAAAATGTTCTTGATTTATTACATCAATTAACATAAAAACAACCATAAAACTATTGCCTAATCGAAATCAATAACCCATAACTCAAGCACATGCCAAGATGATGAGTATATATGTATTTGCGTAGGTATTCCTTTATGTTTATTAGTGTCATGTGTATAAATGAGAGAAAAAGAAACTAATATCATAAATTATAGTAATTTGTTTATTGTACGCTCGAGCACAAATTTACTTACAATGTAGTTTTTTTTTCCACTAAACGTATAAACGTATGAAGCGGCGGTAGCCTAATGGCTAGGGTGTCGGACTTACGATCATGTGGTTGCCGGTTCGAACCCCACCCATTGCACTACTGACGTGAACCCACTCGTAACACAAGCATTTAGCTTAGTACGAGGGGTTAACAAGAATACTAGTAATGTGTGACCCACATTGCTAGTAAGCTTTTTTTTTTTAAAAAAAAAAACATACCCCTTAACCAGAACTCACCCAGAAAATCTATAATTGATGGAATTTTAAAATTGTTTCAAAAATAAGGAAGTCAGAAGCTTTTAATTTTCATGCTAGACAGAGGGCGTATTATAGCGGCTTGTGACGTCACAAACCAATCATCATCATCATCAACCCATTACATTGTCCCACTGCTGGGCACGGGTCTCCTCTCATTGCGAGAGGGACAACACAAACCAATATGTCAAACAAATTCTATACTAATACTTACTATACGGGAAAGACAGAGCATCCCCTCACAATCCTCATCAAAATGTAGATATAACGCTAACAGTTAGTCTATGGGATCGAACCTCATATATTTTTAAAGGCATTCAGTACCTACAATCTTCGAGTTGCAGTAAAACAAGAGACATTCATTGTTTAATATATCTATTGCTGACTGCTTCTTTCCTACTATAATTATCTTCCATTTGTTTCTTGCTACTTGAATCCTTGCTCTGATAATTTGAGAAAGCATTTATACATTTGAGTTCCTACATTGTTTGATAAATACACCCCTGCGATTATGCTACTTACGTTGAACTATCCACATTAGTGGTCGACAGTACGTTAGTAGAACCCACCAAGCGCTATGGGGAAAGTTTGGAAAGCTCACAACTTGATGCTGTCAATGTTGAAGTTGGATTTATGCCAAACGCGCAAAGACGCATTGCAGCGTAATATTCAGGATTTTTGAACTACCTAAGGTTGTTTGGACGCGAAAATCTTGGATGTGTCGCCCGTTTATTATGTAGGCTAAATTTATTGTTAGAAGCACAGTTGTAACGATATTCAACCCCAAGTTATATGACATCTATTAAATATAACATCCAGATAGGTAATGATTTCAGATGTTTATGTGAAAATTATACAATACGATGAATCTAGTTTTGTGGGTTGTAAACTTTGCAAATGTATGATATAATTCTCGTGTTTCAAAATTCACGAGCCGCTTTATGTGGAAATAGGCAGGCGCAGTACTAAAATATAAAATAATTATTAACATTTCGGACATAGTATCATAAAAATCGCATGTAAATACCTCTGCCTAGCCCTTTGGGGAATACAGGCATGGTAGGTTTTCTTAGAAATTCGGATTATTAGAAAAAAAATCGGGACGCGAGTTTCCTCTTGAGAAGAATTTGGCTATAGTCCATCAAACAGCTCAGTACGAGTTGACGGACTACTACGGACGAGTATAAGAGGAAGTCTCTCACATGTAGGTTTCCTCATTTGTGTCATTATGTGAGATATATATTTAATTATTCACACAGACGATTTCGAAAAGTCAGAGGTAACGTGTCTTTGATTATTCGATAGATTTGAGATCGAGACCCATGATTTACCAGTCCAAGGCTATCACTATCCGATAACAGTACTAAATAAAAATCGAGTCATGTTTGTGATTACAATTCACGTCACATTTTAACTTCGCCTACCCTTAAGTTAAAGCTCTCGACGCGTGCACACACACACTTAAGATCACACAGCCGTGATTTGCATACTCCGCACTGGCATACTTTATTCCTCACAGCTACATAACTCTACTTATCTACGGTAATAGATCGGTGTGAGCCGTTAAACTAGAATTGCAATAGTGTTTGCGTAGCACGTCATTAAATCTTATCATGTCCGTGTCTATTTCATCAGAGTGACACGCGACTTTATTATCCTGGTACTACATATCTTGTAGTTTTCTAGACGCGTAAGATCTTGGAAATATTTTTGCTTTTATTTCTTCACTAAAGTCTCGGAGCAGTTTCCTATCTTTGGTTGGCAAAATGTCTTCAAAAAAGGAGTAGGTTGCTTTTTTATTGTGTTAGCCAACATTTTCAAAGATGGTGAAACCATTTGTTAGTTCGTACGTAGTTGGTTTTATATAAATTAAGTTAAGGTTTGGCAATTGGTTTTAGAGAAACCCCACATTGCTTGAAGTTGTTTTTCTCTTAATTATTTCAGTATGTAATAGTAATGGAATTAATTAAAGTGTAGTTGTAAGTGAGGTCCTCAGTTGGATTCATAGGTTTAACCATGAAATTCTCAGTAGTTCTCAGGTTATAGAATTCTGTCTGGTAGGTAGGTAATAGTGTTGCTCCATGAGTACGGTACGCCTAATCCTTTGGATATACAGGCGTAATGATGTCTCATATTATAATAATTAAAAACTACACTTTAGTTTTTCAATATATAAGTGGATGTCACTGTTGCAACACTTATAATATTTAACTTATGCTGGGCTCTTTCTAAGCGGCCTTATTAAAATACTTGGTAATGAAGTACCGGGAATACCGCGGCGAGATGAAAAGGCTTTTTACTACCGTATACAGCTATTTTATTTATTTAATATATTTTCAGCATTTGGTACCGACAATACCTTCATTAGCATTTTGATTGAAGACAAAACCCACAAAACATTAAATACACACAATAAATCGTACAGAAAATTACCGTTTCTTTGTCTGTTCGACTCCGAAGCGAACGCCTTTTGTTCACTTTTCGGTATTAAAAAATTCGAGTTATAAGAGTGCTGTTCATTTACGCCGCTGGTAATATCATTTTCCACGTTTTCCTTTCCTTTGTCGATGTAGACACAATAAAAGCAAGCCGGCTCGTTAATCGTGCAGAGTAGTCCTGGCGCGTAATTAACTTTGCAGCCAGAGAGAGTAGAGATTTACGTGGACCCCGGGTACAATTAAATTTGCATAGGAAATTGCACAGAATAAGCTAAGAATAAGTTACCCGAGTATGAAACTAAATTTTATGGCTGTCGTCGGCTAGAAGACTCTTATTTATTTACCTGGCTCTTAGCCCCGTAATTGTTAACTCAGGGCAATTCAGAAAATTTTGATTCTACCACTAGGCAACAGTCAAAAGTATAATCGCAGACAAAATGTCGAAAATTATGAATACTCCAACTCCAAAATTGACCACATCAAAAATGTATTTGAAAGCATTCTATTTTCACTATCTCCTGAAACTAATTAGTTCGTAGCCATAATATCCAAATAAAAATTCCATTTTTGTTGTTTTACTAAACCCATTTAACAGAAAAGTAATGATTCGTAAAACTGTGGCTATTTGTAGCGCAGCGGTGTAATTGGCTATCAGGGCCGGTTGATAAATGGACAGATGTTTATTTTAATGCACTCCATCCATCAAGACTAACCGCGGCGCTACCTTGAAGACAGACTATGGCGTAGTAATTAAGGACACTGAAATACAAATGATTATTTTCAAATCATGTTTCGTGTTCTAGTTAAGGGCCGTATAATTCTTTTGATAAATTACCCTTAAGTGCTTGTAAACATAAAAAGGCTTCAACATGCTAATAGGTCGGACAATCCATTTCCTTTGAGTAGCTAGTTTATTTAATTGTATTTTTTTCTATATTATTTATATTATATTTTTCTTTTGTCTCCACGCCTTGTGACTATTTTAGCCCACCCTTGACATCTTATTATAAGTCTTCAATTCTTCGTCTCAAATTTATTTTATTATGATTTTTTTCGTGTTACTTTGGTGAGCGAAGTCACACATGTTTATTTCAATATTATAAAAACTAATGTCGATACTAATACTTGTCTCGTTAATTGTACACTTTTATTTGCGAAAATTAGCATAATTATTTGAGTAAAATAAAACTGTAAATTGTGATAAAGTTATAGGAAATTTTGTGCGATTGATTTTTGTGGAATTGATTCATCATAATTATTATACACACCATCACACTTGTATATCCCGAAGTTCTAAGGCAAGGCAAGTTTACTAATATACCTACAGCAAATGTATTTTACAGTTCGCTTGTATGTTTATAGGGCGAACCTGTTTAATTGCTATTAACCGGGGACAAATCTAACCTACAAGCTGCTATTGAGAATTTTGTAGAAAGACCCAATAATACTTTGCTCGATCTGGAAATCGAACATCCTCCTCCTCCCCTCTGATCCCTATCCCTACGACCACTAGACTAGTTATATGGCAGTTTATAGTTATTTTAGTATCAAATTTAGTGTGTACTATTTAGGAGAACTGCAAAGTGTTGCAGTTCCCCTTAAATTGTTCGCAGTGTAAGTAAGTTTTATTACTACATCCGTCTGAACATTTCCACGATATTTTTCATATTTTACGACTTTTTGAATTTACGCCTCTTGTGAGTGAAGGCAGACAACTTGCTTCCTGACTATTCTTGTATGCCTCGTTGAGTCTTTATATGTCCGCCTCAAACGTGTTGTAAAAGTTTTGTAGGAATTGCGAATTTTGTATTTTTGTTCCAAACACGTTTAGGAAATAAATACTAAAGATACATACATATTGTCACGCCTGTCTCCAATGGGAGTAGGCAGAGGCTATAGATTTTCACTTGCTACGATATTGGCAAACCACTTTCGCTTCATCTATGTTAATTAATCTCATCATGCTTGATGGTCGTAATCGGGCATTTTTTGAGAGATTCTTCAATTTGGCTGAGGTCACTCTATCTAAAGTAAAGATAAAGTTATTTTAGCGAACGAAATATTCGTATATAATATTTATCGTACCTGGATATAATAATGGTAATAGGTGTATAGAAAATTGTTGTTATTTTACACCAAAAAAGGAATAGTGGGTTGTAGATAATTGTTCCAGCAATAATGATAAATCTAGGAATAAAAGTAAAAATCTCAGTTTTTTTTTAGTTTTTGTTTATACTGGACTTGAATATAATATGTAGCGAGGTATTCAAGCAATAGCAGGTAAATTTCATCTATAAAGTTGCGCCTGACAAATATTTTATGTGCTGTACTGGACATGTTATGATGAAAACTCCATAAAAATGCTCACAGCGAGCTTCCCCCTAAACGTAAAAATATTATGAATTTGACGGACATTAAATTGGCAAACTTTAATGTGTATACAATATTTTATGAATGTGTATTTTGTGTATTAGTTACGGACAATCAAATCGGCTTGATTAAAAACCAGTTTATCTACTATGCGTTGGAATATTAACAGAGTTTGTACAATACACGAACATACTCGTACGAAAATTACATAGAGAGACGAATTGAAAACCCCTTTGCCAAACAAACTATTGTCAACCACTACTTTTTTGTTTGTCGATTTATTTCTGAAACCTTGTCGCGTAAATACTAAGTATGAATTATGTAAATAAAAGCCCTCGTATTGCTACGTCTTTAACCTCGTGACATCAATGACCGACATAGCCTGACCACACAGTATAGGGGCAGTTTGAAGCGTATAATCAGTGCAAAATTTAATACTGCTTTATTCCACCCATAAAAAGAAAACTCCATTCAGTAAAGGAAGTGGTCTTATAGACCAGCTTATCAGTGGTTAAGGCAAACACTACTTTTGTTATACAATTAACTTTTAATTTATAGTGCTGCCTTATCGTTGGTAGAACATTTTCTTCGTTATTTTCAGGAAGCGAGTCGTTAAATGGAAATTGTGGCGCATTAGATAGTTTCTGCGGTTAAATAGCCATGTGCACGGCTTTTATTAGAAAACTTGCTGTGTTACCTGCGTAGACTTCATTTTTACCCTAATTCCCTTGGGAATTTCCCAAAATTCCATCTAAGTGTTTTCTAAAGAACTCTTATGGAAAATTTTATGCCCCTAGATTTATAAGAGTTTTAGTAATTCACTAAAGAAATGTGACCTTTCAAAGGGTCGTCACAATTAAATTTATTTTTCGCAAATTGATAGGCTAAAGAGATACTCGTATAATTAATATATCATATTTCATATCAGACTAGTGGACCGACAGACATTTTCCTACCCAAAATCGATTGCAGTACCACCTACGAGTCCATTTTTTCCATATTTTTTGACATTTAAACATTCACTGAACTTCCACAAATATTTCAGACCAGAATAAGCCTAATCGGTTTAGGCGTTCTAGAAATTTAGCGAGACTAACGAACGGCGATTAATTTTTATGTATCCTTTATAAACCTACAAATTTCGTCGCAGAAATTAATTAAATTTGTATAGGCATTTAAACTGCTACGTTAGCATCTTTTTTTATAGGGCTTTGTTTTTGTTTTGTTTTAATTACAGTCCCTAACGAGAGTTTAACCAGCATTGCGATTTGACCGTACAAATACTTAACCTAATTATAATTTTAATGTATGTTTATTTAACCGTGTAGACGATATTATTAAATACATGCTAATTAAAAACGGATTTTAATGTGTGTTGATATAACTTAACAACTATTAATTCAATTTTAGATTTGTTTTTATGAGTTGTAAATCTAATAGGTCATAATTTTAATGCCGTAGAGAATAATTAAAGAGCCTTAAAAAAATATATGCCATATGCTCGGAAATGTAACATAACATATGATTATAATCACACCTGTATTCTCCGTAGGATTAAGCAGAGGGGTTCATTTCGCCAGTTTGTTTAGGTCCCATTTTTATTACATTTATTGCCATTAACTGGGTACATATACAAACTCTCAGCTGCTTCTGAGAATTTTACAGAAAATACCAATAACACTTTGCTCCACCTGGGAATCTAACCCATGGCCTTTATCGTAGTATTCAATGACCACTTTTAACCCAAAGGGCCCTCAATAAAAGCATCCAGAGCGATGTAATTTTTAATAAAACCTAAAGCCATAATATCTAGACTAAACATCGGAAGTCAAAACGCAAAATATGCCAATAAAGCACGAAAGGGCCGCAATTACGGGGCTTAACGTCCAATGTGAAGATGTCATTTCACGCATTCTACCAAATTGGAGGTCATTCAATTTGCATATAAAGCGTGCAGAGGCGTCAATAGGACGAGACTACGAGAGGGCTCGATATGAGTCCCATTTGGTTGAATTCGGCCCTGGAACGACCACTGTCGAGTGCGGCCCTGCCTTGTTTATATATTGTAAAATGAATTGTCGCGACTGGTGCATGTTTCAGGTAATAAACTCGTTGATAATGTTGTTCGGGATGTATTGAAAATTGCATTCGAATCGACAATGGTTCACAGACAGAACTGCTTGTCAATTCTGTCTGTGAACATACAGAATGCAATTAATTCGATTTCATGAGAAAATGGTACCTACATATATCATTGAGTGGGTTGAATCTGTTGCTCTATTCAATTAATAAGGGAAATGAGCAAAAAACAGACTATTTTCAATTACAATAATTAGAACAGCGTAAACGTTGGTCGATGATAATACTCCGGAGCGTCTGAATGTGAGTATCTTGCCTGAACGGACTACCTACAGATCTCCGCAACCCAAATGCTGGGTAATAGCGATATCTAAAGATGCTTTATGGTGATGAGCTTCTGACTTAAACTAACCATCATCTTAACATATACCCCGAAGGGTATGTTTTGGTCCCATGAAAGGGAGGAGAGCTTATTGCCATTCACCGGGTACAAATCCAAACTCCGAGTTACTACTCATAATTTCATAAAAACACTCAATAATACCGCTCGACCTGAGAAAAGAACTCGAGACCTCTAGCATAGAAGTCGCGCTTAGGACTACTAGACAAATAAGGCAGTTCGATCGATCATCATAAGTGTAGTGAAACACACGAGAGTTGGTTAAGCACTGATTTATTTCAAATCCACCCGCATTAATAATATATATCTTAAAGTACCTACATAGACATAATTATAAACTTATACACTACATCTTTCCCTTTCTTCTTTTTTTTTTTTTGTATCCTACTGTTATTTCTTTTTTTTTTTACAATGGTTAAAAGCTGGTTAAATTTATACACTACTAACTTAACACCATTTCAAAGTAATTACTACAACTAATTAATCTATATCTAACTAAAAATAATATCATGTAATCTAGACCTAAATACAAAAGTTACGTGATTTAAACAAAAACTGATAATATGCTCTGTAGATACATGTATGACGTATTTAAAATAGGTTGGACAGCTGCATTCGTACAGTTCTCTCCTTAGACCTCGTTATTGGAACGACTGGTGACGACGTGGACGGTGAAGGTGTACTACCACAACTAGTATTGGTACTAGCACTGATAAAACTGTCACCGGTTGCGGTGAGTAGCGGCGACACAGACGTCTCTATTGGCGTCTTATTCACCTTACGTTTAGGCTTACGAGGACCTGTCTTAGGCATACTGAACCCTTGACAATTAGAGTCGATCCCCGTCAACGTCCGAGCAATGCTTCTGGTCATGCCAGAAACTGGATTACTCGTGCGCATCACAAGCTGACCGCGGCTTCGACAAAATTGACGGCCGCTTTCGTCTTTCACGACAAATGACCGAGGCTCCGATGCACGCGCGACTATCGAAACACGTTTCCTTTGACCGTGATCTATTAATGTCGCCCTATTACCCGGTGTCAGTCTCTCTAGTGACCTTGCTGACCTATCATAATGCTGCTTGATTTTCTTTCTGTGCATCATGAGCGCCTGATAATTCCGTTCATTATTTACAGGCTCACTCAAGAGTTTAGAGCTGATCGGAAGCTTAGTATTTATACGCCTACCCATAAGTATTTGAGCCGGAGAATCTAAACCATCCCGAGGCGTAGCTCTTAAATTTAATAATCCTAAATTAAAATCTTGGCCAGAGTCTATACATCTTTTCAGTATATTTTTTACTGTCTGAACCGTCCTTTCACTCTTTCCATTTGACTGTGCATATAGCGGCGATGACGTCACTTGACGTATTTCCCAATCACGCATAAAGTTTTTAAATTCGTAAGAGCTATATGCTGGTCCGTTATCCGTCACCAGCTCGGCAGGTATGCCGTGACTCGCAAACTGTTCCTTCATAAAATTAATGACCTGTTTACTATTCTGGCTTTTTAATTCCCCAACCTCGACAAAATTAGAAAAGTAATCTACTAAGATAATGTAATTTCTTTGCCGATATTCGAACATGTCAGAGCCTAACTTATGCCACGGCAGGCTAGGAATATGATGTTGAACTAGCGGCTGACGTCGCGGCCGCGGTGCCCACACTGCGCATGGCTCGCAGCGTCGTACTACTCGCTCCACGTCCGCGCACATTCCCGGCCAAAACATTACTTCCCGCGCACGTCGCTTGCACCGTTCAATGCCCATGTGCCCCTCATGCACCCGTGACAACATCTCTTCTCGTAAGGCTCGCGGAATGAAAACACGTTCCCCTTTGAAAATAATACCATTTATGAAATGAAATTCTTCTCTGTAAGGCCAGAATACACTTAATTTCTCATGAACGTCATACCTATTTTTTGGCCATCCTGTTTTAACATAATCTATGATTCGCAAGAAATCACTATCTTTTTTCGTTTCTTTCCTAATGATTTCCATTTTTAACTCACTAAACGGAACATTTTCGATCATAAAACAAGTCTGTGTCTCGACCTCATCTGTGACACGATCATGCATTAATTCTTTAAGAGGAGCCCTCGACAGAGTGTCCGCTATATACATGTATTTACCTGGAGTGTACACTACCTTAATATCAAACCCTTTGACTCTCATCATCATACGTTGCAAGCGCGCCGGAACTGATACAAGCGGTTTTTTAAATAGAGCCTCTAATGGTTTATGATCACTGTGAACCGTGACATCATATCTACCATAAATATATTGCCTAAAACGCTCCACTGCAAACACGATAGCTAGCATTTCTTTCTCGATTTGAGCGTACCTAGTCTGCGTTTCAGTAAAAGTAAGCGAAGCAAACTCAACTGGGCGACCCTCTTGGAGAAGTACAGCACCAACTGCAACGCTGCTGGCGTCCACAGATAACACAATAGGCGCCGTCTCCGAGTACAGCGCAAGTACCGGCGCACTACACAGCTTTTGTTTCAACTCATCCACTGCTTTAGCGTGTTGCTGATCCCATGACCACTCCGTATCTTTCTTAAGTAGTGACCTCAACACAATCACACTCTGCGAATAATTTTGAATAAATTTTGAGAGGTAGTTTACCATACCTAAAAACCTCTCTAGTGATTTCCTATCTGTAGGATAAGGCATTTCTATTATGGCCTTTATTTTTTATTCATCTGCCTTCATACCGTTCGAGTCAAATTTATGCCCCAAATAAGTAATCTCTTGAACCGCAAACTTACATTTTTCACGATTGAATTTTATACCTATTTCCATAGCTCGTTTCATTAAACAATCTAACCTTTGATCGTGCTCTTGTTTAGTACGCCCCCACACTATAATATCATCAATAAATGATTCCACACCCTCTAAGTCTTCTAAGTGCTGTCTTAGTTTAGCATGAAAAACCTCCGGCGCGCAACTGATACCATAGGGTAAACGAAGAAACTGATATCTACCGAATGGAGTGCTAAAGGTACAAAGGTCGGCGCTTGCATCATCAATTTGTACCATCCAAAAGCCACATCGGGCGTCGAGTGTGCTGAACACTGTGGCTCCGCGAAGCTTAGCCGCCAGCTCGGGAACTGTTGGCAGCGAGTAATGCGCACGACGCACCGCCCGGTTCAAAGGTCGCGGATCCAGACATACACGAATATTGCCGTCCTTTTTTGCCACCAAAACAATGGCATTAACCCATTCGGTGGGATGTGTAACCTTTCGTACCACGCCTAATTCTTCCATCCTTTGTAACTCTAATAATAATTTACCTTTAAGTCCTAAAGGTATTTTTCTAGTAGGGCATATTACGGGCTGAACGTTTCGATCTACTACTATATTATACTTTCCTGGCAGTTTACCCAATCCTTCAAATAAACAAGAATATTTATCAACATTTATTGCATTAACACGGTTAATTAAACCTAATACGATACAGCTATCCAACCCTAGTACATTTTGACAACTTAAGTTAGCAACAACAAATGGCAAATTAAAACTTTTATCTTTATAAACAAATTCTATGTTACACAAACCCATTATTGGTAAACGATTTCCTGTAAACGAATGCACACGTTTAGTAAATGATTTAAGATTGTTTATTGAATAACCCAAGCCTATGTACTCATTCACAGAAATTACATTAAGCATTGAACCGGTATCTATTTTTAATACAATAACTTTACCGTTGCATTGAACTTCTTCTACCCATTCATAAGAAGTCTTACTTACTGTATTGTTCTTGTCAATAGTGTTAACATAAAACATCTCTTCTTCACTGTTATCACTTGCTGCGGAATCTACATTTGGATTCAAAACTTTACGCAAATCTGTTTTTTGTCCACACACTCGCGAAAAATGACCACCTTTATCACAAATATAGCACAAGGCATAACGTGCCGGACACTGGTTATCACCGGTACAGCGGCTGCTGCCGCAGGAATTACAGCAAGGCGGCATAAGCCGTGTGCGCTCACCACCGGCGGCGGCGGCGGCGGCATGCGCCTGCCGCGGCCAGCCGCGCCGCGCACCACGTTGCCAGCTCGCGCGCCGCCTGCTACCTCTGCCGCGTACCGTTCCACTGCTGCCTGCACTTTGACCCCACACAGCATTTACTTGCATGTCTTCCGCTGATTTTTCAATGCACTGTCCCTCTTCCTTGGACATTTCAGCCGCTTGACAAATTTGTATCGCTCGTGGCAAAGATAACTGTTCTGTGCGTAGTAACCGATCGCGAATGGTATTGTTGACTACACCACACACAATCCTATCGCACAAGAGACTTTCGTGTAAGTCGCCAAACTCACACTGCTGACTCAATACACGCAAAGCCGTCACATATTGATCTATTGTTTCCCCTTCCTCTTGATTTCGAGTAAAAAATTTGTATCTCCGCACGGTGATATTCGGCCTTGCACCGAAATAATTATCAAATTTCTTGAGAATGCAGTTAATATCGTCTTCACTTTCACCCTCGTCAAAAATAAAAGTGGTGTACACTTCGTATCCTGCAGACCCAATGAGGTTAACCAAAAGACTAGCCTGAATTTCTTTAGGCTCTTTGCTCACTCCAGATGCTTTTAAAAACACTTCAAATAACTTCCGCCATTTGCGCCACGACTCCGATCGTGCGGCCGGACCACCGTCAAGTAATAATTCTGCTGGAGGACGCGCGTGTTCCATTATTATATATATAAACTTATTTGCTCGGTAGGAATAAACTAGTTTCTTAAACTTAGTGAAAACACAAATACACAATATTTGAATCCCACCGCTGTCACCATGTAGTGAAACACACGAGAGTTGGTTAAGCACTGATTTATTTCAAATCCACCCGCATTAATAATATATATCTTAAAGTACCTACATAGACATAATTATAAACTTATACACTACAATAAGTGTTAACATTACCACCGAAAACCCCTTTTTGGGGTTTCGCTGTCCAGAATGGTCACACTATAAAGCTAAAGCTGTAATTAATATAAATAAAATATAACATTATTATTGGCTTAACACGCTGATTATTTGATCTGCAAAGTAAGATCTTAAAATAAATTGAAAACAATAAAAGCGAAAATATCTTAAGGCTTATAAACAATACCTTAAACGTGGCCAAACTACCAACAACCTTGAAAGATACAGGAATAAAATGATGTTCAAGTTTTTCGCTCATAGAAATAGTTATACGTGAGGTTCTCAAAGTGCAAGTCATAAATCCGCTTGCAATAAAACAGGAACAAAGTAGCACGTGACTTCACTTCACATTGAGATGTAAATATTTACTGCTACATTTTATATCCTGGTTTAGACAGAGCAATAAATTTATGTTATGATTTTGGAGGGTTTTGGGCAGAATTTTATTCTTCGGAGTAATAAAATCGATATTGGAAGCACTTGTAAACGGATTTACGTTTACTATGCTATGGTATAATTGGTATATTTTATACCCAGGTTTGGTTGGAGCAATAAATCTATGTGTATTATGGTTTTGGTAAAATATTTCCCATAAAAGCTTTTATGTTTTTCAAAATATTGGAAGAAATGAGAACCCTTGCAAATAATTTATAATAATAGTAATTTATTTTGTAACAAGAAACAATGTAATATTTTGCATTTAAACCGTGACTCCTAACTCCTGCTGACTTCTTCAGCGGAACCTTATATTACAGGAGTCAATAACTCCTCCCAATAAGCTAAAATGAAAGATTTCAATTTGGGGGCTCACCCCATATGGCTAATATGGGGTGAGCCCCATAGCCCCGTCAAGTGCCAAATTGAAGACACAATGCAAAATCTATTGTTTTACCCTCATAAGGCAACTACATGCATCAGTGAATTAATATCTAACTCTGTATCTACCTAACTCTAAATTATTAATCTACGAGTATATAATAATTAATATAATTACCAGCAATCTATAAAAGTACGTATCAGTACTTCTCTGCTCATTCCTTCTTGGATACAGGCATGTTGGCGTTTTGTTGTACTAAAATACCATTTCCAAAGATAAATAGTGTTTGCAATATATCATAACTGCTAAGCTTAGTACTTATGACGAATAAATCAATGTTATATGACCAGGTATTAGAGCAAATAACCGACAGAACAGTAACTACATTCAGCTGATTCAGGTAGTTTAGATTTGTAGGACCCAAGGTGGTTCTGGCGTAGCTTGAATTGGCCATAAAAATGTAATACCAAAATCAATGGTAATTCAAATTCAAATTCAAATTAGTTTTATTTCAGACCAAGGGATCCATATAATGTGTTAGTATGAGCTTAACCTATGTTAGTAACTAATGACAATAACTTAAAAATACAATAATTATAAATATTAATTGGCTACATGAACATGTGCACGCACATGTCTGCCAGCCCAGAGCCTGATAAATGGTCCATCAACCTTGTCCGCCAGTGTAGCTAAAATTCTGTTAGGGCTACCCCTGAATCGCCGCAACATCGATGCACACCGTTTGCGCATAATAGCATGAAAGTCATCTATCCTTGTTTCCGCAAACATGCCCGATGCACTGCAAAACCGAGGCAGCCCCAGCAACATCCTCAGCGCATTATTATACTGCACGCGCAAAGCGTTGTAAGCCCTCTGCGTATACCTAACCCACAAGCTGCACGAGTAAAACGACTGGCAGTAAGCTCTGAAAAGCGTCAGTTTTACCTCTTCAGTGCACCGCGCAAACCTGCGGGCAAGCATATTGCATCGGGCTGCCAACGCCCTGCGCTCCCTATCTATATCCTCGTCATCTGTGAGAGAACCCGTGACCACATGACCGAGGTATTTAAAATGAGTGACGATTTTTAGTGGTGTACCTTGCAACGTCACCGGAGGTATATTCGTAGGTGTATTATTTCGTACTTTAAAAACCACCACCACACTTTTAGTAGCATTATACCTCAAGCCATGAGCCTCCGCATATCTCTCACATATGGCCAACAACTTCCTTAGCCCACAGATTGAAGGGCTGAGCAGCACCATGTCATCGGCATAACTAATGTTGTTGATCATTCTGCCATCTACAGAACAACCAACCATAGCGCCACTCAGCTCACCAACCAACCGGTCCACGTACAAATTGAATAGAGTGGGTGAAGTCGACCCCCCCTGCCTCACTCCACAGTCTAGCCCATACTGTACTGATTGAGCATCTGACCATCTGACACAGTTTTTCTGACTCTCATACCAAAATTTAAATAACTTTATAACCTCAGATGGAAGGTCTGTTTCATCCGACATTTTTTGCCACAGAATGTCGTAATTCACCAGGTCAAAAGCCTTCGACAGGTCAAGAAAGCAACCGTATACAGGTGTCTTCCTGTCCGTGTAGTACTGCACAGTCTGCTTAAGACACAGGATAGCGCTTTCCGTCGACAAACCGGTTCTAAAATCAACTGTCTCTCAAGCAGGCTGTCCAGCACTTTGCCAATGACTGTACCCAGTGAAATAGGCCTATAATTGTTTTTGTCGGATGAGTCACCTGTCTTGTTTTTTAGTATGGGAACTACGACAGTTTTTACGAGATCGTCAGGCAGGCACGAGTGACCCAAACAAAAATTGAATAGCATGGCGAGTACCCTAGGTAAATGTACACCAGCGGATCTTAAATGCTCAACACTTAAACCATCGTGTCCTGGTGATCTGCCTCATTTCATATTTTTTAACGCATCCTTTACATCTTTCACATTGAATCTTATATGCAAATCACCTTCACACGTGGTCCGAATGCCTCGCCTAGATGCAATTGTAGTATGCGGAGCGACTTTAAAGTGGTTCATGAACATGCTGGCTATATCACTGTTATTTGACAAGCCATCAACGTTCGATGGCAGGCTCGGCCGAGGATTCAAAGAGTTAGTTTGCTTCCAAAAAGAACTAAATTTCTTTTCTTCGTGAAGGGTTGCTATGATATCCATCTTTATCTGGCTTTCATTGTTCTGGCACCACTTCAACTTAGTTTTAAAACTATGTCTCGACATTTTCATTTCCTGATATACATCCCCTGACGCAGGTTTTCCATGCAAGACCCACCTTTGAAAACCAAGCCGCGCCCGCGCATGAACCTCCTTCACATGTTTGTTCCACCCCGCTACAAGTCTATTCTTATTTTTAACAAATGGTTTATGGCTCGAAATAGCAGCCGTGTGTAAGACAGATACAATTTGATTGTACATACTGTTAATTATTAATCTGTGTTATTCATTATTACAAATCTTATCACTACATTTCATAAGCTGACTAGGAAAGTCAATATCACGGAGGGCTTCATGACAAAGATCAGAGTAGTGACGTACTTGTTCAGAATTTCTAGTACCCCAAATTACTTTATTAGGCACTACTCTTTTCTTGCTATATTTCGGCACTAATACATTAAAATTACACGTAATTTCCAGGGGAAAATGGTCAGACCAAGAAACATCATTTATAACATTTACTTTCAAAACAGCATACTTCGTAACACTTGTTACCAAGCAGTGATCCAACCATCTAACGCACCCGTGTGAGTCACTCATGTACGTATAGGTGTCTGAACTTTCACCAAGTATGTCAATATCAGCACAAGTTAAATGACAATCACAACAAAACTTTAGTAATTCATTACAGAATAACTCACCCGGGTGCGCGTTGAAATCTCCCAACACAAACACATTTTCCACATTATTACATTCCACAATTGCATTTATTTCAGCCAAACAGTCGGTAAACTCACTTAAATTATTGATGTTACACACAGACATATACACCGAAAATATAATAATTTCTCGATTCTCAATAACTACTTTAATCGCGACCAATCTAACGTTATTACACTGTATGACCGAAACACCATCAAACGCACTAGTTCGCCATAGCAAGGCCACTCCCCCATATGGTCGACCACGCAACAACTCAGACGAATCTGTGGCCGAGACTCCTGTAGAACCGAATCCAGGGTAGATGGTGTTCAGATATGCCAGATCATGTGATAATAACCATGTCTCTTGTAGTGCAATCACATCCGACGTTAAGCATAGTTCTCGTACGTAATCAACTGATCTCTTTATTGATTTACAATTGAAGCTCATAAGCTTACATTTTCGTATCTTATTATTCTCCTTAAAAATATTCATTTTCATGCCTTATTATTCACCAGACCTCGTACACTTCTTGTCTTAAACACATAGTATTTTCTAAAATATACACCATCAGGCCACATTGTTTCATTCTCAAATAGATCAATTTTATGTCTAGGAATTGAAAACTTATACGAATCGTAATCCTTAGACTGCTTCGTATCAATCTTCTCTGGGGCCACAATAACCTGTGTTTTAGCCTTTATGTAACTTGCAATATCCTCATTACTCACATCCTTCGACACATTGTACAACATAAATGGTATTTTTACGTCTGCAGCTTTAAATTTAGCTGTCATGTCAACATTAGCGGTGCCTTTTCTTCCCGCAAAGCGAGACTGTTTCTTGCGTGACTGTACCACCGTCCATCCTTCATTATTATTATCATTATTATTCTCGCGCACAGATGTTTTTTGCTGCTCATTACTACTTGTTTGACTAGTTATCGGTGCGGTCACTATATTCTGCGATAGTATTTGCTGTTTCCGTGCTTCCGCAGGCATTGTATGCGCGTGAGACAAGGATGGCTCAACACTTCCGTTCTGCGCTGTCTTTGGTAATGAAGCGTCGCTCGTAGGTATCACAATACGTTTATTTTGTGAATCAACACAACTATTCTCTTTTTCGTTTAAGGATTCCACTATACACATAGGCCCACTATCTATCACATTATTATACGAATGGCAGGTTACAGATGCACCGCGTCTTCTAAAGTTCACATTGCGCTCCAAGTCATATGTTAACGAATTATTGTGGACCGCCTTGACTTCCTCAAGTTGTTCCTTGGTTGCATAGTCATTCTTGATCTGCTTGATCTCTGCTTGCAAAACAATTATATCCTTCAACAATCTTGTTACATCGATGTGATCGAAAGTTAAAGGGGGTAGTTTTTGCAGATCTTTCGCTACAAAAATAGGCACACTTTCTGGGTCTGTACTCTTAAATAGTGAAATTATGTCCTCAAGGTCCCGACACACGTTTTTTTTCTTTTCTACGTGATATTTTTTTCGTTGTTGTATTCACTGATTTGAATAGTAACGTCTTTGCAAAGTCTACATCTTCTTCCGTAAAAGCAGAGCTACACACTTTAACAATACTTTCTTCATCCATAATTTGTATTTTGTTTTGTATGAATGCCAGCACTTCGCTGATTACAATATTACATGAATTACACTTTAACAACGCCATGTTTTTCGCACTGATACCCACACGAATTAATTAATTACTATCATTCAGTCAAAGTTTTGACTGGTTTATATAAAAGAGCGTAAAACTTCATCAAAATATCAAGAATTAAATTTGATTAGGTACAGTCGCCAGCACATCAGGTGAACTATACAAAACTGTCAAATTACTCCAAATTATTTTAAACCTAATAATGTTGAGCATTACGTTCAAAATCAACTGAGAAAATTTGACATTTCCGTACATATAGGTATTTCTAGTGGAGTATTTAGAAAGAAATGATGGTGTAGACCCGATTTGATTAAATTGTGTAATTTTGGTAGTATATTTTCATGGAATTCTGCCTTCGCCGGACCCTTAGGGAGTAAACTTATATTTTCACATTTTCCGCATCGAGGCGCCCTCCGTAACATACGTTAGTTACAGGCAACATTTTCACACTATATGCCTCGCTATGGTGCCATTTCCTATAATCCACTCGCTATCAGCAAGACGTGTCAAAAATATTACGTCTAGACTGCGCCACGCCATCTACGTTAGTCGCAAAGTTCACATACAATGCTTAAACTGCATCATTATATCGTTTGTTTTTGTATTTAAATATGGATTTAAAAATAAATCCATGGAATGGAATGAAAAAAAAAGCCAGTTGAGCTGACTCTAAATATTTATGACACCTGCAACATATACTTTATTAACTTAAATTAACTAATTATAAATACTAATAATAAAATATTTTCTATTACATGGGTGGGGTACACTTTTTACTCAATATCACTTAAACTAAACTAACCCAAAGTCCAGTAACAGTTTGTCTTGCAAAACAAGCAAAGCAGCAACAATACATTAAATTAAGTACGAGTATCAAGAGGGAAACTAGCAAGAAATCCAAAGTTAGAACAAAAAGTCTAACAAGAAAGTACGTAATTGAATGGGACCTTATTTACTTTGCTACGAGTGTATACATTTCGTTATAACAAGAAACGATAAATTCACGAAGCTTTGCAAAGCGACCTTATATTAACGGCTTGGTCTCGACCATGCAGTGGAAATAAATGGAGTGCCCAGAGGAGTACTTATTGCATATTTAATTCAAAAGGAATAAAACATGGTATGTAATACATTTGCAATGTATCTTTTTCATCATCTTCACAGTATGTAATACCTACTGACTTGACATTTGACATTTTCTCGTGTAGTCTGGTGACTAGGAGAAAGGGTGAAATATATACACACATCATGACGTGGGATCTCGCCCCCTATTACATGGGACCTAAACATATCAGCGAACTGTGGGGATAGGTACTTTAGAAAACCTCTGCTTAACCCTTCGGGGAATACAGGCGTGATGGTATGATCATAACGCGTCAGTTTTTTAGTTCGTTAGGGGAAAATTATCGGTACATACATTTTATACGTTTACACACATCAGAGGCTTCAGAGCTTTGTCGAAAGAACGAAGCACGGCCCGTTTATATCCCTAGAAGAACACTGATTTGTGAGGCAGAAGAATTTCAGCAAGTGGCGTTCAGTTGGCTTTACCTAAGTATGGGAAAAAAGCAAAGATGAGTTTATGTTTGTGAACCACCAAAGTACGTGTTGCTCGCACTCCATTTCCAATATCATCATCGCACTTACCTTAAATAATTAGGCAATTAATTTTGTTTATAGTATGAAAATGTTATGTTAGTAATGGTTATGGAACACGTATTATGTTGATTATACAATTGAAATATTATTATTGTTGTGATGATTTATGTGATAGTGTTTACTGATTAAATGTTGTTTTATTGTTTTATAATTTTGAACATTTATTGAGTAGGCCTAAAATCACACGTTAAAAGACGTGTCGATGGCTAAAAATATAATTGTGCGGAGAGAAGAGAACTGCAGTCATAGCCTAGGGATATGATCATTAGACTGCCTCCCTGACTTTTGAGAATCATAAAGTGCGTACTAAGAATTGAAGGAAAACAATTGAGAAAACTAGCACGGGAAAATTTCTTGACGGCGTATCAAGTCAAGCCAACCCGCATTAGGCTATAGGCCACCACGACCCTTCCTTCTGAGAGCAGACCATGGTACAATGGATGTGTTGATGATAAGGCTCATAATATTTACACTGGTCTACCACCGCGTGGAGAAACAATTTCATGTTTTTTACTTACTTTCGAAAACAGAAAGGCTAAGCTGTTTTATTTAGAAACTCTTAGGAAGTTCTGCTCCAGTCCAGTAGAGTATTCACACAGGAGTATTTAAAGTTGTTAAGACTTAATTTTATTAGCGCCGCTGTGTTTGTTTATTCATTAGAATGGAACCACAAAGTGAACATTGCAATACAGCTAGTAGTCTAACAGATACTCATTTTTTTTTTAAAGATTGTTTACATTTATCTAACTATATATCGTAAGCTGAAATTTTTGTTTGTGTGAACACGCTTGTCTCTGGAATTACCAGTCAGATTCGAAAAAATATTTTTGTATTTAGCAGCCTGATTCTTGAGCAATGTCAGATGCATTTTAACATCTCTTTACAGACAAAGTTGGTGAAACTATGGGGCACAGCTAATGTAATAATGAAAACATAATAAAACCCGTCCTGCTGCTCATCATGGGCCTCTTCACAGATTGAAGGGAATTAAGGCCATGGTCCGACACTAACCTTGACATACCCATTTGTTTAATTAACGTTGAACATACCTCAGGAACTGATACTGAAAGAGTATGTTTGAGGTGGTGTTAGGGTATTTTAGTTGGACTCAACAATACTAATGGTTGATACAATAATGAGCTCAACATTTTACTTATTGATACGTATTTTTTTTTAATTAAAGCTTACAATGAATGAGTTACGAACCGGCAAACACATAATCGCAAGTCCGACACCCTAGCCATTAGACATTGCTGCTTCAAATGTCTTTTAGAGTTAAAATTACACAAAATCAACCAGATACCTATTTAAAATGTCATCCTTTACTCGTTTGAGCGCCTGATAGAGCTCTTTGTGGATGTTATAACATAATATTGTAAGTTCAGGTCGTAACCGTTTAACGTTTAATATAAAACCTAAACTCCGTGAGCTTTACGAGCTGAACCTAGTAGTCACGAAACACATCAAATATTATGCGGAGCCGTATTTTCCTTCAACAAACTGTGGCATTCTAAAGTTATTGTGGTTTTTCTTTAAGTTGGCTCTGTTTAACTTAACAATACGAATAAATAAGGGGAAGCACGCGAAGGAAAATGAATAAGAAATACAGAACAGTTGCATTCGCGGCTGAAAATTTATTCCGTGAAGCGAAATCGTGCGGAAAATTTGCAATTTAGAAGTAAAAAGGGGAATGCCAATAAGCCATCGATTATGTAGATGCAAGGCTTTTGTGCAGAGCTGCAGAGTTATCATTGCATTCAGTTCGCCGTTTCAAAACGATTTGTCAGGATATTTTCAAAACGAATTTTCGTTTACGGCAATATTTAGCGTTGAAAGTTGCGGGGTTGTTTGATTTTATGACGGTAACCAAGGAATTTATTGGGATTTGGCAATCTAACTTTTCGATTCGTATTTCAATCATTTATTCGGAAGAGTAAATTATTTGTCTAAAGGTAAACGCCAAACAGTTTTTATGGCTTAGTAACCTTTTGAACGCAATGATGTGTATACACTTTGAGGGAAAAGTTGGGTTGATGTTGATATAATAATATTTATAGTAACTAGTAGTTGTTAAGTTAAACTTCACCTCTAAATCCTACTATAAACTGCAGGATTTTCTTAGAGGTGCAATACAGTTATTCAATTCCTAAAGATTATTTTTATTATTAACCAGGTTCAATAATGTACTTTAATAAAATATTCTACATCTATCTATGTATAAAGGTTCACTCGTGAATAAAGGAAAGAGAGAATAGGTACAACTTGCGGCATTGTGGGCTGAACGTCGTAGGCGTTGACTGACGAAGATGGATTACAGTAATATGTAAAGATTTATTGGTACTCCGGATTATTCTCAGAAAGTAAGATAAATATAAATGTAAATACGAGTAGGCAGATTTTATTTAATACATTTTCTTTGGTCGATTAAGATTTCAATAATATTATTTATTGCCTGATTCCAGTATTCGATCTCCATCACAACGAATTCTGTAATAACATACCATCACGCCTGTATTCCCCGAAGGGTTAGGCAGAGGTGTACTAATGTACACCCACATTTCCCCGGTATGTTTAGGTCCCATGTAATTGGGGGCGAGCCTATTGCCATTAACCGGGCACAAATCCAGACTCCGAGCTGCTACTGGGAATTTCATAGAAAAACCCAATAACACTTTGCTCGACCTGAGGATCGAACCCAGGACCTCTAGCGTAGCAGTCGCACTTAGGACCACCAGACTAACGAGGCAGTCCGAGGAATTCTGTAATATTTTTTTATAATCACCTACATTTCACCAAAATGTTTTGAAGCCCCATGTAGAAGTCCAATAGGGAGCGAGCCTATTCATCATTATTATCATATCAACTCACTGCCAGATACGGGTCTCCGTTCAAAATTAGGGGTTTAGGCTTAAGTCTACCAAGATCGTCTATTCAGGGGTGGATAGATACTTCACACGTCACGCCCGCCGTCGAGAAAGTATCTCAGGCATCTTCCATGCCTTGCGATTGCTGTATTCCAATAACATTTTTGGTCACCTTAGGAGCGAATAGTAGATAATACTTATTTAATAAGCATAATTGATTTTAAAAGTCAGAGATGTGTGCCTTGTCCTGTAACCTGTAACGCAAGTCCAGTGACTTAACTATGAACGGTCATATTACTAAAAATAATCATTTCTCTTTAAGAGATATTTATCTTTTAGATAATGATATGACGTAAGTTACTTAGGTATATTATTTTTAAAACTAGGAATTAAAAAAGTATAGTCATACACAACAATGGAGCAACCCTACATCAACGCCAAATATTTAGTTTTTTTTTATACGCTGACTGCGATAAATGTTAAAGCAGATAAAGCAGCAAAGGCGGGAAAGAAGAGGCATCGGAAAATATAAAAACAAAAAGGTTTTAATGCACTTGCTATCTTTGAAACGGCCAGTCCTTTCCGGGTACACTACGGCCAGAGGCCTATCTAAATAGGCACTTTTATGTATCAAGTAAGGCTGAAAACAAGTTGAATATCACATACGGCCTCACGGGGACTAACAAACGTGTTTCCGGTCACTGACTTCCGCTAATAACGGATGCGACGTCACGCAAGCTGCCAGCGTATTAAAAACAGTAGAATAACGTAACCAAAAAAATTGTATTTCTGAGTATTAAGTAGTAATGGATAGCTAATATTTTCAGCTTGTTGATTCTATAAAATAGGTAATACGTTAATGCCAAAATTGCCAATGTGTTATAAATTATATACTTTTTCTTTAAATAAAAATCCCAAAACCAAAACCAAAGTAATGGTAAAGTGACCACAAACGTGCAGTCATACCTAGGAGCATTCTAATTGCGAAAATAATCTGAACTAATACATGTATTAATAAATGCGCAATTGATATTATTATCACGCCTAAATCTTGAAAAAAAATGTATATAGAAAGATATGTACTTGGAGACGGTTATATGCTAGGTACTTCTTTTTGCATAAAACTTGAAAATCTATATCAATGCGAGAGAAGCCACGGTCAAAAACTAGGTAGGTACTTAAAACGTAATAAAAGGATTTTATTCACAAAACACGGTTACGAACTAAAAGTACCAAATAATATCAATGCAAAAAATTACGTTACGTTTAAATGTTTAGCTGCAGTAGCAATTTAACATACCATCACGCCTGTATTCGGAATAAGAGATAAGCAGAGGTAAGGTAAACTACTTACTTACGCCAACAGTTGCTTAGATCCCAAATCCCAATTGGGCGAGCTTATTGCCCTAAATAACAATCAGGCACAAATCTAAACTAAAAAAAATATAGAATAATCCAATAACAATTAGCTCGATCTGGGGATTGGACCTCTAGCGTACAAGGACCACAATACTAATGAAACAGTTACAAGACTAATAAGACAAATATAGCTAGACCACATCTGATATATAAATATATACGGAATGTTTTCATATCACGGCTGTCTGTACAAACACGGGACTATCTATTCATGACCTTTCGGCAGCATGTGTTCTGTAACTCGACACTAGGGCGCGCTGTTAGCTCAGCAACCCAATACGGCACATTAAACTGGCTTGTTTTGTCTCCATTATCTCAGCTTTGATGCTGCCAACTAGCCACATGTGTTGGATTAAAGTGGGACATTGTATGAAAGTTTTTGTTGTATATAGTTTTAAAGTTAAGATTTTTAGGCGGATTGTGTCGCCTTGGGCGACTTGGGCTTTTTATAATCAACCTGCGTACTTGTAATAGATAAAAGTTTACAACACAAACCCATTGAAAACCAAGAATACGTGATTATTAAATAAAACGCCTAATCATAATAATTATGAAACTTTATAACCTCAAAGCCTACTAAAAAAGCCATTATATACGTGACACGTAACTTTTATGAGTGCATATCTAATATTAAAAAAAAAGCCCGCGACATTTTTTTATGTCGAAGAAAATTGCGTTGTAAATCATTAATCATGGTAGGTACAATGCGTGTCAGGGAGCCGACGCATGGTTTAAGGGGGCCTGTCCGAGTTTCCCGTATAATGGGGAAATGAATGGAATACCTTTTTTGAGCCCGACACTGTCGCGACGAATACTTGGCTTTAGTAAACTTTGTGGTTGCTTTTTGGATCCTGTTTTATGAATATAAACCGATGAATTGTCAACCTCCTTGCTATATTGTTTAAGGGAATGTAAACGAAATGTTTGCCAAGTATTAATGCAGAGCATTCAAATTTATAAAATATTTTTCCTACTGACACTACTTATAAGATACATGCATAATGTGGTTTGGGTTTATCACCTGTCATTGCCACAAAAGGTATTAAGCTAATATTTCGTCGACATAACTAAAGTAAACTGATTTATAATTCATTTGTATTCTAGATGAAATATAAATATATCTAGCTGCGATTACTTGATAGTATTTGCTTAAATGTGCTTAAAAAACTTAGTGTTGGCACAGTAGTTTTAAAATGGTATGGATTAATCGATCTCCTTTAAAGCACAAAAAACTTTACCTCTAGTGTTATTGAGTAAAGTTGAAAGTTTATAAAGTCGACGAGGTAAACGAAATATTCGTTTATATGATGCAACCTGTAAATGCATCAATGTGTCTATTATCATATTTCTTTATGCAAACAGCACCTATAACGTTCCCAAACTAATTAACTAACAAAATGTTATGTGATCGCATTCAAAATGGTCAGTTTGGGGAATATTCCCCTCAATATAGCTACATAATAAAAATAAATTACCAATATTCACCAAAATGCAACAGAGCAGGGGACTGGCCTGGACAATGTCCGACAATTACTGGCTATTTCCCGAAATTCCCGATATAAGCTGGGGTAATTGATATTTACGCTACGCTAAACCCGAGTATTGGTGCCGAGACCAGATTTATTTATCAGTCAGTTAATAAATTGGAGAAATAACTTGATTAATGAACGTAAATTGCGTAACTTTTTCGGTAAAATGAACGAAGCAAAATGTAGAGCACAGCCAATCGATGACAATGATTGTGACGATAAGATAATTATTACACTATACAATTAAGCACTTAGCAGATTACACACTAAGATTTGTGTTTGCGAAACATGTTCTCATACTCATGAAGGTTTTTTAATAAAGTTCAGTATAACGCTAACTACATATACTAAGGTACTGATATAGATAGAGTTATTCAGTCTTGCTTCATCTCTGTTTTTAAGTATCTCCAAGTTAAAAATTATGTAAGAATTGCACATTTTTGTGTCCTACGCGCACAAAAAGTAACAAAACGTAAACTTCAAAAGATATTCTCATAGCTAGGTTAAATATAATATTGTAGTTTACTTTAATTCAAACTAAATAACACCTAATCTTAACTAAAAGTTTTCACTCAAAAGTTTTAACTTATCTTTCATGCATGATTATACCAAAAAAAAAAGAATTTTTGGTAATTTCTCTAAAAAAATGAAGAAAGAAACAACGGTTTCCATTTAGGTACTTAAAACATTAATGAATTAGATAGTTAACAAATGAGGTGGGTATTCTTTTTAAATTCTGTGAGGTTACACAAACTTTTTGCCAAGAATTACAGAATCTTCCTCCTTGAACAAAATCAAAAAACCAGCACCTGAGAGAACTGCTTCCCGCTACGCTTCACGATGAGGACAATTTTCTTCATTTGCATACGGATTGCTTCTTTAGCAATCCAGAATTCCGGATTAGAGCATTCGATGCCCGCGCTTAATCGACTTAAGGGCAACACTTAGCTTTTATTTGAGACTTAAACGGCTAAGATTATTAGTTGGACTTATGAGAGAGACTTCATAATCGCCTTATGATGAAAATTGGATTAATAAAATGTTAATGTAAGCTTGGTATTATACGGATAGCACTGCATAAATATATTAATTATGCGTTGTAGCTATTTTGCAATCATTATGAAGTTGGTGACAAAGAAACTTTAACCAATGATAAAATAAAGGGGACTTAGTTTTAAAAAAATTTTTAGCTTTTTGCTTTAGTTTTTGCTTTGAGTACTCCTATTTTTTTTAAAGCTTATTATCAATGTGGGTCGCACATTATTAATATTCTTGTTAACCCCTCAAATCAAATCAAATCAAATCAAATCATTTATTCATTTGTAAAACATAGGTAAATACAAGTATAGTTCTTACATTATTAATTAGTCCGCTATGTTTTGTCAATAAGACATACAAATATTACATAGTAGGTACAACCTTAAGATTATTATGATTATGTCACAATATTCATCATTAAAATTATCATCATAAATTAGGTAGGTAAATTACACAATTATATATTTATACATTAAATAACACTAAATAACACTATTACAGCTCCTTATCGTTTAAAAACTCGTCTATTGTATAGTAGCATTTGTCAAGAAGCAGTTTTTGCAGTGATGTTTTGAATTTTGACAGTGGCATTATTTTTATAGAGTTTGGGATTTTATTATATATTCTAGGAGCAATTCCAAAAAAGCTCTTGTGCATTAAAGCAGTCTTACATTTTATGTTACATAATTGATTTTTGTACTGTGCACGCAATAGATTTTTCCTGACTGTGGACAGCTTAGTAAATATATAAATATATAAATATATAAATGTAATGTAAATATATATATCGTGCTAAGCTAAACGCTTCTGTTGCGAGTGGGTTCACGTCGGTAGGCGAATTGATGGGTTTCGAACGGGCAAACACATGATCGCAAGTCCGCTCCCCTTGCCATTAGGCTACCGCCGCTTTAAAGTTAAAAGTTGAAGTTCCTACTCGATCTTATATTTCCTATTTAGGTCAAATCCAGTTCCAAATCAGAATTTGATATTTGTATCAAGTTTAGAGGTCTGTGCCATGTAATTGATATCGTAGAAATGTCCGAACAATAACTTCACAAATAAACAAGGTCATAAGCCGGACAAAGCAATGAATGTACAATTTAAACAACATTACAGTAGAACTCTTGCAAAGTTAGCAATAATGTGAATAGTTGGCGATCCTCATTTGTTAGTCGTAACTATCTCGACAGTCACCACTGACAAATCTGCGGTGTCCGAACGTTTTGTTTGAGATAGTTTAAGACAAGTTGGGCAACTGTGGGTATTATTCAACGATACCAGGCCCATTTAGCAGTGTCAACCGCACATTTGTACCTATCGGTCGGCTGGGGAGTTATGCACCCCCTGTGTTGTGTGACGGCTATTGATTAGTTAAGGTGGTTTGCCTTTAGAAAAGTAATTAAGAATGGAGAAAAATTTAGAGTATTTTAAAGTGTAAGTAGGTAAATTTTGTATTTATGTATATTTTATTCTATGGCGACGGGGTGTTATAAGTTTGATATGTCTGTGTGTGTATCTGTCTGAGGCATCGTAGCTCCCGATGACGATGAGGCTTTTGATAAAAATTGACGGGGTTTTTTAAATTTTAAATTTAGGTGCTTAAGACTTTTATTAGCAACGGCGCGACGAGTTTCGTCATTGAAACAATCGGTACATTGTGTCTTACTCGAAGAGTCCATATTTTTTACCGAAGCGCAGTCAGTAGATGTAGAGTTGTTGTTGTTGTCAAGGGTTATTATTCAATGATGATATGAGATCAATTTGCAGAAAATATGCTAATAGTAAGTACAGCTTGCATATCAAATGGCCGCAACTGGAATATAATTTTATAGTATGGTAATCTGAACACGAAGCATATATTAGCGCTTATGATGACATAATTTTACTAGTGTTGCCCACTAACGTCACTAAATAGCTATCCTCATGTTACGATAATTGTACGGTGTCGTATATCTAATTCTCACAGATTGTACCGAAGTTCATCGCCCCCCATGACAGTCTGGGAACACTTTCTTCACAGCCATAATAAATTAAACAATGTTTAGGAAAGATTAATGATGGTACCGAATATTCGATTCCATTTCATTTAGACTCGATTCTAATAGTCGATGATCAATCAACAGTTCAATAGAAGTGCCAACATTAAAGGTTATTTAAATAAATAATGGTTAAGGGCGAAGCGGCCTCGTTCCGTACAAAAGGAGAATAACTTTACTCATATTTATATATCTTTCTTGCCTTTCTTGTTTGTGATATTTTGATCAAGAGTCTAAAATATTAGGTTCTAAAATTTAAAAAAAATAATGATTCCAACTTAATTTTAACTTGAAACATTAAAAAAAAGAAAATTATCATATCATATCTTATATGTAAGTCCGAGGTCGTACCTAACATAGAATGTAGAAGTTATAGTTTCTGTTGAAAATTTGAATTAAGATAGTAAGCACCTATATAATAAAACAACTGAATCCATAATAAGTACGTCTTGTTTTCATTCATTAAAAGACGCCTACCAGTGTATGCTACCGGCTAACCGTACAATGAGATGCAAACAAGTCTGCTAACAGGGACACGTAAAACTTGGTAATTTCGCATGCAACCACAAAATGCTACCAGACGTCACGTAAACAGTAAAGTCAACTGTATGTTAGCACAACTTCTGTTAATGTTTATGTTTGAACTCCATCTATACTAATATATAAAGAGGTAAAGTTGGTGAGTTTGTTAGGTTGTAGGGGGTAATCTCTGGATCTACAAAACCGATTTTAAAAATTATTTCACCAATAGAAAGCTACATTATTCCTGGGTGACATAGGCGATATATTATCCCTTAAAATGAAAAGAAACGTATAGTCCACGCGGGCAAAGCCCCCATTTAAATATTTTATTTTATTTTATTTTACCATTTTAGGAAAACTTACAGGTAAAACAATCATAATTATGCACAATATATAATAGGATACGGCCAACTACAAGTTTTCACAGATATCATCGACATCCCTGAACGTCAGCCCGAGCAATCATTATTACACCTAAGTAAAGAAAAATCCTTCACCTACTTACTACTTTTTTTAAGTTACGGGCGTTAGTTCCAAATATGTCTAAGTCAAACTTCCGACACTCTCCGTTAAATGTGCGACATGCTCTGACTATGTATGAGTTTTGTCGGTAGGTAGTTCTAACTACAGGCACATTAAGAATATCAGATTTCCGTAGAAATGCAGGAGGAACGCGTAGGCCAATCATATTGAGTTGGATCGTTTCGCCTTAGGCGCTAATGTCAATTTTTTGTCTATATCACATTCTAGTTTCATGGTAGCAGCAACATCAACTGGAAATTTTGGCAGAATAGTTAATTAACACTAAGTACCTACTATCTACTACGATTACGATTTTTGAGCAGAAAGTAGTAGTACTTACTTATCTCTGAATCCTACCCTTTCCTATCCTACTCCTACTAATAATAATATTATAAATGTGAAAGAATGTGAGGATGGATGGATGAATGGATGGATGTTTGTAACTCTTTCACGCAAAAACTACTTAACGGATTTTTATGAAACTTTACAGTATCATTGTTTATACATCAGAATAACATAAAGGCTTTAATTTATAACGATATTTTGGGAATTTTCCACACACGGACGAGCGGGCAAAAGCTAGTACAATATAAATGATGTTGAATTTCTACTGCCATAAACCTAGAATGTGTTATTATTGCGAAATTTGCGAAAAACTAAAAGAAAAAAATAATTTGTTGACCAAAGCGACACGATACTTCGACGCCTTAAAGCTTTTCGAGACAATCTAAGCAGATTAAATTGATTGATTGAAGGAAAGACATAAGTTAAGTAAGTCTTAACGATTGCTTCGTTGAAAGGTTGATTATTGTTTTAAATTTTAATTAATTAACAGATATTCTATAAGATTTTAAGTATAATTGTGATGAATTTGCACGCTAAAACTTTATTACAAAATATGATGTAGATGATTTGGAATTAGAGAAACAGATGATCCTTATATAGATAAATAAAATTCGATTACTGGTGGATAGAGACTGGTCTATATAACATATAAAAAATATATTATCAAAAGTTGGGATGACCAATTTCTATAGGGAACCTTAAGAATTTCGTGTATTGAAGAGGCGGAAGGAACATGCACCTATTGTCGGATCGACACGTGCTCAACCATCCGGCACACCTGTCTAGCACTTCGTGACAAATGAACGCTAATCGGTACATCTACCTTTGTCTGACATGTTTGATATAAAATAGCCATGTTTTAAAAAACTTTCGTGTTGTATGGTTTTTGAATTTCGAATAGTATTTATCGTTACCTACCACTTTAATTATGATTTGAGTTGAAAGTAATATCTGTGACATCATAAATACAACAACACAAATATTTTTGAATAGATAACAGAGATATTTCCGACCGCCTCATTTGTCTAGTACTCCCAAGCGCAACTGCTGACTGGAATTATACCCGGTTAATGGAACATGGGACCTAAACATACTAGCGAACTGTAGGTGTACTCATTAATACACGTCTGCCTGACTCTTAGAGGAAAACACGCGTGATGATATTGTTTTGAGGTATTTCCGAGATTTTCATAACTTGTTAAGCCAACCAAAATTGTTTACGCTACCTCTGCGGTATATAGCTAACAAAAATCTACGATGGTACCTTATTTCGGAACACCATTAATGTAAAAAAGAAACCAATTAGGTATTTTTATTACTGGCTTAATCACCAAGGTACATGATAATTAATACTAAACAATACAAAACAAAAGTCACCTAATTCCCAAACCTTGAAACAATTTAAATTAAAGTTTTCGTTTTTATTATACACAAATTTAACCCCGTGTCTTCATCTACACTATATTTAACTAAATAATGTAGACAATACATTAACGAAGAATGTATGGGCGACCAGCCTATTTTGGTCCTTCATGGTGGCGCTGCTTGTAAAAGGAAATGTCAACGGCATGTCAAATTCAATACATTTGACTATCATTCCCTGTTTCGTCACGTGCCAAGATATACTAGTGGTTCTGTATAAAAGGCTAATATTAGACGAACAAAGCGTAATTACAGGCATCCATTATCATTAATGAACCCTTACGGACCGTAGAAGAATACTTGTTTAGGCGTGTTTGTTTTTCATGATCCCGACCTTAATCACAGCAAACAAGAACCAGTTCTTTTTGAGGATGTAATACTTTGTCTCTGTGTCTGTGAATGTAGTTCCTATTTTAGGAATTAGGTATTATGATTTTTTCCTCAAACCGTATTCACAGTGATATGTAGATTTCTGTGATAGAACTTAGATGTTTAACTGGCGTTCTTTTTTCCCATTCCTATAGAGGTAGTAGATATTCAATTTTACTGAAAGGAATTGAATATTCGCTTATGGGAACGGATCGCGAAAACCATTTCACAACCTATCAGTTCATGATGTTAACCTTCATCTGCTTGCAGGCGTAAAATGATAACAGTGTCATTGACTCTTAAGTCTAAAAAAAATATGGATTAAAAAGATCTTGCACTAAACACGCCCTCTGTAGCGAAGAACTTTACAAATATATAATTATCGGACACAAAGCACACCCAGACTATCCGTGGAAGATACAAAAATTTGCCTAGTTGGTAGTGGCGAGGTGTATTTAATCACTAAACTAAACGTGCAGTCAAAAAATAATATATTTACTATGCATAAAAATAATCGATTGAATAGAAGCCAAAACATACTTCATGTATATTTTATCAGTCCAATTTAATCCGCGCTTTTGGAAATACAATTTTGTGAAGCTACCTGCTGAATTCTACCCATGCGTATCTTAAAAGGCGACAAGGGAAATACTTCGCTACACAACCAGCAACCCATGGCGTTCAATATTACAGAACTGCAAAGACGAGATAGAAGAATACTATGTTCATATAGAAATGCACGACAATGTACAAACTAATTAACTTTGTTGGCTTTTTTAAGAACCTTCATCTGTCTGTCAGCCCAAGAGAGCGTTTAATTAGATCCCGCATGATAATTAAGCTTTTGAGTGTAACATTGTATTTCTTGCAGAGCAAACAGAAATACTTTGTATTCAGTGAAAAAAATCTTGTCTTAAGCACATAGAAATAATGTGATTAAAAGATATGTAATTCAAAAAAAGTATTCAGTAGAAAATCCAAAGAGCGCATCATCATCAATAACAAACTAATGATAAAGTTATGTCAATGATGACTACAAAGATGGTGAACAAAATAAAATAAAATATGACTTAAAAACGTGGACAAATTGTGATACTTAGATAAAAGTTACATTATTTCTACATTACGTAATGGACATCCAACATAACTACCGGTATCCATAGGCAGGCATAAGTACTAAAAAAAGTATTTCATTGTTTTTTAATTTTAATAACATGACAAATCAGTATGTATACCCTCCGCCTGGTGGTGAGCGACGACAGCAGCCTATGTAATGAAATGAAATGAAATGAAATGAAATGATGAAATGATATGAAATGATATTTATTTCTGTAAATAGATCTTTTGAAGACACTTTTACAAGTCGTTTTCTTTTACATATTTCTTTTTTAAACTAGATGGCGTTGACATTTCCTATCTGACGACCTCTGAGAAGAAATGTCGAAACAAAGTCAGAGAATCATGGTCTCTTTTAAAGTCCAGACAATAGTTATATTATAGGTATGCAAGCTTTACAATGTAGGGCAAAATCTGAACAGGCCTTTTGAAGAAAGAGCCATAACAGCTTTGAGTTGACCTGTCCTAACTGACGGCACGCATACATCAGTCCTCGTGTAGCTCAACCATTTTTTAGAGAGCTCAACGATCCGTCGCATGACGATACCAGATCAGCAAGACATTTGCGTAGGTCATTTGAAACACTCAAAGCTGTCAGAAAACTTGTATTATAAATCTTAATATTGTAGAGCTAACCTACACCTGTACGCCAGGAACACCCAATACTTTCTCAGTTTTCTAAGTCACATCATCATCATCATCCTCGTCCTACCCGTATTCCAATTTATTTATCCTTTTTTTCCCATAGATCTCCATCAGGAATCATCTCATCATTCCCTCCCTTTTCCATCATATCAGCCTTAACCCAACCAATCCATCTTTTTGTTGTTCTCCTTTTACCCCTCTGTCCATCCTCATTAATAATTAGCATGTGCCCATACCAAGACAATCGATTCCCTTTCAACTTTTCTGTCACTGGTGCCACTTTCAGACTTTCACAAATACAATAATTCCTTTTTATATTTCCTTCTTATATGCCCAATATTTTTACTCGCTACACCTCAAACACAAGTTATTTAGAAATTAGCAGCAGAGTTAAACCACCAAACATTTTTTCAATGTTTTTTGTAAGATTATTTTCTCCCATAAAATGTTATTAAAAAGTAATGGCATAATCTTCCTGAAAACCAACTCTCCCGGGTCAATAGCAAATTACCTTCGTTAAGGCGATATCGCTCCTTCTAGATAGTGCCTTAGATTTAATTAGATCCTTAGCAAGAGCGGTGCAGTTTCATATTTGAATAAATTATGAAAATGTGAACAAATTTGAACAATTTGCAAGCATACGAAATAATAAAATTTCCTCTTTATTTTTATTCATACATTAGATGAATGAATGAATGAACGCCTGAATTAGTGGCGAAATGTATGTACATATCGGAAGCGGCGGTAGCCTAATGGCTAGGGCGTCGGACTTGCGATCATGCGGTTGCCGGTTCGAAACTCACCCATTGCACTACCGACGTGAACCCACTCGTAACACAAGCATTTAGCTTAGTACGAGGGTTTAACAAGAATACTAGTAATGTGCGACCCACATTACTAGTAAGCTTTTATTAAAAAAATTATAAAAAAAAACATATTGTTGAATGCAGGCGGCACAGAACCAGTACTTGTTGAAGCCTTTGCTCAGCAGTTTTTGGCTGATAGGTATGATGATCGTGACTTGTGACTCGGTTATAGTAGACAATAATAGAGACTGTTTAAAAGGGAAGCAGCTAGGAATCGAGTTGAATGGAGCCTTCCGATTCCTTTTCGTGTAAAAATTTCCGCTTTTAGAGCCTACAGAACCAAAATGCTTTTACGGACGCGCAAATTAAAAAAACTTATCTCAGTCGATAATCTTATCTTGCTCTTTTTGACGTCGCAACATCGCCCTCATTTACTGTGCATCTAAGGATTTCGGACGGGCCTCCATTAAGTAAAGAGGATCTCCGGCGAGCTTAATTAAGAATTCCCTCCGAAATCTCGTCTCAGTCGCCACCCTCGGACAGAATCGCAGCGATTGATTTTAAATGAGCGGCCAACAAAGACCGGCTAAAGTGCGCACAGCTTTGAACTTGCCCATAAAAACTCTGTGGTAAAAAAAGTGTGCAACAACAGGGAAATAAAGTTCAACAGCAACTGGCCCAAACAAGCCGAGTGGATATGGGAATTTAATTATGGCCACACAATCCGCAATGAAAAAAGATGGAAACTTTTTAATTTGTAAAGTCATCAACGTTGATGTAGTTTTGACTGCGGATGGTGACTGAGATTTGTACATATGTTTACGAGTAGTCGATATGAGGATATCGTGATCCTAGTGAAATCAGATTTAAATAAAAATAATTATGAACGATACAATATTTTGATAATATATGCTTGAAAACCCTGCCCATCATTTAGATTTTCGCCTGGATCTTGGTAACATCTACAAAAAAAAAAAACACATACACAAACATCCAGCTGTGACACTACCTGTAAGTCTTACAAATATTATTAGGTATAGTTGTATTATATGTATGTATCGAATAAAAAACCTGTGGCGGAAGATAAGATAAGATTCCATATTAAGCCAATCAAACCCTGAAATATTAATTTGAAAGATATTGTATTACGAGATTAAGATGATAGCAATATAAACTCTCTCAATCTTATCTGAAGGTAATTAAATTGACTTCGGTTTTGCTTAAAAGGCTTCGAATTAATTAAGTCACAAGGTAAACAAAGTAAATGTAACCTGAGTATCTTGGAATACTAATTATACCTAGGCTTCATCGTCTTAAGATGTTTGTTAAAGATAAACTTTATCTTGGGTTATCTGCCGTTTACAATTTCTAGTTGAAACGGTAACCCGGTCTTGCGCAGAAGCAGTTTTTACGGTCGCACTAAAATTAATTATGTGATCGGAATTTAAATTAAGAACAGAAGTTTAAACTGACATCTTTCTCAAAAGTTTTTTAGAGTTAAAATTCTACTCAATGGACTATTCTACTCAACGTTTCCATTCATCACATTATATTGTCTCAGAATTTGAACTAGCCATAGTCCATCCCATCAGGCCTATGCAGGTTGGTAGACACTAAACCTTAGACCTTAAACCACTTGAAATTCCCATAACCACATAATTTAACTATAAAATTTTCCTCCGTCCTTTCGTCATCTTTATTAAATGTAAACTGACGGTTTACGGCAGGTTTACGTTTGTTTAAAGGGTACAAAACAGGAAATTATAATTTATTTAATAATTTCAAATCGTATATAAGTTCCGTAATGTACGTTTTAATATAAAAATATTGTGTATTGAAATTTGATATGTACATAGTTCTAAATCTAGAGCAGTAACTTGGTTGAAATTTAATCAAGTTTTTCACAAGTTTTCCTGCTACCTATGCAGGACTGAACCGGACACGTCGTCGGTTGCATGTCAAACAGGTTCTTGGCGACTCTAACAACAAAATGAGTTTCCACGTTAAAAACTGAACACTACCTAGAGAATCAGCAGTGTTGATTTTTAATCCCACTTATCGTTTTATTGTAAAATAAGGCTTAGAAAATTGACCAGAACAAATATCACAATGGCATGATGGCACCGGGCTTATAAATAGACTATAAGGAAAAAACTTAAATTATAAGGAAATGGTGGATGATGTGACAGAAACTGAGTAGGTATGACAAGAGAGAGAGAAAGTAGCAGTGTTGATTTTTAATCCCAGTTATTGATTTAATGTAAAATAAGGATAAGAGAAGGGATCCGAATTCCAACAGCGGGTTGGTCAATAGTCTAATAAGGAAAATAAGCAAATGTTACGGAAATGGTGTATGATGCGACGGAAAATGAGTAGGTATAAGTATAGCCGTGACGAATACGGCTGATACAATTATATCTTTCTACAATAGTAATAGAAACAATAAGAACATTTTCGCTTGAAATGGAAAGATAAATTATTTATAAGTTCTAAATTTTACAAGTATAATGCTTTCCAGAAACAAACACGAAAAAACCTGTACATATTAAATGCACCTACAAGTATGGTAGTCTAACAACGGTTTTACATTTACAGCAACGTTATAAATTCCTACTTAACCGTCTAATGCCTAGACGCTTGAATTATCATACTTGAAAACATCCGCGTCTTTCAAATTTCGCTGGAGTATTACCTTGCAGCTTGAGACGACAGCGCGTTCTCTACTAAACTTAGCAACATAAATAAGAAGACAGAAAATTTTGTCGTAAGTGAGAAAATATTACAGAAGCTTAATGCTAGTAGGGGGCCCCACCGTGGGGCACCTCACGGAAGGCTGGCTCGTTATGCTGATTTATGGTGCACCCCCGAAAAGGTATTTCAAAGAAAGACCCACCTTATGAATTCCTTCAGCGGAATTTACGTGCAGCTTTTCATTGTCTGCACAGGTTATGCCTACAACGTTTAATATTTGAGTTGTTCTAATTTATCGGTGGAGTTTTTGGAACACGATTTCTGTTTGGAGTTTCTATTTGTATATTCAGTGTTAGTAGGGTTAAAGTTAGGATATGTTACATAACTACATTATTTGATACCTACTAAAAGAGTTGGTAGGTCACAGCGTTTTGATAATTAATCAATTGAAACTTAAGAAAATCATGAATTTCATTAAGGAGACATGACAGGGTTGATATTTTTTTTATTTATTCCAAATTTGTTGGACTTTTTCGCGCAGCCTAGTCCAGTCCCAATTAATATTTTTTATTTCTCTGTATTGATTAATTATTCCGGCATGAGAATTATACAAATACAAGTTCAAGGCGTAAAAGATTATTAAACCCGCAGGTATAGAGAGGAGGAACATTAATTTATCGTCACTCTTGAAAATTCTATTAATGCATCTCAGAAAAAATATTGTCACTACAAACAACAATATTATATTCCCTCTTCGGGTCCCAGCGTTCGGAAACAATAGATTTCCTAATTTGACAGTATTGTTGCTTTAGAAAAATAATTGTGGCGTATACGTATATATTTATTTCCACAAATCCCCCATGATTCAAGAAAGAATAGATAAACCCGTGGTATCAATTTCTCAAGACCAGGTCAAGAGCGCTTCACCCCAAATCCACTAAATAGATTAACTACTAATACGGTTGTGAATTAAAATCAATTAGTCATTAATTGCGACGACTGTGCGAATGAGTGTGCTTTATATGGTTGTGGTACGGTGGGGAACACACCCCGGCAACCTCCCGCTGTTTAAGTACGGAACTAGGAAAAATGGATAAGATAAACTGAGACTTTGTAGGCAGGTGGAGAATTTGTAGGCAGTAGATAATTCTACTGCCTACAAATTCTCCACAAATCCTTAAATAGATTTATCTCGGGATTCTGTGTTTACTACAAAGTGGATGCACGTCACTAGCATAAGCCCGACAAGACTTTATCTATCCAATGTTTTAATTAACTTAGGAATAAGAAATATATATTTTTTTATGTATATACAGTGGAGGATTTCTTATTTTACTAAATATTTTTTTCTTAGTCTTGTATGGGTAGTATTTTATGGTTCATCATCATTTACTATCCCACTGCTGGGCACGGATCTCCTTGCAGAGTGAGAAAGGTTAAGTCCACCACGTTAGCCTGTTACGGGTCGGCAGACTTCACACGCCGTCGAGAACATCTCTCCGGTTTCCTTAGGATGTTTTCCTTCAATATTAATTAATTCTGCCTCTAAGACTGCCTCGTTGGTCTAGTGGTCCCAATCGCGACTGCTACGCTAGAGGTCTTGGGTTCGATCCCCAGGTCGAGCAAAGTGTTATTGAGTTTTTCTATGAAATTCTCAGTAGCAGCTCGGAGTCTGGATTTGTGCCCGGTGAATGGCAATAGGCTCGCCCCCTATTACATGGGACCCAAACATACCGGCGAACTGTGGGTGTACATTAAGTGCACCTCTGCCTAACCCTTCGGGGAATACAGGCGTGATGGTATGTTATGTTATGTTAATTAATTCTTAATACGCAGAAAATTCAGCGGAGCCTTGGATTCACAGTCAGGATTAAAATTTGGAATATCTTATAGCGCTCTTATGTGTTCCGTATCTTTCCAAATAATACAAAAAATACTCGGTAAAATTATTTATATGTTCCAAAGAAGGCCGAGATCGAGGAGGTCAGAACGTGTTAATACCTCCCGGAGTATATCAAGCGTTAATCACTGCGGTGAAAGATTAGCTTTCAACGTTTCCATGTCCCGCTGACACTAAATGTGCATACAGACAGGTTTATGAAACACCGTATGCCATATCCATAACTCGTTTATCCGTGTCATATCCATCAATAAGCTAAATTAATGATAACCATGGTTTATGGTAATTTTCCCATGTCCTACACTGTGCTCCTGGACTCGAACGAAAATAATAAACTTGTCACTGCTCATAGCTGAATTAATTCCACTTGCAAATTACTTTGTTATGCTCTCTGTAAAATATTATTGAAGGGGAGTTTAGTTGTCTTCATCAACACATTAGCTCATAGATCACTGCTTGACCAAAATGTAAGCTATGACGTGAACGAGGCGGCGGAACTTGAAAGAGAACTTATTTACTTTTCTGTCAAACTATCTGTAGTAGAGCCTTCTTAGTAATGATATTGATGGGTTATAATTGATCACCAATTACATCAATACGTCAACAGAAGCTAAGACCGTCCCTGCGCTGCGCTTGCCGGACTTCGGCTTCGGGACATTGCTGGGGGGGAGGAGGCAATTAGGGTCGGCTGGATTTGAGTTAAAATTATGTCATTCATGATTGTTGTTTCTGTGCATGACGTAGCACTGGCAGCGGGCTTGGTAGTGGAGTCCACTGCCCGGCTATAAAATGGCCCTAGATAGTGATGCTTGCTTTTGAAAAGGATAATACTTCCACTGAATAACAATAACATGGAACATTCTAAACTATCCGTACATATAAAATGTTTCCATAAATTAATAACTACTGAATTTGAATGTAACATACCGGTCCTTATAAAGACATTTGCCGTATGCCATTAAAATGGGCAATACTTAAGTAAAAACATTATCCAAATGAAAACGAATCCCATCACTTTGTCTTACACATATGAGCAGTTTATATTCTGTTGAAATTAAAAATGCGTTCCGAGTATTAATGTCGTTTTAATATTTTATTGAGTTGACGCCGACAGCGCTCATGTTCATAATAAGTACCGCGTTGCATAAACCAGATGTTTTATGAGCATTGGTGCCAAATAAATTTCATACGAGTTTCATACGTAGGTAAGTAATGCTGCATTGGCGAAAGCACGCAATGTTATTTAAACTTTTAATTCAGCAAGTTTCTTTTTAATTCATCTGCAATTACTGAGTTTTTAAATGGAAAACTTAGTGGTTCTGTAATTATAACTTGGGCCGATATGGAACCGGTCAAGACTGCAAACTTGTACGTCGAAGAAAATACTTAATACATAACAGGAACGTTTCATGCTGAAACTAATTAAAGAGCGATATATTTTTACGTGTCATTTTACATTGATATCTTTTTAAAAATTCGCATTTAGAATAAATAGTAATATATTCGAACAAAGTTACGCACATACTATGATATTTTATAATTTGTAAAATAATAAATTTGACGACTACATTATTATTGTTTTAAAAATCTGTTTAAATAAAAAGAATCACCGAAATTTATATATACGCGAATAACTTCCGAACGACTGAACCAAATTGGGTGATTCTTTTTTTTGTGTTCGTTATTGTCAGAACAAAGTTTGTAGAAATTCTTTTGTTTTTTTAATCGCCCAGATTTTTTTTAAATCTCATAAGTTGAAATATAGGTATGGTATGGATTTTGCCTGGTCAGCTAGTTTAGAATAAAATCGCTATTACGAACTGTTTAGCTATAAGTTCCAAATTGAGACAACAAATTCCACAGTCAAATTCAAAAAGAATTTTCCGATGAATTATCAAAAAAATCCAGCTAGCATTTCCGATTTCCCTAAACGAATCATTACCAGTACCTATTCCACAGCAATAGCAGCCCCTCGATAATAATTTGACTTGATGTCATACTTTTTGCGGATGAGTGAAGCCGAATGGATTTTCCGATAGAATTGCTGTGTTCCATTCGGCATGTATTGTTATGAGAGTCGACTGAACAATCGGGAATCCACCCCATTTATTTCGTTTTTGTTAATATCTATGTGGAGTGCAACATGAATTTTGAAACGTTCATCAATCCATTTGGTAAATTGAGTTCGGTTATATCGGATGTAATTACCAATGCTGTTAAAATTAATGTACTGAAAGTACCTAATATTAAGCAATGGAACAATTCAGCAAATACCGTCCATTATCTACTAGGTGGTTACCCTAAGTGTTTCAGACGCATTTGTAAATATTGATTTTGTGAAAATTTTAAGTGTGTATCATGAAAATTCAAATTAACCCCAAAAAATTGCAGTCACAAATAATATGCCCTTATAAAACAAATTAATACCAACACTTACTTAACAATTCGACACACCACTTAAACAAAAACTGCATTGTAAAGCCTCGTGCTCCGAAATATACACTTATTTAAAATGATATGTCCCAAAATGGAGCCGTAATGGAGAGGTTAAAAGTGTCGACAATAAATTTTATCGAGTAACAAATGAGACGAACGTGTCATGACTACACAGACTCACTGCTCTAGAGATATTAAAAATTGAATTAATTTTAATGAAGATAGCGGGTATCAGAGTCGCGCATAGAATCTTTTGTTGTGACTGCTGGGGCCGGGGTGAACGGGGGTGAATTCTTAATTAAGTGTTGGCGAAGCCCTCTCCGCTTAATGCAATGACTTCACGCCTCGTTTAACTTTCATAAAATTCTCTTAAACTCAGCGATTTTTCTTAACTAGTGGAATAAAATTTCCATGTGCAAGTGACTCTTTAGATTTGCGAAGTGAAATTTGTACCTGTACTCGATTAATATGCATCTTCACTTTGTTTTTGCTTACAGTTCGAGATTTGGAGTGTTATAATTAGAATTGACTTGATTCTGGCTCAAAGTGATCACAGTGGAATTGTACGGAGCAGATGTCAGCATTCAACATTGTTTTTGGTTCGATTCGTTCCGTGTGAGCGTTTGTGATAATGTTGCACCCACAATAAAGGAGAAAAAATCTTACGTTTAGATAATCTTTTACATACATAAATACTCTCACGCATTTTTCCTATAGGCAGAAAGTACAGAACGCCATTTGTAACGATTATTGCATACCTACTTCTTTCGCTTGTTTCTTTTATTTTACAAAAAAAGACTATCCACTTAATATAAGCTTAGTGACTTTCGTAACGTTTTTATTAATTCTCAGAAAAGCTTGTTAAATATAATGGTTATTTTCTAACTAAATTACTGATCTTGTATTTTATGACACGTATTAATATTTCTTAACATAATTAATTTGAATTGTCAAGTCATTTTACGTTATGAGTTTTATGTGATCTCTTTGAATATTTATAAGCGAATTAGGTAAAAATGTATTTTATCGATAGCTATTATTACCCCATAACTCTTCCGGGTCTGCCAGTATTTTCATTATCGTTATGGCGGCCATAACAGAATTTTGTTGCATGAAAAATCAGTAAAAATAAGCGTACGAGCTATCAATCAACATTATATAACGATTACCGACGTGCCCTGGGCTTTTATAATCGCCGGAAATTAATACGAGCGAACGAGGTGATGTAAATTATATGTATAATTAAAAAAGTCACTGCCATTATTACGTAGAGCTTTATAAAATACGTCAGCTATAATGGCGACAGTTTGCATTTTAATCAGATATTTTAATGTGCATTTGAGGAAATAGATTTTTTGATAAATAAATTAATTGGTGCCTCATTAGAATGCTTTGCAAAAGATCCTGGGTTCGATTCCCGGATCGAGCAGAGTTATTGGCATCATCTTATGGCATTATAATTAATTATACAAGCCTAATAACGGAGCTCCATAATAGATATCATTTCTCTTGTAACATTCCCCATTCCGCTAGCTTGTATTCTTCCTTCTTGTATTATTATTTATTCCATTATTTGCACTTAGCGCTTCGTCCGATATTATTCACTGAAGACCTGGGGGTTAAATTTTGAAAAAAATAAATTATATTGTAAGCTGACTCGACCATAATTGTAAAGTCTAGGAAATAGTTGATTATTTCATTTCGAAAGAAAGAAATTAAAACACAAATGAAGTAGATCCTTGGATACAAATAAAAAATAATTTACAAGGGACTAACGGCCTAGCATTATTCATGCACTTCTGCAATTTCTAAATTGATATCCACGTATGACTGTCCTTATTCTACATTTCTAGTAAACACTGAGTATAGTATCACTAAGGTACGGTGGCCAGCACATCAAGTTACCACAAAATGTCAAATTTTCACAGTTGATTTTGAACTTAATCATCAACATTTTAAGGTTTAAAATCATTTGGAGAAATTTGACAGTTTTGTATAAGCTGAGGTGCTGGCGACTGTACACAAGGCTACAACGTGTGGCTGTAGTGTGTTTTTGTATAGCTTGATACACATCAAGCTATACAAAAACCTTTCCTTCCTTTGAAATTCCTTCTTCGTAGGAAAGTATACCTACAGTTAGTTATTAAGTTATAGTCCCCCGCTCGAGGTGTGCACCAGAGACTATAAGTAAAACCTTTATTTTGAAATAATAACGTATTATAAGCTAATAGGCTATTATGGCCAGTTTTCGTGAATATCCTATTCCAAATAAAAATAAATGTACTCGTACCTGAAATTTTATTGTATATGCTGTAATAATCCAAGAAGAATAAGGATTCTTCCTCCATATCTCAACAAAACCTTTTAAAGGAGCATTATCAGATAAAAGGCTTCATAATTTATTCGCATTAACAATATAATGAAATCTTTACCAAGAGGGAGATATAGACTAAAAATTCATCTTCAATGCAACCCTCCTTTTCGGATCGATCACTATGATCTCCCTTCATAATTCACATAATCCCATAATTGATACATAAAATCCCTGTTGGCTTTGTGCAATTAGGCCCTCCCTCCCCGGATTTATTCGCATTTGTTAGATTTGTATGATGAATAATACGTACACGGTAAAATTTGAGACAAAATAATCTTTATTAATTATTACTGTTGCCCCCAATTAAAAAGTCGATTTTACCTTTTGTTAGCTATCTTCTAAGGAACGTACGTACGAGGTATGTACGTATTTAAACAATAGCTGTAACTCTTTAAGACTACATAATTATCTACATTGAAAGAATAAAGATCAAATATATACCTGCTTAGTATAATGCCTCATTAGTCTAGTGAGTCTAAGCTCGAAGGCTACGCTAGAGGTCCCGGTTCGATCCCCGGGTCGAGCAAAGTGTTATTGAGTTTTTCTATGAAATTCCCAGTTGGAGCTCGGAGTCTGGATTTGTGCCCGGTTAATGGCAATAGGCTCGCCCCCTATTACGTGGGACCTAAACATACCGGCAAAATGTGGGTGTACATTAGTACACCTCTGCCTAACTAACCCTTCGGGGAATACAGGCGTGATGGTATGTATATAATATACCTGCTTATTGCTTAGTTTGAAAGTATGCATAATATTATGTATGCACATACACCCACTGCAAATTCACCGGTATATTTTGGGGTGGGGAGAACCTATTGCTATTAGGCCAAAAACACACTAACGTTTTACCCGACTTGCGAATCAAATCTAAGACCTCACGCTGAGACTCAGACCAATGAGGCAGTTTCGAAAATGTCTCCCTAAAAATAGCCAAAATCACAGCGCTTTAAAGGATTCACTATTCCTTTGAGGACCCTTTCTTGACAATTTAGCAGCTTTAATTCCACAACCGCACTTAATGTACCGTAAACTGATACAAGACAAACATACGCGAAGCACTCACAAGAATCCGTTTTATCTAACATGAAAGAACATGGTAGAAGGAGAAGCTATAAATTATGCATAGCGTGTTCTCTTTCTCGCATAGAACAATAATGTGTAATGTAGTACGGAGTATAGGGTGTCGTCGTGTGAGGGTGGAGCGGGTCTAATCGACCCGCCGCGATAAACAGTGACGCGTGCACGCCGCTTTAGTTACGCACTGTAATGAATCTGCGCGGTTGCATTTTAGGGTTAACAGTAATATTCTCGCCATTAGTTAATAGTTCGTTTGTTGTAAAAGGAGAGGGATTCAAAATGGGTGGCTCAACTGGTGATTTAATTTATTTGTAAAATATTCGCATCTTTCATTTGTGATGTCTGATTAATGATTTTTGACAAAATATACACAAAATATTATATCACAACTTTGTTACGTTATTGCTTTGTCATTTACACGTAGAATTTTACTTTCACATTATGTATAATTTTATTATAAAAATCTACCTTTAATCATTCAAAATTACTACAACTTGCAGTTATTCTTAAGCTCAGGGGCCCAAGTTTCTAATTTGATAGTTTCAGAGTGGTAGTCTTATAACTGCCGAAAAACAGCTCTGTCACGTCATTGAATGACGATTTTGGAAGCATGACAGTTTATGGAGTCAACTTATAGCTATTGCTATTAGTTAGTAGCAATTTAAGGTGACTCAATAAACTCTATGAACGGCTATATTCATAACTGTCAAAAAGAAAACGTAAGTACAAGCGAGCAAATTGATTTGACAATTGAACATTTTGACATTTCATCTAGATTAGGGGTTACCTAATCTACTTAGATGAAATGTCAAAATGACCTTTTTTGACCTGGCACCACTTTGATTTAATTGTTGTTTGCAGGGACCACAATTTTAAATTAAAATGATCAGTCGTCAATCTGAAATTAAACTTTTAATATAATAAAACGTGGACTACCGGTAGTCCTCTGATCGGGAGCCATTGATCTAGATAAATGCTAAAAGGTACACACAGCTTCACATCAAGCTATACAAACCCGGTATAGGCTGGCCTTAAATTATACGGAAAGACTTAACAATGAGAGTTCAGTCTAAACTGGATTTGTATAGCTTGATGTGTAGCCGTGCGTACCACTAAATACTATTCGTCAATACATAATGTAGGTCGCTAAATTACATACTTCCTTCGAAAATGAGCGTGGGCAAGGTGTTAATTAGCCCAGTATGTTATTGCACGTCGGAGTAAATAAAGAGATAGATGCCACGTGACCGGGACAAGCGTGCAGAGCAGCCATAACCTTAAATCAGGGATGGGGCACTAATTGCTTAGAAAACATTAGCGAAGCTATAAGAAGCTGTGGCGCAAGTTATAAGATTCGAGCTGAAATTTTAATTTGTACAAGTAATCAAGAGTTATCTTCTCCTCATGTGCAAAAATTGCACCATATGTACATTGAAGACATTATAAAAACAAATAGGTTAGAGTATACAATGCCTCCAAAGCCAAAAATTATATTTTTGGGATTCTTGACTTGACTTTGTTAGAAATAGGTACAAAAACTATTTAACAGTATTTTTTTCACAGTTGAAAGCATAATAATAAAATGCTCCAACTCAAGAGCTCATCTTTGTTGGTGTCTTATTTTGTTCTTTATATTCGTTAACGGGAGCAAAGCCGCAGGCAAAAGCTAGTAATACAATGAAATGTTTACTGGCCGATATCTGTCCATAGAAGATATATAAGAATAAGTAATATAAAAAGGTCTATAAAGAAGACCAATAGAAACCAATTATCTTTACAATTTTTCTTCGCGCATGATGCATAAACCACCGAACGCAATTGGATGCAATTTTCACAGTTGTATTGTGGTGAGTTTAAATTAAAACTTGGTACATGTTTCATCTTGATACACCGCCAAAAAGCTGAGTTATACTAAAACTGCGGGAACAACAAGATCTCATTGATTTTATTGGCAACACTTATTTTGTTATTTTACAACATGCAAACCATATTCAACCTTCGAGTCTCCTTAATCATTTTATCTACAAAGCCACAAGCCCTTTTAAGATTTGTTTCCTACTATGTCGCTGTGTTCCGCTGTTTCACCCGCTTGCACGGCTCCTAAAGCTCGTAGCGTGATGTTATAGTACTTTTACTTATCTCAAAAATTGTGTGATTAAATAATTATTAGACTAGTATTTCAAAAAGGGGTTCCAACAAAAATCTCCTTATGTTTATTAGGTATATTAGTAATACTAACATCCTTTAAACTTGGACTAACTGTTCACAGACTTGCATTTCACAGGACTGCGTTTATGGGAAGGCACAGATAATTTTATTCCCCTCATGCATCCTACAGGGGTCGATGGTTCGTAGGGATGTTAGTGTCGTGTTTGTTGCGTAAACGATCTCTGACCCGGACAATTTGATTCGTAATAAATTATGTTTTATTTCAATGTCACTGTATCAATGTTTGCCCTCTTGATGCCGCTAATTGAATTGGATTTGAGAAATTATTGGGAATATGCGAATTCTGAAAATATTAAGATTATGTAGGTAATCTGGTTTAAAAAAAATGAATAGGTAGGAGTAACTTAGCTTAACAAACAAAAAGTGAGCACTGTGTCTTAAAATGCTATTTGCGTAATGCTTTATTAATTAAAGCAAGAACAATAGAACTTATACCTAAGCAGGTACCTACCTACCTACCTAGGTATAATCACTGCAATATATAAAAAGGTAATTCAAACAATAACGAGCAGTGACAATAAATAACGCTTGTTTGTCCACCGAGATATGCAAAACCATCTACAATCAGGTCACAATAAATAAAATTGCATGGTACACCCCACTAACTCAGCGACCTGGCAAAAAACAATCGTCTAAATATTGCCATAAATCGCAATAGTGATGTGTTAACCGGCAGTAACAATGACGCACCTAAAAAAATATTCATAGCCATGTAAATTCACCGAAAACAAGGTGTAGTTAAAAGAATATTTATCTTAATAATTAGTTTAACCCGAGTAAGTCGCGGTTCATTTGATAAAGGTGCGTGTAAACGAGCGGCCGGCGGTCGCGTGATAACACGGTGTATATAAATTAAAACATAATTGTGTTATCGTGACCCCAAGGTTTTATATTCAGTTGACGAAGCGAAAGGCTGTTGGGAAATTAAATTCGATTTTTTTCGTGAAGGTATAAATTTTAACGTTACTTTTTGGGAAAACAAAGGGAATGGAATTTATGAACATGGCAACAAAAGTTACAATCATACTAATTCTTGCGTTGTTATACATTTTTTTAAACAAATTATTTGAGTTCTTTTTACAGCGCTCTTCTTATTAACTATGTAAGTTATATAATTTTAGTTCTTTTTAGAGCGCTTTACCTATTATTATCTATACAAAAAAACATGAAATTGTCCAAAATGTTATTTTTATATCGAGATTTTTGTCATTGCGCATCATTTTTGTTCAAACACAGGAAAACACACAGGAACACAGGAATTAGGTTTTCTTTTACATCACTTTATTTTTTGGTATATAATTTACTGACCTTTTCATTCTTGTCTGGTACGAGAGAAATCGTCTCATGAGACCGAAACAATAGGTTTTGCATTGTGTCTATAAAACTGGAAGGATTAAATTCCTGTGCTGAAGAATCATTTCAATTACAGTATTTTCATTATTTAGTAACAGTATTCTAGGGTAACCATACAAAATTGCATAGAAAAGTGGCCGTAGATTACCATAGCATTACCATATCTTAGATAATAGAAATCGGACCGGAAATCTAGGAATAGCTAGGGCAGCGTTCTAGTCGCCATGCAACAATTATTACACACCATTTATGAAAATGCTAAGCCCCATTTCATACTTCATACAATACACTTATTCATAAGTCACGTTTGAAATTATAGGACTAAGTAATATTTATGCATATTCTGTACTCCGATTCAGTAAATTACTCCTTTAAATTACTTGTAGACGCGAGTGCACACTGGGCTACGGCAGTTTGATATTTAAGTCAGTTGTTACCATTAAATACCTACTGAAATTATACAATATAAATTTTATAATTTATAATCCCATTTATGGTTAAATTAAATTAATTTTCTGATTTATAGTCAATATGTTTGAAGTGACTGGATGAGGAAAGCCGAAGACCGGGCTCTGTGGCGTTCACTAGGGGAGGCCTACGTCCAGCAGTGGACGAGTATGGGCTGATGATGATGATGATGATGATGATGTTTGAAGTTAGCATACAATTTTGATTAATCGTAAGTAAATTCGTGGTTAATGACGGTGAGTCAAGTTATGTAAATCTCTTTCTTCATCAGCGGTCTTAATAAGGACTTCGACACACTAAAAATAGACAAGAAATAAAAGGTATGAAAGAAATTCAATTCAATTGGTGAATGACTCAATACTGATAAAAGCTTTACCCACGATCGATCACGACTGACACCGACGGCGCCACAACACTTGCGACAATTGCCTAAGGCAGCTAATCTACACCTGTAGGAGCACGACATTTCACGGCCTAGAAGGAAATGCATTCACCTCTGTCCCATATTTCACGAGCAAAATCAATATGCAAATAAGTAGCGAACGGCATGTCAGACTATTGTACGGCATACTAACAACTTAGCCAACTTTAACCGGTCTAAACTGGTTACAGCTAAATTTGTGGCTTTTGCATGCTATTGAAATTTACAGCTTAAACTTCCCCGCCGTTGTCTGCGCGCCTAGTTAGTTTTACAGACGTGTTCTTGAACTACGGAGAATTGAAAACGTAATTCCGAAGTTTCAAAGTTGCATGGAAATCATAATTTTGTGTCAGCACGAGTTTTGTGGCAGTTTTATTGAAATTTGTTTTTTAGAAGTCTGTAAAGAAAATACTGATCAGAAACAAAATAAAATTATAAGTAAATTTACAATATCTGGATAACTTACCATGTTATTCAAACAAAGAACTATAAAGGTGGGTAGTAATTTTAAAAACAATAGAATAAAATAAAAATACCTATATCGTTGTTAAAAATAGTCACTCTATTAAAAGGGCACAAGGGAAGCAAGGAAAAAATCCACCCTCGGCAATATTACGTCTATTTTCGTGAGATACATCCCAAAAATATTAAAAACTACTTACAGTGCGGACATCTCCATTAACGGTGGTCTCCCCTCAGCTGCCATTGATTGTTTTTGATTGGTTACATGTTTGTTACATTGTTTTTATAGCTCCATTCCTAAAGCTTTTAAAATGAAATCAATACTGTACTAAATGATCTGTCTACTACATTTACTTGCTGCTATATTTATATTGACTTTGAATTTGGGTAGAATAAGATATTTTAAAATACAGTAGGTACTTGAAGAGTTTTCTCCTTCAATAGTATTGAATCAACTTTAAAACTTACTTAGTCGGATATTTATTAGTTACTTTATAATGGACAATATTACGACTGATAGCAAACAAGATATTTCAAGTCTTAACGCTATTAAATTTTAAGTTGACACATTCACGCAAGTAGCCAACATAACCCCAGGAGACCTGCTACATTGTTATAACTCGCCATTTTTTCACGCTAACTTACTATGTACTTTACTTCCACAAGTTATCACATTATTCTTGGGTGCAGCAGCGGCGACAGAGCCAAAAATAGACACCCTAAACTTTTTAATAGGTGCAGCGACACTTTGAGGATGCAGAACGGGGCGGCGCCTTTTCTGTCTTCGAGAGAACTTTTATGGCTTTCAGCAAATTGCTGCCTTCTCATTTGAATTCACTCTTGAATACGATATTGTGTTTTATTGGTCGTTTTAAATTATGTGGTTCAGCCAATGTGTCAAGGAACTGTACAGTTTTCATTGATGTTTCATTTATGTTTCCATTCATTATTGTGTTGTTGGCAAGAATGTCATCCATTTGAAGTTTTGGAACCAGAATAGGATTTCTCAAAAAAATAAAACATTTTTCTTGTGTTCATGCTTCACACAGGCAGTTTCTCAGTTTCATTCATATTGTGATATCAGAATAGTATTTCTCTAGTTTTATTAAAGATCTTCTATATAGTAGTGTAGTATTTCTATATTGCTTTACAAGTCCTTCAAGCACATGTGACGTACTAATTTCAACTCATTAAGAATTGATATAATCCAATTTATTAGATTCTTACTGCCAGACAAGATGACCAAGTCGATGAGCTCAACTACGCAAAGTATTTTACTAGGTAGGACTAGGCTCTGCTATGATAGAAACATTATTTGAAATTGATTATTTGCAGCCCAACTGGATCTAAGCTCATATCTTCTAGATGTCTTATATAGCTTAGTCATTCTGTAAAAATAGGTTGTTACCTATATTATAAAAAAAATATAAAAAGAAATAGAAATTAACAATGCGTTTAAAAAAATGAATTTATTAATTAATTTATCACAGGCTGTTGATCCCAGATTTATAATGCATGATGAATGCTTACTACATCAATTTGCTTGGTTAAACTACATGATCAGGTATCGTCTAGGTACTTACGCATTAAAAGTCAAAGTAGGTTCAAATACTTATGAATTTCTGACTACATCTTCGTTTATAAATAGAATACATTCCTTAGCATTTCATTCTTAGGTCCAGTACCTGGTATGCACGTACAAATTCTGTTAAAATTCATTCCCATTCAGTAAATTATAACTTAAGGTGTCCAGAGAGTGGAGCGGTTTCGCTTAACTCGTGGTTTATAGGTAATAATCTTGCACATTTTCAATGTATTAAATGTGAAGTCATTTTCTTTCTCACCAACAGTTCGTTCCTCTGACTTGCAATATGAGATTTGCAATAGTTTAAAATACAAGTTATATGCAAATGAGTCATGCAAAGTAGGTTTTTTAATACCTAGATTTTTTTTATAGACTTACTATAAAAAATCGAACTTATGGAAGGTTTTAACATCATGCCTATATCCAAAAGGAATAAGGAGGCGTTATGATATACCTACATCCACAGTTTGCCGATGTTTAAAAGGGCTACGCTATTGCCATTAACCGAGTCCTTATCCAAAGTTGCTACAAAAATTTACAGAAGAATCCAATAACACTCTGCTGGTACCTACTAGAAATTGCATTAGTTGTATCGCAACCGCATGTGTCTTCCCGACTTTTCTGTAGTTACATTACTAGTTATTTAATGAACCTAAATTGATTATCGCATCCAATGATGATTGATTATCGCATTGATGAAAGTGTCTTCCCGACTTTTGGCAATGACGTAACAAAGATCTTTGTCTTGCACCTTCAAAGTAAATAAATTTCGGTTCTCGTAAGTGAATTCTACACGAACAAGTTTTAAACCCAACTACCACTCTACTATCGGCAGCCTTCAGCGGTTGACATCATAATAATATACGATTCAACTTAGCCCGCAAGTTAGCAGAAGCTAACTCGGATAAGTTAGCCGGGTATCGGGTGCTAAGTCAGACCAACTACCGAACCGAACGCTTTGCGGGCGTAAACTTCGTCCTCTAGTTAATCCAGAAGCGCTCTTCGATGTACGTGTTTCGTGTTTCTAAATATTTTGTAAAACATGTTATGGACACTTGCAAATGGATTAATATAAATTTTCTTTTAATTATTTATAATCAAATTAAACAAGCGGTTATTTCCTTGTTCCTTTCACGACTGCATCTCGAAAATATCCAAGCTATCTAGCTATCTATAAGAGATTGCTACAGTCGTGTCGTATAGAGTATGCGCTCTAGGATATTAAACGGGACCTTAAATATTCTTACTAGCAAATTGTGGGCCTTCATCAATACATCTCTGTCTAGCCCTTTGGGGATTAGAGGCATTTTATGCTGTGTAATGTTAGAAATAGTGATGAGCATAGTATAATCAATATATTTTTTTGATACAAAATTTAAACGTAGTGCCCAGGCTACAGTTTACATGGTTCATACCATGTAAGCATTTGGATAATAAAGGCAAGCCGAGATAATATTATATTTCTCACATAAAAAGCATTAAAACAGAGGAAACGAAAATTAAATTACGTTTTATGATTTAAAATATCATAAAACAGTATTAAAAATCCCATAACACAACCGAAGTCTTATCAATACACGAGTGTAACAATCCATAAATAACAAACACCAAATTACCATGAGACATTACCAATAACAATACCATTACTCACAATAATCCAAAAAATTATAATAGAAAACCCTTTATTGCCTCACAAAATGATTTGGACAATATAAATCCTAATACACAAACAGATTATAGCAATATATCAGCTACTCGATACCTAATACCGTAATGCGATTCGGAACTAATGTCCATAAGGCTTACACAATTGTAATTCTCACTAATAGTGCTGGACACTGAACAGGTAGACATAATGCATATTGATGGTCCATTAAAACATTTCATCGATCGAATCATCTTTCATTAATTTAAAAGCATGAAAGGGTTAAAATGTTAAACGTTTTTAAATTTTCGATTTATTGGACCTGAAAGATTAATGGTGAGGTCTCCGATCTGTTTAACCTTTGCGCTCTTTAAGTTAATAATTTTATTTATTCGCGTAACGTCAGCCTTTAAATCTATTATCACCTGAGCTATTTTTCCGAGTTCGTTTTCCTTAAAGCTTTGTTGACTGATTTTTGTGTGTTTTGACCAATTTTGTTTTTTAACTGATAGAATACAATGCTTCCTGCATTGTATTCTATCAGTTAGTTCGTCTCTTAATAATTTGACTGTAATGTTGAAAGATACTCTACAAAATTAACTTGATAATTTTGTAATATCTCGTGCTATGTATAATGTGCAGCAAATATAGGTTAGTGTCATAATCTATGAATCCTTAGATCTAACTTTAGTATCTATAACCCTATCTTCCCGCACAATACCATTATTAACACGTTCAGCAAAGCATAAACAGACGTTAACAACTTGTCAGCTAAGCAGATACAAATATTTAATTCAAGACATTATCAAAGGGAACTCGAGTGAACAATAATTCTAAGCGGAGCTTCGTTATCCCACAAACAGGAAACACAGCCTTGTGGAACTCAAATACATGTCTTGAATGATACGGAACTTGCGCTCAAACTTCTCTCACATATATTTAGCACGAAGTAAATATAATTTAGCTCTTATTAAATAAGAACCTCTCTTTCTATCTCTTGCTGTCCCGCTCGTGACAGCGGTAACATATAGGGCGCTTAGTTTTAATTACACATACTGTAAGGAAATTACTTGTGCCGAGTTGCGCCCATCGTACACTGGTAGCTATAAAATTATGCCGATATTTAGAACGAGGTATAGTTTTTGTTTATTAGGGACTCAACATTGATCAAATCAAATCAAATCAAATCATTTATTTCTTTGCAAACATGGGTACAAGACATAGATGTTTCTTTTATAAATGGTAGGTTCTCCATATTTCACCGTCACATAGGTATGCAAAAAAGTATATTTAGGCGACATCTTTTGAAAACTCTGAGATTAAAAAAAGACTCAAGTACGTGTAGGTAACCCTTATCAGATTCTAAATTATAGTGTCAAAAGCAACATAATAGGATAAAAATAAAGTCAATTAATGTCATAAAATTTACAATTTAAAAAACAAAAATAAATTAAACCAATTTGAGGTTGGTATTTGACTTGCTAGTATGTTAGAGATTGGGCTCTTATGTCATCATCATCATCATCATCAGCCTATATCAGTCCACTGCTGGACGTAGGCCTCCCCTAGTGTGCGCCATTTCACCCTGTGCTCCTCTCTTATATGATTTGTGGAAATAACATTTTCAAGAACATCGTCTACATCGTAATTAATTGTCATATAGGTACATAGCCACCAAATAAAGTGAATAAATCATTGGCTAATTTTTCAGTATTGTTTGAGTTTTTTGTAAGTGAACCACGAAATATGGGGGCACGGCAGTGCCCCCGCCAAGTCGAGCTAGGACCTTACTGGTCATTATTAGCTAATAATTCATTTACGTTAATTGATGTCATTGAGTGGGGCGGTAAAACCCTATTCCCTAAAGTAAAATTTCGCAATTTAATACAATTCTGTAAAAAAATCTCTCATCAACCATGTATAGCATTGATTTGCTATACCTACATGGTTAATGAGAGCTTGATCCAAGAGAGATCAATTTTTTTCCTATCGGTAGAAAAAAACACATGACAGTAGAAGAGTTATCTGCATCGAAAAATACATTCTGTAGCATTGTGTGTGGTGCCATCTTTAATAAGAACAATAACAGTTTTGTACAACGATCGCTACATAGGTACTTAGACGTTATTATTATATCTTATGCGGGCATATAATATAGGTATCTCCCTGAATTTTCAACCAAATACCAACTCGAGTATTATAATTTACGTAAACTACCCTCGTTATGCCCATAAATGGTAACAATGAACTATAAAGGAGGCAATAGCTGATTTTAGTGCACTTACAAAATTAATATTCCTTGTTAATAGCAAAGTTTTCGTAAAGTTAGTAAACATTGTGTGGTTACGCTGTTAAGGTCGCTTTTCACCATGTGAGATTAACCACAATTTATTCTTCGAATAAATTAAAAATGAAACAGATTTTGAATGAAATAAACTGCCAATTAATTAAACATAAACTTATTCGGAGTTGATGAAAAGTGATTCGTAAAATGGGGAAAGAAACTGTATCGTTGAACTATGAGAAAAAAAAGTAGGTACTTAGGTAATGATTGTTAAATTCCATTATAGGTACACACATGTCTAGCTAAGTGAACATGCGTCCTACGAAATATTTTATAATCGAATATTTTGTGCCGAAACATTGTCTAGAGGCCATATTAAGCCATGAAAATATACCACTGAACTTAAATATGTACCTCTCAGTTTGTAATTGAAATTAAATCATGAAGTAGGTATGTAAGTAATTAAATAATTTGAAATAAACTGTTATCATTTTTTTTGCTGACTGTATCGTTCACTAATTTTAGTTAACTTATCTCGCGGGTGCGTCTGAGTGGAACTAGTTAACTAAAGAGCCGATTAACATAATTAACACCAAACGAAATTACATTATTGAAAGTAGCTATGGTGGCTACCAGAAACAAGTTTACGCGGATATAATAATGATCTAAAATCGAAAGTGTTAGTTGTCGAGCAGCGTCGTTACAAAATCAATCAATCTTGCGAACAAAACTTCGATAGAATAGTGTCGCAATAAGCACCTATCCAGACTCAATAAATATCGATATCTTGATGAATTTATTCATATCTCCGATTAGATATGCAATAAGAAATGCAGAAACTCATGATCTTACCGACGTAACCGGCCTACGCTGAATATCTGAAGGAGTATTCTGTGACTTCTGATTTATTTTCCACTAGTTTCTGATATAGGTGTGAACTTACCACAATGGTTTTCAACTTAATCTCTAATGAGTGCAATGCAATGACAAGTTTCATGCGCCGTTATATAGACTTGATCCAGAAAGTATTAACCATAAAAAAATTAAAGTCCAATACTTTCTAACAAAAAGCTCTCTCTGTAGAAACTGCTTGGAAGATGTCAATACGTGCTATTGCACTATTCTGAGGTCGCTGCATACAAGGCAACAATTACTTTGGTAGAGCAAGTACTCTCCGAGAGTTCGTCAACAACTGTTTAAATATTCCAGATTCTTAGCTTGTATCGAGAGTGGTTTCGATGTGGGTAGGTACAGTACTATTCAATTAACATTTTGAAAACACGGCTAATTAATAACAAAAATAATATATTATGACAGCTTCAATAATATTACTGTCACAAAGATACTTCTCTTCGTTTGTTTATCATTTAAAATGACGTACGTTAGCTAAGTACCTATAAAAATCAATAAAAAACTATAATCACGCCAAATCATGTTAGAGACATGAATTATTTGAATTATGAATTATTTAGTGTATAAACACTAAATAATTAACACCCTCAGATCAAATACAAAGTTAAGATGAAACTTTGCGAACATAGAAGTGAGGCCGGCTAAAACTACCTACGCCTTGCCGTGTACAAAACACAATTACACGCACACAAGTATACCGAAACTACGCCTTATCTTGTCAGTCGAGCTATCGAGCTTTCAACAGCTCGACTGACAAGATAAGGCGTAGTCAACTAAAACATGTATGCGTGTAATTGGGTGTTGTACACGGCAAGGCGTAGTTTTAGCCGGCCTCACTTCTTTGTTCGCAAAGTTCCACCTTAACTTTTTATTTGATCTGAGTTAACACCAAGGTTTACGATTTTAGCTACCGATTATAACAAAAGGGCAAAGTTTTGATATTAATATAACCAGAATAACCGCTAGGCTTGGCTAGTGACTGGGCTGCTCCACCTACTTGTACCTCTGGGACGTTGCAAATCAGGTGCGTGGGTTCGACTCCCGGCTCAGACACTTGCATTGAAGATTATGTCGGCAACTTGCGAAATATATTAATGGTGTTATGTAGATTTGACAAATCGTTTCACGTCGATTAAGGTGACAATCAAAATACTATATTTATAAATAATTCATACTTCTAATGTAATGTAATATTAATATTATCTAAAATATCTTTTTTGTAAGTAATTGAACTGAATCTCTAAAAAAACCCAGAGTTTTGGTAGCTAAGCTCACATATTAGATTATACAAGTTTTTGAATTATTCTTGTTAGCGCATTAAAGGTCATCAAAATTTTGTTAGCCCAGAAATTAAATATAATACAATAATATTCAATAGCGTTCCTAACTTCATCAAACTTGTGTGTGTGTCTTGGTCTGTGGTGTAAGAAACACAAAATAAATATTTTTTAATATTCCATTTACAGAAGAACACATCTGCGTATTAGATACATATTCTTATGTAAATTTATTCAAAATGAATACAGTGTTCTAAAGAGAAAAATGCAGTCACTTAAAAAGATAAAATAATTGAGTCATGAAATAAAATGTTATCCAATTTATCCTGTTTAGTACGTCAAGCAAACGTACGCCCAGATTTATAATAACTACTGTACAGTATAAAAGGGTTACTATTTATCATAAATCACAATCAACAATCATGGCTGGACAAAGGCGGGAAGTATTTTGTTGAGACAACGAGCTCTAGTATCTACGCCAATTTGGACTCTATGTCAAAGACAATTTAGGTCGACATAAAATTCTAGGATTTTTTTGTAGAAAATAAAATATCATTAAGCTATTTGTTCTTTTTTTATTTTTGTAGGACTGAAATGAGAATTATTGGGTTTCTGGGACTGTACCCGACATGTTCGTGGTGAATGTCATGAATCAATAAACCCGTGGCTAGAGAAGCAAGTGCGGTTTTTAGTCAGTACGAGTCCAATACACCTTGCAGCCTCCCCAAGTTGCAGACGACTTATAGGTATGGATTTTTCGCATTCTAAAAAAAATTGGCGACTCTTTAGAAACTCATCTACTAGCAATATGACTCACTTTCTTAATTTAAACAGTAACATAAACTTTTGACAACAGATACGTCATCCTTTTAAAATCTTCTAGAATTGTAGGTTTTAAACCATATTAAATAGTTACCAGTATCATATGAACGTTTCATCGAGCTAAGTGCATAATGTTATAGTACGTAGGAATATTCAGCCTAGGACAATAATATACTAGAGGAAGTTAATTTAACTTGGCAACATGTCCAAACTAGGTTCATTAGACATGTGTCCTTCAAAGTTAAATAGTTGGTCAATGAACCGAGGTCGGAGCCAAACTTAGTTACCTAAACAAACAAGGGACCCTCTGCCATAGTCAACAATGGCTTCTCACTGTTCCGTTAATGTCAACGTATTCGAAGCTTTTATAATTTTGAGATGAAGAAAAGGATGTAAAAATTCTGAGACGCTGTTTCCAAATTTTTTTGGTGTTTTATTTGTTATTTTAATTCAAATTCTACTTTTAAGTTAACATTATTTTAGAGTTTAATAAAATTATAATAATTTATAACTTATGCATGTATGAAAGATAATAGCAAAGTACACGGTGATAAAATAAATTATTTATCTTGAAAGTCTTATAACTTCCATCTAAAATAATAAATATTTTCTTCCAATATTGTCTATAATTGTATCACTTCACTTTATTATGACATGTTTGTTCTGGCAATTTTTCAGTCAACACCAAGTTCCGGCGGACTTAAAATTGGATTTTTAAAATTAACAGCTTGATAGACAGTTTTGCGGCGCAGTAGCAAACACTTTAAAATTCGATTGGACCTCGTGACAGTAACATGAGTGGGAGTTCCTCGCCTGACCCCGAGGCTGGCAGGCACGGAGGCTCATCAAATTTTATCATCCCTATTGACAATGTTTTGGCGAGCGAAGTCACTTTACATCAGCGAGTACCAGCGAAAACTAGTTATTTTCAACGGAAAATATTTTAATTGCGTGATAAAATAAACATTAAAACGTTTATTTGTGCAATCATACATTAAACAGCTGCTTTTATCGGTCAAATGAATCGTTTGTAAGCTCATAATGTTAAAGCAATAACTTTACTTGTACATTATATGTTTTAATAGGCAATTGTTGGTCAAACGCATCAACCATAATAGGAACAGCGGGTGTAATTATACAAATTGAAAATTAAGAATAATATGATTCATTAAAATACTTTTTTCACAATAGTAACTAATTGTATCTTGTGGGTTAAATGACAACTGTGTAAATAAAGGCTGGATAATAGCCATAATAACTGACGGACAAACTTAGTTTTATTTTGTGTCTTATTATAATATTAATACCATATCTTTTGTATTTTTAGGTATTTTCCATGCAAAGATATTAAAGTTATTTTACTGAAGGAAAAATACGACTGCGGGCAGGATTAGAACCTGCGTCTTCTGGTTAGGAACACCAGACGCTATGACCGCCAAACCACCGCTAGTCCCACCCGCCAGGTCGAAATTTGCCTTCACATTTTTAATTTAGATTAATACTGCAGCCAAAAACGAATATATATACCCAAGCGTCTATTTTATTTTAGCTTAATTTCCATCTACAAATAAAATTCAATCAGAATTTTCACACAGGCATGAGAGCAGATATAATTGAGATGCCATCATAATCATCACACTTAATATTTTTCATGTTTTTCTATGATCCATTGGGCATTCTTCGGCGTCCAGTAGCGAGAATCGCAGAGCGCCCTGGGATGAAAGTAGCACAGGACCGTGATAGATGTAATCAACTGAGGGAAGCATATACATATCAGTGGGTGAAGTCAGGCTGTGGATTTTGATGATGATGATTCTATGCTCCCTCTAGATAAAGATGATAGGATGCGCTACCTACAGCAAAGATTGGTATGATACACTTGCATAAGACTAAAATGGTGAAAGAAGGAAGAAGAAAATATTATGAAGTATTCTTAAGTAATCTGACATATTCGACGCAATATTTCGATATAAAATCATTAACAAGTAGCAGCAACACTAGCACCAGTTGTAGTCTTAGATATACACAACGAGATAACTTAGGAACAACTGGTTGCAGATCTTATCGAAACGCCGCTTAATCACAACAAAACTAACAATGCTCTAAATGATTATATTCTCAGATAATTTACTTCAACACTATTAGGAAATCTGTTTAACAAAATACTAACAAGGTGAGATATAGTGTAAAGATAAAGATGCATTATTAATGCATCGGTAAATTTTAAAAAAAGACTGGCTAAGCATTTTGGGATGTATGTACCAAATAAAGAATCAGGTAAATTCTGTTCACATACAAAATTACAAAAAAAAATAAAAAAATGACCAGTTATTGACAACCTTTCTCCGTCTTTTATTCAAGTTTAACTAATGATAGTACTTCGATTAGCCCCATTAAGATTTGAATTTAAGTGTGGATTTTGCTTAGGTTTAAATTTAGAGAATATTTACAAAAATACAATGTCACTTTCATGAAAATGGTAAGGTGGGTGGTACCAACTGAGGGACGTTTTAAGAACCAACACTTAAATAAACTTATTTTGTTAAGCAGGGTAGTCTAATGTCTAGGGCGTCGGACTTACATGGGTTAACTAGATTACTAGTAAGTAATATGGAACCCATACTGCTAATAAGATTTTTTTTTTTTAAAATCGGTTGAATGAGGGCTAGAAATTAAAGTTTCTTTTTTTTCTCAATCTGCTCAAAAAATCCGTTAAATTAAGATAGTAATAGAATTCTTATTACCGACTTGACATTTCTCTAAACGTGCAAACTCCTCTGTTGAACTGTTTTATTACACGCCACTAAGCTTTATGTTCACGACTTGATAGTTATTCAAGCAACTCCAAAAACACTAGCGGTACCTTTAGTTCCCCCTGCACCAGTCACAAATTCATAGCTGCTGTGGCTTCATATTAATTGTTACTTGCTTTACAAATATACCTCGTGGTGCAACAAAAATAGAGTTGGATTTCTATCAGTCTTATAAGCTACCCAAATACAGTCTCCTTATCGCAGGTGGCAATATAAGCGGTGAAGACTCTGTGAAATTCCCCACTATGAGTCGCATTCAAGATATGAACGCGTTTATTATACAGACAAGAAGTTGTGAATTCTTTAGTAAAAGCAAAATATGAATATCAAATAAGTACGTAATAGGGGCTGTAAAACTGGTATTCCATTTACATTCCTCGGAAAAAATGATTACAATCACTGAACTTTTTGTAATTTCCGGGAATATTATCTCAGAAATTTACTTATATATTAATAATATTATACAAAGAATATAGATTTTATTTAATTAACTTAATTATAATACCTAATATAAAAATCAATGTTTCATATCATACTTTGCATATAAATTGTACTAGTTTGAAACGTTACAAAGCGCGTTGTAAAAAATAATATTTAATGCTTAAAAATTCTATTAAGTTATTGAATAAAGCTTAGTATAGTTAAGCTTTATTGAATTTAATTAACAACGTTAAGAAGATTATTCTGTCTCAACAAGTTGTAAATGTTTTAATTACATTATTTTTTTCACAATTTCGGGGCAGAACACCGATTTGAATACATAAAAATACTAAACTTAATAATACAGAACTAAATTTATATGAGACCATCGAAAGGAGGTATATTTTATCAATATCGGTTCCCAATCAACAAAAATATTGCGTAGCATATACATACAGAGAATGATTTAATTTAAACGCGCTACCTTTTAAGTCTGCTCAAATTTAAAAAATGTATAAACTCTTCTACATTGCCTTTAACAAAGTGTTTACTATCCCGAAACTTCAGTCAGTACATCACATACTCTCCCCATATCATCGCCTGAAGCCAAACTTTTCGTATTAAGTATATCCTTGCAAAACTTTGATCCCAAACACCTTTAAGAAACAAGGAAGTCTAATAACATTAGGGCGAATAGAGTTGGGAAACAAATAGAAAAGGATCGAACTTCATTAATTTAGCCATACATCTTAGTAAGAGATTTTCTTTTCTCACAATGGAGCTATTACAACCCTTACAAAGGAAGGTAGGGGTATACTCTGATTGGATTTGAATGGACCAAACATTTCCCAATCACCCGTTGAATGAAAAGTGGTTTTAATTTTGTAGTAAGTATTCGACTGTGGAAGCAAGAATTACCCAAAATTATCATTAATGAAATTCACAACCGACTTAGATAAATCTGATTTGACGGCATGAATGACATAAGTAGTTGTGGGTCTGTAATTATGTACAGCAAAAAATCTTAGTAGGGTATTGTTTTATTCTAAAGGAAAGAAAAGATTTGATTAAATGATATAACTGCTGTCTCTCAGGGGCGCAGGTATCCTTTAATAAAGAGAATGATTACGCTATAGTCCACCGGCTAATGCGGGTTGGCAGAATTCATACGCCAAGAAAATTTTCTTAGATAGTCAGTTTCCCGTTTAGATGAGAGATAACTTAGTATTAATACGCACATGACTTCGAAAAGTCAGAGGTGCGTGACTTGGCTTTGAACTTAAGACTTGGCAGCCCAATGGACATATTACTAGGCTATCCCTAAGTCCCCTTCCTTCTCCTTTTCTCCTTTCCCTTGGTTTGGCAACGCATCTGCAACTCTTTTGGTATTGCAGACGTCTATGCACGGTTCGTTTACCGAGTCACCAAAAAAAATAATAACTGCACTAGGACGGAAAATCTGATGGACACCCAAATAAATCTCCAGCTGTCTCAAATCCAATCTTAGATAACAAGACGTTCAGCGACATTTAGTTCTAACCCGGCACCATTTCTTAGGAGCCACATAATAAAGTGAATTTACACCGAACCTTACGCTATGTTACCGCTACCAAGCTAAGAAGAGCTATAATCCCGCTTGAGTAACGGTGGCGGGTTCCACTCATTAATTTGGCCTCCCGCCTCCGCCCGGGGATTTGTACAATGACTATTGTTTATGCTATCGTCGACTTAAGTAATTATAGTTTTCTATATTCGTAAAGTTCGGTGCTTCGGAAGTTTGTTACGATTACTTGTGTGATTTATGTTTGTGTGTTTTGGTGTATAGTTTCTGGCATGGAAACCATGACATGGAAAGTGAGGAACTATCACTTCCTAAAGTTCCTTCCTATCCTATCCTTCCTAAAGGGCATGTTTAATACTGGAATTTATTTTTATTTAATATTGGAAAAAGAGTATTATTGTTGACTGCCTCGTTGGTCTACTGGCCCCAATCGCGACAGCTACGCTAGTGGTCTTGGGTTCGATCCCCAGGTCGCGCAAAGTGTTACTGAGTTTTTCTATGAAATTCTCAGTAGCAGCTCGGAGTCTGGATTTGAGCCCGGTGAATGGCAATAGGCTCGCCCCCTATTACATGGGACCCAAACATACCGGCGAACTGTGGGTGTACATTAAGTACACCTCTGCCTAGCACTTCGGGGAATACAGGCGTGATGGTATGTGTGTGTATTATTGTTGTTTTAAACCATAATTATGTCTTTTTCTAAAACTATATTCTGTATTAGGTACCCACCCTAAACGTTGTTCAAAGATCTAATCAGCTTGCAAAATTACATAGCTAGCAGTTTTATTTCGAACTAAAAGTTGAGGTACGGTTTTCTCATCCAATTTGTATGACATTCGGCGTTGTGAAGTGCCAGCAATCCCAGTAATGAAATTGTGCAGCGCGACGCGATGAATCGTCTGAATACTTGACAGTGAAATAACAACGTAGATATGGAAACATGTACTTTATGTTGTAATAATATAGGTGCACATTTTGTATATCAATATTTCAGTTAATTGAATTTGCAATACAAAGTATTTCTTATTCAAAAAAATCATCACAGGTACATACCTATAATGATGTTTTAGATTAAGAAATACTGACTCTAACCCGTCATTACTTTTGAAAACCACCAATATGGTAAAAATATTCTCAAAATATTAACATGATAGTTTTTAACAAAATGTTTTTAACACATTTCTTTTCATTCATACTTGATGACGGGTATAAAAATATAATTACTTTAATGCTACTTATATTTTTTTTGTATAATCATCAACGATGTAGGTACCTACTAAAAAAAGTCATAGATACAAAAATTTAGCTTCTTTACTAAAAAAAGTCATAGGTAGGTACAAACATTGAGCTTCTTATCCATCCAAGTAACAGTATTGCTAAGAATATTCTGACTTAAAACAAACTAATAATCTTAAAAGATACGAAAAGAACTAACGTAATTAACTCTTCACCATAAAGCTCAAGTTAAAAACTATGATAATAAACCAAAGAATATGTAGGTACTCGTACTGGCACAATTTATGAAAATATATTCCTCCCGCATTACTAGTATCTAAGAAGACGCTTACAATGTCTCACTGAAGCATCTTTAGAACATAAAAGGCCAACAAAACTAGAGCTTCCAACAACAAACAGAGATTGTTCGTAAAACAAGACCGCGCTACCGGCGTTATCACGGTAGCATAGTGAGACGCCCACTACCGCACTAGCGGCTACTAGCCTATCTATGCAGAGTCTACAAACGATAAAGGAACTTGTTCCCGATATAGAAAAATGTACACAATATTGTAAAGATATGTATTTGACAGCTCGATATGATAAACATATCACTTTATTAGTAAAGAAACTTTTTGTTTTTTAAGCTGTTGTAGGCACAAGGACCAATGATGGAACTTGTTCTTTTTTAATTAAAAGTGTCCGAGATATGTCAATAGTGATTGACAGTGTGATATGATTATGTCGATATATATAAATTAGTTTCTTTTGGTTTGGTATTAGGAATGATATGAAGAAATGATTCATTGGCTCGTGTCATAAAGTCCTAGTTTTTTTTTCACATTGAGTGGAAGACAGTAATTTTTTTAGTTTTAAAAATAGGTCACTAATAATTTGATGTAACATAACATATCTAACATACCATCACGCCTGTATTCCCCGAAGGGTTAGGCAGAGGTGTACTATGTACACCCACATTTCGCCGGTATGTTTAGGTCCCATGTAATAGGGGGCGAGCCTATTGCCATTAACCGGGCACAAAAGGGTTGCGGAAATACTAATATTCATAGTTGAGAAACGGGCTAAGATGTTGCTGATTATTTGGAAGGTTAAAGACACAGCTAACCTCTCATTTTACGAGAAACAATGTGTGTCTGTAAATCATAGTATGATTAATCAAAAGAAACTTCTGTTTTAACCCCTTAGCTCAAAATCACTGCGCCTACACCTCATAAAGTACGAGCACGTTTCGCAAATAATCTTAATGTTCCCCTAATAAGAAAAAAAAGGAAACTGTTTGCAATTTAAAAGTAGAAGTTCAGAATTTAATCATGACAGATTTACTAGACATGGCACACATATAACGGTAATTTTGAACTAGATTCGTATCTAGGTGCACACTGACACTAAGAATTAGTCCCTGGGTAAAATTGTTTGTAACTACAAAGACAATTTAACTATAAAGACAAATTAGGTAGAATTAAGCAGATGAGACTGCCTCATTAGTTGAGTGGTCCTAAGCGCGACTGCTATGCTAGAGGTCCTGGGTTCGATCCCCAAGTCGAGCAAAGTGTTATTGGGTTTTTCTATGAAATTCTCAGTAGCAGCTCGGAGTCTGGATTTGTGCCCGGTTAATGGCAATAGGCTCGCCTCCTATTACATGGGACCTAAACATACCGGCGAACCGTGGGTGTACATTTGTACACCTCTGCCTAACCCTTGGGGGAATACAGGCGTGATGGTATGTTATGGTATGTTAAGCAGATAAGAAAGTTGTTCTTCCCAGATCGTGCTGACCCATCGCATACAGGCAATCTAGCAGGACTCAACGACATGATGAACTGATTAATTAACAGATATCATCCTGTTCCCTAATCTGATTTCCATAAAAGAGTCCTTTACTGATCCGATCTTATCATAAGACTTTATAAAAGGAGATAAACTAAGCTGTCTTGAAGCTAGGTGGCGCATCACTCGGTAGTCACCATACTTTACGAGCACCGTAGTAATCTGTTCCTCTCTGCTGAATTTTACAGCCCACAAGACGGAAAAGCAGCTGCCATATTCCTTTTCGTTACGTGAAGCTAGTGTGAAGATAAGACCTGCAAGCCATACTGATAGGCAAACAATTAATTTAAAAATTAAATTGTAGGGAGATTAAAAAAATTGGGTAACAACATTAACGAAATCAGACAATATTTGGGCAAACGATCAAGGAGTTGATGGTAAGCGATCATCGCTATTCGTAACACCAGTATAATTCGTGTGCCTTTTGTGCACTTTCCTTTACCTACTAGTGGCGCATGTAAGATTACAGTATATTGCAATACCGATTTGCACCATCATATTTAAGAGGTATTGAACTTTCAATTATACTTTTATTATGACGGACATGAGTCTGGAAACTTTTTCAATGTCATCGGACTTGGTGGCAATTTACCGAGTGCATCCAGCCTGGGGCAAATTAGAAACTAAGGGACACTAGCTAAGGACGTTCCTTAACGGGCCTCAGCTCACAGCAATGTTAGCCAGCCAGGAATGGCAGGATCTGGGCTTAGATTAATTAGTGGTGTACGGTGAACCCGCACATCAACATATGTATGTCATTTTTACCCATCTCAGCGTTTGCATACGCGCGCACATTTTGTACACATTTTATATTTTGTCATAAAATAAATCAGTGAATTTACAGCACTCAACACGGGCGGTTTTACTCATCATCCCCGACCTTTAATCATTTTTCTAAGTGTAGAGAACATCATCCTACATTTTTTGGTCCTTCGAGCCGGATTTCAGGTACCTAATCGGTGAAGTAACACGGGTTATTCGGAATCAGGCATACTCGTTGAGTGCTTCGCAACAGTCCCTTCGGCTTATTAAAGTTATAATTCAACTCAGTGGTCATTTGAGTGGACTATCAGTGAGTTTTTCATCACGCACATCGTCCCGGTGAACATCAGCAGACTAGCAGCAGGTCGCAGGCTTCGTTCCGGTGAACAGCAGCAGGTCGCAGGCATAATAGCAACGCGTTCCTCAGTTTCCAAGTAAGATCGTTCCTTTATTTAATCATGATGGCCGCTTTGATGTCGCGACAATCGGAAATTTTGGAACACATCAACAAAATTAAAGTGAACTTCGGTAAGGATCCGTTATCAAGGAAGACGCCGGAATATATTCAGCGGAGAATTGAGTCATTGGATAACCTATGGGGAGAGTTCGAACAAAACCACGCTAAACTTTCCGAACATCCAGATAGGGAGTCAAAATATTTTATTTCTAATTGTTATCAACAGGGTAAAGAATTTTATCAGGCTACTCGACAGTTAATATCCTCCTTTTGTACGGGAGAGAAATCGACACAATCAAACCCTGAGGCTAATGAACAATTGGCTTTACAAAGAACAAATTTTAGGGCCTTCAGCAGGTTGGTAAAGTCCATTAACGTAGACGTAGTATCCGAAAAATGGGAACTTGAAGACGAGCTTCAGAATCTCCAGACTAAGTGGAATACTATTGACATGTTACATTTGCAAATAGATCATATCCTTCAAGGTGGAGATATATCGTATGAGGAAGAATTCAATAGGTATGAGATGACTTATAAGGATATCAAACGTGCGTTAAATAAGAAATTATCGTCCATGGTCCATATACAGAAATCCACGCCCAAGATAGAAATCCCTATTTTCGCGGGAAAATACACGCAATGGCCTACATTCTGTGACTTGTTTACCGAGGCTATACATGATAATCATTCCATCACCAAGGCTCAGAAGATGCAGCACTTGAAGGGAAAGGTCAAGGGAGACGCCGAGCGCCTTATTCAGCATCTTCATATTTCGGCGGACAATTACGATACAGCCTGGGAAATTTTAACACACAGGTACAACAACACTCAGGTTCTATTTTCAAATCAATTAGAAATATTTTTAAATCAACCCGTCGTACAAAAACAAACCTCATATGAGTTAAGGCGATTATTCGATACGTCAACGGAGTGTATTCACGCCATACACAATCTGGGTGTAGACACTAATACTTGGGATCCCTTGTTAGTTCACCTTCTCAGTAAGAAACTAGACCAGGAGACTCACCGCGACTATAAGGAGGCCCGCACGTCACCAAGAGAATTACCGTCTCTGACTGAATTCATGACCTTTCTAGAAAATAAGTTTACGGCCCTGGAACCCCTATATAAAAAAGAGAAGGAAGCATCCACAACCAAATCAACTTTTAAGAGGGGGTCAGTTCAACAGAATAACAAACCTGTTAGTCATGGGAGCTACTACAAGCCTCAATATCAAACCGCAGTTACTCAAGGTCCAAACTGTCCGATATGTAATACGCGCCACTACATGTTCTCATGTCGAAAATTTTTGAAAATGACCCCGGAAAATCGATTGGATGCCGTAACAAAATTTAAACACTGTAAAAATTGCCTCTACAATCATTCCGATTCTGAATGTACAAACACAAAACGTTGTAAAAGGTGTACTGCTGACCATAACACCCTACTTCATGACGCTTTTGTCCGACCACAAGCATCAGCCACGAGCTCTGACACGTTTTCAATGCAGTCGAACTTGTCAGGACAGCATAATGTCAATCACGTCGCAGCAGATAACGAGGAAGTCTTACTGACCACATTATCATTAACTGTTTTATCAAATGACGGTATATATATCACATTAAGAGCTCTTCTAGATCAAGGGTCGCAAATTTCACTTATATCGGAAAATGCAACGCAGTTGTTAGGTTTGCAACGTCGGCAATATCATGCATCAATATCAGGTGTAGGTCCCGTATCCAAACCAAGTAAGGGAATTGTAACGTTAGACTGCAAGTCCATCTATGGCGATTACAACTTAAAGACTCAGGCCCTAGTTGTAACCAAGGTTATAAACAATTTACCAAATTCTACATTCAGCAAACAGTCATGGCCACACTTGCAACATCTACAGTTAGCTGATCCTGAATACAATGTGTCCCGACCTATCGATCTTCTATTAGATGCTAGTGTGTATTCAGAGATTATATTAAGTGGTCTCATAAAGGGCCCGACGCAAGCTCCTATAGCCCAACAAACTAAGATGGGATGGATCCTATCAGGAAATGTCAAAACGTTTAACTGCCACGTTGTAATCCAAAATCTTGAAGAAATAGCCAAGTACTGGGAATTAGAAGCCATACACGATTCAGCATCCTCAGATAACTTGACTCCAGGTGATCTATTTTGTGAAGATTTTTATAAAACAACCACGAAACGCCTAGAGGATGGCAGATACGAAGTAGGGCTACCCATGACTCCCGATTATCAACAACAACTTGGTTCATCAAAATTCAAGGCTATAGCACAATTTAGACAATTAGAGTCAAAAATGGCTAAAAATACTTCATTTTCTAATAAATACAAACAATTTATTAGAGAGTATCAAGACTTGGGTCATATGCGAAAGGTCGACAATCACAACGATCAAGGGTATTACTTACCACATCATGGAGTTTGGAAACTCGACTCTGCTACAACGAAATTAAGAGTCGTTTTCAATGCGTCATCTAAGACTACGTCTGGAAATAGCCTGAACGACTTAATGTTTTGCGGACCCAACCTACAACGGGATTTGTTAGCGCTTATCATTAATTGGAGGCAATATAAGTACGTTATCACTGCGGACATTGAAAAAATGTTCCGTCAGATACTCATAAGAGATTGTGACCAGCCTCTTCAATCAATTGTTTGGAGAAACTCATTAAATGACCATTTAAGCACGTACCATTTAACAACTGTGACATACGGAACCAAGGCTGCTCCCTTTTTGGCTATGCGGACGCTTAAACAGCTCGCGATCGATGACGCTGATAAATATCCTATAGCAGCCCCAGTTGTCCTTAACTCATTCTATATGGATGATTTGCTGAGTGGACATAATTCTACCGGTCAAACAAAGGAGTTACAACATCAACTTATCAAAATGTTACAGGGGGCGGGCATGAATCTTCGAAAATGGTCAAGCAATGAGCCGGAACTCCTACATAATTTAACAGCGGATCAACTAAATAGCCCCTATGAGTTTAAATGTTTCGAATCCAGAAAAACTCTAGGATTACAGTGGAATCCGTCATCAGATACTTTCATATTTAAAAACCAATTAATTCATCAGCAAAGTACAACTGTTACAAAGCGACAATTATTATCGGACATCTCAAAAATATTTGATCCCCTTGGTTGGCTCTCACCACTTACTATCAGGGCCAAGTTATTATTTCAAAAAACTTGGTCCCTAGGAACAACATGGGATCAGGATTTACCTAAGGATATGCAAGATAATTGGAATAAATTAAAAGAAGATATCAACAGTATAGGCAAGTTCCGCATACCACGGTATCTGGGTTGCGTCGAAATTAATTGTCAATTACATGCATTTTGCGACGCATCGGACAAAGCTTACGCTTGCACTATTTACTTGGTCACTAAGAACAATAAAGGCGAGTACACATCGAAGATTGTAGCTGCAAAAACAAAACTCGCACCAGTGGCCAAGAAAGTATCATTACCGCGACTCGAACTCTGTGGGGCGGTTCTTCTATCTCAGCTAGTCAAAAAGGTAGTTGATTCCTTGCCAAACAAAGGTATGTCTCTTCACGCCTGGACAGACTCCATGATAGTCCTGGGCTGGCTTCATGGTGACATATCTCGATGGAAGTCATTCGTAGCCAATCGAGTCAAACAAATAACCCATATCATCCCTTCCGAGTATTGGAATCATGTATCTTCGGAAGAGAACGCAGCCGATTGCGCAACAAGAGGAATCACATCCCAACAACTGTTACATCATACGTTGTGGTGGGAAGGGCCTGAATGGCTCAAAGGATGCGACCGGAAAGAAGAAATTAAAAGGACATACCACGCCCCCACAATTGAAACAAAGTCGGTATGTGTGAACACGGCCTTAATTCAAAACAATACTACATTTATCAGCGAATTATTACAAAATTACAGCTCCGCGACACATATAGTACGGATTTTATGCTGGGTATTGCGTTTTATCAAGCGAATTCGCGAGAAACAATTACCAATACAAATTAATCGTTTTCTATCGTCATCAGAAATAAACAGGGCTTATAATTTAATTATTAAAGAAGTGCAATCCCAAGAATTTGGGCAAGAATTGCAAGATATTCAATGTAAGAAATACGTAAATTCAAAAAGCAAGATAAGCAGTTTAAACCCATTCCTAGATGAAAATGGTTTATTACGAGTTGGTGGAAGATTAAAACACGCCAACATTATCAGATCGGCGAAACACCCTATCATCCTACCAAGTCACAGTAAATTTACTAATCTTATTATTGGTCAGGCTCACATAACAACTTTGCACGGTGGTCCTCGGTTATGCTTATCTTACATCAGGGATAGGTACTGGATAATCAGTGGCATCAGGACTGTGAAACGACAGTTGAGGCTGTGTGTTAAGTGTCGCCGATTCAATAACGAGAATCATCAGCAAATTATGGCAGACTTACCTCCGGCCAGAGTCACACCATCCAGGCCATTTACGCATACTGGGGTCGACTTCACGGGACACATAGAAATGAAAGCCACCAAACTACGCGGAACCAAAACCATCAAAGGATACGTAGCTGTATTTGTATGCTTGGCAACGAAGGCGGTCCACCTGGAATTGGTTTCAGACCTGAGCACGCCCGCTTTTCTAGCATCTTTTCGTAGGTTCTGTTCCCGTCGTGGTTCACCAAGACACATGTATAGCGATAACGGTCGAAACTTTGTAGGTGCTAATCGTCTCATGAAGAAGGAATATAAGGAGATCATCCAGAATATCAACTCGGACTTTTTTAACAATAAAAGCGAAATGAATATTCTGTGGCACTTCAATGCACCCGCATGGCCTAATGCAGGTGGGCTTTGGGAAGCGGCCGTGAAAAGTCTTAAGTACCATTTAAAAAGGGTCATAGGTGATCAACGACTTACTTACGAAGAGTTCTCCACGTTGCTTTGCCAAATCGAGGCTTGCTTGAATTCGAGACCACTATGTCAATTAACAGAAAATTCAGACGATGATTGCTTAACGCCTGGACATTTCTTGATTGGTGCACCAATCTTATCAAGACCTCACACTGATCCAGAGTCTACAACACTACAGGCACGGTGGCAACTTGTCCAGACTATGACAAGAAACATCTGGAAAAGGTGGTCATCGGAATATTTACAACAACTTCAAGCTAGAACTAAATGGAGAAGGGCAAGGAGTAACATTGAAATTGATGACATTGTCCTTATCAGGGAAGAAAACTTACCTCCGGGTAAATGGGCTATGGCTCGAGTGCAGCATCTACATCCTGGAAAAGATGGGTATGTCAGAGTTGTTACTCTCAAGACCAGCAACAATACCATACAACGGCCAATCAATAAACTCATACCCTTGCCTATAAATGAGGAGACACCATCGAAACCCTCTGTATCACATGCGAGCGAGGCTACTACGTCATCAACCCCAACGCGACCACGCAAGCCGACCCTATTTAACAGTTTTTTCATGACGATTTTATTATTATTTTTATTTATTTCACCTAGTTTACAACAAAAACGGACGTCATACAATTTTTCACAAATTTCACCGAGTCAAGGTCTTTACTTCGATAAGATGTCGGACCTACAAGTTATCAAGGATGAATGGAAACTGATCGTATTCTACAACATGTCCACATATTATCGCGGAATATCGGATGTAAAAAATTATATAACATATTTGAAACATACTTCCGACTCCATGGGCTCGCAATATGATAGCGTCCTCTTACAATTAGAACATGAGGTCAAGGAAATGGAGCATTATCAGACACTCCTTGAAAACCCTCATTCTCGTAGACAAAAACGTGGCTTAATCAACGGAGTAGGGTATCTAGCAAATACGCTATTTGGTGTATTAGATGAGAGATTTGCTGAACAATACAAGCAAGATATTGAAGCAATAGCACATAACGAGAATCACCTTCAGAACTTACTCAGGAATCAAACTTTGGTCTTGGAATCTGAATACAATATCTTGCGACGTAGCGAAGCAACTATGAACAAACAGTTCGACTTTATAAAACAACATCTTCAAAACGTCTCCGAGGAAATAAATAAGGTGCGCTTAGACAATCGAAACGGCCTATACGTAACATCGTCTGCACTTGCAGCGAGTATCATTATATCGAACCTCATGCGCATTCAACACACACTAATCGATACCGTGACAGACATCAGCCACGGTCGTATCGACCCATATCTTTTGTCTCCCGAACAGCTGGCCGCTCAGATCAATACAATTTCCAGTCAATTACAGGGAAATTTATTGACGCCAGTAGAGACCTCGAACTTACCGGACATGTATAAAGTAATGAAGGCGTCTGCTAGATTGTTTGAAAATTATCTCATAATTGAGATTAAAATTCCACTCTTGAGCAACGATCTCTTCGAACTCGATAAAATCATCCCCATTCCACAGAAGAGGGGTCCAAACTACTTTCAAACAATCCCAACATTACCATACATCGCTTACAATATACAGAAAGACACCGCCATTCTTTTAGCGGACAATGACCTGCAAACATGTGTTCACGTTGCAAACAACAACAAGTTATTATGCTCATTTGACAAACCCGTCTACAACCTGAAAATAAAACAATCGTTATGTGATATCCCGGTAGTAAACAGTAAAAGCGCTTGTAAGCAAGAATTGTCCACCTGTCACAATTACTGGGTCAAGTTACGTAAAATAAATTCATGGTTTTATTCCTGCTGCGAAACGTGTCATATCCGCATTTATTGCACTTTCGACACGACCACTACTATAATACGAGACAGTGGTATAATTGACCTAGGTCATGGATGCACGTTGAAATCGGATACATTTTATATATATACACACAACAACTTTTTACGTCATATGCGTGTACAATCCAATATCGAAGTCCCAGAGGTATCCATTCTGAACTCACTTATCAACTCGACCATACCAGAAGAATTTGATATTCCAGAGAACCATACCCGTATTTGGAATCAGCTGAGAGATCAAATAAACAGCATTAAGGAACAATCTTCCACCGAGTTAACCGTTCACGACATTCATCATTACTCGGTGGTGTATTTTACCTTGGCCTTATCGATCATCTTTGGCTGTATCATCTTGTATTTAGTTGCAAGGAAAAGGTATAATAAGGTATCGGATGAGCAGGATCACCGGATAGAGGTCGTAGCTATGCCACATGACCATCATATCCCAGTGACGGAGGCGCGAGTCGAGGTTGCAGAGCAAGAACCTATCGGAAGTGCTAGTGTAACTGCGCCAGTGATTAGTGAAAGTATAAAATATATAGCGAGTGTTGATAAAGGGACCTCTCCTATGGGCAACCCTCAGTCAGTGAACGTTAGTTTTCACAAATACGAACTTGATTAAATCAGACAGTTTAAATATAGATAGATTCCCATAATTACTAATTCTATGAATTGTTATCATCTTATATCATCTAACAAATTATAATTATATCATTTAAGTTAACCCATCGGTTCATCATGTTTAAACTTATTACCTAAGGTCTTACACATTTAGGCTTACTTTTTTCTATTTCTGTCGCTTCATAGAGATGGCAGTATGTACGGTGAACCCGCACATCAACATATGTATGTCATTTTTACCCATCTCAGCGTTTGCATACGCGCGCACATTTTGTACACATTTTATATTTTGTCATAAAATAAATCAGTGAATTTACAGCACTCAACACGGGCGGTTTTACTCATCATCCCCGACCTTTAATCATTTTTCTAAGTGTAGAGAACATCATCCTACAAGTGGACTCAGCTTGAACAAGGATCTAGGAGTATTGCCGTTACAGGGTCTTCACGACGAGCCTTGCCAGTGACTATGGCAGATTAGACGCCATACATTATACTTTTTCTACTCTTAAATTTTATACTAACTGCGACGCCATATAAATTGCTTCTTCAAGTAGTATAGGACAGAAATAAAACTATCTTCATGAGGAAATCCCGGTGCAACAAAGCTATATCCAACTCTAATCTCAGTAAGTAAACATCTTATATTCCATGAGGGAACGTCAGTAGAAAAATTGTTTATTATTTACGTAGTTTCGCTCGTTATCCGTCCGAGCACTGTGTCCGCTCCAAACATTACGGGCACTGTGACAACAATTGAGGCGAGTCCGTCGATACGGGACATCTCGGGGGAAATTACCTACGGGTTCCTTCCCGCGGCGCCGACCGTAACGTGGTTAGAGACGCCACGGTTGTATGCCGTGGTGTTAAAACCAAATTGTGGTGGGACGCGAAAAATTTACAAGACTGTGTGTGATGTGTGGTACCTTTTTGCGAAACTCTATAAATTTGTAGCCACCGGAAATAACATTGATAATATTGTGATCTATTGCACTTTATTACAGACTAAAAAGATGCTTTGGGAAAAGAAATATCTACAGATATTTTTTTATTTTTTTTAAAAGGCAGTGCAATTGTTGGGGCTCGAACCGGCAATCATATGATCGCAGTCCGACGCCCTAGCCATTAGGCTACCGCCGCTTCAATGTGAAGCAAATGTTCGACATACTTATGTTTACTTAACTATTCAGTAAAACAAAATAAATACCATCTCATTGTGGTATCGGTAGTAAGTATAGATATCGACATTAACCCGTCTGTAGTCGGACCGATTCGATTCTGGGGTTTTGGGTTCGATTCCCATGTTCAGAGATGTATGCTTGGATTTATTTATTGTCGCTACTAATGTTTCAAACAAAGAAATATATGTATATATTTTTTTTTAATCAGCCCGGTTGATCCCAGTGCTGGGCAAAGGCCTCCCTGCCTTCCTGCCATTCCTCACGGTTTAAGGCTTTTACGGCCCAATCTCTTAAGTAGGAGTCCAGTTCGTCCCGCCATCTCCGCCTGGGCCTTCCGCGTCGTCTAACGCCTTGTGGGCTCCACTCTGTAGCAAGTCTAGCCCACAAGTCGTTCGACATACGGCACACATGCCCGGCCCAGTTCCACTTCAGAGTAGCGGCTTTTTGGCCAACGTCAGCGATTTGTGTTTTGGAGCGCAGCATGCTATTTCGAATGCGGTCTGATAGCCTGACTCCCAAAATACTGCGCTCCATGGCTCGCTGGCAAACCCCGAGCGCGGACTTTTGATGTTAAAATAAATAAATAAAATAATAAAAACACTGCCGCGGATATACTACGTAAAATCATTTGTTCTGCGCAACATTTGCCATGAAAAGCTAAATAACATCATAACAGCGGCACTAAATTCCAATACACAACAAAATCGCTATTAATAGGCACACAACGGCTATTACTATGCGCACTAAACTAATAAATATTTCAGACTGCGTGAGTGAAAATCCAGTGTACAAAATTGCAGCTAATTTTCAGGATTCCAATGAATTTATTCCGTCAGTCGCGTAGGGACGCGCGTTTTAAAAAATGCAGCCAGTCGCAATCCCGGGTTTATTCCAACGCAAATAAATCTGTCAATTTCACTCAGCCTCCCTTCCTACGTCGATGTTTTATATATTTTTGTTATCTGAGCTATAGATGGAGAGGGTAGGTTTTATATATTGTTCCTTTAGTAATCAAGAAATAAAAAATATGGCGTAGAATACGTTCAGGAAAGTTATTTGTTTTTTATATTAATATCTATTATTATTCTTTCCTATTTGAACCTACTTAATATGTCAATTGTAAAAACGGAATACTCAAGCAACATATTCTGTCTTAGCTATGTAAATAATTATTTGTGCCTCTTAAACATAAAATACGCTTTTTTTATCAAAACTTTATATACACTAGAGTCCAACATCGGGACAATTATCTGTAAGTTATAGAAATATTTTCTACGTAAAGGGACAAACCCCGCGACCCCGGAGCTGCAGCTGATTACTAGACCTCTGTCAAGTGTCAAAATAATATAAACTATTTGATTGAACTTCAAAACTTAAGAGGTAGGTCCTGATGTAGTCACATTTAAATCTTTGTGACTCAATGTTGCTTCCTATGTATCTCCAAGGATCTTGCACATATACGTACAATGTTGTAAAAAAGCGATAACATATTTATGTACGTTAAACAAATCTGCTTTGCATACAAGTTTTACCTCAAGAAATATTATAAACTGTTTACATCTCAAACAAAACAAGACACGCCAAAAATACAGAAAAGCAGCAAAATATTTTCCGCCGCTCTCGATGGAAAGAAAAACAAATGTAGTCAATACAATACAACGACAACATCTATTGTTCGATGCAGATCAACAGATCCAATAGACATCCCCTCGCGATCGAGATCGAACTCATTCATCCGTCGGTCTACTGAATCTGTGGGGCTGACTGTACCGGGTATTTGTTTGTGCGCTTCAATTGCAGTACACTGCGTCTCCTGCAAGGCTGCAAATCGTGTTAGCATTATAAATGCTTCAGTGGATTAATTGAATGTTAGGATTATGGTTCGTTGTCATTTTTGTGTTGTTAGTTATCTAAAATTGCATCTAATTTCAATTTTAGTTAAACCACAAAGTTGAAATTGGATGCAGCGCATCATTTGTTTTTATAAGTGTTTTAAAAATCAAATGTTTTAACTTGTGTAACTGCCTCAATAGTCTAGTGGTTCTAAAAGCGATTGCTACGCTAGAAGTCCTGGGTTTATTCCCAGATTTCTGACTTTTTTTATAAAATTTACAGTAGCAGTTCAGAGTCTGGATTTGTGCCTGATTAATGGCAATAGACTCGACCCCTATTACATCAGACTTAAACATACCGACGACTGTTAGTGAACATTAACTTAGTACACCTCTGCCTAATTCTTCGTGGAATACAGGCGAATCTTCCGACGATGAGGATTTTTTTAGTGCCTTAAAGGACTTCTTTATCAGCGCAGTTGGTTCTACTGCACGGTAAAGGTGTCCCTGCCCTCCTTTCACTCCTCACGTTTTAAAACTCTTTTAGCCAAACAGCCTAAAGGTTTAGATGATTTAATTGAATTTTATTTTTTACTCTTTATCTTGGTTAGATAAACCTTCACATACAATCTGAGACTACTTGTTCATTTATTAATTTCGGATTAAGTGCAGATTTGAATAGATTAGGTACAGATAGATGAAGGCATAATTTGTTATTATGAACGAAATTATGTTTTGATACTCTCGCAACGAAGATTATCTATATATTGCCTGCACCAAATCCTATTATGTTTGGTTGGGCTGATGGATCTATTAAATGATATTACAGAGTCTAATGCAATTGTTTGGTTGCCTCGACGAGATAGATAAACAGAGCTTATGCTAGGAGTATAGCACACCCATCGTGTGCTAGATAATTAAACCCTAGCTAGTTGCAAACTCAGTGAACAAATCTTAACCTAGGTAGTATTGTTTCCAGTTGAAAATAAATATTTAAAAGGAGATAGCGGATGTTTTTTTTTGTACTAACTTAGAATTAATGTTTAAAAATACAAGTAGGTACAATGACAATCGCAAGATTCAAGCTACTGTGTGCCTTCAAAGAGTGGAACCAGAGATATGTTCGTCACATTTCGTCTGGGTCCCGTGAAATTTGTTTTTATTCGCATTGTATCGTCTCTGACATAAGATATGGCATCATCTCGGCATAAGATATGGTTCGACAAAATATTTCAGAGCACGCTTATCAGCACGCCTAACTCTTCCTGACTCGAATCTCGATCAACTTTTATCTTACTTTCGCCTATTACGGATATTTATAATATAAAATATAATAAAAACAAGACAATAAATTTTGGTTCCTACTACGTATGCATTAACTTGTTATGTATACCACTAAAGATTTATGTACGTATACCAATATTATCATAATGGTATTGAATATGGAAGGCAATTGGGATTGCTATCCGAATTCATATGAGTTTTTCCAACGATTGTCCGGGATTCCTGATGGCCCCGATTGCTTCCCTATTTCCTGTATCGATATTTTATTGCATGCCATATTTCTGCGAGATGACTCGACTGCCTCGCATACAATTGGATATCGGAATCCAGAATCGAATACATATCGATATTTGATTGGTTACAGATATTGTGTTTTAACAAGATTTTTGTAGTCTCATCTCTATGGTTGAACTTTTCGGGTTTTGAAATTTGAGGTGTATAACTATAATTTCTGTACATTTATTTTCCCAATTTTAAGGTTTTATTTAACAAAGTACACATCGAAAATATGTTCTACCTATGCTGAATAAGTATTTTCTTGTCCTTTACTTTTCTTTTAATAGTTGTTACCCATCAACATCTAGAATATCAGTCTAAGATAAAAAACTTCCTTCGTTGCACTGTTTAAAGTGTTTCAAACAAGAACAATTAGGCAAAATTCGCATTCATTAAATTTGAAATTTGATATTCTTCCAAACTTAATCTACTATGAAAACTGATGGTTTCGCAATAAATTTTATACATTGATTGGTGAGCATTTTCTAAAACATTCTCGAAAATCTACGAAATTAACTCCCAAACCGAATGTCTGACAGGCAACGCACTTTCAACCACAAGATTTCAAAATTAGGTAACAAATTTGAAAAGTTAGCTATTGTATATTGTACCTTCTACTTCATGATTCTGATTCTATGTGTAATGTAGATGACACCTTTGACGGGATTGCAAAAAAAATGGGACGATCGCCAAGTTACACCAAGGGCTTCAGCTTATATTATTTAAAACATAATCTCACCTATATTCCACCATACCAAACGTTATTAAAAACTTTTGTTACCATACTTTATAACTCTATCACCTAAATAAGTACAAATAAGCATAGCATAGACCACCCTACTCCAGAATCGTGATACACAAAAGTCTGTAACCCTTTACATAAAAAGTAGGAATCACCCTTTTCCCTTTTTACGCGAGTTAGCGGGAATAATGCAAAGTTTCCCGTATAGCCAAAAAAGTTTACGTTTTTCGTGCAAAATTTATTGGCTATAAAGACTGACGTTCGAACCACGGAACCATAATAAAAGAAGCTCAAAGGGCTAGCCCACGGCAACTTTATGGACTTAACTGGCAAACTGTGTTGCGCGTTATAATAGTTTTGTTAGGTGTAATAAAAACTTTTCTTATTATTAGGTTATTATGATCTTCTGCAGTGAAAGACATTTTAGTTTGTAAATTAGAAACGTTTGCGTGACGTCTGGAAATTTAAGAGTCTATGTAACCTATAATTATAACATCGAATATGGAAATACTGATAAAGTTCCACAGTATTATTTTGCTTCATTAAAACGATGGCTTCATTGACGTTAAATCAATGGACCCTTTGGACACTTACTTTGCCAATAAATGTTAGAGTTTAAGTTTGAAAAAATCAAAGACCTCAGATTCAACTTTTACCGACTGATTTGGTCTAGCCAAAGGCAGTTATGTTTTTTATATTCCTCCTCTAAAGCCATCATTGCGTATTTACGCAACCTTATTTCCAACTCAAATACTATTTGGGTTAAACTATTGATAAAGCATACATAACATCACATACCATCACTCCTATATTCCCGAAGGATTAGGTAGAGATGTAATAAGGTACACCCACACTTCGCCGGGCACAAATCCAGACTCCGAGCTGCTACTGAGAATTTCATAGAAAAACCCAATTATACTTTGCTCGACCTGGGGATCGAACCCAGGACCTCTAGTAGCAGTCGCGCTTAGGACCACTAGACTAATGAGGCAGTCACTGCCACTAGACTATTGATAAAGTTTCTTTTGAAATGTCAAAAACTTGTTGAACAGTCAAAATAGTGGGTCTTATGGAGAAGAACTGTCAAAAAACTCCTCTTTCATAGTTATATTGTTGTAGAAGGTGTAACTTAAAATCAGGATCATATTTTATCTTGATAGGTCACCTAAAAGCCGAGGCAAAGTAAGTAATTCCTTTTGGAATATGAGCGAAACCTCTGACAACTGCTTGTTATCATAAATAAAAAAAAGTGGCCCTAGCAAAAACACAAGTAAAAAATCCATCCATATAACATAAATCATTTTATCAACGAAACGCCATCACCCGCCACTCCAAACGCCTCGCAGTCCAATTAATTTCACAATTTCACACATTGTTAGAAGCATTGCATATGTAATTCATATTTATATTAAGATTCCTGTTAACATGCAAACCAACGGACGGTAAATAGAATTGGGAGCTTTTAATTCTGTGAGTATTATGGTTAAATCCACCACCAGTTGCGAGCCGAGCTGTTGGCGCAGATCCAAATTATTTTAAAGAAACCCCGTAACGATCTCATTTCATGGGATCACGGTGTATTACTTGTTAGCATTTTTAAAATGTTGTACTGATGAAAATTGAAAATGGAATCCTTTGTTCCTTCATGTCCAGGGAGCAAAGAATTCATTTGCCATTATTTATGAGTATAAGGTATATTGGAGGTGTACTCCCAAATAAATGAATAAATAAAAAAAATAAGTTTAATTCGAAATAGCATCCATCATTTGTTTCAATTCTTTCGAAAATTCGGTATAATGTTTGCGTGAAATTGTGTGCAGAAATTCCGGAAACAGAGAAAAAACTCTTTCCGCTTGCAAAGTCCAGAATGGGCTCAACGGTAGTATTCAGGCGCCCAATGCTAACACTGAGGTTTTTGGTCTGATTCCTAAGTAGAGTGAAGTATTATTAGGCTTTTTTAACAAATTCTCAGTACCAATAACAACTCAAATTTAGAGGCATTAGGATATTAGAAAATAATAGAGGACCTAAAATCATTACAGCGAACATTACTTATTACACATGTGCCTCTGAGGGAGTCAGTCTTATTAGTATGCTATGTTAGAATAATAAACTTAACATTATTATATGAGATGTTCTTTTTATGCGATTTCTTTATTAGCTGCGTCCAATACAGTAACATTAAATGCATGTGGTACTCGCTTATAGACTCCCTTATTTTAATAAAACCAAATTATTACGCTTCTAATTACATTCATTTCCTACAAATATCTTTCGAAATGAACTTCATTTGGTATTAAGTCGGAAGCTGATTATTATCTCGGATGTTTTGTTGAAAGATGAGTTGTCGATAATGGATTAAACACTTGGTCGGAAGCCCTTCCGATAGTTCTTTAACTTCCGAGATACACGATCATATCTAGCAAGCCCAATTGAGTATTGTGAGTGATGTATCAGTGTTTGTTCCAAGAATTTAGGTAATGGTTGTTATGCTGGCTGTCATGTGACGAGGAATTTATAAAGCAAATATTATTTTAAAGTAAAAAAAATGCGATTGATGCGGTTGGGTTTGGTAATAAATTTAGCAACACCACATGAAAATGTAAAGAATATTTTTAAATTAGTTATACAAAAAACGTTTGTATATTTCTAGTATGTCATTAATCCAGAGCCTAAGGTAAAAACTTCAGCTCTTTTCTTTGCATCTTAGGCTTATATGGTCTCATATATCCAATTATCTATATACCTACTAGGTTCACATAATTTGTTGCTTTCTAGATGATCATACGAATCATTTGTGTGAAGAATATAGTTTAAAACATTGAATGCTCTAATATCTTAAATTTTCTGTAGTAAGTATAAACTACGTTAATGTTTACCTAAGTAAGGAACAGACATTTTCATCACATGACATGCATTTTACAGTTCTTTTATTTTGAAACATTTTATTGCATGTCTCGTTATAAATGAATTCTCACCATTAAACGTAAAAGTTTGGCGAGATACATTATGTATTTAAGTAATAATATAATAAATAAAAAAATAAAAACAGATTCCGACCGCTACATTTTTTCATAAGCTATTCGTGACTACTAATAAGAAATATACAAACATTTTCTTATTAAGTATTTCTCCACAAAATTGTTAAAATTGAAAAATATGTCGCATAGGTGGTTCAAGTGTTCACTTAATGAAATCTATCACTCACTATTAGATAGGACCTAAGCAGATCGGTGAACTGTGTGTACCTACATTTGTACCTTCACCTATACTTACCTGACCATTTGAGGAATAAAGGCGTTATAGTATGTCAAGTGACTCCTTTTCTCCTTGCATTGCAATGTTAATTGCAAGATTTGTATATTATGGTTAAGTATATTAATATTGGATGATATAAAAATGTACGGAGAGGTAATAGTCAAAGAGATTGCAAAAACAATAGGAGTGTTCGTAACTAAACGGAATTGCATTTTACTGTTCTTTTAATTCGAAACCTTTTATTACGTGCTTCGTTATACATGAATGGTTAATTAAAGCGAACATGGTTTTAACAATATTGTAAGTGCCTGTGAACTGCGTTTGTTATGCCGTATTCCAGAGACGAATGAATATGAAATTTGCAAACTTGCTATGCGGAAATTGCCAACATCAGTTTTGTATTTTTTTAATAAAACGGTGTGCCTAACACCGTTAAAAATGTCATCTTACGATATACCCAATAGTAATCATATTAAAATGGAGAGGTCTAGAAAACTATACAGACGACACTTAATTTATTAGTCGAAACTCAAACGTCATGTTTTCCAATTTACAAGAAACTACCTTCTCGTGTCCTAGGAGAAGCAAACTTCCGGCAGTGGATGGCTCATTTGGAGATTTAGTACGTCCATATTCTTTTAGCTGCTAAACCAGAAGACTTTGAACTTATGCTTATGATGATAATTTTTATTGCAACATTTTTGTATAAATTAATCTACCTACTATTAAAGATGTGATTAACACATACACTGTAATAAACCCGATAGCGAGACACCACACGAATGTTTAACATAATTATATCACTGTACTTTTTCCATGCCATTATTAAGGTAAAAGCTAGAGAAATTAGGTACTACGTCCCACTTTATCTCAGTCATTATGGTAAACATGGTCTGAGCGATATAATTACGAAGTAATTTATTGTTGTTGTATCACAAGACACGCCATCCATTACAATTAAGATATTTTTTATTAACAATTTTCACGCGAGCAGTACCTAATTTTGAAATATTGTTGGTTCTTTCAAGCGGTGTGTTGTTACAATAATAGGGTTTTTGGACGAAGTAATTGGTTTTGTTTATTTGTAATTCTAATTTTATTTTTATCCCTGGTTTGGCCTTGATACCTTCTCTCTGACAGAAGGTGGAAAAGGTTTACAGATGACACATGTTTTGATTGTCACATGGAAGAAAAACAACGCCTTTCACTAATTTGGATATTCATAATTATAGGCATAGTAAAGCAGTTGGCTAGACTGATGTGAATTCATGACCTAGTTAACTAAAAAGCTAAGGGTCTTGATACAAACTTCAAACGGAATGTATTTAAGCTCAGTGTCTTTCAAGACTGATCAGTAACTTGAATGGCGAAGGAAAAACTAATCATGAAAACATTTGTCTTTTATGAGCTGCTCATAAAGTTTTTGAAGGTTAGTGCAGTCTGCAACCTTCAATAGGTTAATTAGTTTAGACTTTTGGTTCTACAAATGTTCGAAATAAGGTAGTAGATAATAGATAAACACCATGTGCATCTACTGCTGAACTTAGGCTTCCCCCAAAGAGCGCCAACCATGCCGGTCTTGGACAACTCGCAGCCATTCGCTGCCAGCGACCTTCTTCAAATCATCCGTCCATAGCGTCGCAGAGCGTGGGCATGCCTAGAAGTAAATATGAAAAAAAAAAAATACCTGAATGAATAATCTCTTAGTCACTCACAATATTTCAACATTCACTAGCTTTACCTAGACCACACAGCGAGATTTAGCTAACAAACTATATATTTAAGTAATTTGTTACGTGTCATTACGTGGCAGTGGTCAATCAAGATCAATTATATATTGAAATAGATATTAATTAAGTCGTTACAAGTTAACTGTTTGCACATATTTCATTGTGGTATTGGCAATATCTACTCCTCCCCTATCTTGTATTCAGCTGAGTCTACGAATGTAATGGCTGCAGGAATACTGTACAATACAGGGTAAGGCTAGGAAACCAGCGACTTCGCGTTCTAAAATTTTTACGTTTTGTATCATCATCAACCCATTACATTTTCCCACTACTGGGCACGGGTCTCCTCTCGGTAGGAGAGGGATTAGGCTATAGTCCGCCACGCTAGCCTATTGCGGGTTGGCAAACTACACACGCCGTCAAGAAAATCTCAGGCATGCGGGTTTCCTCACGATGTTTTCCTTCACCGTTTAAGCGCGTGATAATTAATTATTAATACGCACATGACTTCGAAAAGTCAGAGGTGCGTGCCTTGGATTCGAATTCGAGACCTTTGACTTGGCAGTCCAATGGTCATATCACTAGGCTATCACTGCAACGTTTTGTATGTTATACATAAATATAATATGTGTAGCTTTTACGGTTTTAGGTGTGTGTATGTATGTACTCAATTCCAGTTGTGAGTATGACCGAAAACAAAACACTGTTGAAAATAGGAAGTGTCTGAAGCGGCGTTAGCCTAATGGCTTGGGCGTCGGCCTTGCAATCACGTGGTTGCCGGTTGGAAACCCACCCATTACACTACAGTCGTGAACCCAAGCGTAATGCAAGCATTTAGCTTAGTACGAGGGGTTAACAAAAATACTAGTAATTATAATATATTGGACTCTATTGTATTTGTTTGCACTCTACAACCCGCTGAATCTCTAGCCCAACAAGAAATGTAAACGACGTGAAGCGAGCAAACTGCTTCGTTTGCGGATGTCACAAGATTGATTGACGGTGGCTCCGAATATGTGATTAATAGCCCTTCGTATGAAGCTCTCAGTTTGAGCCCAAAGCGTGTCGTTTGACACCAACTTACAGTGATAAGAGATAAGCTATAATGTTAATTTTATTAGAGTCTTACTAAATATTACATTATAAAAAGAGTAGTTAGTTCATTTATAAAATATTAACTTTAATGAATAAAACAATGACACATGCTAGTACCTCTACTACTCTAATACTTTTTACTAGATAAATGTATCTGAAGTATATACAAATGTGGTCTGTCTAGAAGATGTCTCTGCATGATTGTCCAGCTAATCTCCGAAATGGCTAGACTGATTTTGATGGAACTTTTACTTGCAGATAACTAAAAGTATAAGGGAATAACTAAGTCTATCACTAGGCCAGTTGCACTCCACGCAACGTTAGGAGGCGAGCAACCAAAAAGACAAAGAAACAGAAACAGCGGGTGGAAAAGGGGGCTAAATAATGAGCTGATCATGTCTGTCGAAGCGGATGTGTCCAAGTGTGCATACGGGTAAACGAAGTATCGCCCAGCTATATAGTTCTGAAAATGCTGACTGAGTCCGGCTAGATGTGAAATGGGGATCAGCTATGTTGCTGTAGCGCATGCTGGTAGAAGCCGATATCTCTATATCCAGCAGTGGACTGGAGTAGGCTGATTGATAAATAATTATTGTTTACAGGGTAGTTGTTGTTGTTGTTTCTGTAGTAGTACTGTCTCGCTGGCATGTCTACATGCCAGCATGAATAGGTCGGCACAACCGGGGAAGTACTACCCTCCTGCAGAATATCGACGTCAAGTAGCAGTATGCATACTGTTGTGTTTCGTACGGTGAGTGTAGAGAGCCGGAGGCCCAATTTCACCCTCAGTCCCCGTTCTTCTCCTTTTCTCCTTCGCCTCCCTTTTCCTTGGCTCAGCAACGCATGGGCGGCGATGGCTTACCATCAGGTGGCTCGCCTGCTCGTTTGCCGAGTCTATACCATAGGAATTTTAAATGAGCTTTTTTTTAATTACTCACTTTCTTATTCGTATTTGCAATACAGTTATGTCATAAAGACGATCTTTGGGTATTACGTAAAATATATTAGCGTTTGTGTGTGGTAGCGTAAAAGTGAGACGTGATAAATGATTGTGTAACCTTTAAAATCATATTAATTTAACCGAGGCTACCTTCCTACTGAGTTAGGTACTCAGTAGGAAGTTAACCTCTAGACTCTAGAATAACTTAATATTATATTGGTACGCTACTACTGTTGGTACCGGGAGGTCAGTATAATTGTGTTGTTTCGTCCATACTTATACAACTTGCCATACATACGCGGCGGTTGTGAGGACTAAACACTTGACCATTATATTAATTTGCACTTAATTCTTTGAACAATGAGAATTGGATATGATGACATAGAATTTTGCAATAGCTAAACAAATAAGGCAAAAAAATTACAATGCTAGGCAACAACACCATAAAAAAATTGCCTGTCTCAAAGTGGTGTGAACCGTCGAACACATAAATAAAACCTTATTCCTTTCAAAGATAAAAAAGCCCGTACCTGCAACAACTTTTACATGGAATACCACTTTAGCCGAACTTACGCATAAAGTACACCGATCAAATATTTCCTCGGATTCCTTAAGGTACGCGCTGAAGACGTAGCTTATATTATTATTCATATTTCACTGGTTCGTGTCTTTACGCAGTCTGATCACGGGTTGAACTTTTTCAATAAAACACCCCCCGAGATATAGCAGCGTTTGGCAGTGCGGTCACGCAGTACGCCAAGCGATTTTATAACTTTATCACTGTTCACCAATAGGTACCTGTTCCGATAGCTTGAGGAACCCCGAAGATTTTTACATTGAAATTGCTTCATTACTCGTTATATATTTCCGCGTTGAGTTTCTTTTGATCTTTTGCTAAGTTCATCTATTTTTATACAGATGAACTGTATTAGCATACGTAGAATGATAACAGTTTTATTTTGTGGCTTCGGTTTTGGGATGGATATACCTATGATGAAATGAATGTAAAATACCATGACATTTCGTCTATTAAAAAGTAAACGATTACAAGTTTGAGCTTGGTGAATATAGTTTCTATACTTCAAATATTTGCTTTCTTTTAACCAGTGGGTATACTTGCATCATTTGCATATTAATATATTTACTTAGCTAAGAAAATAAACGTAGATAAACATTGCAATAAAATCTTGATATAAGTACCTAATATTTAAGTAATTTTAAATCGTTGCTTCAGACGGAAATCCCATTGTGTTTACATTTACACCGCAAGTAGTCTTGATAAACCGATCTCCCACAACTCACGCTTAATAGAAGCATTTGTACAACACAAAACGCTCATTAAAGCAGAATTATAACTATCATTCATCATGTATTACTTCCTAGAAGCAAAAGCATTCCGCCTGTCAACGCGCTGACAAGAAAATCATCTTTAAAGACTGTAGCTCCACCCACTAGCTCGATTGAGATTAGCCTTTAATATTTATAAGTGCAATAACACCTTAATATCTATTCATAAGTGAAAATTATTATGCTAATAGTGGCAAGAGGGCGGATAGTAAATTCAGTGGTGTCTACTCGGAGTTTGCAAGTGCCTTAATTGCTGGGCCAAGTGCAATGTATCGTGCGTGATTTGTGGTGAATGTTTTACAGACAACTATTTACATAACTAGATAATAAAATGCCTGTGCTGATATCGATAGTTCCTATCGTTTATTTTATTTAAAACAAAATATAAATAAAGCATGAAATACCTATATATACCTACCCACTTTTAGCTTTGTTATGTACTCACCTGTTATTTTTTTTTGAAGGAGGTGTACCTAAATAACAACATTGATTTCACAGATGGAAAATGTTTTGTTTTTTTAGATTTTAATTTATCGAAATAAGCCATAAATGTTGGCTTATAAAATTAAAAAGAGATCTTTCTCTTTTACGGAGAGGTCGTTAGCATAAATATACGGATTAAATAATTTTGTTTTTAGGTTTTCTTTTTGAGATACATTTTCTACTACCGAGACCATTGCCTGTGATATCGAAATTCTCTTCGACACATTTCTCTTTCGCTAGAAAATTCATATCTTTGTGGATATTTCGACTTATTTAATTCTAGAATATAATACAAAATAACTTATATTTTTCTATTTGAAAACAAAATATATCAATATCAAGCAAATAATAATGTAGTAGGTAAACAATATATTTAAGCACTATTTTGGTCATAACACACAGAATTTCCAAGAAACTTAGTTTGAAGTTCGGCTAACGACATCAGAGAAAGGGGCTTAACTTCACACATATTTCATTCCCTGTATTCGATTTAAGCCAATGCGAAAATCCTTTAGCATTAACATTCAAACATACGTCATCATCAGACATGGCTATTAAATATTCATTTTAATAACAGAACAAAAGGTAAATGTGTGAAATACGGCTGTCGACGTTTCAATGATTTGCAACGGTCGTTGGTTACTTTCATTAAGGCGTTTTATTTTGTTCGCCTAATGGAATACGGGCATTATTGTAAAAGCTGTAAAGAGTGCTTATGTTTGTAAGCAATAAATCCTAGTTCCCAATCCCAGTTTCGCATAAGCTACGTAGAATAAAACACATGTTTTGACCGAAATTACGTGACTATTTGAATTCTTACGACCCAAAATGAAATATAGAATTTAGTTTTAGAATTGTGGTTCGTGCTTATTTACAATCTAATCGAGAGAAATACAAGATCAGAGATTGTAATAAATTGGATATACATATTTTACTACTTGATTACCGTATTCGAAGGCAATTTGACATCAAAATATTCAACAGCAGCTTAATAAGGGGCCACTTAGCAAATAATGTTTGTCTAAACACTAGCTTTTGAGACTTATTTTATAGTTCTACTTTATAAACGGAGACTGGTTACGTTGGCTGAAAGTCGTAAAATCTAGGCTTTCGACTATTGGTCGGTTCAGTAATTATTTAAATTTACAATATCGGCGCTACTAATCACTATTTCAAACTGATATCGGGCACAACACTAATACTAAGTTTGCGATATCAAAGTCGGCCGTGGCGCCACCGCCCACGGTCGTGTCTCGACAGCCCGCGCAATTGCAGGCCCTGTTACCTTACCTACCACTTGTACCTATGTACTTTACAACGCCTGGGAACAAACCTCACAACCTGCCGCGGTGCGTGGGACGACACTTAATAGCCTTTTAATTTTCAACACGCGCCCATCAACACGCCCGATAGTAATAGCCTGTAATGCTATACTTAGAGCACAGCAGCTAATGATGAAGGAAATTATATGTATTAAAATTCATTAACATTTGCATGTTATGAGACAAAATGACATAAAACCTGCCGGTAAGTGTTACTCGCGGAATATTCTAACAGATACATGAATACGCATGTAACAACCGTTTCTTTGCCGCGCTGCCAATGAATTTACGCTTCAAGTTTTCAAATGTCGGAACTGCTAACGGCATTCCTTCAATACAATATCTAATTATTCTCTCAAGTGCCATTTTATGGCGGCCATATAATAAATTATTACCTTGACGATTGGACATTTAACCGCTTAGTGGATCGTCTAAATATAAACAGGGATCGTATTCTATCTAAATAGCGCACATTAAATATCGGTTGCTCTGCTAAATCACGTTGACGTGAGTGATTAATCTTCGGAGTAGAATGCTTGTCGTTAGAAGGGCAATAAAGAGATAACAAAATAAATCAAACAGCTATAAATATGGGCGGGATGAGCGATCAGTTCCAGAACTGTCCGATTCGATAGAAATTTACGGAACATTTTATGGGACTTGCATGGAACTAAACGTAGTATAAATAAATATAAAAACAACGTTTAGTTGTAAATTACGTTTATTGTTTTGTGGTAACCGGTTAGAGTCGTGCTTAACTGGGTCTTGGGAGAATGCTTATAACGAATCTTATTATATTAACAATTCAATTCAATGTAAAGGTCAATTTAGGTGAAATGGAAACCGATACGATTGTCGCTCCGAAGCACAACAAAGCAATAGAAAGTTTATGGATGAATTAGCAAAACTTCTTCCGTGACCTCTTTGGCAACTTTTTGACGATTAAACTTTTTAAGTGTCACATTCAATGTGGAAGTCGTCTTCGGTTATTATAAGTCATAATTCAGAAGTGGGAATGCGGTGCAAAAGTGCAATATCCGACTGGGGCTATAACTGTCAACAGTGGAATGAATCAGTGGCATATAAATCGTTGCTAGGACAGCATCGTGCTCAGCACCGTGCAATCGCAGTCCGACTTTATTTTATTACTATCACTGTGGGAGAAATGCAACTGTCGATTTGTTTGGCTAAATTATTTTACGGTAACTACCACCTATTGTTTATAACAGGTACGTGATTTAGAACGCTGTTGGATTAAGGGCTTCGTTTGCACGCCTCTGGTATTTACATTGCGTTATAAATTCCTTTAACGTATGGAAGTAACCATATATTTAGAACCTGATCAGTTTGTATATATTAGTCACTTATTTGATCAAACGTAAACACTCTTGGAAATGCTTATAAATGTATTTCTTTAACTTATTTCACTGGTATAATGTTCGCAAAAGCGGCTGGTGAGCGTGGGATCCTGAGTTAGTTTCCCGGTCGGGGTATTTCTTCGAAATTCTCAATAATAACACTGAGTTTGGATTTATCTCCGCTGTTTTCTTCTCCCATCCTATTATATGAACCTTAAAAACATACCAAGTGTACACACCTTTGCCTAGCCCTTCAGAATCGGATACAGCCGTGGACCCAAAAAAGTCCCAAAAAACCTGTTGTTGCTCGTGACTTGCATCAATTTGCGCACCTATCTAAACTTTTTCAACTAAACAAACAGTTCGGAAATTAGACAAACATAGTTCGACGACAGGAAGCGCATCTCAAACAAACGCGACGCTGTCATGCGCTTGCACAGACGAGAAGATGGATGTAAAATGGCGCCCGGAGATTAGCCTGACAGGAGATCACTTTCTAATATTAACATTAGCAGTTAAGCATACAAAGATTAATTATGGTGCCTTAGGTCAGGTTCTGTCAAATTATTTCAAAGCAGCTTTTGTTTTCAATTATTCAAAGTAGTTAAAACTTATGACAATACAATTAAGGTAATAACAACGCTAGTTAACAAAGTTACAGTGACTATTAATCACAAACCTAATGACAGTTTGAAATCGTCTCAGTGTTGTAACCTTTTCAGCCAAACTACCAGGCTACCATAAATCAAAAGATACAAAACTAGAACACGATCAACTAATAATTCCAGTATGAAAAAAGAACATGAACTGCGGAGATCCGCTTATTACAACCGTTTTGAACGTTCACTTGTCTATTCCGGGTGTTGGACCACCCACGGCATGGCGACTGTTATTTTAGGTGCGTAATTGAGTTGTTGCGACCGTGGCGAGCGACGACCCAGCCGCGACACGCGTAATGCGATGTTTTACATGACTTCAACGCACCCTACACGCATTCATTTAGAATGGAGACTAGAAAAACTATGCGTAAAGCCGAAATTAGCTGTGAAAGCAGCAAAGATTTTGTTCAGCCATAATGACCGTAACATTAGATTTGAAAGAAACCGTAAACATGCGGGTTCACATTATCTCCCCATTTTCAAGGATATGAACTGAAAAAAATATCTCTATGTTAAGCAGTTTTGTCTAAAAGATTGGCACTACTTCTAAATTCCTTGTTGCCTTTAAACACCTGCAAAACTTGTTTAGGCATGAACATTCTTTAGGTGATAGTTAATTGATTCAGCCTCCTTTCTTTGTAATCATTAAAAACATTTAAATACTAAATTAATTCAAAACATTTATGAGTTTTCTACAACAACATTTACCATTGCAATCAACGAGTAGCATTATTTTGTGTATATGGTTGTGAAAAGCATTAATGTAGGACGACTAAATGATAAATAGGAGTAGTAGGTTTACATTCTTCACTCCGTCTAGAAGTTGCGAGAGGGCTCTACAATAGTTACGAAATCAACCACATAATATTTAATACTGTAGTAATGATATCTGCACATTAAACAATACTTGAACTTTAGGTGTCTTCAATGTATGCAATCGCTGGTATTCTATCATAGTCTTTAGTAATAATATGTGGTCGAAATCCAGAATTTTATCATCAAGGTTAACTCTTGTTCCTTAGGTTAGAAGGCTCTGATGTTTCAAAGACATTCCAAGCAAAGCGAAATTGTGTGTTGATGTTATATTAACAGATTTCTAAACAGTTTCATATTTGGTTTCTAATATTCAAAAAAATGGGTAACCATATCCTTTCGAATCGTCGAATCGAATACGTCCTTTACCAGCCATAAAACCAAACATTTTGCTGGTATAATAGCTCAAGCCTTCCTTTCTTTTCTCCCCTAAACGAAACTGACGTGTATTGTGCGAAATGATTAATAACGCGTCATAATGATACGTCGCTTTTTTGTTGTTGCGTGTGACGATTTATCCTGTGACATTCTTTTGATAGGATATGGGTCGGTTCCGTGAAATGCCTCTAGTTTTCGATAATATCAACCCTTTTAGTGGCGAATATTTTCTGTCATGTTGAACCGAGACATGATATTTGAGACAAGGAAATCCATTAATATTTAGTTTCTTGCTACGTTTTTGGATATGATTATAAACCGGCCACTTCCACTCATTATATACTGATGTTCACACTTGACTGTACCCTATTTGTTTGCAGGACAATGATGTATAAATCAAATTTATACGGTCATCATCATCAGCCCGTATCCGTCCACTGCTGGAGCCGAGCCCGATCTTCAGTTCATTCATCATCCCCGAGCCCGATCTTCAGTTCATTCATCATCCCCGATCCCGATCATCAGTTCATTCAATTGCTGCCATAACTGTCATATAGTGTTATTAATTGTCACAACTAATTAAGCATAAAAAAGAAACCTTTCAAAGCCTTGAAACGGTTGAGGCTTTGTCTGCAAAATCCTAAGAGAAGGAAAACCTAAAAAAATGATTTCGTGATTTTTGTGATAAAAGTCCATAACTCAATCATAGCTTTTTCTATTTCAAAACTACTTATAAAGTCTGCCGCGACAAATATTGGTTTTCGCTCGCAAAAACCTCAACTAACTTTGCAAGTGCTGAGTGCGTACTTCTAGAAATATCATGGTCCGTTTATATCCATAAAATATTTCCTCACTTCAAATATTTTTATTTCCTGTCGTATAAATTTTATTATGTTTGCAAAACTGACTTCTTTGCACCGTACATTTTACTGGGAGTGTCTTAGTCTATACAGTTGATTCCCAATACGTGTACTTCTTTAAAATGACGTTCAAACAGTTGCGGGTCGGCAACAGAGCGTAAAATAACGCCAACACTTCTTAACTCACGTACCTCCCAACATGCCTTTGAATACAAATGCCCTGATTTTTGTTTCCTGTAAATTTTTAGGCATACAAACGCTGTGCACTGGTTTATTAAACAATCTGTCCGAATGTATGTCATGACAATAAAAAGAAATTATTTCATTTCGTTACGCTGCAGCTGTGAGGAAGAATCTATTTGTAAGGTGCAGAGAAAAACATTTGCTACATGGTAAAATATTCTCAAGGATTTACACGATCCTCTACATTGTTGCGTAAAAAATCTTATAAGTAGAACGTAAGTATAATAGCGAAGCTGTTTCCTCATAAAAACATACGTTTTCCTGTTCCAACTTTTCTTCCTTTTGCTTATTTGCAAGTTCTCTTAGAAGAAGCACGCAATAAATTTCTTCTAGTAACAATGTTGTTTATATAGGTACTTACTAAAACTAACACAAGCTGTTTTCATATTCAACGAATACTTTTTCCAGGACCTACTTAAACATAAATTGTATAACTGTCTTCTGAGTACAGCAAAAATTAACATTTATTACACTGAAGGCAAGTGCTAAGCTTTTACGGATAGAACAAACTGCGCTGTTAAGAAGATCGTTGGATTTTCATTGGCACTTTGCCCCAGGTTAGGAATATTCACCACTAATGCAATCCTTTCGATAACCGTATTTTTATCTCTCTCGCTATTACTAAAGAAGAAAGTGACGGAGAATGTCTGAAGTCGAGTACTGTAAGGTATAGAATAGGTAGTTGCATTTAGCTCATGTGATCTCGTTGCTCCTCGGTGCCTCGGTGTTTTATTGACTCAATCATGGTGATACTATGAGGTTGCGGCGGCGGACCCATGGGTAAAGTGCTACGGTTCTGTTAACGTTCATGTACATTTTCTTCGCAGTAAGTAGAGCGTGGAACGATGTGCGAGCGATATTTCAGACTGGTTTTGCTTGCATGGGGGCCACCCCCCATGCAAGCAAATTGGTCGTTTCTGTTGGAAAAAAAAAAATCACTTAGTGAGGAAAAGATAACCTTGTCTCCTCATCTTGAGAAATCAAAAGAACAACATTTTGTATGTTATTGTTTCGATGTTATCACAATGATTGAGATATCCCAACATTAAATAATGTTGTTGATAACAGATACATGCCCGAACGAATGTAATAGAGATTAAAATATTTGAAAGCAAAATAAAGTCGCTTGTTGTCCGGCCATGTTTACAATCGGAACAAGACAAGGCAAGTTATTCCCGTCAACTTAATTGAAGTGACATGAGTTACTTTATTGATATTATAATTTATTTATGGATATGGCGGCGAGTGATAAAACGACATGTCACCGCCGGTGTGTTTGTTTGTCGACAGATTTTTGCGAATGAGTGCAATTAATTATGACCGATGTCGGTCGTCCGCGGACGCGCGCTTGCGCTCGCCTTTTGTTTTTACACACCATTTGTAGAACAATGCAGCGCGTGCGACTTTTATCTCGCTGCAAATAAACAAAACCTCGTGTCGACTTTTTGCCGGTCTCGTTCGTGGCTCGCCTTATGGCTCGCTCCAGCCTCGCTCCACCACGAAATTTTATTAAGCCCGTACCGAAATGTTACTCAAGTTAAACGAATTTTACCAAGCGGAATATTTCGATCTGCGAATGCCAAAGTAACAAAGTCGAAAGCTAAGTTGCGCGTCGTTCGGCGACATTCTAGTCTTATTGAGTTTGGGCATGCAGAGTTTCTTCAAACTGTGCAGTCCCACAATAAAAGATAGGTAACCTACATTGTTTCAAATATCATGTCATTTAAAACGTAGGATTGACTCATTACTTTGTAGTCTTTTTATTGGTAGCTTTATTTATAGTGATGCTCTAATGGAAAGATCAAACGCACTCGGCAGTTAATTTTAATGTCTCGGTGTAAACGGGCACCGAGACCCGTTAGATATAATTAGAGGGATCGGTAAAGCCTCGCTGTGCATTGCACCGCCGCCAGTAGTATTTTGATCTCGTTGACATTTATTATGTCACCGACGTCGGTACAAACGTACCTACCGGTATGAATAAGTAACTATTTTCATCTTTAACGAGTGCGTTAACATTCACGCTACAAGACATGATGTACGCACGTCAATATGATGAGACATGCCGTAATAAAATGTAAATAATTATGATTGATTGAAGCGTAGAGCGTTTTGCTTTGAATTTATGTCAAAGCGATATCTTGGAGGGATATTGCGGGAAATGATGTCAAAGGCGGTGTAGTGGAACCGCCGAACTTGTTTTATGTGTCAGGAAGGAAGGCGTGCTGTCAGCGGCGCCTCGCGAGGCGACGAGGCAGCGAGGCAGCGAGGCGGGGCGAGGGCGCAAGCTCTCATCAACTTTAACGAGCCATTACCGCTGCGCCGCCACGCTCGGCTCTACAAGGGGGGATTCGTGTAATTTTCGGAACTCGCATAACGTGTAATTATTTCAGGAGGGGGCGTCAATAACGTAACCGCAACACATTTAAATACGTCCAGACTCGAAGTTTTGTTGTGCTGCTAAAGTTAGTAACTAGGTACTGTTTACGTATCATATCTATATACCACCTACCTAAACATTCTTTTACATAAAACCCAGTTATTTGCATAAAATATGGCTACAGGTCTCGAAATGGATAATCCTGAATTTGTAAATTTTGTTTTTCTCAAATCGTTAACACAAAATAAAGTCGCAGAGGACGTCGTTATGAATAAGAATGGTTACTAATGAACCAATTTATGGAGACAACTGGCTGTCCGGTGAGTTATTATCGACACAAAAGCGAAGGCAGTGTAAATGCTCACTGAAATGGAACGTAACAAGTCCACTGAAATAATTCACGGTGGATTCGACACGGACATTCGCAGTTGCATCGCCGTGGGCGAGTGCAAGCTTGTCTTGAGACGTCGACAGCTCTTGTTGCGACTACTGTGGTTATTTCTAAACCGTATCACGTCTCCGTCGACCGGATCGCCTCAACGGCCAACGCTTTGATGTCGCATTCTCTTTTTGCAAACCACATTTCAGTATAGACCGAATGCTTTCGGGAAAGATGTCGGACGACCAACGTTTCGATCGCTGCATTCTTCGTTTTGATATTTCGTTTTCGTTTCACTTCGGCTAATGTAATTGCCTTCTGATGCCAAGTTAGAGTTGTTGGATGACTTCTGAGATTTATTGGAGACTTCTCAGCAATGTGCTAACAGCTTTTGTTTGGTAGATCGTCGTATTAAAATGTCAAATCGCGTCAGTGTGTAACTTCTGAATTCTGTGGGTATTATAGTATAGAAGCTATCTATAAAAATCTCATCTATACAATAAAAATCTTTCAAATAATCCGATCAATAATGCAATAAAAATTAAAAAAAAAAGTACCTACAATAGGTACATACAAAATTACTAAAATTATTTGAAAGTTATTAAAATTTCAAATACTTTTAGTATTAAAAAAATATTAAATTAAGAACTCATTTGAGAACTGGAGACGCGGTACTGAGGGGTTGTCAATGCAGTTTATTTTCAGCCTATCCAGTGTGGTAACAGATAATATAATGCAGTAAAACTCGGCCCTGTGTGGGCGAGACGAAGATAACAGGCGGCTGCGACGTATCTTTTAAAGCGGTAATTTGTTAGAGTTCTTGGTACGACTCACTTGTGATAAGGAATAAAAAGAGCCCTAAACTCGAGTTCAAGGCAATGTTCTTGCTATGTTAGATAGTGTTCTTTTTATGAGCTCTTTTCGTAAAGTAATTTGGATGATATTGCGCGTGCAGACGCCGTCTGTTACAAAGTAAGGTAATTCCCACGAACGTATACCTTTCAGGTTCAAAGTTGAGCTCAGAGTGTGCGCGGCAGATCTATCTTATATTTAATGATAGACGTAAACTCCCTTATTATAAAAGATAGATTGAAAAAGCAGATTTTGAGATCGTCTCGTCTTATTGTAATATACGATATTTAATTACTGGCCCAAAACAGCATGCAGGGATACAATTTTTTTTTCCAAGTGGGAATTGAAACTATGATACATCATATGCCGTCAAGATTCTGCTATTCTTATTTCACGAGATCATTCAATTACTTTTACTTTATTTCAAAATTAATTTGGTGTTTGAAACATTTGTAATGCAACAATGTATCTATCACAGTAATTACAGCTCACCTAAAACACTAAAAATGGTTATCATAAAAAGTCCAATTAAAGAAAAATCCTTCATTAGCCAGTTACAAAAGCATAAAGTTTAAAATTCAAACAAAGAAAACGCACAATATGCGATGCGAGAACCAGTGACAGCTATAGACATCACTACCAATGTTTTATGACGTCGGATGGGAATAAATGGAAATAAAAGGGGAAAAAATACTTTCAAAGCATTAAACGTACGGCTATGAATGTCTTTAGACAAATTAAAAAGCTGTGATTTATGACAGCAGAACTTTTATTGCGTGCAGTAGCATTTTACAAGCTCTTCGTTAAAATGTTGTCAGCCCAAAAATATACAGTGTGACAAAGCTTTGAATTTTCGTCGTCAGTTTAAAAGTAATATGACATAAATACTTAAAATAAGCCAACTCATTGGAATATTTTGTACCGCTTTTACAAGATTTTTTTTTCCAATGAAAATTAGTCAAGTTTGTTTTGAGAATATGATTCATTATGAGTCTTTTGTGTCATATTATGTCTCTCATTCAGGACGTGTCATCTTATATCTTATCGGAAGTATCTATGTGTTAATCATGAATCTATATTTTTAGTTTTTCCAAACCCTCTAATTGAACCGAGTAACTATTATAACTATTATATTACTATGAAGTATTTACTAGTAGATACAAATTAAGACGGACCGTTTCGCATTGTGCACCAAATACAAATTTGCAGTTTTTTAATTCGCCAATTATTATATTATGGTTGAAAAATATATGATTATGACAGAATATGATTAATTCTGAGTAAAAGAACCAACAAGAACACGGAAAATATCGGTAAACAATTTTACTATGATCATAAAACTTTAAAAAATGCGGTCATTATTTAAAAATGCGTAGTTTTAAGGTGTAATTTCACTAGATTATAATAACCGAATCGAGCTAAAGGTTAATCCACATAATGACGGCTTACCAACAATTTACTATCCAGGGGGTTTATTAAAAGGCAATTCAGTGTTTAATCTATCATTAATTTTGTAGAATTACCGCCCTTTTCATTTATGAGCGAGCTCTGGGGAAATTACTATATCGGGACAATAGACAATTTTGTAAATATGGGTTCTTGTGTGATTTTTTCCCGATTTAAGTTAATGTACTTACTTACAATCTTAGTCTAAGAGTAGAAAACTGATTTACTTCAGCTGAGAAAAAAGTTAAGAATAATATATATTACTAGCTGTCCGCCCGCTGCTTCGCCCGCGTGGAGTATACGTTTCTTGTTTAATGTCAAGTTATAAAAAACTAAAAATGAAAAATTTTGTCCCAAAAAAATAATTTATAGTAGCCGACTCTCAGACCTACTGGATATGCATATAAAATTTCATGAAAATCGGTCAAGCCGTTTCGGAGGAGTACGTTAACTAACATTGTGACACGAGAATTTTATATAGGTATAGGATATTAGTGAAGCGTATTAATATTTTTTGCGTATTTGGATGCATTTCCCATACTAACATTATAAAGTTATTTTAGTGAAGGAAAAATTTTACTGCAGGCAGGATTCGAACCTGCGTCTTTTGGTTAAATACACCAGACTCGGGTGGGGCTCGCGGTGGCTTAGTTGGTCATAGAATTAGGCCCCCACGAGTCCCCCCCGCCAGGTTCCAAATCATTATACTTGCTTTTCAACAGATGTTACTGACGTCACCTCAAAGACACAAATTCAGAATGTGAAGGCAAATTTTGACTTGGTGGTTGGGACTCGCAGTGGCTTAGTTGGATGATGTATTTAACCAGAAGACGCAGGTTCGAATCCTGCCCAAGTCGAATTTTTCCATCACTAAAATAAGAGTAAATTTCATTTGATTCTAAAAACACATTATGAATAATGCTGTGAAAATACTAACCTAATTCTTTTCACGGAATTCGCGGGCACCAAATATTTTTATGATTTCCGTTCGCGATTATATCTTCCTAAACTTAAACAAATGAGTGAAGTGTTGGTATCCACTTAAAACGTGTCTGAAGCATTGGAAAAAAATAGTTATGTAGCAGTGTTAAAATCTTTTATAATTTATCATTATACAGCTTATTCTAAAAGTAAACTAGCGCGCCTGCTGTAAAACTTAAAGGTAAGCATTCATTTAATATTTCACTTCACTAGGCAAATACGTTTACATGTCTACAATTTCAATGTAACATGTTATTTGCCCACCCCTTAGATATACCTGATAGTACTTAACCTCTGTCGTGTACACTAGAGCTCTCTACGTAACAATTTAGTTTGATGATAATGCTACGATCGAGTTACGGACAACCCTAGCTACGATTAGGCAGCGGACGCATTGGGTAAGCGAAAGCGGACATCTTACGTTTTGTACTTTTTTTTACACTTGGATTATCTTAACTATTCCTGTAGAACGCACAAACAAAATCGTATTCTAAAATCTAACTAAATACTAAGTATATAATGTACTATACCTATGGGCTTTCGTGCACTTTCTCAAGATGCTCAACCAGTTCCAGACGTGGTCAAATTCTTTATTCATGAGCACTTTGCACAGCGAGGTGGCTAGACGAACTGCGAACACGTATTGCATATACTTAATTTTAGTGAAGTTTATAAATTCTTAAAAAAACTGTTTGTGAAACTGAGAGTAATTGCTAAAACAACACTACAGATAAAATTCGTAGAAATCTTACAAAAACTAGAAATAAAAACATTAATTTGGGGTCCTGCAGAGCAAAGTGTGACCGGTTTTGTTTTTATACAATTCTCAATAGCTGCTCGAAGTTGGGGTGGCCCCGTAACATGACCTAAAATATACCGACGAACTTTGACTTTACATCAATACAACTCTGCCATCCTTCTGGGCATACAGGCATGATTGTACAGCTATGTTATATCTGCTATAGCACACCACACTCTCCGCTATCCCCCACTAATATAACACGGTTCGTATAAAGGAATCCCGAGAAAGTCTAGGGGAGGTGAAGCCACGCTGTTACCGTGAATTTTGTAATTAAACGCCTCGTCTAATTGTGACCTTCGACCAGCGCGCTTCACACTCCGCTACACTTTCGGGATTAAGCTCTTTGTAACGAAATAGGATGCTTTAAGTCTAGGGCCAATTTACTTAAATAATGAACCTTAAAATTAAAGCTGTAGTCAATTTCAACTGAGATGGACTAAACGAGGACTAAGCTGAAGAATTAAAATTTCATAATAACATAACATACTATCACGCCTGTATTTTCAGAAGGGCTAGATGAAGATGTACTAATGTACACCAAACACTTCGCTAGTGTGTTTAGGCACCATGATATGGCGGGCGAGCCTTTTGCCAATCCAAACTCCGAGCTGCTACAGATAATTTTATAGAAAAACTCAATAACACTGCTCGTGTAAGCTAGAGCTGCCCGGTTGGGACATAAACATCCCGGTGAACTGTGGGTGTAGGTACATTAAGTATACTTTTGTCTAACCCTTCAGAGAATACAGGCGTGATGGTATGTTGTTTTTTTCAAACACTAAATCTTACAACAGTCCTTTCTCAATAACTTAAAGCATCTTAAAAGCATTTGTATAACGAAGGTTATTTAAAGCTTCCTCTTTCGTTACTAAATAGAATACTAGTTACATTTCTAAAGAACCGAATTCCTTACGTTCGCTAGCAACACATAATTACCATACAACTGGCCACGATTAAAGGATAGTATAGCTGGGGAATGACGACGTTTATGTAAATTGCTTCCGCTAGGATTTCGCCAAGATTTATGTCTAACCGTCAAGAACAATTAAATTTAGACCGCGACTCTCGCTTCTGTATAAATTAACTCATTTTAGTCACGAGAGCGCAGGCGTTCCAGTTCCACTCCACATTCTCAGAATATGTAGTAATCGACAAGTTTCGAATAATTTGTTGACATTTAGAGTACAGCTTTCAAATTTACAATAGAAATAAATGTGATGCTATAGTGTTGTTAACTGAAAGCTTATTTTCAGCTGATTCTTCGATAGTTGTACTACCTTAGGTAAATATGAATAATTTGACCCATTAACCGAATAGTAATTCTGTTCTGCGAACTCTTGTTGGAGTTGTTCGAGCTATTCCATTAAATTAATCATTACAACTTTAAATTTTTGTCTATACATAAATATCCCTCGAAAACCCTTACAAGCAAAATGTATAAAAGTTAAAGCTATTTCAACAGATCGCTTTGCTAAATCCTTAATTTTCCAACTTAGCGCGGAATACTTGCCTACTTGTGTTAGTCCTTTAAAACAAGTATTGCCTGAAATTTTAAATTCCTGTTGAAGGATCACTTTATAAACATATAATTAATGGACAAAAATATATCCAGACGGGACAAAATATCTGAGAATCATACATATATTTATTGGTGGGCCCTGAAACAAACCCGTATAACAATCCATAACACGCAGTGCGCATTTTTGGTGACATTAACCGATGTAGTTTTTACGTTAAAGTAATTAATAGTCCTTCTGGAACGCGAGTATAATCCGCAGGCAATACCTAGTCAATAATAAAGTAGAGAGCCATCGGAGCATTTGCTATCAATAAAATAAATAATGGCGTAGGCATTACAGAACTCGCTGCAGAATTCAGTAGGAAGTAGGGTAGGTGAGGTGCACCCTAGGGCAGCGAGAGTGCTCCGTATTACCTGTCCGACTGTTTTTATCGCCATTTTGTATTAAGTTTTCATGTACGGCTAATGGATTAGTGCAGCAAGAAGGGGAGTGCACTAATAACTGGTTTTTGTAGAATGATCTTTGCTGCGATTGTTTTGATTGGGTAACTGTTTACCCAATCAAAACAATCGCAGCAAAGAACTGGTTTTTAATATACTAATATCTAATTAATCTGAACTGGTTTTTAATATACTAATATCTAATTATAATAAAGCTAAAGTTGTTTTTTGAACGTGCTAATTTCTGCAACTACTTGATTTGAACAGTGACGACTGAAACAACTTGATTTGAAAAAAAAAAAAAATTTAATTGCCTCGACAAAGGTTAAGGTTTTTAAAGGTTTTACGTAAGTTACTGTTGTAAGGTGTTTTTTGTATTACTTACGCAATAAAATGACACCAATTACACAAAAGTGACCTTGATTGACGCAGTTCCTTTAAAAATCTATAATATTTTTTAAGTGAATATTTTTAAAGCGTTTCCTCAGGCGGTGTTTTAGTACCTTATCAGCAAGAGCAAATCAACTATGAGAGCCTTCTAAGAAATGTTGTAATCACCACTGCGTTTACATAAGCACGTATTTATCATATTTATGTGCAAATACTTTGCTTATAAGTAAACTGAATGTCTTCAGTTAGTAGTAGTTACTCAGCAATCCTATCTTATTTATGACGTAAGATTTTTTCGATTTCTTTTAGTTCCATGGAACCTAGGTACTTGTAACTTTGAGACCATTCATTTATGAAAATTTGTAAAATCTTAACATACCATCACGCCTGTATTTCCCGAAGAGTTACGCAGAGGTGTACTTAATAGACACCCACAGTTCGCCGGTATGTTTAGGTCCCATGTAATAGGGGGCGAGCCTATTGCCATTCACTGGGCACAAATCCAGACTCCGAGCTGCTACTGAGAATTTCATAGAAAAACCCAATAACACTTTGCTCAGCAAAGACCAGACCGCAACCCAAGACCTCTAGCGCAGCAGTCGCCATTGGAACCACTAGACTAACGAGGCAGTCAAATGGTAAAAATCTTCCAAAATAATTATCGTACCAAGCACTACGGTAGCCTGATACAAATGTATTATTTCCTATCGAAATATATTCAAATCTGATGTACCTAGATAGGGCAAGACGACGCTGCCGTGCAATTTGCAAGCTAAGCTTATATTCGATCACCATCTTTGATAAATGTTTCCCCCATGGAAATGTACCAGAAGCCGATATAATTAACATAAATTATACTTACAGATTAATTTCAGCTCTTAACTTCGCTGTAATATTTGCATCCGTGATATATTAATAAGCAATGAGGTTGTTGGGAGCAACGTTATTTTGTATAATATTTTGGGTGGGTCAAGATGACGTCAGATGGCAGGTGCTGATTATCGTGGTTCGTTTAGAATTTGGGACCGCGTTCAGGGTAAGATACACATATAAGGTTGTATATTTTCTACTTACCCACTGACGAGCAACATTATGCAAATTAGCCTACGTGGCATGTTTTCACTCATATCTTCTACCTTTTTAGGATTTTTCGGTAATAATTAAGAACGTTATCTACAAAAAAGTCATCAAGATAGAAGATTAATACTGACTTTCAAATTCGTTCATTTCAATAGCGCTTATGAAGGTCGTATTACGTTCAAGTCCTAAATCGCATTGTAAAGTAAGTAAGTTTCTTTCTTCAGAAATATTATATATATTTTTTTCTCGACTTGGCGGGGGCACTGCCGTGCCCCCAGATTTACAAAGGGAACCTAATTCCATTGTGACACAGTGCCATGAATTTCAATTTTTAAATACTTATGTCATTCTCCTACCCTTTTTAACCCCCGACGCAAAAACAACGGGGTGTTATAAGTTTGACGTGTCTGTGTGTGGCATCGTAGCTCCCGAACGGATTTACCGATTTTGATTATGTTTTTTGAAAGGTGAATTAGTCGAGAGTGTTAGATTAGATTGACCGCGGTAGGCGTAGCTAGTCAAGCGTAGCGGACCTTGCAGGTCTGTTCTAATATAACTTAGCCATCAGCCCCTCAATTTTAAATGTATGATGTTAAATAATATTGTCTAACGTAGTACATTTTTTTATTCGCCCAAGTTTTCGAAGACCCTGAGCTCGAGCGACCCAGAGCCTAGAGAATTGAGCACTAGGCTATCACTGCTGCTTACCCTAGTATAATTAACATGCCATTGTTCGGATCAACTGAACCGAAAATTGTATTCAGAACATAGTGATGTGCATTGTTATTCAAGCTCAAAATCCATGCGCACACATTATATCCAGTTGAACAAATTGAAATTCTAACAGCTTACACAAAGTGGATATTACGGATAAAGCCTGCCAATATCCTCAATATCCTGCTGCCATCCCGTTGCTATTAACTGTCGGATTCAACGGCTCAACAATATTCGTGTGGCCTAAATCAGAATGAGTCGAAAACCTAATCTATTCTATCCTAATTCTTCCAAATATGCCTATGTATTAGACACTACGTCATTAGACTGCCTCATTAGTCTGGTGGTCCTAAGCGCGCTTAGGCAACTGCTACGTGACTGCTACGTTACTGCTACGTTAGAGCTCCTGGGTGCAATCCCCAGTTCGACCAGTGTCATTGGATTTTTCCATGTAATTCCCAGTAGCAGCTCGGAGTCTTGTTTTGTGCCCAGATAATTGTAATAGGGTCGCCCCTTTATTACATGGGACCTAAGCACACCTCTGCCTAACTCTTCGGGGAATACAGGCGTGATGGTATATCTATTTTCATTTTTTACAAACTTTCTCAACTACAAAATTTTAATTAAGTATACAGTAAAACCCCACCCAAGCCTCTAAAATGTTGCATCTTTACCCCCTCGAAGAAATAATAATACATTACATTATAATAATATTATCTGTATAATACTAGTACGACTGTCACTCGGATATATCTACTACCCCATAAAGGAATGCAACCGTGTTGATATTTTACCAAACAGTTGTATAATTTTTATTATTCATACGACATTTTTATACCGTGCACGCATTTCTTTGAAACATAAAAATAACGACAATTTTATTGTGTACTATGAACGAACACATCATAAACCAACAAGCACATATTATAACGCACTCCTATTAAAGTTTTCTTATTATACTCATAGACTTTCAGCCTTACTTCGCCATGCATTGGAAAAATAAATTAAAGCCGCAAGTTGTGTAACTTATGTACCTATGTGCATTATATATGTTGTATTCTATTGGTAATAATAATAACAGATTTTTTCCAGTATTTTTCTTATATATTTATATATAATAGTTTAGTGGTCTAGCACGACTGCTACGCTAGAGATCCATCGTTTCCCAGGTACAGTAAGGTGCTATTGGGTTTTCAATTAAATTAAATTGATTTTGCCAGTTAATGGCAAAAGGCGCCCCCTCTTACATGGGACCTAAACATACCTTTGAATTGAGTACAATAGTACAACTTTGTCTAATCCTTCATAAAATACAGGCGTGATGGTATGGTATTTTAATATATAAAATACGCTTGAAAACGACTAGTCTACATAATTAGTGGATGGGGTAAACATAATATGGCCAATTTCATATGATTGATTGGATTATTTTAATAATAACAATACTACAAGTGTTGTAATTTTACCTATTTTTCAGTTGCGAGGGAGAGAGCGGCATCCCTCCCAATAAATACCGTAATTTTATAAGCTGATTTAACTTAGTAAAATACTGTTAAGATGCCTATCAAAAAAATTAATCAATCCTTACGTCAGAAAACCAATCAATACATAGACATAATATTTTCAAAATTGTATTTATTTAGTTTTAACAGGTTTGTATCGACTGAATACGGTGTCGTTCACGAGAATCGACTATTGAATAAGTATAGTGACTCGTTTGAGCCTCGGAACATCAGCATTCAGTTAATTCTATTTTTATACATATATCTTATTTAGATCCTCGTAATTTTACGACCATTAAATTTTCATAGTCACCATACAGAGACTAGTTTGTAATAGAAATGGCAATAAAAATAATAAAACAGAAATGGCATTTAAGGGTTATTTATTAAAGACTACTATTAAAGACTTAAGTGGTTATTTACATAAAACTTTAACTACTGATTGCATGTCTGCATGCATACATGCATATTTTAATATTTTTTCGCATAACAACCTCATTTGCTAGGTTTTACGGACATTTTAAGCCTACAAGTAGCCAAATCCTTCAGCAAGCATTTTTATTTATACATTATATAGATTCTTCTTTTCGTATTTATCAATAGTCCCTTCCCGGTTTCCGCAGTAAGTGACTAAATAATATCAATTAGACAAAAGTCCCAAAACAAATCAAGAATAAAAATAATTGTATAAACCTCATGAAATGAAATCTAGGATCGTTTATTGTACGAGGGTTTTATTATATACCATTTTTAATATATCTATTGCTGTAATTCAAATGGCACGTTTAGGCACTCAGTATAAATCCAAAGAGTTTTCAAGCGAAACTTTCCCTAAGTGGAACGAATATCATTTGAATCGAATAATCCTTTGTCCTTTCCAAAAATCTGCTGATAAAGGAAAGCTTTCGGCTCCCAAAAAGGTAGCTATAAACGTGGCCGATACGAAAGCAAGACAGGAATAAATTGGACGCAAAGATTTATTGCCAAATGCTCTTAACCCGAAACCCGGAGAATAAGTCCACTTTATTCACTTTTTCGAGCTCTAAATGTATCGCATACGTTCCTCAGTTGATTAATCGTAACAGCTCCGATATTTCCTCACTCGACTGGAAAATTTAGATTAGTGTGGATTATTAAATTTGAGCTGCCTGATTAGTCTAGTGATCCTAAGCGTGGCTACGCTACGGATCTTTTGTAACAAAAATCCAATAACACTTTGCTCACCCTAGGAAGATTCCTAGAGCGCGCAAAATATGATTGGGTTTTTCTATGAAATTTTCAATAGCAGCTCAGCAGCAGCGCATTGCGAATGGCAATAGGCTCGTCCCCTATAACATGGGATCTAAAAATCACCAGCGAACTGTGAGTGTCCATTAAGTACACCTCTGCCTAAGCCTTCGGCAAATACAGGCATTTTGGATGGTTATTAAATTTGTAATCAACAAAATCATCATAAAATAAATCTGCTCAGGCAAGTTGGCTTACAACATTGGACTTTATGTCTCGGCTAAGGCTTGTAAGCCGCAGGTAACGATGTGCTTCATTACCTACTTGTGTATATTATTTATGTCACCTTTTAACGTGTTTTATATCTCTGTTACTACATAAAGTTGCTGTGTACACGAGAAACGAATAACAGAGTGAAGTAAGATATCTGGGGACCAAATTTTAAATGACATAAAAAAATATTTTCGGTATTAAGGTATTGGTAGGCAATACTGTGAAAAATCGTTTATTGTAGAGATAAAAATAAATAGAGAACTTGGAACCATGGACCCGTACAAACAATTTGGGGTTGTGGGGAGGAATAGTGTTTCTTAACCTGTAGAGGCCGCCTCATTGGTCTAGTAATGTTTCTAGTTTAATTCTCAGGTCAAGGAAAGTGTTATTGGGTCGTTATGAAATTATCAGTAGCAGCTCGGAATTTGGATTTGAGGCAGGTAGGGGTCTTCTCCTTCCACATGATGACGTGACCGGTTAATGGCAATAGGCTCGCCCCCTATTACATGGAACCTAAACATACCGGCGAAATGTGGATGTACATTAGCAACCTCTGCCTCTCCCCTTCGGGGAATACAGGCGTGATGGTATGTTATGTTATGACTTTTTAAATAAAATATACTCTTTCAGGTAAAAAGTGACAGAAAATTCCTGTAGTCTCTACTATTTGGAAAAATAATTAATAAAAATTCATTGTTTTTTTATAAAGTTTCTATATTTCAGATTTATGTTTCGGGTACATCACAACTGTCTCTGAAAATATTTTGAGAACGGGTAAAAATGTTAATTATCTCTTACTTATTATGAAGAATTAAAAATTTGAAAGTCGGCAGAAAGTTGGGTAATTACTCTAAGGTTACATTTATTTCTAATACACAAATTTAATATAAATATCACAGTCAAAGATTATATAACTAATATTCTAAAAATTCCTAAAGGTATATGGCAGTGAAATGCAGGGCTTTATTTGTTGTATAGTACTTTTACATTCAAAATTGTTACAACCTCAAATCGTAGAGTATACAAAAGATTAGCTTACAAGAAAATACAGTGTTTACCAATGGCAAAACTAGTCCTATGTACTGTGACTAGAATATAGATTAGGAATAAATTACGAGTTACAAATATCAAAAGTTCGGTATCTACATTTACAAGCACTACTATTGCTAATCTACAATGGTTATGATTTTGTCTCAAGAATATTAAGTTAAACATTATCTACCTACACCTAATACAGATTGAATTTTTCAGTTCCACTATACGAACATCACTAATAACTGGCAAAACATTTTCTCACGTAACTTATCCTTAGAATTTGAAACGATAATGTTTAATTATTGCTTTGTTTTCCTCTTCCAACAATGTACAATGTACACTTAATTATTTTGAGTTCCATACACGGCCTTGCTCTCTGGACTCTGTAAAAATGCATTAAATCTAAATATCCGCATTGCCCATTACAATGAAAAACACTGATGGGCAAAGGGGTAAAATTGTAAACAAGATCAATTTACCTCATACGGCGGTGGCGGTAGTATATCACACAGATTTATTTGACAGCCCTGCTCTGACCTCGCTACATTCGAATGTCTACTCGTCTGAATGGGAATTTTGAAACTGTTCTCTCTGCCCAGCCAGTGCCACTGTGGATAGTCGTACTCTAAATCACTCGCCGGACATACTTTGCTTTTGTCTTGTCGACTCCTTGATCCGGACCTATTTGTATGACAAGAGGCGCAGTCGTCCTCTAGGACATTAATGTCATTATGTGCGTTGTCATGCCTCGGCTCTCTATAGTCTTTAGTTGATCGGCTAGACGTGCTATGGCAACACGTCGAACATTCCCCATTCGAGTACTGAATACTTCCATTACACGACCTAACAATGCTGTTGTTATGGGATCGTCTTTCTGGGCAATTTCTCAGGTCTCCGATTTCGTTATTGTCCTGTGTGGAAATTGATATTTATTGTTACACTTATGAACGTTTTTGTGGTATTTGATATATGATAGGATTAATGTATGCAAATTCGTTGTAATCTTATCTAAAGTCAACAATGGAGTTCTCGAAAAGCTTATCAAAGCGTACCTTGAAATTGAGTTCTGTGTAAATGGCGCTGGACGCGTAAGGTTCCGGTGGTCCGCGCCGCATTCTGTCGACACTCGACGCATCTAATCCCTGAATGGAATTCTGAGGCAGACTGTACTCTGGCTCGACACTTAGAATGCTCGTTGATTGCCCACCTAAGGATAATGTTCATTTCTATATAAATGCCCCCATTCAAACCGTTTTGGATTTCTTAGAACTGAATTGAGTGAATATTTAACAAGATTCAGATATTTCAAACATATGATAATCGCAGATATTCCGTTAGTATCTATTTCACTTGAAGAGTATATCGTGAGAAATATGTCAGTGAAGCTCTAAAAATAAACACTCGATTATCAGGGTAGATAACAAGCGATACTAACCATGTAAAAGACTCTGGTGACAGCTGCTTACGTCTAAAGTAGGATCGTTCGGAGCAGCAAATACAGGCCGGTCTCTTAACCAAATAGTGTCTTTATTCAATAGACACTGTTGAGCCGTCACAATTGACTGACCTACAATCGACATCAATGTTTCAATTACATGTACTTAAGGGTTATATATACCAATTGTTTGTATACAAGAATGACAATTACCAGTGGATTTCTTCCTCTGAATATTGTTCCGGCGCTTGATGTAATAGATGCTAAATACTCCAATCGCAATCACTGAGAATAAGGTCAGTCCGAGCGCTAGGAGCCATGTTTCTTGAAATATGTGCGTTATGTTCGAGTCCTTTGGTGGTTCAGTCCTATAAGAGGGACATAGGATCAATTTATACACCTATTCGCTTAGGGCTATAAATGTACTGTAAGTAACTAAACACGAAATTGAGTATTAACTTAGAAGACATAAACTATACGTGACTAGGAAATCGTAAATGTCACAAAGAACTTGAAAGACCACCTACAGACAACTTTGGTGCCAAAAGTAGTACACAATAACAATAAGTTAGCAAATGTCAACGTTCGCAATTATTGGCAACTTAAGCCTCATGTCTTTCGGCTAGATAAGTCCTTGAATATCAACATATTCTAAATTAATACAGCCGTCAACCAAGAGAAGGTATCTGGGATAAACTACCTAAATAATTAATATCAATTAAGGTTTTGTACCATAAATATCATATAAATAAAACATATGGCTATTCACTACTTTAAAATTCGCTCAACAAGACATTAGTGTCTCTTTTAAATTCAAGATGGATATTGATTGGTGTTATAAAGTTATGTGTCTATTGCAAAACCAAGCGTGTATTTTTTTTAAAGAGTAACTGTGAAAAGCACTTCTCCAAGACGCGATTGAGCCAGGAATTGTGAGTATGTTAATATGTTCTAGGTATTTTAAAAGAATTACTTTATTGAAATAAAACTACCTTTTTAATATCAATATAACGCGATAAAATCCGTAACAAAAAGTAGTTTTATTTCAATGTCTAATATTCGCGTAAGTGTTAGAAACCAGAATTACTTTACTTACTGTACATAATGTCTCTGTGACTGCGTGGGAAGCATATGTATTTGCGCAGGCGCACTGAAAGGACCGTGTCCGCGACGCGTGACAGCAGCGGCGCGCGCGCTGTACCGCCCGCCAGCCCGCAGCGAGCTTGCTGCCGCCGCGCGCGTGCGAGGCCCCAGCGACATCTGACCCACCACGCGACCGCCGGTACTACCGCCCACACGGATCTCGATCTGCATTTAACATACCTACTTAAAGTGGTACCAAAAACAAGACGAACATGAAAAATACTATAATATCGTGACACTGACACCTTTAAAATATAGGGAGAGACTGTTAACTAAAGTTAAAAGATATATTGTTTAGTAACAGCCGCGTCAACATAACAATCAACCGGATAATAACATTGATTGCTAACATAAAACTTTATCGAGCAAAACGATAATAACGTGATCATAATTAACAATTATTGAATAACAAAACTTACCAAGTAACCGGTGAGTTCACCGTTCCACGTGCTCACAGGTGGCGGTTCCCATCGTATCCACGCCGAAGTTGCGTTTATTACTCCCGCCGTAACGCTTTGGGGCGGTGCGGACGGCACTAAAATATCACCAACACATAAAGTATGCAACCACATCCCATAAACAAACAAAACGAAAAAGAATCCTCACCATCCTCGTCTGTGTACCCTGTCATCAAATTGGAAGGTTTTCCCAACAAAATTTTATAGAACGGCATTAGAAATATATCGTACTGTGTATAAGCCAACAATCCAGTGATGACGTAGCTCGATGAACCGCTATTGTCAACATTCATCAGAGAGCCGTTTGAGCAAAGGATGTCTGGACTTGCCGGATTTAGTAACGTAATTTCTTCATCAGTTGCATTGCGCCAATTCATTGTTGTTCCATTGTACCAAATTTTAACACCTTCCAAGTATTCATTGTAATCGGTTAATACCTACAAGATCGGAGATTCAAATTAATATTTTGAATTAAAAAAAAAAAGATAAAACCATCAAAATATATCAAAGAATTACTTACATCCCAAACAACTTTTAAAGATGTAGCAGATAGTGCCTCAACCCTTTTCATAACTAACACATTTTGCTGCAAATATTTCCTTGCTTGAACTAGCTCGTATTGCGTCATACGAGTGTCACGTTCATAATCTACATTGTATTCGCGATCCATAGATGGCTCTTTTAGTTCATTGTTTCCTTTTTTTAGCACTTTGAGATAAGCCTCTTGCATAATACTGCCAGCTGCGTTGACAGCTGTACAAATCACTCTCCCACTGTGTTCGAAACGCGCGCCGTCCAAATATAATAAGCTCGAATTACTTTTCGTACACTCCGGGAAAAGTAAAGAATCTTGAGTACCTTCAAGAATCCAAAAAGTGGTCGGTGTAGGTAACCCTTTAGCTTCACATGGGATGGAAACCACATCGCCCTCCCATGCGGTCAGATTGGACGGTATTTGCGTGAAGTGCGGTAAGGCTGAAACAGATGGCCGTATTAAAATAGAACGAACAGTTGTTAGAATTATTGATGCAATAAAATCGTTCTAAATAGAGACAGAGCTTACAGTAAACTGTGAGTGTGGCGCTGGTGATACTGGTGCCGGCGTGGCTGTCGGCCCGGCAGGAATAGACGCCGGCGTCCGTTGCAGACACATGCTCTAACCTTAATAGCCCTCGGATTATTGTTGCATGGGAAGGCAAAGAACCATCTTCTTTGACCCATGTTATTTTTACAGAAGCATCATAACTCTAAAAGTAATTACGGAAATGTTAATTAATAACCCCTCTTTTGTAATGGCATAAATTATAGTCTCAAAGTATTACATTACCTGGCAATTAAACTCAACAGTTTGCCCGACCAAGGCGGTTATGTTACTGGGCTTAACAACAAAGTGTGGTCGTCTTAAAACAATTAGCGCCGCGGCTCGCGACTGCCTTTCACCGGCTATGTTCGATGCTACACATCTAAACAGACCGCTGTCTGTCGGTAAAGTTTCTAAGATCTTTAAGTTTCCTGTTTCTGTTACTGTAACCCTGAAAAGAATCATCATTATACTCAGAATCCTAAGAGTACTCTTTCTTTTGATTCCAAATATCTGGCATTGGTGTCTCTCTTAAAACGATTAACATAATAAACTATAGAATTCACATGATTTTTACCTGCCATTGACTTCAACATCATACAACTGTCCATCTTTGAGCCAGTGGACTGAAGGCTCGGGAACTCCTCGCGGAGGAAAGCATTCTAAGAGAGCTGGTTCACCAGCCGCCACATGAACATCTCTTGGCTCAGCCCGAAATTCATCACGTAATACTAGAAATAATGAGCTGATTACTAAAAGAACTCTTTTAAGAGTTTTGGATGAAATTTCATACTCTATATACAACAATACTCTATATACAATTCAACTTATTGGATACCTCAGCCGATTGATTTATAACTGTGTTTACGAAAGGGAGGTAAGTTTTCACTCAACTGATTGGACTAACTCGGGAAAGAATTTGTTGATGCAAACTATGCTTCAATAAATAAAATATACATTTCATAAGTTTGTTTACAAACATGCCATGTTATGCGTTATAATTGGATAGATTTTGCTTTTGATGTATTTTTAGCAATATTTTCCAAAGTAAGAGATGAATTCTAATCTCTCATTTTATGTCTGAGTATAAGTTTATAAACTGTATAGCTACTATGGAATGTAAAATTTAAAACGCGAACGGTAATAAAAACTTACATTAGTTAGTCAATAACAGTAGCGGAGATTTCACATTTTTATTTGTATTATTATTTCAAACGATAGTTCGAAAAGATTTACCATTTAAATATTAAGATATTTTTACATAAAGCTTACTAGCAATGTGGTTCGCACATTGGTAGCTAGATAAAAAATATAGTAGCAATAGCACTATCATAAGGCCATCATCAAAAATAGGAAGATGCGCAAAAGGACAAAAGAGGCCGACATAGCTGTAAGGATTAGTTGCTGGGAGTCATTGTATGCAGGTGGTAAAAAATTGATCCTGGTCCTTCTGTACCGTATCTCTTTTGGCTGAATGATGATGATGACGAGCCACACAATAATTTCGCCCCTATATTTCCTGCCGAAACAATCGCTTGGGACGATAAAATAATCGTGTTCGCAAAAATTGATCTCCCTAGGAAAATAAACCGGTTCACGGTTAAATACTAACAAAAACCCTTCTGTAAAAGTATAAGTCTTTCCTTACTACAAATACCATCAACATACTATAAACTAGTCCCTAACACAAATACCTACATACATAAATTTCCCAAACAAAGGTTAAACTGTACTTAGTCAGACAAACATGTGCATGCAAATATTCCTTCTAACATGTTTTAGGACTCACCGGCGACGTTTAAGGAGGCGTTGTGACTGACGGCCTCGCCTGCGAGGTTGCGTGCTACGCACCAGTATACACCCTCGTCGCTCTCTTTCTTGCCACGGTTCACCCTGGGGACATGAATCTTATGAGCTGTCTTGATTGCACGCAAGTGGTGTTTGTTAAGTCTAGATTTATTTGGGAGCTTGGAATTGTGGATGCAGACACCCGCAAATGTGGTGCTTTATTTCCTGTTTGTTACTTTAAATATATAGTGTATGGAGATCTGCTACTATGGGGCTTATATTATATGGCTTATACTCGTAGTTCTTGTTACAGATTGAAACGTTTGCGATTAGTGTTGAACCTAAGAAATGTTTTTAAATATCATTTTATTGTGTGCAGTTCTAGCGTCCTGAATACAGGCGTGATGGTAAGATAATATTTCGTTTTATTTAAAAAAAACTAAGCTTAATTTGGAAAGGCCAACGTTCAGCAGTGGACGGTTATAGGTGGAAATGGAAGCTTAATTAGCACCAGTAACATTTTGAAAAATAAATAACGCTATGATGGAAACATAAAGTTCAATATCGCCTACTTACGCGAAAGAGCTGTTCTACTCAAATTCAGAATCGTGTATCTAGTACAAAGAAAATTTAAATTCATTCTCGTTTCATTCAAATTAGGGTCGTGACAAAATACTTTTTGATAAGAAACCGTTTCTTCCGTGTAGCTGTGGAATTGCAGCAATAAAAGAAGCTCGCTAGAATATGTGAAAACCTTCATATACATGCCTTAGGAACATTATTCGCTATTTTATTGTTTAATAGATTAAACTAAACAAGGACATGTTTTGTTTTAAAGGTTATCTCGATTTCTCCTGTATCGTAGTTGTACTTGCCTAAGTAACCAACAAATATTTGTTTCGTGCCAGAATAGAACACGCAACACAAATAAAGCGCTTTTGTACTAACCTACTTTGACAAAGGAGGCATTAATTGTTTAAACATAATTATTAATAAAGTTTAAACATAATTATTTGTCATCAGAACCCCATTGGCAAGATGTCACATTTAGTATTGGAAATTTTCCTACATTACCGTGCCCACTACAGTCCATAATTGTAATGCTAATATTCTTTTTAACCTGTAAATATTGTGGAATTCAATAAAAATATTGACTTTATTAAGATATATGTGCGCAAGAACTTTTTGCGGCACAATTAGGACACATTCTACTATTAGGCATCTAATATTGGTCTGCAATAGATATTAGTGGGATCCCTCCACTTCGCTACCGGTATTTTAGGACGACACGCGCGCATTCGCCACACGGCGCTGCCCGACGTCAACCGAAAGTTGTCGAAAACGTCCAACCCCCTCATTGATTACTAGGTGAAACCTATTTGGACACGAACTTTTTCGGTAAGTAAACTTAGAAGGATGTACTCAAATAATCCTAGTACCAACCTTAAAAACAACAGCCCGTCTTCCAGCAACACTCTATGTCCATCTTCAGCTTGGGGCAGCGGTGACCCATCTTTGTACCACTGCACAAATGGCTTCGGTCTGCCTTCCACCACGCATCTTAGAGTTGCTGGTTCACTGCGCCCAGATACTGTGTTTGACGGGTGTTCCTTGATGCGGGGTGCTCTGTTTTGTGCTAGATGGAAGAGGAAACAGCAATCGTTTAGTTTATGCATTGTAGAAGGGTTAAAAAAGTAACAGTTATGTTCAACTATACTTATGAATTTTTTTCTTAGAGACATCGTACTGAATGAAGTATATGAGATGGTAAGGAAAATTCCCAATGTATTCTAACGTGAAATGTGAATAACGTTTAAAAAAGTTGTACATCTGACTTTGACATTGAAAGAATATTTAAGTTAGCTATACATAATTTAATATCGTCTTTTATATATGAGATACATGTATCATTATGAGATAATTCAACTTCCCGGCGCCGTATGAACGGACGCATGTTTTGTAAAAACATCTGTCCGCTGAACCCTCGAACGATATGCAAACTTACTATTGTATTGACCAAACCAGATGGTGATTGCCAAGCCCTGGACTGATACGCAGGCTTTAAGGGTATTACATTGCCGAATGACCTTGAGGATTCGGGTTTTTGTGCTAGTATTTGTTACTTCAGCGCCATCTATCGACATTTGATCGTACTCAATAAAAGGAACTGAAGATTAAGCAAGAATACAGATATGTCGCAGTGTCGTCATCGTATTTACCTATTTTATTCGTTCTCTGAAAGATTTATGACATTTTTGTTCCTCTAGATAAAAGTCTTGTATGAGTTACCTACATCTATAATGATTAATAGGTAATTCTTGATAATTTTGAAATAAGGGATACCTACACCTTTCTAAATATTACTTTAGTACCTAATGAAAACAACTAGGGTGACCTGGCTTAAAACATTTATTTATATTTACATATAATTGAATACGGGTGCCACTATAATTATGATATATTCTGAGGGTCTGATGATGATCAGGTAAGTGCTTATAGGTTCTCGGAAACGGAGATAGCTAGGATGAGCTGGCTTTCAACATTCATCTAATTGAGTGTGGGTGCTACTAAATGATACATTCTGAGGGTCTGATGATGATCAAGTAAGTGCTTATAGGTTCTCAGAAACGGAGATAGCTAGGATGAGCTGGCTTTCAACATTCATCTAATTGAGTGTGGGTGCTACTACATGATACATTCTGAGGGTCTGATGATGATCAGGTAAGTCCTTCTAGATTCTCAGAAACGGAGATAGCTAGGATGAGCTGGCTTTCAACATTCATCAAATTGAGTGTGGGTGCTACTACATGATACATTATTCACTTTACTTTTTGGAACGAAGTTCCTTATCGCGCGTTGCGAAAGGGGACTAGACGAAAAAAACGACACTTAAAAGTGTAACGACGTGCATGTTTGTTTCTCTTTACAGAGAAAAAAACATGCAAACAAACATGCATGAAATGCAGAAAGTTCCGAAGTCGAAGTCAAAGTCAAAGTCGAAGTCGAAGTTGATATGGGTGTCAATTTCAAGGTTTATCGGGATGCTAATTACGAAAATGACATTAATTTTGAAATCCAAGATGGCGGACATTATTTTTCTTTATAAATTGATATGGGTGTCAATTTCAAGGTTTATTGGGATGCTAATTACGAAAATGACATTAATTTTGAAATCCAAGATGGCTGACATTATTTTTCTTATTAAATTGATATGGGTGTCAATTTCAAGGTTTATCAGGATGCTAATTACGAAAATGACATTAATTTTGAAATTCAAGATGGCGGACATTATTTTCTTTATAAATTGATATGGGTGTTAATTTCAAGGTTTATCGGGATGCTAATTACGAAAATTACATTAATTTTGGAATCCAAGATGGCGGACATTATTTTCTTTATAAATTGATATGGGTGTCAATTTAAAGGTTTATCGGGATGCTAATTACGAAAATGACATTAATTTTGAAATCCAAGATAGCGGACATTATTTTTCTAAATAAATTGATATGGGTGTTAATTTCAAGGTTTATCAGGATGCTAATTAAGATAATGTCCGCCTTGAAATATATCTAAAATTAATATCATTTTCGTAATTAGCATGGCGATAAACCTTGAAATTGACAACCATATCAATTTATGTAGGTAATTAGAAAAATAATGTCCACCATCTTGGATTCCAAAATTAATATCATTTTCGTAATTAGCATCCCGATAATCCTTGAAATTGACACCCATATCAATATTTAGTAAAATAATGTTCGCTATCTTGGATTTTAAAATTGATGTCACTTTCGTAATTAGCATCCCGTTAAACCTTGAAATTGACACCCATAGGTACTTATCAATTTATAAAGAAAATAATGTCCGCCATCTTGGATTTCAAAATTAATGTCATTTTCGTAATTAGCATCCCGATAAACCTTGAAATTGACACCCATATCAATTTATAAAAAAAAATAATGTCCGCCATCTTGGATTTCAAAATTAATGACATTTTCGTAATGAGAATCCCGATAAACCTTGGAATTGACACCCATATCAATTTATAAAGAAAAATAATGTCCGCCATCTTGGATTTCAAAATTAATGTCATTTTCATCATCAGTACCCCAAGATACCTCGAAATTGACACCCATATCAATTTATTTAAATGATGTGCGCCATCTTGGATTTTGAAATACGTCTCGATAAAGAGGGGAATAACGACTTTTGGTGACATGAAAATACGCAACTCCTATTGACCTGATCTCGCATTCCGTACAATAAAGGGTCAGCTTGTACTGGTGATTATGTATAGCTTGTTAAACCTAGGTATCCAGTATAAGCTGACCTCGCATTGTATAGACTGTCCGTACAATAAGCGGTCAGTTTGTACTGGTGATGTAGGTATAGCTTGTTATACATATAAGCTGAGCTCGCATTATATAGACTTTCATACAATAAAAGGTCAGCTTACTTACGAGGTCAGATAAACTAGCTTCTCAGTCGGTACCTACTTAGGTACTCCGAGGTTCATTTAAACTTTGGATAACATGATTATTATGTATAATTGAATTAAAATGATTAAAAAAGATTGTCGGCATTTAGAGCCAGACAAAGGAGTGCGCCCGTAGATTTCATTACACTACTGGTTAGTCTATGATAATGATCAAGAACAAAAACAAAATTATAAACTACTTTAAATATATTTACAAACTTAATTTCTACGTAATATTTATATTTGTACTATTTACGATATTGCTTAATTCAAAATCATTCAAAAATCATCACTTTTGTAGTTTATTTGCAAACAATAACGCACGTACAGCCCACCCGTCGCAAGAGTCGTCGAGACACTGATATTCGCGTCCTGAGTATTCATCACGGGCATTGCGGGGGTGCTTCACGGGGGGCGCTAGTGAAGTTTCGGGTTTTTCTTTATTATTTAAAAATATTCAAAGAAATAGGAAAAAATAAACAATACAAGTTGTTAAGTGTGTCATTACAAATTTTTTGGTATAACATTTATGACAAACTATTAAGCGGTTAAAGAGACAAAATGCAATTTAGTTTGGAAAAGGACTATTTTCTTGGATTTATTTAAAAAAAATGGGGCAATTTTATGAAAAAATTAAACAATACAATTTATTTGTGATGACCTTAAGTATAACATATATTTTTTATATGGCAAAGGCACATAAGGATTCATCTAGAAACTTCTTTAAACCTAGGGTGTTTTTGGGATTTGAGCGATGTAATACCCTTAAAGTAGGTTATTAAAAATACCATTTTTGCCTTTGAGCAAGGTTTCCGTAATCATGAGACTTTTTCATGGAATGGCATCACTACATATTATAAAACAAAGTCCTCCGCCACGTCTGCCTGTCTGTCTGTTCGCGATAAACTCAAAAATTACGTTACCGATTTTCATGCTGCTTTCACCAATGGATAGCGTGGTTCTCAAGGAAGGTTTATATATATTACACATACCGAGAAACCACGCGGGCAAAAGCGTGGGCGGAAAGCTACTCACATGCCGTCCAGAAAATGTCTCAGGTATGCAGGGTTCCTCACTGTATTTTCTTTCACCGTTACGCACTTGATAAATACGCACATAAAGTCGAAAAGTTAGAGGCCTTGCCCTACCCTACGTACCCTGAATTCGAACTCAAGATTTTTGTGTTGGCAGTTCAATGGTCATATTACTAGGCTATCACTGCTGGCAATTAAAAAATACTACGTTCAAACTAAACGAACTTTTCGCAGTTAAAGTTCAAGGTAGAACTCTCGACCTTATAACCCATAATGGTATTACAAGCTTGTTATACCTACCTAAATACTTTAACAAAAAATAAAGACATATATGCGATTTTTATAGTCTAATGAAGCGAAAGAATGCTCACTCGTCTAATTTTTCAAACTTAATTAAATACCTAGTGCAAATAAACTAAGCTCAAAGTTGATCTGACTTGAGCTAGCAGTTAAGCCTGCATAGTATTGGAAAAAGGATCTTTCTCTCTCTACAACTGCCTTATTATTTCAGTGGTCGTAAATTTGACTACTACGCTAGAGCCTTACTTGGGTTCGGCCCAGGTCGAGCATAGGTTTTTTCAATGCCAACCTTAGCAGTATTTAGCTCGGAGTTTGCATTTGTGCCCGTTTATGGCATCAGACCCACCTCAAGTTACATGGGACCTAAACATAGCAGCGAACTGTCCATTTTTATCTCCTTAACAAATCTCTTTTGCAAATACAAGCGTGATACAATCAGGCTTGTAATTCAATTTGTGTTATTTAAAAAAAAACTGATAGAGATTCATCAAGAGTGTAATTGCAGTTTTATCCGAAAAGGTATGCTTTAACTGTCTGATAGACTTCAAAATTCCACGGGGAACTTATTAAACAATGTAATAGATTGAAAGCTTGCAGCATGACTTCATCATATCAGCCTATTGCCGTCCACTGCTGAACGTAGGCCTCCCCCAAAGAGCGCCAACCATCCCGATATTGGGCAACTCGTATCCATCCGCTGACAGCCACCTTCTTCAAATCGTCGGCCCATCGTGTCGCAGGGCGTCCAACACTAGTTTGACTAAACGCAATCTCCACTCTAGCACTTGTCTGCTACAACGATTATCTGCTCCAACAATAGCATGACTTTGAAATGAGGTTGTATCTCATGCTATAAGTCCTTACGCTTTTTTTATAGTACGGTTAATCTTATGGACCGTCTGCCACTTGAGAAGGCGGCAGTGTATGTCGGCTTCGTACCAACAAAAAACTGCGTGAGTTTCGTGACATTCGCAACGACCTTGAAGTGAAGTCGTGAAATCCTTATGCCTTGGTCTCGGAATATACGGGCGAACTGTGTGTGTACATTAGTATAATTCTGCCTGAGCCTTCGGGGAATACAGACGTGATGGTATGAAACATCTGATCCATCACGCCTGTATCATTAGTGCAGTGATAGCCTAGTGATATGACCATTGGACTGTCAAGTTTTGACTTGACAGTCCAATGGTCATATCACTAGGCTCGAAATGGTCGAATGGTCGTTATAAAGGTCTCGAGTTCAAATCCAAGGCACGCTCCTGGGACTCCTCCTCTGACTCTCCTGGGACCTCTGACTGGGAGCGACGGCCTGTCGCTGTAATTATCGTATTTTGCAAAGAAATTTTTTAGTTGTTTTTTTTAAATACAATGGCAATAGAACGAAGTTGTCTATTCTATGGACACGGTTTTACGACAAACGAGGGCGGTGTGGTTTACACACGATAATTGTAGTAGTCGACATTGGTCGTACTCTAAAACCACAATTAATTAATATTGTTTCACACATGTTTGAGGTTTTTAATCTTTTCAGATAAAATGGTTCTTGTGTATTAAATTAATTTTAAACACATTGTTAGTATTCGTATGATTCATTTTAAATTTTATGTCAGTGACTGTAATGTTTGTTTGGGCACTAAAAATAAAATTAAGAATGAATCATTATTTAACTGGTTCATTGTGGGATTTGTAGGCAGAACTCCGAGCTTAAGAGTTCTATTATTCCTTATCAGCCAGTATTATAATACAATTTTTTTTATTCACCTCAGTAGACTAAAGTGCTAAGCGTGACCTACCGTTTTTTTTAAAATTGTGATATTTCTAAAACAAAATTGCGAATTAATAATTAAAATAACATAAACTAACTCACGCCTTTTCCCCACAGGGGTAAGCAAAAACTACAGACCGCCACTTGCTTCGACTCTCTTGCAAACCTCTTTCGCTTCCGTAATTCATAATGTCGCCTAAACGTACCTAAGTTTTGAAATAAAACTACATATTACGGATTATATTGATATGATCCGTAAAGTTATTTTTTTCAATGTCTAATATTCGCGTAAGTCTCAGAAACTCAGTCAGTCTCAGTAATTAGTTATGCTAGAATCAGTTATTATTGGCCCCACGGTAATTAGAAGTTACAAGCAACTAAATACGTGTGTCCAAATAAAAATGTTATCATTGTTATTCGATATGACTACGATGTCTGGTTTCAAACAGGCCACTTCACTGGAGTGGTCCTCCATGGGAATCGTAACACAACTAAAAGAACAAATGCGCCTCCGTGTCGCCGTTTAAATTAAATAAAGCCGACTGTCACAGTGCGTACAGAAAATACTTAGACGAAGCAAAAATTTTCATTTTTTTATGGGATAACACGGCAAACGAGCTGTTGAGCTACCTGATGTTAACTAATCATCGCCGCCCATGGACATCTACAAGACCAAAGGAGTTGCAGATGCGTTGTCGAGCCTGTTTAAGGAAAACGGAGCGGTAGGTGAAAAGGGGAAGGAGAAAAGGAGGAGGGAGAGGACTGAGGGAGGAATTGGGGCTAACATTGTTAAGTATTTAGTGATGCAATTGTGACAAGTGAAAGTTTGCGAAAAATAAAATACTTATTTCTTTCGTTTAAGATTAGGAGAAAGACATTACAGTTCATTTGTTCAGCAGTGGACCCCTTATGACTGTTAAGATGATAATTATGTCTGACAGTCGGTGTTTGAGAGGTTTATTAGGATTATTTTTTCTTCTTTGCGTCATTGACTATAGCTATAGACAAACTAAATAGATTAATATAACTTTGTTGTTATTGTGAAACTAGCAATTTTCTTAATATTTGTTTCCATAAGAACCTTCTACAAAGTATTATAAAACTTTAAAAAAAAAGAATACATATACCAAGGGAAATATGGATTCATTTTTATATACAGAGTTTATTAAACGTTTGCATCGAAATGACGAAGGAGTTATAACTTATGATCTTAAATATTTTATTAAATGGAGTACCTAGGTATAAGTAAGTTTGTTGGAATCTACAAAAATACTGAATGCTGCATATACAGAAGTGAAACGCACATTCTAGTAGTCTCTGTTCATTGATTTCATCAATACGTGAAGAATGTGCATCACGCTCTAATTCTCAACTAAATTGAGGATCAATCATTGCAATCATGACTTCGTTATTGTACTTACATGTCAATGTACTGAGTTTGTAAATCACCATTTTGTAAACAGAATGCATGCAATTCTATCCATATGTGTGTACCTATCTTGTTTATGGATTTCGAAAACGATAAAAATTAAGTAGAGTAGTAGGGTTTAATATATCTACTTACTTATTTAATAAAAAAAAAAATAATAAAATTAAAATTAGACGCTCATTAGACGTCAGGATTTAGGTAATGTAATTATAATATATATAAAAAATCAGTAGAAAGAAACATAACAAGCAATCGCAAATCGGTGCACAAAACAGTAGCATATACGCAGTACCAAAGCAGTGGAAAATGCTCTTACGTTTACCGGAACTAAAACTAACATAAACATAACATAACATACCATCACGCCTGTATTTCCCGAAGGGTTGGCAGAGGTGTACTTATGTACACCCACATTTCGCCGGTATGTTTTAGGTCCCATGGAATAGGAGGCGACTCTATTGCCATTAACAGGGCACAAATCCAGACTCCGAGCTGCTACTGAGAATTTCATAGACAAACCCAAAAACACTTCGACCTGGGGATCGAACCCAGGACCTCAAGCGTAGCAGTCACACTAGACTACTTAGGCAGTCTTACTTAACTAAAACTAAATTTCTGGCTATATTTAAATCACTTAACTAATCATTGTAGGTATAGAAACTGTATAAAGATGTCCTTATAAGCGTAGCATTAAATTTCGTTACTCATTCTGATAAGTCGAACGATTGACGCCTACTCCACCCGTAAAACATTCCTTTATTCATAGGAGAGCCGCATCTTTAAAAAAAAGTAACATATGGATCTCTCAATAACCGTCTCCGTTTGTCCGTGTGTCCGTTCCACTGCATTTAGATAGACGTACAGATAAAACGACACTCGGGTATTGTAATAATTGTGATTTATTTTTTTAGTTTTGTTTCTTTTGTTAGGGCTGAGCGTTTGGAGTTTCTAAAAAATATTTTATAAAACATCATATTATAGCTATGATTTACATCGTTTTTTTTTTTAAGTACTCTACCGCACACCATGCTAAGAACAGAGGTGAGGTTATAGGTGAATGTACTTGATAAAAAAATTGTTTGTGTAAGAAGCATTTTTTTTTTTAGAAAAAAGTTTAATTCATTATTGTTTGTATAAGAACCTGAGCAAAAATCTATAAAAATAGAATTGTCTGTTATTAATAAATATGTAATAACGCGCCTGCCTAACGTTACGTTAACTTAAAATTTAGTAGCTCACCCTTGCAATGTTGGCATTCAATAAGATGACGTTTAAATTAATATTAAATCACAAATGTCTGAAACTGTAATAAACATGAAATTTAGCAAATATATCGTTTCTTCACTAAGCGTTTGCGAAGAAAAAATATTTGGCAAAATCACGCGGGTTTGGGATAATCTTAATGTACACATATAGTACCGTAAAATATAACAAACAATAAACTGATACTGACCCGTACATTCAAAAACAATTTTAATTTACACCAAATAAAGTGTATTTTGGTGTAAATTAAAATTGTTTTTGAACGTTATAAATTTGAAAAATTGTTATAACAGCTTTAATACATTAACGTCACGATAAATAGAAAAATTTAAACTTCCGAATCTTTCAGAATCGGAATTAATTGTGTAACCCGTCACAAAATCTCACCATTCATATTTTTAGATCCCACATTTTTAAATGCAAAGAATTATATAGAGCGGACCACAGCTGCATGATATAAATTGAATCTGAAATAATCACTACCCTTTCTATGTTATTAAGTAGATAATTGCAGTGTTTAAATTAATTATAGATCTTTTATGCGCAGCCAAGCGAAAAGGTTGGGGACCCTTTTTAAGAAAAAAAAGGGTTTCACTTCTAAAGGTATAGGCGGGGAATTGCGTTTTCACGTTTTACTATGCCTTTTCTGAACGAAGGTCTTTTTTCATTGCAGAAACAATGTTGTATTTTTTCGTTAATATGCTATAGATACCTACTTACCTACTTTATAGTCACGGCTTTTTCGGTTTTACTTTAACTGAGTGCGTAACTCATGTAAAAATAATTTTAAGGCTAGACAAGTAATAGGTACCTACCACCTATCAAACCTTTTGAATGTAGAACAAAATGTACAATGATCAAATTTTTTGATAACTAATTCATGACTTTATTAGATTTTTCACTTTAACTGAAGGCGTAAGATCAAGAATATGAAGACTAGACAAATAAAAGGTACGTTACTAACTATCAATCTTTTTGAATTACCAGCAAAAAGTCAGGACACTTCAAAAAGGAGGAGGTTCTCAATTCGACTGTTTTTTTTTAATTTATTTTATGAGACAGCCCTACGAGCATCGCAGGCGCAACATCGGTAGTTGTCCTTTATTAATACTTGTCGCTGTCAGTGATAACGCGACACAATATACCTATGATATGTTTGTCTTTTTGGTGCATAGTGCGCGTGCACCGCGGAATGACAGGGATAAATCGATTAATATATTTATACTTTTTTATCGGACTGGTTTATACAAAGAACGCAATGTGATTATTTGGAACAGCTTTATTAGAGTGACAAATAATGTTATTAACTTAGTTATCTACTTATATCATTTTGTTTGTGTGCACTATACGTTTGATTAATAACATTATAAACATATTTAATAATTAACTTTAATGAACTTACATAGTTACCATCACGCCTGTAGGCAGAGGAGTACTAATGTACCTACATACACCCGATCTCGGTCCCGTATAATAAAGGGCGAGCCTATTGCCATTAACAGGGCAGAACTCGAAACTCCGAGCTGCTACTGAGAATTTCATAGAAAGATCCAATATCTAACCCTTTTTTCGACCTGAGGATCGAATCCAGGATCTCTAGTGTAGCAGTCGCGCTTAGAACCACTAGACTAACGAGGCAGCACGAGACTAATGAACTAAAATCTCATCATTTTAATAATTTTTAAACCATACATCACGCCTGTATTCCTCGAATAGCTAAGGCAGAGTTGTACTAATACACACACACACACTTCGCCGGTATGTTTAGGTCCCATGAAATAGGCGGCAAGCCTATATCCAGACTCCTAGCTGCTACTGAGAATTTTATAGAAAAAATAACACTTTGCTTGACCTAATAATTCAACCCAAGCGCGACTGCTAAGCTAGATATTTTTTTAAATAACTACTTATGCCAAAAAATTACAAGTTTTGGCCCACACATAATGTTACTGATATGATTTATATTTTTTGTATATAATTCGATACATAAAGATAGGTAGGTTCCTAAAGTCACACGGTTGTCAATTCATATTTTATCGCATTCATATCGTTACATTCCGTTAAGTATATTTGATCTGCATCGGTGCGAAATACCTACTTATATATCTATAGTGTCTATAGAACGATATCATATATTTAAGCCCGATCTGTTGGTTTACAATTCCTACGAGGCATTTAAAATCCTTTACCTATAAAACAACGTTACTGAAAGACAAAGGAAGCGCGACAAAGAACGTAAACCCCGCCCAGTCAACAAGCGTCCACGCAAAATAGGTACATTTATGCATAAATTTAACACGCTAAATACAAGCCCAACCTTACATTCCCATGTGAATTTTCTTATTCTAATTAAATCGAAAGTCTACAAAATGTTACAAGATTTTATTGCCAACATTATAGACGAAAATGTGAGAAAGTTAATTTAAAAAACGAAAAAGTTCCAAATTTAAATTCCCAATTAAGAGCGAAGCGTCTCACATTTACTAGTGAAACTTTATGGTCACTCATTATATTCCAATTTAACTTAATCCATAATATCAATTTAAACTAATTCATTTGAAATATGTTTACGTTTCATGAATATTTATTTATCATTAACAGTGTTGCTAACTTAAGTTATTCTTCTTCTGAATAGCGTTTTTTATTAATCTAAAATGAGGTTAAAAAGTTCCCACTATAAACTCGTAAAGGGGCAAAGCGTTGCTCACTTAACGGTCCGTTAACGTTAATAAAGGTAGAGTTAAAAAAAGAAAAAAAGTGCTTACATTGTTTTGTATCGGCTACCGAACAGCGGAACTACATTTTATTAATTGGATACCGTCGTTTAATTACCTGATGGTGTACCGATCTGATAAAAATGTACGTCCCGCTCAATTGAAATAAATTTCACGGTACAGCACTTAAGATCAATAAAGTTCAAAGTTTTTATGAGCATCATAGCCTTTCGTTTATCAAGATCTATTGAAACTCAGTTTGTTATAGTGATGGGTAGCTGTTTATTTTTTGTAAATCATTTTGTTCAACTGCTATGACGATAAATCTTATGTTAAATTATTTCGCCTACATCACCATTCAAAAATTCTTAAACTGATCCTTGCTTTAAAACCAGCATCGGATACATAAATTGATCTATGAATTGATTCCATGTAAATTAAAAATCACAAAAATAATTTTAAACTGTAAGTAAATACTCTAAAATATACAATTCTTAAGCCCTTAAACATTATAAATCTCGAGTTACTAAACGCTTATTCATCCATGATGATCTTAAACAGAGTTTACAGCTAAACAAATAAAAGAACAATAGTTACCATTAGTTCCATTCAGTCCAATGAGAAGTAAATGCACAAATATAAGAAACACAAATTGGTTCCTTCCATTTATGGTGTTATCGCACTCATTAACACCAGCATCCACCATACTGCCACCAAATTATACTTAATTTTCACACCATCGATAATTTACATGTTTACAATTTCACTATAGAGGTTCCACTATTTATTTTCTTCACTAGCATACTGTAGTCTCTGAGCGTTCGAAATTCGAAAATTCAAAATGTCATTTTATTTGAAAGAAAAGTTCGGTAAACAAAGTCGGCATCGCGTTCGGAGCTCCGTTCGGTCGTTTCACACGACCATGCGGCTTCGAGTCTTGCGTTGTACTATCGCTTCTCCCTCCCTCATCTCTGTTTACTCTGTCCCAAATGGGGGGATAGGCGAGTGCTCCAAACTTTATGTAACTCTATTATGGTGTAAAGAACCATTATCACATGATTTGGCTGTCACAGAAGTAAAAAGTATTGTCTTTTGAGCAAGAGAGTTACGTAAACATTATAAGTGAACGCAAACCCAATTTGTTCTGAGTCAGTTGCGCGGTACTTACTACTCGAGAAACTTTTTTATGATCTGTTAAACAGCTTTGCCTACTTGCTATTTCCCACAAACAGACTCTTTAAGCTTTTATTTTCACCTTTCTGGTAGCTAAGTATTGCAAAAGATTCTTGCACTACGTAACTATGGTGGTAATTTTTAATGAATAGGTACTGTTTGTGTGCGCTGTCTCTATTAAATGGAGCAATCAAACGTATTTAATTATAAGGAATTATTACTTCGGATTTAGACTAATGAATTAGTTTCACATTGGTCGCTGAAAAATTACTTTAAATTAATTTTATACCAGATATCGTTATTGAAATCTAATCAGTCGGAAATTTCCAAATGCTTTAGATACAGTATCATAGGGTTGAGATTAAAAATAACAATGAAACCTACGCTAGCCGTAGGGTTAGGATTCACAAAATCAATGTGTGTCAAATCAATCACAAATCCTTCGATATTAAATTTCTATACAAAACTTTAACAAAAGCGAACCCGTAATCTTTACTAAGTTTTTGTCCAAACAAACCCCCACGATCGAAACTTTGAAAGCCCATTCAAAAAGGAAAGGGAATAAAATACGGCTTATTTCATTTGACGCATTTGTCGAGTTAGCGCATGCGCACCAGGCGGGCGCCGACAAAGCCAATGGGTTCGAATAAAAAACGTTCTAATTTCAAACCGGTCGCCCCTTCGCCGCACGCGCTCCTGCGCATCCCTTCGCCCATTATTATGCTGAAGAGGTCATTCACAGTTCGCACAATACAGGCCATACATGGGTGAGTTGCTAATAGGTGAGGCTGGCTGCTCTTGGATCCTTTTTAAACTTTTTAATAATGAGTTATGAAGTGAAGGGAGCACAACGCCTTGTAATGACTGGTCCAAGGTGAAATAACTCATGTAGGACGTATGAAATTATGCCCACACGAGCTATATTAACGAAACATGCGGTTAAGCAGACTATGGAGTCATAATTAAAGTTAAATCTAACAGTGCACATAACATTACACAGTATGATAATCATAATTCCGTTGAACTTTACAAATACTTTAATAATATGAGTAAATTTTAATCAGTAAAAATATGAAAGGATGATAAAGGAGAGGACGAGGAAGGATGAGGAAGATATATTATTATTGTACTAGTTAGCATAACTTATCCGGCCTATAATGTTCCTACTGCTGGGACATAGGCCTCCTCTCGGTGAGAGGGAGTGGGCCGTAATCCTCCACGCGGGCCCAGCGGGATGTTCTACTTCACCGTTTCAGGAGTAGTGGTGATGAAATAATTTACACAAAGTTAAGCGCCCGTCTGGATTCGAATCTACGACCTACGCGTACGTTGCGGCCGTCACCACCTGGCCACCACAACTAGTGAACATGCCTCGTCAAAAAAGACAGATTTAATTTTAGATAAGCTAAGTAGCTAATGTAAAGACTGATTACTCAGACATGGCATACCGGGTACAATTAAATCAAGCTAATATCGATTCGCTTTGGTTGCAAGTCGGTATTAAGCTTTCAAATGTAAATGAACAACCTCTAATGCGTTACCTAGCAAAAAACGCAATCGATATGCCAATGACCACTTCGGAATTAAAAAATATTAATTATACAGTGACCTAAACGGAGGGGTCCAAATTTTAATAAGGTATTTTATTAATTCTTATTATTCTTTAATAATTAGGTAAGTAATATGATTAAAGTAAATATATACAGTTATAAGGAAATATATAGAAGCTATTGTTTTAATCTTACGTTGTTATTTAAATTGATAACATACTGAAGAAATCATTCAACGCAGAGCGCTCAATATTGATCATAAATACCTTACACTGTTTTTATACTTTGCAAGATTTTTTTATTTATGACTTAGTTTTCTTTAAATGTTTATAATATGTCCGAGTATAAATCGGTTCTTCCATCATCAATATGAATTTTTGAAAATGATCTCGGCCACAACGACTTAAAAGATAATGTTCCCAACATTCAAAATAAGTTATAACATGACGCACGTAATGGAGCGCAGACTTAACAATCTCTTTAATTAAAGGGTGCCTGCTAATTGAACTGGTTCCGATACCAAAAGATATCGACAACGCCATGTGGCTTAAAAAGTTTACGTCATGTTCATGCAAACGATACGCTGAAGTAAACATGTTTAACGAGTAATAATTAAATTCCTGATGACTGTACATTTAAAGTAGGGTAACGGTTGTCAAAAGTGCATTTAAACTGAAACTTGATAGGAATACGCAATGCATATGACATTTTAATTTAATGAAATAACAACAACGCTATTACAAGAAAGAAATATTATTTTTATTTAAAATGAAACCTTCTACATTCAAAATTTCAACCATTAACTTGCATTGTCTTATCCAACAACCACCAATGATGAAATCCACTGCTTAAAACTACAATAGAACATTTGACTATGTTTATTTTCATATAAACAAAACACATAAAAACTATAGTGGGTGTTGATATATTGCAACAAAATCAGTAAACAAAGTGCGTTTTTATTCATTTCAACATTGAAAGAAGTAAATTCAGTGCATTTGTAATCAGCGAGGAAAACAGTAGCCATACGGATATCGCCTACGAAGTACGTGCATTCACTAACAATATAAGAAAATGGCCACGCAATATAGAGCTCTAAGACTAGATGAAAACCATAGTATTCTTCTAAAATTCTTAGCCTGAAGAGAGATTTAAGAGTTCATTTTACTCTGGCTACGATATTTTTATTGTCAGCTAGTTCAAATCCATAAAAAGATACAACTTAGCATATATAAGCAATATCGTAATAAAAAGAAGTTATTATTATTTCTCTGGCCCAATTTCAGTGCTGCGGGCATATAAATTGCCTTTTTTATTAGGATCGACAGTTTATTCTCAGTTACTAAATCATAATTCGCACGCACGGCCAATTAAGCCGATCATTTAAGTGAATATAAATATATTTATGCATTTTCGTAACCATCAGAAAAAAATATTTAAGCTTGGATATAGATACTTATATTATGTTTTGAAATTCAGTAGCTTCGAATAAAATTGTACATTTAAATTTTATATCATTAAACAAATTGAGATATGAATAATCCACTTGAAATTTTAATAAGTTGAATTTGGGAAATTACGCCGAGATGTTGACTAATGTTGACACAAGTGTATTGCAAAAGTTGATTTATTCTGTTTCAGAAATATTATGAAAAATACTCAAATATCAAGATATGTCTACAACATTTTCTCGTATTTTATTATGTAAAAAAATACAGCAAAGAACCAACGACCTACCTACGTTTTATTTTATTACTCCTTTCTTTGTATATCGCTTGTTGGCACTTATCTTTGTGTTACATTGTGGACAGCAAAAAATATCTAGCAGTAGGTTTCCGAGAATGTCTGAAGTTGGCCAGTTAGTCACATGTCAATCGACCGTGGTGTGAACACTAAAATTACTGTTCCTAACACAACCACTCGTCACCGATGTATATCTGTTATGATACCGAGAAAGATAAATGGGTCCTTCGCAGAATTAAAAATTCTTCAGGACGAGCTCTTGTGAGAATTATACCACCTAGGTACTTTGTATGTTTTTAACATAACAAATATTAAAATACGACTTGGAAGGTTTTTTTTTATTTCTAGCAATGTGGGTCAAACATTACTAGTAGGTATTCTTGTTAACCCGTCGTGCTAAGCTAAATGTTTGTGTTACGAGTGGGTTCACGTTGGTAGTGCAATGGGTGGGGTTCGAGCCGGCAACCACAGTCATGATCGCAAGTCCAACGCCCTAGCCATTAGGCTATCGCCGCTTAAATAATGTTAATGTCAATAAATAAATGGTTTATAGAATAAATAGCTACCTCTAGTCAGAGAAAATAATACCAGAACATTTTGCTGTAAGCCATATTAAGAATATGCGGTTACAACGCTCCATGAATTAGGAAAACAGTATTTTTTTATATCGCTTTATTTATGAAAGTTAAAATTTTCGTATGAAACCAAATCTTTTTGTTCTTATATACTACAAGAAGTTTCGGATCGGTGTTTGTGTACGAGTCATTTTTTTTTGTATAAAATTCTACTGAGGAGGAACCTTTTAAAAGAAAATAAAAACCAAAAAAAAGATTAATGTTTATCGAATTAAAAATAATATAACAGGGCATGTTTTTTTGTTTATTATTTAATTGGACATCGCGAATTCGGAGTCGTACTGTGTAACACTAGATACTGGCCTTATTTATTGGAGATGGCCAAGAATCCTTAATTTCCTAACCGAAAAAAGCTTTTTTCTAAACATGTAGCCATAATTCATAAGGCACAATTTTTAACAGGATTATCCTGTGGTACCAGGAAGCACAAATCATAAAACGCGGCGTTCGGAACGCTGAACTGCGACCGCCCCCAGCTTTCCCAAATGACACCCATTGATTGATGAGCAGACAACTGCCGTGTTTTGCATTCAGCTATTTACGGGTATTTCCTCCGCTTAACCCGTCTGAAGGCTGATTAATGGCGACCACCGCTGTCTATTACGCGAGGTGACTGCCTGGATGTTTGCTTCACTGGATCCGTGGTGCCTGAAAGGAAGTCTATTTAGAGACTTGTCAGGCCAATTTAGAGGTTAATTTCTTCTTAAATGTTGGTACAAATTACGCGACGTAGGTACGATTATAAGTGAGTATTGATAATATTCTACCTACATATTATAAATTATGGATCAATACAATTATTATTACTACACTATTATTCCTTATTTCAATTTTAGACACATTTAATAATTTTAATATTCTTTCATAAAAAATATAAATGTAGTTACAATTATTATACATACATACCATCACGCCAGGTATAGATACTAATTAACCTCACAGTTTGCCTATATGTTTGGGTGCCGTGTAAAAGGGGGCGAGCCTTTTGACATTAATAATAATTGCGCAGTTAAGCCGATCAAGAAAATATTTATTCGACGACGAAGACTTGTCATTGAGATCCATATTATACGCTTATTACGTCCATAGCAGTTGAAGTTCAAGTGAAAGAACCCACAAACAAGTTATAGAAAGTGAAACGTGACGATTAAGTTGTACGAATTTACAATCACGATGATGTTCATGACCATGCCTGGCCATCAGTTCCGCTGTTATTAATTTCCAATTATGATTATAGTGAAGTATGGCGGAGATCTTACCTCGGCGCCTGCGCCTACGCAGCGTTGCGCCGACGCCGGTCCAACATAATTTGCAACCTGCTAATAGCTATCGTGAAACTGCACGCTCTAGGATTTGGGGTTTAAGAGGAAGACTGGAGCGTTTATAGGTATAAGTAAAGCAAGTATGCTAAAAATTCAAACTATTTTATGGTTACTGTGATACTTTAAAAAATGTTCCTATATGATATTATAACATCATACTATTCTGTTTAGGTATCTAGTATATAGTAAGTACCGATAATATTTTTTTAAAATTTTATTATAAATGCGAAGATGTGAGCCTAGGTATAATAAGCATGTTATATATAGGCTGCTAACTTAGTAACCTGCTGTTAAAGGCAAAGATTATACACCCTGTACTTAACAACTTTTACTAAGAATACCATTTACCATTTAAAATAAATAACATCTTCCCACACAAAATGAAACAGACCACATTACAAATTATATGAAAATTCGTTATTTTTTTCGTGTATCCATTTTGAGTAAAAGGGCCATTTGGTCAGTAGGAATGACAGGAATCACCCCTTTCAATAGTTACCAGTGACTTAATAGACAGCCTGTATAATTTAAGAAATACGTTTTTAATCGCTATTCTCTTGAAACTTACCCCGCTTGCAAAACAGCGTGGGCCGCTCCAGAGCCGATACCAGCCTTTCGCATCGTAACTTAACACGATTGTACTTTAATTTTAGTTATTTAAGCGCCAACCATCTTGCTTTCGATGTAATTGATCATTAAACTTATTTACGATACATAATCGTCTGCACTTTGACAATAATCATAAAGTGTGTGTTTGCTGTGTGAATTCCCTGTTTACGATTTGTCATTCGCGCGTTTTATTGACTCATTAATCATGTTAACTGTTGGTGTGTTATATTAGCATTTGTTGAGGTCACGCGTGTATTTGATTGAAGATCAAACAAAAACTATTTCATTAAACCAAATCACTAGGGTATAAAACAATGTCTATTATTTACCTACATTTAATTACAAAAAAGAAATTAAGCCGTACTTGTACCTACTATTATAAATTGTTAAAAATTTCTACCATCACTAAATTGCAATTAAGCAGTATAGAATTTATTTCTGTACTTGGTAGTTTAAAAATCATTTTGTAAAAAATATTAAATAAAGCTCAATTTGTATACCTAATTATTGTCGCGCTAAAACAAAATCTCTAAGTCACACAATACAAGATTAACAAAATGCAATTTATTTGAAAGCCACAATACCTACTTCAGAACTGCAATATACCAAATTCAATAAGAACCTCGTCTCGCGCGCTTTAAGCAGAACAACTTCAAACTTCGGGGCACTATAATGCAAAGAAACAAAGACTATTTCAAGTCCCCTCCGCTCCACTTTTTTGTTCTCGCGAATAAAAATGTCTAAAAATACGTCGACTTGTCGGAGGTACTTTTTATGAGGCTCGAGTGTTAGCAGACGTACTAAAACTTGTTCACAAGTTTAAAGCTTTATTTTAATTTTCCTTGCACACGACGCCGGCGAGTTTCCCCGAGAAAAAATGTTTAACTACTTTGCACGTGCGCGAAATAAAGTGCGATGTTTTATGTGTTCCTCCTACAAATGAGGTAGCTTAAGTCTTATCGTAATTGTAGATGTGCACAGTTGATTACGACGAAAAATTTAGGATTTTTTTTGTCACGCTTTTGTTTTGGGTTGCGATAAACACGTCGCATTTTGGTGGGTTTGTTGGGTTTGATGTCTACGACAGCTTTGTGCTCTTAACATTCCTGCATTTTAGTGCATATCTACCTACCTACACATGGCAATATTATAGTATCACGTACGAATATTTAACAAGTTGTCTGTTTTGGGGCTTAAGTGATGTACCATATATCACTTAATCTTCACCCTTGGGTGTCGTAAGGTCAAAGAGATTACATTATGTGCACGAAGGGTAACATCATACTGTGGAAATTTGGTGTCTCTAAGGACTGCACAGGTCAGGCGGTCATCGATCGGATGGGCCAGATACGCCTTATCATATGAAACCAGAGCACACATAAATCTGGCTATATATCCTACTAATATTATAAATGTAAAAGTTGGTATGTTTGTTACTCAATCACACAAAAATGACAGAATTGGTTTGGATGAAATGTGGCACATACTATATAGTTTATATTCTGATCTAACTGCAGGCTTTTTATACAGATTTTTTACAGGTCAGACGGAAATTATTGTATAAATATGTTAGATATCATTAAAATAGCTACGTTTTATTTCTAAATAATAGTATATCAATTGAATAGATGTTTTGAGTTAATAATTATATTTTAAATGAGTATGTCAATTGACTTAACCAGCAGTAACATTTTATAAAATTAAATGTAGGTGAATTGACTACAATCGTAGTTGAGGTGGCGGCCATTCCGAGCTGTCCGACTCACATTCATATTCCAATCGTTGAACCTTCAACATCCCTGTAATAGTGATTGTCGTGATAAATTGGTGTAAATACATGCAGATAGAAAACGACATTGGTTGCAGTTAAATTGTCTACCTACCTTCTGGATATTTTATAAATAGATAGGTAACAGTGATGTTGAAGGTTTATTAAAATAATATTGTATCTAAATACCAAATGTTACTCGGCAAAAAACCAAACCAGTTTAATATTCAAAGCACAACGCTATAAACGTCTCTAAATAAAACCAGCTCAATGATAAAATTATTTCGATTATAGTAAGGAGGTTTGTAGTCTTCAATAAGTTTTCAATACAGATTGTCTTTTATAATCCACTTATTTTTTATTTAAAGTATCATGCGATTAAATTGAATGTCTTTTTACGATTCTACTTTTCTCGCAATGATGAATTGGAATATTACTTTTGAGATCTACAATAAAATGAATGTTGCCTAATTTATATTTTATGGCTTCATTACAGAAGATTTGTATTTCAATGGCAATATAAGCTTGATATGAATACTAACTTCATTTGCTTTTATCATAAAAAGTAATATATAAACTCAAGGATTGATATGTTTTCAAGTTCCAAGTGGCTTGGGCTATTACTTACCTACTTTTGTCTACCGCCAATGGATTAAACTAAGAACAAATCGAATCTTCGCTTTTATCTGCTGAGATCGCGTGGTCTAGATCAATAAATAAAATAAAATGGACATACATACAAAAATGGAACATAATCCAAAAATATCAGGTACATTGTAATACAAAACATTCAAGCACTAGTGCGGTGTAAATCTAAAACTAACGATGTGTGACTATTCTCTCCCTTTTGTTAAGGCAGACTCACTTGGGTACCTAAATACTTATCTATACACATGTCAGGCATTGTGCACCGTAGTTAGGAAACAATGGAGTTCCATGCGAGACAGAAAGAGTAAGCTGCTATTTATTAGCTCTGAATAAGGACTTGTATGTGGAACGACACCTCATACTTGAAATTGCAAAGTCTAACATACACCTAAAGATTTATCGCCAGGGCAATTGCAAATTCTATTAAACAAATGCCAATTCTGTATTATATCATAGCTATTTTATTGAGAATTTGCGTTTTGTTTATGTGAATAAAACAAGGTATACTGTTATTACAAACAGTCACAATCATGACAGTTAGTTACTAATAGTCAGAAGTACCTATGCCCTTGACTAAGGCACGTCTGTAATTAAAAAGGTTGTTTAGGACAGTTAAACGCAAACAATTAAATAAAATCATTTAGATATTCCATTGGACGTCAAATGCAACTCTGAAATAATTATCCCGATCTTAATATTAATCGAGTAAGACACTGGATAATATTTAACCACATTAATTAAAATTTAAAAGATTAATATTATATTTAACGAAACGACATAGCTTGTATGTACTTATGGCGGATTCAATAGTGCAGACTTAAGCGATAATTCACGGCAGTTAAAGAAAATTTGTATATCTTATCTTAATCTTACATTGTAGGAAGGAACCGTTAAAGTTAGCTCCAATAAAATTTTATTACAGTTGAGAAGTTAGGCAACGGTAAAAACTGTGATTGCTCGAATACCCATAGATTAGTAACTTTGTCGAAGATTATTTGAAAAGTTGAGTTTGTTTCGTTCAAACAGATAATTCCTTCTTCTTATCCTTAACCCACTTTTCCGATTACAATTTTATGTTTGCTTACCATTTTGACTATGTTCAGGGTTAAGTTTGCTTTATCATAGATGTCAGTTTTTTCGTGAACCGCAATATGTATCAATAGTAGGTACCTAGTAATAATTATCACACATACCATCACGCCTGTATTCCCCGAAGAGTTAGGCAGAGTCCCATGTAATAGGGGGCGAGCCTATTGCCATTCACCGGGCACAAATCCAGACTACAAGCTGCTACTGAGAATTTCATAGAAAAACTCAACAACACTTTGCTCGACCTGGGGATCGAACCCAAGACCTCTAGCGTAGCAGTCGCGATTGGGACCACTAGACCAACGAGGCATAATAATTATCAGTCCTTTAATAATCAAATTATCTCATGTTTTGGAGTATCAATCGTTATGGCCACCAATAAAATTTGATCCCCTACTAAATTCGAAGGCTTTCAGAAACGTAGGTCGACATATCTAAACATTGTTTCTACTTCGATACTATCGACATTAACGTCGCGAATATTAAATGAGGAACTGGATTTTACTTCACTAATAGTAAGACTACTCCAAGAAGTAACATGAAAAACGGTTTTTGCTAAGGAAAGTTTCCCCGCAATATCCCAGCTAAGCCGGATTTGCAACTCACTCCCTGCTTCTTCCTTTTCTTTTTAATTAAAACACTTTTATGGGCACTGGAGAGATTTTTAAAATGCAAGTTAATTGAAGTGATACGTGACTTTAGACCCGCTTTGTTACCGTGGATTAATTCAGGATTACATATTTCGCCATAAAAAATATCGTAAATAAGGATTAAGTTGTGCAAAATGTGGAATTATTTTTTCTTTTTTCCGTCTTGTGAATCCGATCGGGATTTTCCAGTGAGCTGGGTTGACCGAGATAAATGACTGTTTATTTTTGTTAATTTTACAAGATTTATGAGTAGGTACCTCAGCAAAGCAATTATTTTTGGCTCCACGTTTGATAGCAGCTATGTGGCTTATGCCATTGGTGTAACTGTACGAATGAATGAATAATTTATTATTTGTCATTTTCTGAACAAGGTAATTTTAAGCTAAGTATCCATTGTCTGCATGTTAATACTCGTATTTTTAATCTATTGATAACATGCTTAACATGATTACGGTTGTAATTATTAATTTAATTTGATTCCTGCTAAAATAATATGAAAGAACTGTCTACTTCTATACGTACACTGTAACCTATTAGGTACCGGTAGGTAAGTAAAAATGTAATGATGAAAGTGTCGTTGAGGTACCATAATTATAACATAACATAACATAACATACCATCACGCCTGTATTCCCCGAAGGGTTAGGCAGAGGTGCACTTAATGTACACCCACAGTTCGCCGGTATGTTTGGGTCCCATGTAATAGGGGGCGAGCCTATTGCCATTCACCGGGCACAAATCCAGACTCCGACATGCTACTGAGAATTTCATAGAAAAACTCAATAACACTTTGCTCGACCTGGGGATCGAACCCAAGACCTCTAGCGTAGCAGTCGCAATTGGGACCACTAGACCAACGAGGCAGTCGTACCATAATTATAAATAAATAAATTAACTGCTGCTACTTATTATGACATTACTCATCGAACGTGGATAAAGTCTAATACTTAGGTATTTAATTTAAAGGTTGCAAGCAACATTAAAAAAAAATCTTTAGTTCTTTTTTATCTTTCCTATTTTTCTCATCAGTCTTCCGTGACACCTTTTTAAAGGGTGCTCTAGTTGACACGACACATGTCTTGCAGGCTTTCGCGGGTTTTTCTTTAAACATACGAAAATATTACGAATGGAGAGGGTTACACGGGTTGAGTCGGGTTATGTATCCGATTAATCATAGAACATCAACCCTTATCCGCCGTGAGGACGTGCTTATAACTTTTTCTGCCGTGTCTATGTAAAGAGTTAAATTCGTTGCTTGTATTTTATTTGAAGTCCGAGGGAGACCAAATAATGAACGTTCTTTAAATAGGACGTTTATTATTGTTGTACGTATCATTGACAGGGATCAGCCATATGTTACGGCCCTTTGAAGATGGATTTAGAAGTTTGGATACATCTTAAAATAATGTATGTTGATAGTAAGTACCTATATTAATTTTTTAAATGATCACCATCACTTGAGAACATAATAATTTGTAGTAAACTTGGCAAACCTGCATATTTACATCCCAGATTGTGGCTACTAAAAAAAACTCTTTATTTAGCCACATCTTTGTCCCACTGCGGGGCAATTGACCTATTTTAGGATAATTTAAACTACCTCATTAGTCTAGTGGTCCTAAGCGCGACAGCTATGCTAGAGGCTTTGCGTTCGATTCCCAGGTCGAGTAGTGTTATTGGGTTTTCTATGAAATTCTCATTAGCAGCTCGGAGTTTGGATATATGCCCGCTGAATGGCAATAGGCTCGCCCCCTATTACATGGGACCTAAATATACCGGCAAACCGTTGGTGTACAGTAAGTACACCTCTGCCTAACCCTTCGGGGAACACAAGAGTGATAGTGTATTATGTTTAGGATAAACATACCTATACCTAAAATAAATAGACCAAAGACACCCATAATAAAAATTCATTTAACAAATAGGAAATCTATTCATTGTGCGGATATGAAAGCGAACCCACTTCAAAATACATTCACTGAAGCACAAATACATATCCCGATTCCAATTTAAAAAAAGATCACATTTCTTTTTTCATTACAAAACCAATTTATTTCCTACAAAGACGTATTCAATGGCCCTTTGTTATTTCACAGAATTGATTCGTGTTTTATTCGATTCGTGGATTCTATCACATTACGACGATAATACCTGCAATGGTTTGGCAGATGGGAACGTTAGCTGGTCCTCACTGGCTCGTAGCTCGTAACTCGGCCTGGATAGTTCCACAACGAGGTCCCACATTTGTTGAAATGGTAATGGGTTACGCTCGGTAGTTTGAGTACGTCTGGAAAATATATCGCCGATTTGGCTAGGTAAGATATTTTTAGTGCCCCGATCCTTTGTGTTTGAAGTCTTTTTTCGTTTATGTTCTGAAATAAAAATTGTGGGAGCAAGGAATGTTTGCACTGCATTCCGTTAAGTGTAATACACTCAACGTTTCTTCAATTTTCATTCTTAAACCTTACACTATTAGGTTTAATTTAGAAAATTATGTATGTATTCTCGAAAACGTCTATACTTAAATTGGTTGTTTGTACGGCAATATAAGCAGATACAACAAGGTCCACAATAGTGAAAACTATTTCAAAAGCTATTTAAAAGAATCTCAAACAGAATAGTTCACTGACAAATAAAGATAAAACATAACTTTCAACTCCCTCTAAACAGATAACTTGTAGCCAGACCTATCTCCAATCCAAAATCTGGTTTCCATCGACTTTATTAAGTAACGAAATAAGAATTTTTCGCACGTAGTACCAAAGTTGGGACAAGTAACAAATGAGACGTGGAAAAATCGTCCGAATATGTGATCTGAGTTGATTTTCCCCAAGAGCTTTCTTTCTTTCTATTCGTACTTCGTAACACATGTATGGTGCTTCGTATTAATGGGAACGATTTATCCTCTTTTGAAATATCACCTGAAATAATGATGTGGCCTAAGGGAATGGTTATTTGAGTGTTGTTTGATCTCGAATTTTATGTAGATAGGTACTTATTTCAATGTCAATTTGATATATGAGTATTGTTTGATATTTTAGAAGAGAAATGGACAATGGTATTTTGGGACATCCCTTTGCCCATTAAGTAAATCATTTAAAAAAATATTATCTCTATACGTTACCAATGCATATGAGAATATGATAGCTTTATGGGAGTACCTACCCTAGCATTAGGCTGGTGTGGTGGACTAAAGGTCAACCCTCTAATTTCGCGAGGAAACTCGTGCCCAAAAGGGAGATATTAAATATGTTATATGCGATTTTTTTCTACGTATTAAAGCAGACCATAAATTAATTGTGTGTACGGTCGCCAGGACATTAAGTTATAACAAAAAGTCGATTTTGAACTTAATCATCCACATGTTAAGGTTTAAAATCATTTGGAGCAATTTTTCAGTTTTGTGTAACCTGATGTGCTCGCGAATGTACTTCTATTATTCGCAAAATTTTCAAAAAGTTACATGTGTATCCAATACATTCTTACCTCTAGACTACCACTCTCTACAAGCAATTATCGGTATACTACCAAATTATTATACCAAAGTCCTATTGGTAGAGATCGTACCTACTTATCCATACCAGTGTATGTAATTGATAGGTTAGTTTAATATACCCTAGGGTTGTATCAATTTAATGGTAGCTGTAGGAGCCAACCGCGATCCTCCCTCGGGCTTCAAACAATATTTATAGCACCCTAGCGACTTTAATTCCGAGTTCGATTTTCTAATCGAAGTTTACAGTTACGAGTACTACCAACTTCAAGACTTACGTAAGCATGTGTGTGTTCTTATTAAAAGTGCAGGAAATGTGTTTAAAATTTAAACAATTAAAAAAATAAAAAAAAATAAAAAAACTGACACTACAATTACAATTTAAACTTTAAATTGTAATTGTAGTGTCAGTTTTTTTATTTTTTTTACATAGCTTCATACCATCACACCTGCAATCCCTGAAGAGTTAGGCAGAGAAGTACTTAATGTAAAAAAATATATTTTTGCCGTAATAATTATAATTAGGTATGATGTTTTCATTTCATTGTTTCTTTCTATTTTGTCGCTCTGTAGTTGAGATGGTTTATAATTGTATTCAACAACTCTCAGTTGGCTAGCGTGGTAAACTTTAAAATTAAAACTTTAACTATTTCAAAAAATAGTTTCGTCAATTTTTAATATCAGTATTTTCTTTCGTAATGGTAAGTTTAATCGGCTAAAATCTACTGAAAAAATATATAATTTCAGAAATCATTTTAAATTAGCTACGGAAAGTAGCATGAGAGTAAAATGTATATTTTATGACATCAAATTAACATACAAGGCTTGGTATTGCAGTGACGAGAGATTTTAATATATTTTTATGAAAGGCGTTTTGGCGCGAAACGGGAATGATTAATGGCCGACCCTTCACCCGGGATCCGCTTCCGTCCGAGCTAATTCCGGAAACTTTACGCTGAAACGCTCCATTTTTTTTATTAATTAAGCCTTCTCCGTTATATGAAACTGAGTAAAAACCGAGTAATATTTCCAAATTACTCTAATTAACTATATAAACGTCGAGTTTCCTTGAAAACCTAACTTCAGTTAAGCACTTTCCATTACCTTAAAATTTTAAAGTAGTCTTATCTTAATTCGTGTTTCTTTTTTCTTGGCAAGCATATCTCTTACTTACAAATTTACAAAAAGTCGGCATTCGCGACGGAAAGCATACATAAATAAGTGAATATGCAGTGTGGACGAAGAAAACGAGAATCTTGTAAAACCTCCTTAGCATACCTACTTTCTTTTCTTGAAATACTGAAAGAACAAATAACTTCTTCGCGAAAATAGCTGCTTGTACTAATATTAAAACAATAAATTGAAAGGTGAAATAGGTGTTCTAATTGAACACCTATTTTAACACATAAAAGTCGAACTAGGTATATAGTATAACTACTAGTAAAAAAAGAAAAATCTGCGCCACAAATAAATTGCCATCCTGGTAGGTAGATGGATTTGCCGAACGTTTATCTCTTATCAACCTGCAAACGTCCAGTGTTAAACATGGACCTTTTGTGCGGTTAAAATAGAAAGTAGACACCCTCGAATTGGTGAACACAGTTTTGTTATTATTAGAAGAAAGAAAGACACTGCAGCCAGAAAGAATAGACCGATTTCTTACCACGCGTTCCCATTATTATTTTTAAGGTTGTTAGAGGAGGGATGCCGTTCTACAATTCAAACAGCGCTATAACTTTCTCACCACTTTAAATGAACGAATTTGTTGTATGTACTATCTGTGTCTATTGTTTCAGTTCAAGCATCCATAGGTATATATAATAAATCTTCAAATATTCGAAGATACAGTTCGATTCAACTAAAATACTCATTGTTATTCATACCATGCTTATCGTAGTCCCATACAAGCGGTCGTCATGGTAACCAAATCATATTTATGTCGTTCTACATCATATATTCATAAACAAATTTCAATAGGTAGATACCTACAGTCCCGTACATAAATTTGTATCTACAAACAACGTAACAAATGGAATATCCGATTTATTCCCACCGAAATCGAATCTAACACCAAATTGGATTTTTAATTACGACAACGGATAAACAGAGATTTAATAATTTTGTATTGTAGATATGCAGGCATTGCACAAACATTGTTTGGTTTATGTTGAACAGAGTTGTTTTGTTTAGTCCTTTTACAAATCAATCAAGCGAGGGTTATTTATTACGTTATGTTCGTTTCACGGGTTGACTTTTCGTGGGATTTCTGACAACATTTATAAATATTTGGAGCTGAGAATTTATGAGTGCAAAAACAGTGACAAAGGTCTCATTCATTGATACAGTTGTTTATTCAATGTTTTTGTTTTCAAATTCAATGGTCGTAACGATGTTTGAATTTGAATTTAAAAGCGTAGGAAGAACTTACCGAATGTTTTACTATTTATTAGTAAAAATTTATTAGTTTCGTTCTTAAATTATTAGAGTTGATTGCGGCTTCACCCGCATAGTTTCCTGGTTATCATGCGAAATAATAAAGCTCATACTATTCAGGGATAATAATAAATGGTAAAATAATTATTTAAATCGTTTCAGTAGTTTCAGAGATTATCGACTTCAAACAAACCTTTGCTCTTTACAATATTACTATAGATATAGTTAAGATATTCTGGCTGGCTTCACGTTTTTCAAGGTATGCAATAATGTAGGATATAGTAAGACAGTGTTCAACAGAGTAAATTGCAAAAGGAATGTACTTTTCTTATGTACTCGAGTAGGTACTGTTTTTTACATTTTGTATCATGCGGCGTCTAGACACTGCCACCACGCCGCGGCGTCGCGTCGTTTAGCTCCTCAACGCAGTTTCAACAAAATTAATATTTCTTTCACACAAAGCCGCTGGCGAACTGATAAATGAGCTGTTTATCAAACATCTCCTTCCGAGTAATCATGAGATCTGTGCATAATGGCCCACTGCCGCTACCCAGCTGCCGTTTTGCTGTGAAATCATCTAAATTGTATCCCACGGGCACAAATCTCATCTTGAACAGAACTGGATCTTTCGAATTTCAATAAGGATAAAACGCGTTTAATAGCCTTACCTGGACTGCGCGTAATTGAATAATGTCCGTTGTCTACACTTTAAATGGTTGGATATTAATCTGTAGCAACCCTATTTTATGCACTGCTGATAGGCAAATTAGCATTGTAGTTTGAAATAATTATAGGGTATAAAAAATTAGGCTGCTTACATACATGAGTTTAAAATATTTTTCTGCTTTTATTCCTTTATTTCATTTTCATATTCACAGTGACCAGTTTATAAGAGAACTGTGAATGTGTGAAAACGACCCTTAGGTGTTATGTCGAACGCCAGATGGTCACCAAGAATTAACTTTAACGATTTAGTCCTAAATGTTCCTTAAGAAGTTTTGTTGTAAATATGCGTTACAGTTTCTCGGTAACTAAGCAAGTTCACACATTTTAACGATCGTATTTCAGCTATTGTGGTAATTATTTTATACAGAAACCTTTATGTGTTTCTATGGGAGAAATTTGTTGTTACATATAAAAGTATTGCCATCTAATTTTACCATGTTAAGTCACAGAATTACGAACCTAATAGATAAATCAATTGTTCTCTGGTGCCGCCGCCGGAATACTTATGTGATTTACTGTATACAATTAAAAGTATTTACTTATTAATAAAAAAAAGGCGATTTAGCTATAATCCCAATATTTTAGAAAGTAGGTACTGGGTGATACTTAAAGAAAAATACTCATATTTTATTATTTTCATAGAAAAATCTTGCTGTATAATTATACATATTTTTTCTTGCCATCAAAATAATAATATTGTTGCCGCCGCCACTGTAAAAATAAAAGAAATCCTCTTTCCAGTTCCAATCAAATCAGAGCAAGATATTACAAGTTTCTTTCTTTTCTTGCATTGCCGTAATACTCGTTGAAAAGTAAATAATGTCTGCTAGTTATGATAATGTTTGCGCGGAAAGAAGGAGATCGGTCCGGGAAATGAACGCCATTCTTCAGTCGGTCGCCACGTTGATTGGTGCCTGGAGTTTCCCTTCGACTATAAAGGTATTTAATGTGAAAAATTTATTATTAATCTTACTAGATTTGTAGCAGAAATAACCGATTATTTTAAGCCAATGTGTACACGCAAAAAAATGTAGTCATACTTAACTGCCACGTTTTATTCGGAGGAGTCATAAAGGGCTTTTAATAATGATAATTACATGCGTAGGTAGAGGGACTAAAACGAATCAATAATAGTATATAATAATGCCACATTTATGTAAGTTCTATCAACTCCGATAATCCTAAAATTAAAAATTTTGCGACAAAAGCTAAAATTCACCAGAATTTTACGATACGTCTTAAAATTCAGAACCGGTTTTAAAAACTAAAGTTTTACTCTAGAAGGCATCATAAAAGTCACCGTTGCACACAGGTGCAGCAAATATCAACGGTAAAGTACGCGTTGTCGACGCCACGACAGCATTGGAAATGTTAATATTCTTATAAAAAAAACCAGACGCGGAAAAGCGCAGATAAATGCGGTTTTGGCACCCACTTGTGCCCGGTATTATCTACGGTCGAAATCACATGTAATAGACGATTTGCTTGTGAAAAAAAGGCACTAGAGAGAGTGAGTAAAATAAAAAAAAGCACTAGGGAAGTCGATAAGACCACTGTGAGCCCTCGTTATCTTGGGTCATAAATTACCCCAACACCCTCGGGGGTTCAGGTAGGTGCCTCCCAAGCAGGATCCTTCGAAACGCTATGAGGATTCCGGGAAATGAAGTGACTACGTGATCCAATTGCGATTTTAGGTGCATTCGATTTATGTATGTTTTTAGTAGTCACGCGACATACTTGAGACATTGATAGGTCATTTTGTTTGACGATTTTTTAATAGAACAGTAACGTGAATGAAACGCTCTAGCACGAACAAATGCGAATCGATACCAGTGGCACGATTGGCGAACATTTAAAAGCTCGAAGTAGTTAAAATCGAGTAATCAGCGATTCAATTTTGTGCCAGTCGATTCCAGAGTTAAAATGGTAATAGAGTTGGGTTTTATAGGACGTATCCTCGTTGTCAAATGTCAAATTAAGACTATTTCAATTTATACTGCAGCTTCGATACCGCAAATTAAAGTCTGAAACGATAAAATAGTGATTAAATTAGTATCGATTCCTTTAGTCAGCAAAAGTGAAGAGTAACTACGTGTTGTGTAGTATCTATCAGATATTTGAACCACCAACCCGTTAGGTCCCATATCATACAGAGCAAGGTGAAAATGCACTTTGCTCGAACAGGGTATCAAACTCAGGATTTCATGCCCAGCAAAAGTCTGCTCTTGCAACCACTACACTAACTCATTGCCATTAAAAATATCATTTTCTTTCGGCATAAAAAGTTTAAATTGAATATTGTACACCTACATCAAGTTTTTCGAACCAACTCGTGTCAACATTTAAATCTAAATTTTCACAGCACGAAACAATGTGCGGAAGTGGGATAACGATTAAAGTTAGACAATAAATCCAACAGTTTCGACGTTCGCTCGCAACCACATCTGACAGGCTAATACATATTGATACAATATTGGTGGAAGCATTCTAAACACTTTCTGTTTCAACACTTTCAAAACTCTTCTCGTGACTCCTAATTTTTGGAAGGTAAGGTATATTTTCAATTGGCCATAGGCACGTCTGGCTATAGCAGTAAGTTTGTTTAGTTTGAGTTTTGACAAATATCTGCAGGTGACGGGTGCGCGGTTTCCCGGCACGGATGCGTTTGACATATTGCTTTGATGGCGGCTTTTGTACATATACTGACGTCATAAATTGTAGGCTATCTATAAAGATAGAGGTCAGCTATTTGTATCAGGGATCTTTTGTGAAGGCAAGCAAATTTGAAGAGGACCCTTATTGATAAGTAAAGTTTTGGGTTGAACCCCTGAGCACGAAAAAACTACATATGGCGAGCCGTAAAATATTGAAGACATACATTAGACTTCTACTTGTAAAAAACTGTAGCAAATTTAAACTTCAACATCAACGAAGATTTTAAAAGATTTTTTCTACATTGCAGTGCTAATGAACAAATTTATCGCGAAAATTACTATCCATATATAAATCACATATTTTTACTCAATAGTCATAGACATTGAGTATTGAGTAAAAACATTTTCGCAGCTAATTCATTATTCAAAGGAGATTTTCGCTGACTTTTCTCTATAAGACAAACACAGTTTTACAGATTTTATAAACTTCGTTCAAAAAATTTGTTGCTAAAAATCTCAGACAGAAATAAAAAAAAAGGGCTTACAGATAGTATTCCCCGTCTCCGTCAATTCAGACAGTCATTAACATTAATAAGCCAATTACTGAAATGAGTGAAGCAAAAATTCCTCCCTTTACGGGAAGTAAAGGGAGGAATTTTTGCTTCCCTGGGAGGGTCGCTTGGTAGGACACCATTTATTTTTACACGCTTAATGAGAACTGACAATCGCTTCAAAGGAATTTCTGACATCGATCTAATTTCGCAATTAAGCAAAGAGTCTAAAATAATAAGAATTGTATTTTTTTTTCATGTAAATTTTGTTGAAAGTTCTTTTTCATATTAGAAAATGCTTTTAGCTAATCGAAATACATACCCACTCAAGAGAGAAGCGCTTTGTCTTTTTCAGCTGGTTATAAGATAGATTGAGTTGAGATCCGGCAAATTCATTAAGAAAGTTCAAACAAATCTATATATCTATACCTAATAATATTTTAAAAAGGGTAAAGTTTGTGAGTTTGTGAGGTTGTAGGAGGTAATATCTGGATCTAGTAAACTGATTTTGAAAATTCTTTCACCTATAGAAAGCTACATTATTCCTGAGTGACATAGGCTATATTTAATTCAGTAAAATGAAAAGAAACGTACTTATAGTCCAAAGCCGCGGCCGGATAGCTAATTCTTCTATAATTTGAGTGAATAAGTAGTGGCTAACTTTTGGCCCCCGCAACGATCTCGTAGATGAAAAGAAAGAATTAATTATAAACAGTGATACCTTATCTTTCTATAGGTCAGCATACAACAGAGAGGTCAAGCTATATCATCAGGATATATTCAAATGATTGAAATAAAATGTGTCCCAATATTTAAGTTGGATAATATGCTTTTTTTATCCAATTTCGTCCCACTGCTGGACGTCTTTCCCCCTTTATATGCTTTACAATAACAAAATTAAAATCTATTCAGTAGTTTATGCGCCAATCCCAAATTGGCAAGAATTTAGAAAAATACTTTTTTGGATTCGGTCACTTGTCGTTTATATACTAACGCATTTGGCTTTCATCTTCAAAGCAATTTAGTTTTTTTAGATTTTTCTCCTCCAGTCGGGCTTTTTCTACGTAGTCGGGTATTGATTTATTTATAAATTGCATGTGTTATTATATTTTTATTATATATAAGACGCTTAGTAATCCACTTAGTCCTAGAATGCGAGGGGTTGGACTATAATAGGTCTATATTGGTCTACAACGTGATTTAAACTCTTAAGCAGAAAATCTCTATAACACTGAATTCTTGAAGATTTCTTCTTCTCTTCCTTTCTCTATCACTACTCTTTTTATAGTTATCGCAACGAAAGACATAAATAAAAAATCAGAGAATAAATATACCAACAAGAATAATACGAACAATGCCACCAGTGTTTGCCAATAATCCAATCTTCCCACAATATTCCAAGGAAAAAGCAATAAATAATTTGTCACAAAAATTGCCCGGATAGTCCTTACGAGGCAACGTGTGACAAAGGTCGAAAATGATTGGATCGCCGCACTGATCAAATTAGGAATGTCTTACATTTTCCGTTTCCCTGCGTATGTTATATTATTATATCGGATATTACGGTAATTTTGGGTAAGACAATTAGTTATGGTGGAAAATATGGAATCTTACCCATACAACAAAAAATCATGGACACAATTGTTGTTGAGGTTCGAGAAAACGTCTGTATTGTTTTATTTTTTCAATCATGTTTCGTTATATTACATTTTCAATTTCGTACCACGGGTGATCTTAAAAGGATAAATTAAAAAATCTTCAGATATCTATATTTGATATATATTTTTTTAGAATTTATAGCAGTTTAGCATCCTTAGTAATTTAAAAAACAGTAATTTCAATCAATGTTAACTCTGAAACTGCTGTGAAACAAAATAAGGTATTATAAATAGATCTGCAATACTTAACCAACCAAAATAATAACCCTTTGAAATACACAACATTGGCTCTAATCATAAAGCAACTTCACTGCCTGTAATCAGAGTCAGAAAGGGCTTTAAAACGCATAAAATAAATACGTTATCGGCGAGTTTAAGTCTTAAATAATTAAAGACACAAAATAAAGCTATTATTAATTCAAGGTAGCGTGCATACGTCCTACTAGACGTACCAAGTTTCCGTACCCTCAATTTTAGTGCCGTGTAATATATGGGCCGTAAAACACACTTATCACAACGCACACAAATGCGTCCATAAAATCTGTACTATTACACTGATATCATTAAAGTTATATGCACGGAAGTTTGTATATACGTGTTGCAAGAAAACTGTCTAGAAATATTTATAAAAGCACTACGTATAGAAGCTTTACTAAGTAGTTATTTTATTCAAAATAAATACGACATTGTTCATTGAAGGAATATTTAAAAAAGCATTTTTATTTTATCCTTACAGTCAAAAAAGGTTGAGTATTATAAGTACTTCCTAACAATGTTTACATACTATTATAATTTTAAGCTTATAAAAAAACTTTCGAATGCATCGCTAATAAATTAACAAGATTTATCATCTCATTTTAATAACAAGGAAAACGTATTAGGTACATTGGTTAAAGTATTTTTAATTGCATGAATAACCCAACCAGTTTTCGAAACAAGTCGAAACACTAAAAGTGCCTAGGTAAAAATATCATAAGTGAACCCGCCAGGCAAAGTTAGTGAGATAATAAACTCCTATTATAAAGAGCGTCTTCGACTAATTTACGACGCGGTCCACGGAGCCCCACCCTCACTAATCCATACTTATTAAGGATAATGGGGAACCAATGAACAACTTTTCGTCCTTTATCTGAAGTCATAAATATCGACTATCACGCGTCGCCGGTAGCCAGAGGTGTCGAAAGTGCAATTTAATGGTCCTTTTATTACATTTTAGAGTATTAATTTCATTGTAATTTACAGCAAAATGGCTAAGTTAGTTTTTGCGAAACGTATGCAGTTGCAATTTGCGGGAGTTTTGAATCCGTAAACTTTACATAATGAGCATTGGAATTGCCAAAGGTCTCGAGTTTGAATACCACAGCACCTCGGACTTCTCGAAATCATGTGAAGGAAAACATCATGAGGAGACCTGCATGACTTAGAGATTTTCTCTCTGAAAGGTCTGCCAACCCTCGGTAGGCAAGCGTGGCCTAATTACTCTCAATCTGAGAGGGAACTATGCCCAACGGTTGGACAGTTAATGGGTTAATGATGAACTCGTTATAAAAAATATCGCAAACGAATTTACAAGATCTCGTATTTATACTGGGAAATAATATGTTAATAGATTATTGATACTGCTACTTTTTACACGCATATTATTGTTTAAAAGAAACAAGGGGAGTATAAAAGTGTCAGGTTAAATAAATTGGTAATGTTTGTGTAATGCGTTTTAGTTTGAAGCTCTTAGTTTTGGTGTAACTTTTGTTTGATATTATCACAGTACAATTTATTGCTACCGATTCGCCCGACCGTGTTGGTGTCTCTTTATTATCCAGAAACCCGTTGGCTTTATAGCATAATTACCATATTAATCACACTGGCTCATATAATTCAATCTTGTCACATTACAAAACCTAGTATACGAGTTTTTATGAGTAGAGTACCTTATTTACACAGAGAAGGCGTGCTTCTACTACTGATAATCAGTTCTGTATATCTTATAAAACTTCAAGGGATCGAAAATGAAGAAACATCGATTTCATCTAATCTTAAGATAATGGGAGCAATCTTATCAGAAGAAATAAGAAAATGGTCCTAATCTTTTCCGGAACACTGAGGCCAGCCAAGATTACTTCAGTATTAGGTAAAGTACCTCAATGGCAGTATCCCCTAGGACCGTTAAGGCAATCTGTAAGTGAAGACCATGTTCGACCTCCAATAGCAATCCACTTCGTCTTAGTACAGCTTTAGTCTTGGTCATTACACTAAGGAGACCGTGGCTGTAACTACATAAAATATGTATAGTGCTTCCAGAATTTAATACAAGTTTGTTCGGCAATTGTCAACCTTATCGTTTTAAAAAAAGAGAGTAAATAAATAAGGATAATATAAGTGACACGCGCAACATTAGTTAGGATTTGATCAAACATCTTCAAGTGTCAAAAATATATTCATTAGGAAACAAGCCATAGGTCTTATCATCGTGATTAACGGACACAAATTACACCCAGAGTTGAGAATTCTTTAAATAACAGGAATCAACATCTTTTATTTTAAAAGAGAGTCCATGGAGTACCTTGCCAGATTCTTCTCTACAGGATCAACTTTTTGGAACCGTGCAACTAGAATCAATAACGTTTCCTAAATGCTTGTAGAAGCTTTGAACTTTAATATTTTGTCACGGCACGTTAAAGTAGGTACGCATTCTCCTAGTAACAGCATGAAAAAATCAATACATAATTGATCATAATACGGAAGCGTTTATACTATAGGTTCTTTTAATTATGATTAAAAGATCAAAAATCAACTTTGTAAACTGATAGGTACAAAATCAGCTCGATAATGTGATTCGATGGAAATAAAAAGGTTTGTTATTATATTCCGAGTCTAATCCGCTCAACTATCCATCTAGAACATCATAAGCGAAAACAACGTCATAACACATAGGATGAATGTCCGACAATCTTTCACCGTATTCAGGCAGATATGAGGTTGCGTCGCTACGGGGATACACGAGACATATTGTCACTCCGTCGCCCCGGGAGGATTGGGCGGCTAATAGCGAAATAGTGTCGCCCCGAAGCTTGTCACTTTTCATTTGCAACGCTAATGGAATATTTATAACTGGCTTATTATACTGATGTTTAGTATAATGTACGTTTTAGATAACATTGTTATTATCTTGAATATTAGAAGCTGGATTATTTTAATATGATTTGGTTGGTTATTTCTAAAATTTCTCTATACTAAATTACCGTATGAGCTGGCTTGAATTATAAACTTTTCAATACAAATTCTATTTCTGAATGATTTTACGGAGTAACGAGCAACTTTGACCCATGAAAATTTCGACGTCATTGATGTCATTTTTGCAATTTTACAGCCAATCATTAAACGTGAAATTTAAACGTAATATCGTCGTTGTCAAACCAATACTCTACTCTACTATGTCCGCTTTTTGGAGATTTCGATATTTTGACTAGATTTCAATTAGATATTTGTATAAAAGGACTGCTTTTTGACTCTAAGCATGATACGGTGTAATGTTGTCGTTAAAAATGGTATGCTTCAGCTATACATCATATTTTACAGGAAAACATTTTTATTCAATATCTCAAAGTTATACTTTTTGCACATAGCAAATATTGATTTCACAACGACGATATGCCACTTTACCGTGACTCCCATAACTAATTATTAACAGCTAATTAATATCTTCCACCGTACACACGGACGCATAGAGACCGCCAATTTGCGGGCACAGCACATAACGTTTTATTTGATGCGAACAAGGGTTAGTATTTATTATTGTTTACGTAGCGCGATGGCCTCCGGGCACAATTCCGTTGAGTTATGGCCTGGTCACCCCGTGCGACCGAGCGCAGGTGCCCCACCCGCAGAAGGTCTCAATTTATTGCTAATTTTATTTGTATGGCGGTTCCTGTAAATTTTATTGTTTTTGTTCCTAAATATTCCGGTATGGACATCGGTACTTACCCAATTTTATCGCGGCAGTTTATCCCGATACTTTCGATCCATCAAAATATGAAATATTCCCTTTTTTCCTCAATATTGTGAGAGTTTTCGAATATTCCGGTAATGCAAATGCAAAATGACGAAGAAATTGACGCTATGTCGTTTAAGGTCCCATAAGACGCACTCTTGTGGGCGGGAGAAATATTACTCCGGACTTGAGAGCAGTCGTTAGCAATTTTGATAAATTTATAGGTGTAAATTTTAACATGGTTTACGTACTCGCAAACGGCGCGTGTGTATACAAAAGAATTATATTATGGATATGGACAAGTAATGGAAGTATCATAGCGTTATGTACTTTCTGAGTACTTCTATGAAAAAAAAACCGCGAGAATGTACGTATAAAGATAAAGATACGTATAGATTTAGTTGATGTAGATACGGATCCGGGGCCTGTTAAGAATTAACTACAATTAGGAAAATTACAGTTAATTGATATCAAAATAGAATGCATCAAAAATTATTTAGTACCAATTTAATTACATATTTATAGCTTCTCCCGTACAGATTAGCCGCACATAAAGAAAAACTCACATATATGCTACATTATTAACATAACCAATAACCATCAACACTAACGTTGCCGAGATAACAGCGGCGTCTTTACAAACATCCGCACATTATCCCAAGTCATTTGCAAAACTCCTTTCTCCCAGTTCCCTGAGACTACCCCAAAAACACAACTCACCTGAATCCCAACACAAATAAAAGTAGTATCCATTAAAACTACCAAAGAACGATTTTTCTCACAGACGTTATTCGAATGAAATTCGTTATTGGAAATACGCTAGAGAGCTATTAAAAGTACGATATTTCGTTTCATGCTCTCTCTAATTAATTTCCGTCTTGCTTTTGTTTTTGTCTTGCTCCAAGCTTTAACATTATTGTTACTATCAGGTAATTTATACACGAGCCTAATGAAAATGTATTACCGCTATTTATCAAACGAAGTGCTGGTAGACTTTGGGAACGTTATACCGATGGGAAAAGGTCTCATTTCATTTTGCTGACAAAAGGAAAGTATTTTTTCTTTGCCGAAGGATTTGGGTCATTGGTTATTTCTATTGGGAAAAGATTCAGGTGGACATGGAACTTATGTATTGTTGCCGAAATAAGTTATTTTTGTTATGCATGAGTTGTTTGTTTCAATAAAACTATTGTATTTCATTTCACAAGAATACATCTTGGGTAGATTGGGAACTATTGACGTCAATGTTTACCTACAATTCCCATCTTTAATAATATACAGTCGCTCGAACTTATTAATGGTATCGTTATAACACACAAACACAGGTAAAGCAAGAGATATTACTCTAATAACACCTACAGTGGCTGCATGCTTAAGCAGAGGTCATAAACACAAAAGCCGCGCTTATAGAAGGCATTATTAACCCGACTTACTCTAAGAGAAGACATGTTTGCGGGGATTATTACAAGTCTAGCAATAAAGGGGCGAAACGACACCTGGTAAATATTAAAAGGGGAAGAAATAAAGTGAGTGTTATGTTTGTCACCAAACGTGACCGTGGCTTTATGAATTTCTTTATAACCCCACCTTAAGGTGTCAACAGACAAGTAACTTTATCCAAGTTTATTTGATATTATACACCTGATGCATTCAACTTGATTAAGGATAATAAGAAAATAATAATAATAATTATAATAGTGCAGTGAAAGCTAATGATTTAACCATTGGACTGCCAAGTCAAAAACTGCCGTGTTCGAATTTAAGGCACTCAACTCTGACTTTTCGAATTTATGTGCGTGTTCATATAAAAAAAAATACTAGCAATATGGGTCACACATTACTAGTAATCTTGTTAACCCCTCGTGCTAAATGCTTGTGTTACGAGTGGGTTCACGTCAGTAGTGCCATGGGTGGGTTTCAAACTAGCAACCACATGATCGCAAGTCCGACGCCCAAGCCATTGGGCTACTGCCGCTTAATTAATAAAATTATAATTAACATAACATACCATCACGCCTGTATTCCCCGAAGGGTTAGGCAGAGGTGTACTTATGTACACCCACAGTTCGCCGGTATGTTTAGGTCCCATGTAATAGGGGGCGAGCCTATTGCCATTCACCGGGCACAAATCCAGACTCCGAGCTGCTACTGAGAATTTCATAGAAAAACCCAATAACACTTTGCTCGACCTGGGGATCGAACCCAAGACCTCTAGCGTAGCAGTCGCGATTGGGACCACTAGACTAACGAGGCAAAATTTATAATTATCATACGCTTAAACGGGAAAGAACAACAAAGTTAGGAAGCCCTCATGCCTGATAGATTTTCTTGACGGCATGTGAACTCTGCCAATCCTTATTAAGTGTGGTGGACTACAGCCTATTCCTAGAGACGATGTAAGTAACGGGTTGATGATGAAGTAAATTAATGATGACAAACAATCTGATTCTCTAAACAGTCAGGTTTTATTTGGGTAGAAGGAGCCAAATTAATGAAGTTCATTTATAACGTCCTACCAAGGGTAAAAGCTTTTGTGAGATATGAAGGAGAATAATAAAGTATAAAAACCTACGTAGTGTAAGATAAAAAACTCTTACCGCTTCTTCTTAAACAAAATACAACGTCAAAATTTCACCTAAACGTTGCCAATCTCGAAAAATGACGAACAATTTCATAATTATTTCAATTTTGATCTCAGGATTCATTGCGAGCTCCACTTTTCTGTGTAAATTCCCTGAATCCCAAGTAAGGTGAACGAGACGATTACAGCTCACTTCCGAGACCTCAGCAGGATTAGATTGAAATTGAATGGTCTTCCAGAAAATGAGAAATGAAATAGAAAAAGGCACGTACCTTCATAATGAGTGTGAAAGTGCTTTTGAAGAACTATTTTCAGGGAATGACGGAGATTAAGAAAATAAAAACTCCTCAGAGTTTTATAAAGTAAATGAAAGATGTCGACTCGCAAAAGCTGTATTTTTTTTAATAAAAAGAAGTGATTGCGCACTTTGAGAATTTATTTTTCTTTAAGTCGTTCATTAGAACTTTACGTACGATGAAACTGGCAACACTAATGGAAACTAATTACGAATACTTTGAGTTAAAATTACCTAATAGACATAAAATCTTCGACCGTTGACAGAAAGTAGATGAATGGTTTGTAGATATTCTCATCGTAATCAAAACATCAGCTCCCTAAATTTTTATAACTAGAGTCCATTCAATAAACATCCTTAGCATCTTTTTAATAAAACGCATTATGGTCGAAACACAATATGGTGAGCAAAAAATATTTTAATTCTTCTTTCGTATAACCATGTAGAAACTAGGATAACTTTAATCTTGCGACCAAAAATGTAGTATCAATTTGGACAATCATGTTGTCGTCCTAATTATACAACTTTCATATAATTCATTAATCATAACTTTTATTATGATGATACTGGAGAGATCTGAGCGATTGAGAGAGAGGGATGCTGCTCTACTGATGAATAGCGCCATCCCTTTCTAACAACCTAAACTTAGTCGCGATAGCATTTTTTTTAAAAAAAAGCTTGCCAGCAGTGTGGGACGCACATTACTAGTATTCTTGGTAACCCCTCGTCGAAAGCTAAGTGCTTGCATTACGAGTGTGTTCACGTCGGTAGTGGAACGAGTGGGTTTCGAACCGGCAACCACATGGTCGTAAGTCCGATGCCCTAGCCATTAGGCTACCGCGCCGTTTCAACATGTTATGGTGAAGCATATGTGGATTTCTTATTTATGGTGGAAAATAACAAAACAAATCTGTTACCATATAGCGTCAGCATCAATCTCAAATCCTCTTAACCCAAAACACCAAAGACCATGGGAAACAAACACAGTACTTGCATAATACGCGCGCTCTCCGTAACACGTCATAAACTGGAAATTGCCTTCCTAGTTGAATTCATCCGACGGGGACTGGGGCTCCTACCCTAATAACATTGCAGTTTCCTGGAAAATTTTAGTGTTGTGTGGACCAGCGGGGCGGAATGAAGGCGGGCGCTCGTTTCCGCGACTTACACCCTACTACGACAATCCAAAACCGGTTCTTTTACCTTCTTCCGAAAACATTGCGTAGAATGTTCATCAGAGTTTCAAGGAGTTTCGTACAAAATGTGCAATGGACATGAAAGCAAATTTAAATATCAAGTTTTGGCAGTCGGTAAATGAACGGAATGCTCTTTCCGTGATAGAGGAGCAGTTTATCCGGCGGACTAACAAAGCTAAGCATGAAAATGGTTAAAATATAAAGTAGATACACCTTGGTAATTGTGTTTTTGGAGATTTCTAGGCTTTAGTGGACTTTACTATTCTAACAACACTTCGTGGATAAGCCAGTTCCATGTCGTTGGAAGCTCAATAAATTTGATGATAATTATGTAATATGGAGAGAACTTTATTGATTTAATTAAACATAATATAATATACCATCACGCCTGTATACCCCGAAGGGTTAGGCAGAGGCGTACTAATGTGCACCCACACTTCAGTATGTTTAGGTCCCATGTAATAGGGGACAATCCTCTTGCCATTAACCGAGCACAAATCCAGACTTGGAGTCTGGATTTGTGCTCGGTTAATGCTGCTACTGAGAATTTCATAGAAAAACCCAATAACACTTTGCTAGACATGGAGATCGCGCTTAGGACCACTAGACTAATGAGGCAGTCTAATAGTCTAGTTATATTATTTATTTTCATAAACTTAAATAATGAAAATGGAATGTGGGTGTACATTAGTACACTTCTGCCTAATCCTTCGGGGAATACAGGCGTGATGATATGTATGTATGTTATGTTACTTAATAAAAGCCATACTCAAAACAAAGGAGCCACTAACTGACTTCAAGTCTTCATAAAGTCAAAGGCACGAGTTCAAGTGCCCTGCAGGGCGCCAGCGGCGACACGACACAAGGAACCCCGCAGTTCCCGGATTAACTATACTTCACTAACGAATTAATTATAACAAACAGCTGCTTCTTTATATGACGGTAAATCAACTTACAAATACAGCAAGCCGAGAAGGTAAGGTATAACTTATGTCATCACATCATTAAGTGGTTATCACTTAATAGCCAAGCGTATATCAAAGGAATACTTTAGCAGCTCTACAAAATTTACCACAACTACCACAACGTGTTATCGCGATAATTTTTAGGTTGAGAGAAAGGGATGGTGCTATTTATATCGTGTGGCTTTTCCTGGCTGGGCCACCATCACCGATTTTAATTCTGATTGAACAGACAATTAGTCGTTAATTAGTCGAAATTAGTCGCCAAATTACAGAATTGGTCGGTCTGTGGTTCAAAAGTTATAAGGGTAGTTTGGCGCCCTTTCTGGCTGGGCCACAAGACTATCCTTATAACTTTTGAACCACAGACCGACCAATTCTGTTATTTGGCGACTAATTTCGAATAATTAACGACTAATTCTGGGCGCAAACAGATCTCCGCTACATGCTTTGGTCGAGATACAGTGGGGGCCCAGCCAGGAAAAGTCCTTTCTGGCTGGGCCCCCAAACTACCCTTATAACTTTTGAACCACAGACCGACCAATTCTGTAATTTGGCTATTAATTTCGACTAATTAACGACTCATTCTGGGCGCATACAGATCTCCGCTAGATGCTTTGGTCGAGATACAGTGGGGAACGACTAATTCTCCGTCCAATCAGAATGAAAATCGGTGATGGTGGCCCAGCCAGGAAAAGCCACACATTTATATCAACTATAATTTATGGTGCGTCACCTTAAACGAATACATAAAAAATCCGTATCAGCACGTAATATCAACTTCTTAAAATCTCAACCAGACGAGCTGTGGGAGGGTAGTACTTCCCCGGCCGTGCCGACACATGCCAGCAAGACCTTACTAATTACCTTTTAAATAATAAAATGAGTAAGGGAAAATATACCTTTTATTAACCGTCACCGCCAGATTGGCATCAGATATTGGAGACGACACACAAGTGTATTGGTGAAAATATTCTGCGAGCTAAGGATGTCCTAGAGGACTTGGATCCAAGATACTTGATACTTAATGTAAAGACAAGTTTTCACTTATTTATTTTGCCATTACACATTCTCGGATCTGCAATCATGATTATGTCAGCAATTCACCAAGAATATTAAATTTGATACCTAGAAACGAGAGTCAATCCTCCGCCAAATCTAGCACCCGTATCAAGCCTACCTTAATGAACATTTAAACATACCATCACGCCTGTATTCCCCGAAGGGTTATGCAGAGGTGCACTAATGTACACTCCATTTTGCCGGTATGTTTAGGTCCCATGGAATAGGGGGCGAAATTCACCGGCACAAATCCAGACTCCGAGCTACTACTGGGAATTTCATAGAAGAACCCAATAATACTTTGGTCGATCAGGGGATCGAACCCAGGACCTCTAGCGTAGCAGACGCGCTTGGGACCACTAGACTAATGAGGCAGTCCTGTAATGAACTGGAAACGATCAAAACCTTCTGTTGTCTAAAAAGTCTAGTTGGCTTTGTGACAATGATGACCAAATTGAGGGTAAATCTAATGAATAAGGTTCAACATTCCGCCCACCCAGTTTCGACTCCCACAAAAATCCATGTAGAGCATAAGAAAAATTAAATTATACGTTCTAAAAAGTAACGACTCCCATTGAATACGGACGCATTCAATACTATCTACATTATAATATCGCATAACTTTGACGTGAACAAAACCATGGACTTTTCCATAAATTCTGTAAACTTTTTTAATACAAGACCGAACAATAACATAAAATAGATTCAGACGGACAGTTCGGCCGTCCGATTTCATCGGCGCACATATAATTCAGTTAACCAATGAACCACATGCGGTGCACACGAACCACGAACACACTGGATTGAATTGGGATCAGGAAACGTATACAATGTCCGTGTAAACTCCCGCAGAGCTATAGAAATTGTTACAGTGAAAAAAATTTGACAGGCGGACTCACAAAATTGAAAAAATAACGCACGTACCATATGTAGACAGTTTCCGCTCAATATATTTCTGATATTGTTTGGAATCGAGCTCTACACATCGATGCTAACCTGTAAACTTTCCTATGACTATAGATTCTGTCACTATGTTCAAATATGCAAACAAAAACCAATTGAACACTTATCTGAACCATCTGTTGAAAGGTACGAAAAGCAATAACACTTCTTTTTTATCTCAAAAAATTCCAATTAAGTTCCAAAGACTAATTTCTAAATCTCCATCGCGATAACTAATCGATTTAGCGATAAAATAAGATACTGTTAGCGCAGGCGTACATCTACATAATCGATATCCGATTAAGTATCGATTAGGATCTAGCGAAACTAACACTGCGATTATCATCTTTAGAGCTCCGAGGACCGGTATCAACCCACTTATACATGCACATTACGGCATCTGACCCAATGATCATGTTGAATTAAAATTCAAATAGAAGACAAGATCTATAAAACTAGAACATTAAATAGAGAACAGCCGCGCCGACATGTCAGTGTTCGTACCACGTACATAAAGCCATTTTGTTGTGCATTTTACGACATTGAAGCGGGCTCTCGTCTCAACACAAGACTTCTAGACCATGCAGACATGTTACAAGTTCGAACATCTATGGCGGGACACATGACTGCGTACTGCAGCTTGCAAACGACTCAGCAAATTGTTGTTTCATGTTTCGTTTTCGCAGTGAACACGGCTTTACGGCGGGAATCGGTGAATTTCCCTCGAGTGCAGTAAAAACCTCTCTGTCAGACGACACTCCATCGGCAGTTCGGTTCAGGGTTGATACCTTGCGTCAAATATCCACAAATCCGACGCTCCAATAACTTTTGTGCTTTATGAGAAGGGACCGGACTGAAGCAACAGTGCCGGTTCCAATAGTATTCGCTTCGGTTTTCCCTTACGTAAAGGGAAGTTCAGTGAAATGATCTCATTCCGAAATATTCTCATTACTTGGGCGGAATCTTTTTTACTTTACGGCGAAATGCTCCCCTTTTCTTGTTCAGTCGAGTACAAAGTTTTCCCGGCCCTCTCATCGGCTGCGAAAGAAAATGACTAATAAGAAAGGCAAATGATAGCAATCGGGCCGCGCTTCTCGATCTTAATTAAACGGAAGATGAAAACTTATATCAAATGAAACTTCGGTGTCAGTATGTATTTATTTATTTATTAGGTTAACCAACGGTTATTTCCACAATACATTTTAACTTATTAGCTAGAGAGGATACATTCACATGTGTAACAACCACTTACTGGCTAACACCGCATGCACAATAAACGGACTACAATTGTTTTTATAGCATTACATTACATTTTCAATTTTAAAATACGACAAACATTTTTTTATTAAATCCAATTTAAAATAATAGAATGGTAGAGCAATCATCTTGCAGTATACAATGACAGCACAAGAAACTCTCTAAAGTCAGTTTTAATCATTTAGTATAGAGCCAATATTACGTAACGTGAGGCAATAAAATATTATGCGCTTCATCGAAACTGTAGGAGAATTCTTTCAACACAACTATTACAAGTAAAACACCAACAAAGGAAATCAAATGGGTTTTAGAGAACTTTCAAAAGACGTAAAAACTGCCTACAATTTCTTTTTTATCTCCCTAGCAATAAATATGTCCACCGCCCGCGCGCGCTTCTCCAGTTATTCCCAACCAACTACCAGTCTATAAATCCAAAAGATTGATGGCAGATACCAAATTTATTTTCTTAAGTACATTTGCCGTGAAACGTAATATGTCGTAACGCCTATTAATCTACAAAAAACATAAAAATTTATCTTGAAAAAGTTAATGGTATCACTCGTGTCAACATGACAGATTTGTTAAAAACACACGAAGAAAAAAAAACGGGTCCGTTAAAATTACGACCACTAGTGGACTAATGTGTCAACAGTTCCTAATTTCTTCCAAGAAATTATTTATATACTTATCGTATATCTTTTAGGTGATGTTTTAATATCGTATAACAACTTGTTTACTAGATAAAAGGCGGCAAACATCATTCCAAAACTAAAATTAACATAAGGTGATTAGTAGCGGTAATTATTCAATCACATTTGAGTAAATAGTCAATTTTTGAGCGTAAAAACCTGTCTAATAGCTTAAAAGTCACCCGAAATGATTCTTATAATGTTTTATCAGTGAAAATCACTTAATTATAACCCTAACTTTGCCACAGCAAAGAACACGAACCATAATTTCATTAGCATCTAAAAATGCATAAATAACTATTCATCCCTTACGCATAATATATTTTAATAAAAAACCCACCACGACCTCACTGCATAAACCCACGAAACACCAATAAAATCTGTTGCAAATGAAAACACCACCATAAACCCCACTTATTGATTTAACTAGCGATCCATATGCAACCATAACTACGCACCCTCTAAGCAAAGAGACACCATTAGATGCCACGTGGGACCTTGCCGGCCCCATTGGGCCTCATAGGGCTAGGTAATGCGTGGTTCCGCTGCACATTTTTACTTTTACCACTAATTGGGGCACCACGGGGATACAACTGAAACCCCACCGTCCCTGGGGAAGGGACGATACAAACACGGCTTTTCAATGTCACTTTATTTGTTTGTAATGAATACTTTTTATAGTTTAAGGAGGATTTATTTGACTGTGTTTTTTTTTGTACATTTTGATCCTTATAATCAAGAGCGTCAGAATATAAAGTTTCGACTGCTAAAGACAAGTGTTATTGATATTTTCTATGAAATTCTCATTAGCGGAGTCTGTATTTGTGTTAAAAAAAAAATAATTAAAAAGTAAAAAGCGGTGGTAGCCTAATGGCTAGTGCGTCGGGCTTGCAAGCATCCGGTAGCCGGTACGAAACCCACCCATTGTACTATCGACCGTGAACCCACTCGTAACACAAGCATTTAGCTTAGCACGAGGGATTACAAGAATATTAGTAATGTGCGACCCACATTGCTAGTAAGCTTTCATAAAAAAAATATCTCTGCCTAACCCTTCGGGGAATAAACGCGTATGTATGTACATTAATGCTGAACTAAGTAGAACATATTATTCCCTTCATATCCATACCTCATTTCCACAAAAATCATTATATTAAAAAGCTTCAAACTTACAAAATCGAAGGAATCCGCGTAGCTAACAATGGGCCTTATTATCCCGCGATCCTTGATCCGTACCGCACCGTATATATCTGCAAAATTTCACGCACCCTTGCAATAATAATAAGGCCCTTATCTACCCTCGTCGCGATCAGACCAACACGAACCCAGAAGGCAGCGATAAAAGGGTCCCACTATATCATATTGGCACTTTCGACAGAGGATCTGGTAATATTTCGTACTCCTTAAAGGATAACGGAAACTCATCCCCTCTTGAGAAAGGAGATGATGCAAGGGTGCCAATGATCTATTTGTCAGGATCAAAAGTGCGAACCGATACTTGGATATTGAATAGTCATTATAGTTAGTTGAGAAGGTTGCCTGCGTGCAAATGATTTTACTTTATGTATTTCTAACGTTTTTTTTTCGACACATTTTTTAAGAACAAATCGGTTTAAAATTTCTCGGTTTATGTGATGTCTAAGTGTCTAAAAAAATATGCACATTGCGATAACTCAAATTATAAGTACGAAATTTAGGTAAACATGAAAAGGTTTTTTGTAATCGATAATTTCTTAAATTACTAAACCGATGTAATAATAATTCCACTATTAGAAAGCTACCTACATTATTTCAGGTTGACTAAAGCTTTATTATCACGTGGGCTAACTGAGAATCCCTGGCCTGGCCTGGAATCTCTAGATTTATTAAATAAAAATATTCTTATGCGTGCTTCTTAAATCAAGAAAAACAATAAAACAACCTGTACAACTCCAGTGAAGGTGAATCAGCCAGCAATCGGCTTTGCAAAACGTCAGTCAGTCTTATTAAAGCTCATTATGAATCCGTGTAACCAGTTCCTCATCAAACTGCTGACGTGTAAATGTAAACAAAACAATGACTCGGTAATTCGCAGACGCGCCCCCTTGCGGTGAGGTCACGCCGAGGTGTGGCCTGCCAGCTTGTATCCAGCGGTTAATGAAAGCAATATCGGAGGGAAATGACGCTTCTCCGTAATATATGATGGAATACCCGAATTTGGGTGAGTTTACCTGGTCCGACCTACATATTTGGATGCGTGGGAACAATTAATCTTCAAATATGAATTGATGAGGTTATCTACGGACCAGCTATGGCGTAGCTAAGAATTATATATTGGTTTTGGCTTGTTTAGATATTAGGTAGGGTCGGACTGTATTATATTTTGACAAAAGGGTTTTCGTCAAAATATTCAAATATTCAAGAGAAATTATTTATTTTTCATGCTTATATTATTTATTATTGCGAAAGTAAGTCTGTCTGTCTGTTTGATAGCTACGTTTCACGTCCAAACTATTGAACCAATTTTCATAAATATTGGCATAGAGATAGACTGGATCATAAACAAGAACATAGGCTTTTGTCTCAATAAATTTATTATAAATATCCCTGATCAGTATTAACTCACTTACGGTCCCACTGCTGGGCACGGGTCTCCTCTCAGAAAAGGTAGGGTGAACCTTTAATTACCACGCTGGCCTAAAGTGAGTTAGCATACTACAAGCCGCGCCGTCGCGAAAAGTTTTGGGTTTACTTCCAAAATTTTTCATTAGCATTATGATTACCAACATACCTTTTGAATTGAATTGAATTGAATTGAATTGAATTGAATTTATTTATTTGTAAAACACAGGTAGATACAAGTATAGATCTTACATTATTAAAGAGTCCGCTATGTTTTGTCAATAAGACATACAAATATAATACAACCTTAATTAGGAAAATTGGAAGTAACGTAATAATTAAGAGAAAAAATAAAATTTTATGGAACAGTCTTGATTGTTACTTGAAAATTACATTAAATTACAAGTTTTATTATTTCTTATTTAGAATACATAATAAAGATTATTTTAATGTTGTTACATAATATTATAGTAATTATTACCTACATTCATTTTATTTATATTGAAACATCGTTTAAGAAGTCATCTATTCTGTAGTAACATTTGTCGATAAGCAGCGTATTAAGTACCTTTTTAAATCAACTACTCATTTGTATGGATTCTGTCGATTTTTTCTTTAGTTTATTTTTAATTATATTATTTACTTACGTCATACTTTGTTACAAATTTATGAGCAGCAGTTTAAATTTTAAATTACCTGAAAAATTACGTACGGTGTTCACTGACGTGCATGAAAGTAATTGAAAATCTTTTATGTGTTTTTTATTCAAATTTAACGAAATTATGAAATAAAATCAAAGTACATCATGTTCGTGGCTATTAATATTTTACTACCACATATACTTTCAGTATAGCCAACTAAAACCGACTCGGTAACATGCTTAGCTTGCGTTTTGTCACGAACTAACCGATGTGTGGTTGGACATGTTTACTAACCGTAAAACATGGACAATAGTACGATATCGACGTATTAATACGATAGTATTAATACCGCAATTAAGAAGAACATTTATATATGTATCAAATATTATGAGTTTAATGCTCTCTATTGAATCCATTACGTGTAAATTATTATTACAATAACTGTTTTAATACGATCATTATTTACGACTGCAGATTTTATAAAATTACGCGGTTCAATAGACATTTTATTTTTCTGTACAAAGTAAAATATTTTTATTTTCAAATATCATACCATGGAGCCTGTAATCCGCAAAGAATTAGGCATAGTTTGCTGAAATTTTTAAGGTCCCATTTTCAATAAGGGTAGAGCCAAATCAGTGAGAATTTCATAGAAAAAGGAATAACACTGCTCAACTTGAAAAAACTTTGAAACCAACGAAAGCGATCACAAGACTAATGAGAAGTAATAAATAAACATTTATAAGTTATTAAATTAAAAACCCTAAAAAATGCTTTGATTCGCTCCATTTAGGAAGATATATCATCACGAATCATGACCATACTTAATGAAATATGAATTTTCTAGTGCAAGAAAAATTCTCCCTCAGGCAGGGTTTGAAGCTGCGTCCCTCTGGTTAAGAACACCAGACGCTGTACCAACTAAGCTGGCGAGACCACTGCCTGTGATATCGAATTTCACTTCCACATTTTACGTCTTCAGGCGACTAGAAAGTTCATCTCTTTGTGAACATTTCGCACTATTTAATGCTAAAATATAATACAAAATGAGTAGTGACATAATATAAATATATTTCGCATTATATTTTCTGAATCGCGTGTCGCGACGCTCGACAACCACGCGGAGCTTTATGTCGTGTTGGTATTATACCAATACTTCGCGTGTTTCCCTATTATAATACAATTTTAACAAAGCCGCGGTAATGCTCACACAATAGCCGCCTTTCAGACGCAAACTGGAACGATTCAGGATTACCAGCTTTGATATCGCAATCCACTTGTCTGGATATTGTGTAACTTTGATAATGTTATCACAATTGTTTCTTATGCGTGTTATATTATTATCACAGTATATAATACTAATAGAATTTATAACATAGGACTAGGACATCACCTAACCCATGATATTTATATGTTAACCTTTTGAACGCCATTGTCACATATATGTGACAAACGAAATCTTACCCTGAACGCCAACGTCACAAATATATGACAAATATACGTCGCACCATATTATGAAATAAACAATTTAATCATTACTTTAGTGTGTTTTCATTTATGAAGGTCATTTGACAGAAAAAGTGACCTGGCGTCAGGGGTACGGCGATACGTTTATACTCTGTCGTTCAAAAGGTTAATCACCCTAAGAGATAACTCCCTGCTTAGTCTAGTAATCTTAAACGTGGCAACGCCCGAGGTTTTGGGTTCAATTCCTAGGTCCAGCAAAGTTTTATTGGGTTTTTCCAAGAAATTCTCAGTACCAGCTCGGAGGTTGGATTGTACATTATTAGACCTCTGCCTGACCCTGCGGGGAAAACAGGCGTAATGGTATGTAGATAACTTATTTATTAATCTAGTGCTTGCTTTCTGACACAAGCAAATGATATGCAATTATACTCTTAATAATATTTCAAAAGTGTCTCCGACAATTTCATCAGAAATCATGTTTCCGGATAAAACAATTCAATGTTCCCTTTTTGTTTTCAGGAAACAGTACCCAAAGTTGATTGGAACATTGATTGATGTCACGTCTAATGAAATTACCTACTGGCATCAAAGACACAGAATGAAATATTACTTCAGCTTCTAACAAAAGAGGTTAGTATCTTTTAAATACCAATATTACATTTGTTTGCCAAACAAAGGGAATATCGATTTCCTTTGTACATGAAATTAATAATGCCTAGTCGTGAAATTAAATAGTGATGTTGCAATATAATTAACGTATAATTTACTTACGCTCGTATCGTGTACACCGTGCTTTACTAAAACGAAATTATTATTTTTTAGTTTTATGCCCATCACGCGACGCCGTAAATATAAAATGTAATTGTTGCATTGTTAAGCTATTTTAGCCCGTCCAGTTATTTTTACATTAAAGTAATAGCAGTAGGATTTTAATTAAATGAGTGTCGGGACTATTGAATAAGTATGGTAGTCGCAAGCACAGATGTTGCGCGTAAGATCCAGTATTCGAATCACAGGTCGAGCACGACTCCTACAAACCTATTTAATAAAAAGAAATATTTTATTGAATTGCTGAATGTACGATCGAACGACTGCCAGTTGCTATACAATTTAAATAAAATCAAGCAAATCTTATCACTGTTTCGGCTCTCAGCTTCATTTATCTCGACACGTATAATATTCATTTACCTTTCAAAGTGCCTGACCGCAAAAAAAAACGATTTGCAATACCGAATCGCGAATTACTACCAACATTAAATAGAATATGATCTGAGTGCTAATTAACACCTGTCAGCAATGATTGACGGCAGGCTCGCCAACTTTAATGATCTGTCAATGTTTTGACAGCACCATAAAATGATAATGACAGCCGATTAACATTCACAGAAAGTTCGGACGTAAGTAATTATGGGGTAGTTAACGGCAACAATATATTAAAAAGTAATGAGTATGGATTGGTTTGTATCGAATTGTATGGCAGTGGAGCAGAAAATTTGTTTTGTAATGTTAAACGTAACATTTTATGTTAGCTGTTTAGAGTTTCATTTCAAAAGTTAATGACAAACAGAGACACACAAACAGATGGAAAGAATACTATCATGTACAACTGTCTCAGAAGTCTAGTGGTCCAAAGCGCTACTGCTGCGCTAGAGGTCTTAGGTTCGATCCTCAAGTCGAGTAGTATTATTAGGTTTTTATATGAAATTATCAGTATCATTTCGGAGTTTGTATATAAACCCGGTGAATGGCAACAGGCTCGCCCTCTATTACATGGGACCTAAATGTACCCGCAAACTTTGAGTATACATTAATTATACCTTTACCTTAACCCTTCGGGGAATACAGGCGTGATGATGGTATGTTATCAATATATTAAGATATGAATTTCTTAAAAATCTGTGCTTTAGCGTAACGTTACACGTTGAGCTATACTTTAACAGCATAAGCTGAGCTCTAATTGTACGGATATCCTATACAATTGATGTCATCCTACACTAGAAATCTCAGTATAGCTTGATAGTATATTTCCGTCAATACGTAAATAAATATTATATATGTGATAGGTAGAAGACGGAAAAGAAAGTAAAAACTTTTATTAACATGGAACACTACAAAATCTTCTGCCAAATCCTAAAACAGTTTGTTGGTAGGTGCACTTTTTTTCAACAATTTTAATCAACGCCAACATATTATACTCAAAATATATTCCTCTTTTTCGCACATATAAGGAAACAATAGCTATATATAACGCCACAAAAAGTTTCAAAGCGACTTTGTCTATATATGTCTTGTGTAACTGTACACATTTTCTCATTATTACACACCTGTATGTGAGAACAAATTAATTATGGAGTCGTAATTAGTCGTTTACCAAATAAATCAAAGTTAGTGGACTTGCGTGCTCACACTGGTGGGTGTCACAACCATAAAAATTCTTGCATTAGAATAGAACATGGACCGTTATAAGTGACTTTACTTTTCTTTAAAAAAACTTCAAACACTGCAGAACATACCTACTTATAAAAATTTTAAGTATGAACTGCCATGAAAATCTTCAAATTGGCTTCGAAGATCGGAGCTATTGTGCTGATAAAATTTCAATAGCCAAAATAACGAAGTCTCTTCTTTAACTTTGTTTTATAAATCTCACACATATTACAAAATATTCAACTGCTGCCGTGGCTAAATAGAATTTAAATTTCGATCTTTCTGCGAATAGAAAAAAAAAGTTATGCGTGGTCATAGATAAAAAAATATGTGCGTCGACTTGAGAACATTATTAGCTTTGAAGGGCAATGTACCCAATGACTAGGCCAATGTGCCTAGGCCAATACAACTGATGTCATATTGTAACGATGCATCGATACGCGGACATCTCTATATACTTAAGGCGCCGCAATTGATTAGTTGACTGATGTTGAATTTATTCTTAATATTATAATATTAAGTAAATTGTATATATGTATTGTATATTGTAAATTTAATAAAATATAAGACTTTACCGAAGAAATAATTTAAATCGACTAATAAAATTAAGATATAAGCGCTTAAGTTTTTGGTGTGGATTGAGAGAGGATGCTCTGTCTCTTTCCTGCAATACAGTGTTAGTATAGAAATTGTATGGCATATCGGATTGTGACGTCAGAAGACATAGTGCACTCTCTGTTTAGCATAAAATCAAAATACATATAACTTCCTTATTTTTGTATCTTTAAATTTTAATGTTCTGTTACTATTATTCGGCTCTATATGTTCAACTTTTATGGGACCATATCAAATATTAGTAACTAGCTTATTGTAAGGTCGGCCTTAATATCCACATGGTTTGAAAATTGGTTACGCTACCCTGTAACTAAAATAAAGTGTTCAAATTCATCACTTCGACACACAATGTCAAGTTCATAACCCTTCATTTATCCACACATAGTTGACCAAAAAACTATAGTCAGTAATGCATTACCATTGAATATTGGCCCTCAAACAATGACTGACATCCGGAAACGCAATTAACTATGTATTCGTTGGAAAGAGGAAATATCAATTCGCCTGTGCAGGGGTCGGCTGATGCGTATAGTTTAACAGAACGGACAGTTGACTCAATTATGCTCATATTATATGAGCATTGGGCAGTGATATTTCGAGGATATGTAGAGTACTTACATACTGTAGATTTGACTTTAAATTTCAATTTAAATAAATTTAAATTTAATAATGTCAAATATATCATTTGATTTTTTTTAACAATAAAGTATTATGATTATGAAGTATAGTAAAGTATGATGATGATAACATACCATCAAGCCTGTATTCCCCGAAGGGTAAGGCAGAGGTGTACTGATGTACACCCACATTTCGCCGGTATGTTTAGGTCCCATGTAACAGGGGGCGAGGCTATTGCCATTAACCGGGCACAAATCCAGACTCCGAGCTGCTATTGAGAATTTCAAAGAAAAACCCAATAACACTGCTCGACCTGGGGATCGAACCCAGGACCTCTAGCGTAGCAGTCGTGCTTAGGACCACTAGACTAATGAGGCCTATGTGTATAATGTCTATGATGATGATGTAAATTTTTTTCATAATCTATTGTATTCCTTCACCTTTCAGGTAAGTTGCTGACCATCTTCGTCACTTTTTATAATACTAGGAATTAAGTAATCAACATCAATGTTACAAAAACAGAATGTTTTTACTTGAGCAGTAGTCAAGTTTTGCTAGCTCACCCATCAAAAACCACAAGCACCGTTAATCTAAGTTGACCCTTACGACATGCAAAATATTAAACAGTTAATCACAATTATGATTTTACTTAATTTCCGCCATGACCCTTTACTTATTTCGTAACGAATCCACGAAAATAGAAAGTTGAAAGAATGTTGTTGGGCGATTAATTATGCAATTTAAAACTTCAACCGAACCGTGGCCTTTTGCATGTATGAATAAAAAAATCCATAGCTTTAGGGGAGCTCGTCGATTTGTAGGATCGAAAGTATATCCGCCAATTCATCGGGAATCACCCGTCTCGCTGTGACGGCTAGCGCTCTATTGTCCCCGGCCAATCATGCCAAATTGCAGTTCGACGTATGCATTTTACCCGATTTTACATTCCAATGCCGTTCCCACTGAGATACGACAATCGGAAACAGTGACGGAAGGTAATAGCCGTACCATGTACGCCTACCCACTTATAATTCTATAACTATCGATTTTATGGAACTATCCGTGATGGATGGCTTGGTGCATTATGAATGTGTGAACGATTGAATCGATTTCACAATCGATTAAATTTAAATAGTAAAGAGCAACAACAATGTTGCATTTGAACTCAAACACCGTAACCACAACAGTATCGATGCAACGGTTATTCGATGACGTGTCGATTATATGCCTATCGACCCTATTAATAACGTAGGTGTCCATTCCATTTGCATTTAAAAACTGAATTTCCATACCATAGCTATTTAGATCGTTGCATGAATAATATTTTTAGTTCCCGCACGAGATGCTTATTATTAGTAATTTCTAGGGTAAGCCGATCTATGAAACTTGATAGAATTTTGCCTTTAATTAAACGACATAATCTTCTTAGGTGTGATATTGAAATTTATCTTGCGATAAATTGTAATGAAGCAGTTGGATAAATGTTCACTCTTTGGAATTAACATCAACATCTCTATCTAATATATAAAATATTCATTTAAGTTAATTTCTATATCCGATAATCCGGCTTAATCTTCGACGAAAAATGTGAATGTAGGAGTTTGTTTATATATTACCGATATTATGGACATACCAGATGTAAATATTTCTGTAAGTTATAACTGAAAAGTGTCCCCAGCGCAGATCCAAAGCAAACATTGAAATGCGAATCTCAGAGCTAAACAAACTGAGAAAGGGTGATCTCACTAATGAAGTTCGCATTTAAAACTCGAGAACATCTTGTGTACACTTTTGATAAAATCAAAAAGAGTGCCGCGTTCCTGTTTGAGTTATTTGTCGTCACATTAAACGAGTGTTCGGCAAAAAGTCGACGGAGATCAAAGCGGTGACGAGGCAGTCTGGAATAACGCCCAACCGCACGCACTTGTCACCGAACATGCGAAGCCAGAACTATGCGAGATTTATACTGTATATGTACGAAGCTCAGATCAAATAAAACGTTAAGATGGAACTTTGCGAACAAAGAAGTGAGTGAGCTTTCGATAGCTTGATAGCTCGACTGACAAGATGAGGCGTAGTATCGGTATTGTTATATAGTGTAAAATTGTGTTTGTAAACGGCTAGGCGTAGTTTTAACCGGCCTCTCTTCTTTGTTCGCAAAGTTCCATCCTAACTTTTTGTTTGATCTGAGGTACGAAGATATTTGTGTATTTAATGAAAGGAAGTGTGCAGGGATGATGCACAGCAACTGTGTGCAAAAAAATACAAAAGTAGGCACCAAATAATATATAGTTAATATTTATTTATCATTTTTATGCATTTTAAATCTTAAATAACCTAAATAATGATTTTTTGTATTCAAATGGAACCCGACAGAACACTTTGTTTCATGCTATAATTTTCTTATTAATACTGATTTATAGATGTGTTTACGCCAACAAAAATAGTTTACAAAATACGTTACACATTTTTTGGGTGACACTGTTTGTTATTTCAATTAAAAATAGATTTATAACTTACTTATTTATGGGTTCCTTGATTTATTAAATAAGCAGTGCCAATTATAATTTTAAAAAAACCAGGTGCAAATAACAAAATTGTGTCCAATTCCCGAAATGAAGAAAAAAAATAACACGGATAACAACACGATATGGTTAAATATACAGAGCAATCAGTGCACTGCGTGTCATAATGAAAATTGTTTCCGAGTACGTGTAAAGCTTTCGTACTTCAGACACATGAATAACGACCGTACTGTTAGCATAAATATGGAGACAATGCCGCATTCCACTTTTAAATATCGCCTGGTGGCTTGTGTCGCAAAGTGTCGAGTCATTTCGCATTCCGCCAAACATCCGTTAGATACAAGTACATTCTTCCCTTCCTTTATTTGAATTCAAATATATTCAATTTAAATTAAACGCGTCAATCACTGTTCGATTTAATTGATAGCATTTCAATTTCTGAATAACTCAATCTCGCTCAATTTACCGGTATTATTTTGTTGGCAATATTATATAAAAAATCGATATGCGTTGATTTTTTCTGTCCTAAAAAACTGTGCTGTTTATTTACGCTCATTAACCGATGTTTGTTGATATCAGTAGATATCAAGGAAATAAATGTATGAAAAGATGTATGAATGTGGAAGAAGCGAAAGAGATATGCAAGAGTCGTAGCAAGTGGCAGTCCATAGTTTCTGCCTACCCCTGTGGGAAAAAGGCGTGAGTGTATGTATGTATGTATGTATCAAGGAAATAATGTTTGTTAATTGATTACTTGAAATTATTATTCAATAAATCCAGGCACAAGGAGTGTGACCATAACTTATAGGCACGATAATAAATCAAGAAAATTGCGTGACATGTTAGAAATATCATAATTATCAATGTATAAATCTTCACAATGAAATGAAATAAGAGACAGATAATACATTGGCATAGATAAGACCGTTCATTATAAGTTCTCATAGAGCAGCATTGATATTTATCTCTAATGTAGAAGCGTTCGGTAGCACCATTGCTCGTCAGTGTTGCTTACGGCTGTACTTTATTAATGCGGATAGGTCCTAACGCTGTACCTAAGCCGACGTCTTGTAGGTGTACAACCAGTAATTATTTTAAACGCAAAGCTTGCAAATCGTCGTGTAGGCAGTTAATCTTTGCGCATGTGGATTTAAAATAAACCAACTGCTTGAAACCTACTTTTAGAATCATGTAGGTTAAAAAGCTTGCTAGATATTAACTAGATAAATATTCTTCTGCAGAGCAAACTGTATATTATTTATTAGTCTGTATCTGTATCCATATCTAACGGCTCCCTAGATTGCGATACGAATATCAATATTAATATTTCATGTCATACGCTACAAGTCAACATGGTGACCCAATTCTGTCTTTATGAATTCAAAACGGTTTTAATTAGTTCTTGTCGGTTAATAAAGACTTCAAGCGACACTTTTTGCCATACAACAGGTACACACATAGTTAAGTCATATTCCGATTTAGTCTGAGGCCGAGGCAAGGTCGAATGGCGTCAAGACAGATAAATAATTTTCCTCGTAATCAAAACAGTTCAGCTCCACAAACGCAAGAGCGCGCACATAACCTCAAAAATGTTATAATTTTAAAGAAAATATCAAAATGAAGTGTGTATATATTTTAGTGTGTGTATTTTTGCTATGTGTATCTTTAAATGAAGGAAAAGACTTCACTGTGGGCACGAGAGCAAACAATTTGTTGATATCCACACAGAAAGTGCAATATCGAAGTTTACCGCTCATAAGAAGGGATAAAGACTTCACTTATATCGATCCGAAGGAGAGAATAATTAAGGTAATAACTTTAATTTGATCGTTTTAAATGAAAGTGGACTTTAACTACACGATAATCGATAGGATGCATGGATAAAATTGCATAAATATGGAGTGAAATATCATCAGCAAAATGCAAAAATAGATGTAGAGGTATGTAGGATTTTAATATCAACGCGGTATCGTGACAATTGGACGAAATCCAAACTATTTCTATAAAATTATGAATTTCAGAAATAAATTTTATTGTTTTATTATTGTTCTTGTGGTTGTCCGCGGTTTCACTCACTATAACTCGGCTTTAACATGAAAAATGCATTAAATTTTAAATTGAACCTCCAGCAATACAACCGTGAAAAGTTTTTGCATGATGCGTCGATATGTCATGCTACACCAACCCCAAAAGATAAAAAAACAACATCAGGAGAGGGAAACAAGATTTCTATTAAATAAAATTAAAACTTCATTCCATGAATTAGTTGCTCCATCATCTTGATCCTTTACAGCATCCATGGTCACGGGTGGACGTTCGGTCCACCCGTGACCATGGATGGAGTAGTTTTATTTCAATGTCTAATATTCGCGTAAGTGTTAGAAATAAGGATTTTTTGTTGATATTGATGTGCAAATGACATTCAACTTTAGAATCGTTGACATAGCTGACTAAATGCGCTGACTAAATAGATACAAACATATTACGTAGTATAATAGTGTATTTCTGATTCGTTTTTTTTAACTTACTCTCAGACCGATGCCATGTTTTTCCAATCCCTAAACGAAATTTACCATTCCGTTGTAGTTTATCAATTATGCATGGGTACTGTTTTATCTCGTTTATATTCTCTCTAAAGGAATAAATGCGGTTATTTAGCCAAGATTTAGACGCAGTCGTCGGGGTAATTGCTTGGCAATTGATTTATTTACATTACATCTATAGTTTATGCCTGACATGAAAGCCTTTGCTATCTACACTAGCATTCAGTCGGTACATTCTCACGATATTTAGTTGTATCTGTCTATACATACTTATCTTCAATATACCTATTTATCACCTTCTTTGATTCAAAATAAGTAAAAAAGTTTCTTTCTATTATCTTTATCTTTTTTTTAGTTTGTGATGCATATCTATGATTGGATAAAGTTGATACGATGTAAAAGCGTCGTCATGTGTATATTTCATCTATTGTATGTTTATGTTCTGTATATTTTATATTTCTATTAGGACAAACCAAAATATTACAACAGATTTCTGACCCTATTTATAGTGATACATATTCTTTTATAGTGATTTTTTTTTCAATCTCTCTCTCACTTTAATATAGTATGTCTGTTAGCAGCGTTATCATCTATATATACCTATAGCTGTTGAGTTTTTCATCGTTTTGGCATCAATATTTGAAAATACCAGCGATCTATTACCTCATGTTACTAATGTACACTGTTTAACCTACTACATCACTCACCCACAAAACATTAGTTCCGCCAATCAAAACGGTGCCTTTAATCTAAAATTAAAACCTTTCACCGCATCGTCCGAAATTCGTTAATAATCTCGGCCATCCGAAATAACATGCAAACACATCATCAAAGTAAACCAAACCACACAAATAAAAGAATATTTTTGTCCAGTAATACCAGTCGTATCCCACTATCCCACTTAGCTTTGATGAAACTTTGATGAACACACAAACCGACAACACGGATCGCTAGCGTGTCGCAAATTGCTTCGGAAACGATGTCGCGTGTGAATATTGAATTGGCCCTTCCAAATAATATTATAATATGGAGGTACTATCGGCGAAAGAGTTTTGTATGCATATAAAAGAACTGCTGTGTTTTAGGACTTTATTGTATGTTATCAAACTCATCAATTAATTATGTACACACAAGCTATACAAAACCAATTTAGACTGACCCCCCATTGTAAAGTTTTTCCGCACAAATCATTTTTTTTTATTCATGATAGGCCTACGCTTGACCGCCAGTTCGCCTGATGTTAAGCGATACTGCGATCTACGATGGAGCGCGCTTGGCTAGGAGAAACCGATTCACTCTTGATTTAAAACTTTAAATTTCATTTTTCAGTCACACATTACTAGTAATCTTGTTAACCCCTCGTACTAAATGCTTGTATTACGAGTGGGTTCACGTCGGTAGTGCAATGGGTGGGTTTCGAACCGGTAACCACATGATCGCAAGTCCGACACCATAGCCATTAAGCTACCGCCGCTTCCAAATTTTGTTTTGTATAGAGTAGTATAAGGATTCATGTAATGATAAGTTTGTAGCGACATCTATCTCGCACTGACGTAAACAAGTATCTGACCAACCTGCAGTCGCCACTAAGATATCAACTCAGTTTAAATAAAAGTTAAACATCCATTCTAATACTAGTAGCAGCTCGGAGTTGGGATATGTGCCCCGTGAATGACAATAGTCTCGCCCACTATTACATGGAACTACTAGCGCCTATCATCACGCCAGAATTCCCCGAAGGGTTAGGCATAGGTGTACTAATGGTCACCCACATTTCGCCGGTATGTTTAGGTCTCATGTAATAGGGGGCGAGCCTATTGCCATTAACCGGGCACACATCCAGACTCAGAGCTGCTACTTTACTAAGAATTCCATAGAAAAACTACTACTACTCTAGCGTAGCAGTCGTGCTTGAGCCAATAGACTAATAACTAACTAGACAGGCAGTCATACAAACATACTGACACCTCTGTATGATCCTTCGGGGATTTAAGGCATGATGGTATGTTTAGTTCCGATATTCCAGTTTATTTCCATTCTTACCCTAATCTGGGAATGAGAAAAACTGACAGCTGCTAAGATTCCCGCGGTCATAAAAAGAAAAAGGGTTCGTAACTCTTAGGCGCTCTTGCAAATTTTATCCTTTTACTGAAACATGTAAAACAAAGTTTCAAACTGACACATAACATTAAGCTTCAAAAATAAAAATAAAATCAAATGTGGTATTTATTTTCATACAACTAAAATTATTATAATCGATTTTCTCTTCTGAAACAAAGTACCAAATGACATAGATATGTGCTCTTTGGGCGAATCTAACGAACTGCCTGATTAGTTTTGAGGTCGGAAGTGTAACGGCTATGTTAAAGGTCCTGGGTTTTATTCCTAAAAGATAAGTTTTATTGGGTTTTTTCTCTCGCTCGGAATCTGGATTTGTGCCCGGTTAATGGCAACAGGCTAGCCCCCTACTACATAGAACCTTAAATACCGGCGACCTGTGGGTGTACATAAATACACCTCTGCGTAATCTGTCGGGGAATACGTCTGATGGTATGTGATAGTTTCAAATAAAATGTTTTCCCCCTTTACATAATGATGTGATACGACCATTGGACTGCCAAGTCAAAGGTCTCGAGTTCGAATCCAAGGCACGCACCTCTGACTTTTCGAAGTCATGTGTGTATTAATAATTAATTGTCACGCGCGTGTAAACGGTGAAGGAAAACATCGTGAGGAAACCTGCATGCCTGAGAGATTTTCTTGACGGTGTGTGAAGTCTGCCAACCCGCAGTAGGCTAGCGTGGTGGACTATAGCCTAATCCCTCTCGTTCTGAGAGAAGACCCGTGCCCAGCAGTGGGACAATTTAATTTAATGGGTTGATTATGACATAATGATGCCTTGTTATAATATAGGGTAACGACCTAACCACGCAACGCAACGGGTCAATTCTATTGTGTTAACACTACCATTTTAACTATAGATACTGTTACCGTAGTGATAATATCCATTCTTTGGGTATACCGTCATGCTTATATTCTCAATGTATTACTTTACGCCGAATAATAAGTATTGTATAACTTAATGATTTCCTATCTTACATTTAAGAATCTTAGCAACGCTAGTGAAAAAACTTAATTTTATTTCAAATGCCTACAATACCGTGTACGCACGGCTACACATCAAGCTGTAAAAAACACGTACAGGCTGGCCTTGAATTGTACGAAAAACCTTTACGATGGGAGGTCAGGCTAAACTGGAGTATAGCATAGCTATATAGTATAGTATAGCTTGATGTGTAGCCGTGTATACCTACTACTGTATGTAAAATACAACTAAGACCAATATTCATAGGTACTTATTTTTCAATAATTATAATGATATGCTTTAGAAATGCTTACAGTAAATGCGCAGTAAAACAATTAATCTACAATGTTGCAAGTATTGCAACACAGTGTCTATAGGGTCTAGTGTAGCAACAAAAATATTTCAATTTATAATTTGATATACTTAAACATTCACGATATGTGACGTCAGACATAATTCGTACCGCAACCAAATTGCGGATTTCCTTAAAAAAGGCTAGGTTTCGAGCTTCCTAAACCGATGGTGATGCATGAAGAGATAAATGAATGTAAGTAGATGAAGCGGAAGTAGTGTGCCAGCATCGTAGCGAGTGGAAATCTATAGTCATTACACCCATAAGAGACAGGCGTGGCAATATGTATGTATGTAGACTATATTCGTGGAGCGCACTGGTCCTCCTGTTGATTGATTTGACTTTGAGCCCACTCGGACAACTCCTGCCAGCTACGACCTAGACTAAATCAATCTGCGCGGTGACTGTTTTCCATAAAGCGTCTCATATTGCTCAGTATTCATTCGTTTAATGTTTATGTTTCAGGGTATCATCGCTCGAGATCTCAAGCGGACGGACACCGAAGTGACGGTGACGGCTGGCGGCGTGGGCGCAACAAATGTGACACTACACCTCCAGAGTGGGAGGGGGGAGGAACTTAATTATCTCATACTGATATTTAGCAATAATATTAAGTGAAATATACCTATAACAAATTACACGTTATTATAATTATGTTGTGCTAAGTTAATTGACAATTTTGTCGTAAATTGCTTGATCTCAAACAAGTTTATAGCATGGCATTTAAGATAGTATCAAATAGGTCACAATGAAACATTAATTCACACGATAAATATTGAAATTGAAATAGTTGAGAATATATTTTTAAATCGATAATTGATGGATAAATTAAACTAGACTAACAGCTAAACTATATTTATAAATAAAAGAAAAATTAAAAAAGGGCATCAAAGAACTCCTCCGCATCGCTATCAGCCGGGAGGGTACCCAAAAGGCTGGCTGCATTGCCACGTTGTATGGCAATGCTGATTCTTTGAGCAAAGTATAGGCCAGCCTTTGGGTCACGTGAAGCCTCGTTCAGTCGTTTGGCAATACCCTTAAAAAGGGATAGTTGAGTTGGTTGAGAATTGATTTATTAATGTTAGACTTGCTACATCGTTATAAATACAATACATTAAGGCAAGTCACAACTTTTTAAAATGATCAAGTATTTTTTCTGTACCAAAAACCAAACAGCGACATTTACGGGGATAAAAATTAAATTGCAATCATAATTTACAAACATCAGACTAATGGAAATATTCCATTTTGTTACGTCAAGATAACTCGAAAGACTTGTAACAAAACAGAGGAGAAACAACGAGGAAATGCTTACAATTTCAGATATGATAAGAGCAACTTGACAATCAGAGAATACAATCTTTTAAGAGTAGCAGACTCCGAGGAATAATATTCAAACGACTCGCACACAAACAAAACAAATAGGTACTATGGCACAAAATTTTAAACAATACAGATAACAGCATTTGAATACTGAGTAAATAATAAGTTCTTTAAACTTCGATTCCAGTACATAAGTACTGGAATAATTAGGTATGATTATAAAATCATACCTAATTTTCAGTAGCAAACTCGGAGTTTGGATTTTTGCCCTTTAATGGCATTAGGCTCGCCCTCTTTTATATGGGAGTTATCATATACATCGATATGTATGTGCCTTGCCTTAACTTACACGATCTATCCAATTAATTGAGTTACAGTAACCTTATTGTGAGTATTTAAATAACTATATGGCTCGGGCCCAGCAGTGTGATTATGTAATGGGCATCAGCCCATTACATAATCACACTGCTGCATCATCAGATGACAAGTAGCAGAATTAAATGGGGCGGGACACGTTTGCCGCATGCCAGACCAACTGTGGGCAAAAGATACCATAGATTAGATCCCACATGGAACGAAAGGACAGCTTGGTCGGCCCAGACGGAGGTGGCGCTATGAACTCGACTCTTTTGAGAAAGATTGGGTCGCTATAGATCGGCTTGGAAAGAGGAAAGGAAAGCCTTTGACCAGCAGTGGGACGAAATCGGCTAGAAAAAAAATATAACGTCACTAATTTTTGCCCATTCATGGAGTCGCAGATATTCGCTTGAAGGATATTGGACACTTGGATGTGAAAGTACCTACTTACTTATTACAACTGGGAGATATATTTTAGTTTGCACCATTACCTATGTTGATAGACTTTTGATTTTTGGTAAATAGCTATTGGAAATATTTTATACAACCTTCAATTAAAATGAATCTTTATCAGTGGGTAGTGAGTAGGTACATATATGCATTTTGTATTTTAGTAACGGTATGTTGTTTTGGCCAAGTAAAACAAAAATACTGAAATGTTTATATATGAAGATTACACACATGCACAAAAAACATCCCATACCCTTGTTTGTGCTTGCAACAAGATAACAACATCAAACAGAGTAGCAAGTTGTGCACATCTCCCCTACACACAAATCAATTTTAGCGAATTGTCAGTGCACACAGGGTGTTTAAACTAAGGGTGGGCTAATGGAGACACACGCATTAAACCGGGCCGCGTGCAGCGACAACATTGACATAGACCAGGGGGCCTAATTAGTTTAAGCCTGTGGCTAGCGGCGGCGGCGCCCCGGAGATGGACGACAAGGATATAAAAACACAAGAAATGACCTGGTTTGTAAGTTTTACATTATACTTAAGATTAAGTTTTCTGCTTGTAAGATATTTTATACGATTTCTTCGTAAAAAAATACGGTGTATTCCCATCTTCCCCCAAGTGTCTTCCTCCGAAAAGAGGGAAAATGGGAGTTTGAGTGTCATCTTCCGCCAAATTCATAATTGGGGGGAAGATTCAAGATTTGAATGAAACTTTTTCTTCCCAACTTCCCCCGATTATGAATTTGGGGGGACATGAGAAGAAGAATTCCCATTTTCCCCCATTCGGGGGCACGCATTTAAGATAAAAAATATTTGGAGGAAAATGAAACTTTTACATACAATCTTCCCCCAATTATGAATTTGGGGGAAGATGGGAATAGGTACTCCAAAATTACACTATGTCCTTAGTCTTTGCTTTTTTATACCACTTAGATGGCTATGACAAGCATACGGACCACCTGATGGTAAGCGGTTACCGTTACCTTGGACTTGCAACACAAGGGGTATCACTCCCGCCCTAAAATTATTTTTTATGTTGCAATTCACCAATATTATTGTACGCACGGCTAAACATCAAGGTATACAAAACCAGTATAGGCTGGCCGTAAATTGTACGAAGATCCTCTACAGTGAGAGTTCATTCTAAACTGGTTTTGTATAGCTTAATGTGTAGCTTTGTGTACAATCCTTATCTACAAATGGCAATTGGTAAGTCGTAGTCAAGAAACTGGTTTGCAGAGGTCTGATAGCAGTCGCTTCGTGTAGAATACTGATGTTCAGTTCATTCTCGCAGGTCGCAGGTTCGACTCCTACCTAAGATGGAATTTCTTTTTCAGTAGAAAATAAACATTAAAAAAATTATGTCTTTGTAAATATTATCTTCATTGTTTTTAAGGTGTGTGTGGTAAAAGCAACAAGAAGGACAACAAATTGACCCCGGAAAAGGGGTCTTGTGAGTTCAAACATGACAATTAATTTCATGGAAACGATTCTAATGAGTTCATACAGGACAAGTAGGTATTTCATATACCTAAGTACGAAGACAAAGTAGCTTAATCAGTAGTTTTGATTTATTGGTTTCGTACTTCAACTAAAAGTAATAACAAACTATGACTACATCATAAATCAAGCATATCAATTAGGAACAATCATATTCATCAAATAACTTTGTTATCGGAAGTGTCCCGCAATAATTTATGTATATAATATGTATTCAACTAAGAAATGTAAGCAGAAATTTCACTTCGTGCAATATCGATATGTATATTCGGTAAATCTTTTTTTAAACAAATACAATGCTAGTATACTGTACTACAGTAACATCTATACTAATATTATAAAGCTGAAGAGTTTGTTTGTTTGTTTACTTGAACGCGCTAATCTCAGGAACTACGGGTCCGATTTAAAAAAATATATCAGTGTTAGAAAACCCATTTATCGAGGTAGGCTATATATCATCACGCTAAGACACATAGGAGCGGAGCACAAATGAAAAATATTGCAAAAACGGGAAAAATTTAAACGCAGAAAAGCCGAGAAACCACGCGGGCGAAGCCGTGGGCGGGAAGCTAGTATAATTATATAAGAATCAAAAATGTGTTCAAAGATCTTCTTTAAATACTCAAGTCACTTCCATACAGACAATTTTATATCTACGTTCTGTCCAGCTGGGTGCCACTAACCTTCGTATTTTTGCCTAGGGATCAAAAAGCGGCGAACATTACAATTTCAACGCATTACCGTAATACATAAGTAATTCAATTCCGTGTCAGTTGGTGGTTTTGACGTCCAATTCATTAATGCGAGCTTAATTAATTCACAGCCACATTATACTATCGGTTCATATAAATTTAACGAATTAAGTACTACTGATAACATAACTGGGACTTGATTATCGAATTTCGAACAGGAACGCTAATTTTACGAGTTATGTACGTCCACAATGGGTTGGGTCTCCTGTGTTTTAACGTTAAATTGAAATGGAGTATTAATTAATTCGCCTCAATTGGCATCATTATAAGCATTAAAATTTCCATTATGCCATAAATAGTACGCCGCAAAATGAGAACATAACACGAAGATAGGTTTAACCTTGAATTATTATTGTAAGCTCCAAAGCAAAATGGAACAGGAACCTTATTGGCTATGCAATTTTGTTATTGCATTTAAATATCAGCATAAAGGTTGAATGCTTCGCTCATGAGTCATACCTTCATCTTTGCTTACACCAACTTCCTGGATAAAGAAGTAATAAAAGCTTAAAATATTAAGTATCCGCATCAAAGTTAAAAGATGCAGGCTCCCGGGATCCCGGTAATATTTTTACCTTCCAACGATTCGGTTTTAAATGAGTCGTTTTTCCCTTTTTATACAGTGCTAGCTCGGGAGCGAGAGATGAAAATTTGACAGTAATGTAGGCAACCACTTTCCTGCGGGTAGACGCATTCGCATAAATAAAACATGGACACCGGTAATGCACTCTTTGCTTCCCTCGAATATTGCGCTAGGATATTCGCTAGCGTAAAATGTTATGTGTATCGTAGCTAGTAAAGCTATTTCGAATTGATATTTTAGAGATTGTGCTGAATAAAGCAAATATTTTTGATGGGTCGTTTTATTGGGGAATATAAAAGTGCACTTTTCTGGATTAAGATTGAAACACGGTTTTTGCAGTTTTTCAATAAATTTAAAATCTCTTTGGAAGGCCGTAGCCAAGAATTATCTTGGGGGGATTCTGGCCCAAAGTAAGTCCGTAGCCGTAGAACCGTCGAACTTTGGACCGGAAACTATTGAGTTATCTACATAAGGCAAATAGTCTACGAAAGTACATTGTTATGTACTTTTGTAGACTATTTGCCTTATGTACCATCACGCCTGAAAGTACCTATTCCTCGAAGGGTTAGGCAGAGGTGTACGCCCACACTTCACCGGTATGTTGTGGTCCCATTTAAATAGGGGGCGAGCCTATTGCCATTTACCGGACACAAATCCAGACCCTGAGCTGCTACTGAGAATTCCATAGAAAAACCCAATTATACTGTGCTCGACCTGGAGATCGAACCCTAGTTAGCAGTAGTGCTTAGGACCACAAGACTAATGATGCAGTCTACAAAAAGTATTTTAATCTAAACACGCAAACATGACTACTTTAAAGAAAAAAAAAAGCATAGCAACCACTTTACAAGAACAAATCAAGGGCGTTACCAAAGTAACATGTCGTGACCAACTTAATCTTGGATTGACTAGAACAAAATGTATTTGCGTATTTAATTCCACGAAGACTGACTCACAATGCTTGTCGTAGGCGACAGACCAACACCATGTTTATGCATTATTAAAGCGTTTATGCAATAATGCAGTATTACTTCACGTATCATTCATTAAATGTTTAACTAGCGTAATCGTGTCGCTTGACCAATTTAAAGTGCCTCTAAGATCATAATATCCGTATTCCCCGAAAGGTTAAGCAGGAGGTATACTTACCGTACACCCAATTCGACGGGATTTTTAAGTCCCATGTAATAGGGGGCGAGCCTATCAAACTCCTTGCTCACTGGGCCATCCAAACTCCTTGCTACTACTGAGACTTTAATAATAAAACCCAATAATAAGTACTTCACTGAACCTGGAAATCGAACCTAAGTCCACGTAGCAGTTGCGCTAAGGACCACTAGAACCTAATTATAACTTCCAACTTCGGGCAAAAATTATGATATTATAGAAAAATAATATAATAAGAAAAAATATAGCTTGCTCTGAATATACCCCTGAGGAGAAAGGAAGTCGTTAACAAAATGAGCAAATATTTTACATAAAGCGTTATGACCCACATAATTTTATATTAAAACCAAAAACAAACGTAACCAGTTAAAATTTAATTATCGTAAATAATTACGAACATTAACGTTTTACGGTTAAATGTATCACCCTCTATGCGGTACCCTCGACGGTGTTTTGTCACAATTCTAAACCCGTTAAATTCCCTGAGTAACTTAACAATGACGATAAACTTAATGTTAATATTATAATTTAAGCGTGACCAAATTTTCCCTAAAAGTAAAGTTTCCCCGCTTTGTTTGTTTATATTGAAGCGGGCCCAAACTGAAACCCGACGAAATTTGATTTTGATGCGTACAATCATAAAGTAATTTCCCACGAAAACAAAGCCGCCAAGAAAATTTCTAATTCGATCCAATCTAAATCCAGTTACTTCCACCCTGTGTTGGTGCTCACACGATGGAAACACGTCCGTGAGTGCTTACATATTAACTCAAGTCTATCGATTGACAACACTTTAGAAAACTAAAGCTCTCCAACTTTTTATTCTCAGAGTAAAGTCCATACGTAGTGTAACATTTAAGAGTTTAAATTATATGTAAATATGTCGCTAAGTGATTCGTACACACGGCTACACATGAAGCTATACAAAATCAGTTTAGACTGACCTCCCATTGTTAAGTTTTCCCCACAATTCAAGGCCAGCCTATACTGGATTTGTATAGCTTGATGTGTATCCGTGCGTACTTACATAAATATTATATTAGTTATGTAGCTAAACACCTTAGAATAGCTAGGGCACCGTGATTCTTAACGGTGTTAAGTTCCGTGATTAAACATAATATACTTTTAGCAAGTCACCTACATGATCTAATAAAACCTAGCTCTGTGCCTCGTCGTAAAACCGGCGAGGAAAAAGATGACAAAAGTCCATAACGAAAGTAAATAGGTAAGTTATTTCTTTTTTTTTGGGTGCATAAGTGCATGCAAATCGTGGTTCAGTTGTATTGTCCGAAATGTAAGGCGGAGGTGAACTTCTACAGCCAAGTAGGTAGTACTCCAAACTGTAGACTACTCCATATTAAATAATATATACGCCTAATAGTTGCCGGAGTCGCGAGCTTCCATAAAATTCTTATGTTTATTGTGCAATGCGGCGAAGAATAAAGCTTTATCTTATCCTAATACCAACTTTATTTAACTTGGAAACTTAATACCTTAGAAGCCGTTAATATTTCGGACTAGGAAAAGAATCAATTCTCATTAAAGAATAAAGGTGTAACGAACTACCTTTGCAAGGAAAGACACTAGTCGCGTAGGAGTGTTTTACAACAGTCCCATACTAAAACTATCAGGTTCCGCCACCTCATTAAATAGGCAGTACATAACAGACTATACTCGTAAATAATAAGGGGTTATAGCCATAGTTATCACGCAACTTGTCGCTAAGCTCCTCTAGTTGTTATAAACCGCTTAAGCAAATTGTCAAAGTTTTATACCCGATAACACGCTTTAGTGTTTCCGTTAAGGTACCAGAAAATCAACAAATAGGATCATAATTTAATAATGCTGATCTTCGAAGTAAAGGAATGCAGGCGTGATGGTATGTTATGATAACTCACCATATCATACGATCACGCATGTGTTCCCCGAAGGGTTAGCAAAAGTGTACTTATGTAACATTTTGACTGTGTGTACGGTCCCTGGAAAAAAGGTTGAGCCTATCTATACATACATATCCAAACTACTTGCTGACACTGAGATTTACTGAGTAAAACCCAATAACTCTTTGCTCGACCTGGAAATGGAACCCGGGATCTCTAACGTAGTAGTCACCTAGTAACGTAGTAGTGTCTCCTAGACTAATGAAGCAGTCCAGGATAGTTTTTAATCCAGAAATGATTTCTTTAGGGTGTGAAAATGGGGGTGAAAGTTGTAAGTTGTATGGGCAATCAATCAATAAGCAAGGGGATACAAAACTCATCATAATTATACTTTTGGTGATTTCTGCATTTTTGGCCAAAAAATAGGCTATGCAATGAACTAGTTTTACACAAACGAAAGGTAGTATTTATATATTATTACGGCCATTTCTCATAGGTATAGTATGTAGATAGTCTCATTTTATAAATACAACGGTAAGCTGGTTAGCAGAATGTTACCTCGTGCGTTATGTTGTCACTTGTAAGAACTACTAATTCCTGATATTTATGATCAGTTTGTGTACGCACGGCTACACATCAAGCTATACAAAACCAGTATAGGCTGGCCTTGAATTGTGCGAAAAACCTTAACAATGGGAGGTCAATCTAAACATGATTTGTATAGCTTCATGTGTAGCCGTGTGTGTACCATTGGTATCGATGCCAATGATGCAGTTTGAAATTTGACGCAATCGAAGGGATGCCAAAATAAATTTCGTATATACATTTCTATTTCCAGTAACAAGGTCGAGTTTCTAGTGACGTCATGAATATTTTATTGTTGGTTTGACGATAAACGTGGATAGAAATTAAAATGATTGAATTAGGTATGTATTTACGTAGGTAATCTGCAAAGACAGATAAACAATGTTTTAGGCCAACATGGATAGGTTATTCTGAAAGATTTATTAGCATCGCGTATACTCACTTTTATTCGGTTTTGTAATAATTGTATTCTAGTTTTGGTATCTGTTTTATGGAAATTTCATAAATGCTACAGTTCTTTAGGAACAACAATAGGCTCGCCCCCTATCACTTTAATATACCGGCAAAATGTGGGTGTACATTAGTACACCACTGCCTAGCCCTTCTGGGAAAACAGGCATGATGGTATGGTATGGGTCTACATATATGAATAACAGTGCATATGAACTGCCATGCAGGTAATAATTTAATTAATTAATTTTATTTTTAAGTTTTTATACCTACATAAATATCGAAATTATTAAAATAAATAATCACAACCCTTATTGTCTTAACACCGAGTTTTTAGTAAAGTTAAGTAAGTGGAGTAATTTATGATTGTCTAATGAAATGGCCCAAATGTTTTTGTTGAGAACCCTGCCACGGACGGCCGTACCGGTCGCTTGTAACTGAAACAATAGATTTTGCATTATGTCTATAATATGGGGCTTGATTTGGGACTTGGGTTAAATAGATTTGATATGATAGGTATGTCTTTAGTTTAGATTTTATTAACTATAGCTTTCCGCCCACGGCTTCGCCCGCGTGTTTCTCGGCTTTTCTGCATTTAATTTTTTCCCGTTTTTGCAACATTTTTCATTTATGCTCCGCTCCTATTGGTCTTAGCGTGATAATATATAGCCTATAGCCTTCCTCGATAAATGGGCTACCTAACACTGAAAGATATTTTCAAATCGGACCCCTAGATCCTGAGATTAGCGCGTTCAAGCAAACAAACAAACTCTTCAGCTTTATAATATTAGTATAGATAAATACGCTATCTTTTTCCACAAAAAACACCTATCAAATTATAGTTCAGTCGTACATTTTCAACAAGACAAAAGTTGTAGTAGCTGCATTCGCTAGAAAGGTAACAAGTATGCAATTATTAGCAAATTACGGACTAACTTGGAAAACGTTTTGTGTCAAACGTAAATTTACTTAGAAAGCGTAAACGTTGGTAAACGTTTAATTACTTGCTGCAGCTAAATAACGTGTCAGACTTGTTCTTGGAACGTAATTGCGATTATTAAGATTGATTTAAATTGTTTTTATTTAGTTTACAGTGTGGGGCTGGACGGGTATCGAGCTTACATGCCTACGTAAAGATGTGATTGGCGTACCTATCTAGAAATAGTAGGTACCAGGGATACATTCTCACTCAGTCGTGGCGAATTTCAGATCAAATAAAAAGTGAAGATGGAACTTTGCGAACAAAGGAGTGAGGCCAGCTAAAACGAACGTGGCGAATGTTACGAATCTCACGATTCTCTATATATATGTATGTATAACTATATGGCATCTATCCTAGGACAATAAATCGTCCTAGCATGTATCTGATAACTATAGGGCTAGGGAAAGAAAGTACGTTTTTTTTGGGTTCTGACATACCCTGCTCCCTATAATCTCAAGTTGTATAAATACTGGGCACTGTATAAAAGCGAGTTATGGCTATTTTCTTTCTTTTTATGACATATTTAAATAACATAGGTACAGACTCATTTAGAACCCTTGGTCAAGTTAAGTTTATAGGGATTATAATGATTGGTATATACTTGTAGACATAAAAAATTGAAATGCATGAAAATAATCTAAAGCTTCGTCATAATAATATCATGACTTACTGTATAATTGCTTGCAAATACCAATATATTAATTACTTTGTGTTGGTGAAGCAATGTATTAATAAATTGTAACCTATTCGAATCTATTTTCATGTTGTTTAGAAATTGCTTCACAAATCATTGATATGAAATATCTTACAAGGTACTCGCTCACATCTTCGTTATATTAAAAAGCTAAAACTTGAATGAAACACAAAACCGAACAAGAATATTCTTGTTATACATTTATCTTTAGAATTCCAGTCGTAAATCACGGTTGATACATTTTTAATTGATAACTTTCCTATACAAAAGATACTTTAATATCAAAGAGCTCATTATTTGGGCTCAACATAACGTAACTGTCACTAATTCATTATACGCTATCTCATTTTAATGGAATTCTATAAAAATAGTTGCCGCAATGATTTATGACTATTATCGTATCGTTGGCGTGTGTTTTTTTAACTCGCGATAAGGGAAGTAATAGAGGAAGCAGCCTGTGATTTATTGTATAGGTCAGTTAATATTTTTCAATAAACCACTGTCCATTGCTCCAGCATTAGTAAAAGATTTTTTGTTATAGAATTAATATAAAAGTCACATTTATCGACTCCCACGGTTTACTGATTTTCTGATAACTATTTATTGCCTCCGATAACGTTTTTATTACTTGATTTTAGTTGAATTTATTTACAATCGTCTCTTTAGAAAGCCACGGACTTTGTTTTTGCCTCAAGTTAAAAAATTAAAACTAAATGCGTGGGTTCTCAACGTTTTGCGACGGATGTCTCGCTCGACATGCTAAAATGGCCGCACAAAAAGACGGATTATGATAATGTCAGACCAAATTGGGCACGTTGCAGTACAGAATGCAGTTAATATATTCACAGCTGCGTTTGACTGCAGGTAAACAATAGGTTCACAAAGCTGTATGGCAAGTATTGCAACTTCATGAATCATCGGAACACCCTCACACTTCCGCACGTTCGTATTACTGCTAATTAAAACCCGGAGAGAGACCGGAGTCCCGAACTGTCATCCCGAATAGGGAAACCAGAAGAAAAATCGAAATACAGGATATTTTCTAAGTAAATGTTTCACACTTTCAAATGTTTGTCTGGGCGAAGTTAGAATAGTGCTAAGCAGATGTGAACGCTTGTTTTAGTAGAAGTTAGTGAAACTTTCAAATAATAGGTTTGTTTTGACAAGCGCGAACATCTCACCTGTTGGAATCAGCTTTTTTGCACGAACCTACTTACTTACAAACTTTGTTCCTTCAGCACAATCGAAGGCCCATCTGTCGACCCTAGCTGGTAATTAAAATGCACTCCTTAGTAATGGATTGCCCCAAAACGTCACTCGCGCCATAAAACTTGCTGGAACACGCCTGCGATGACGCACAGACAGCTTTATGGACGCGAGAGAATTCGTTGACGATTTCCGAACGAAGCGATAAATAATACAAGCAAAAAAATTTAAACTGGCCTATATTTGCGTCTGACTGTGGTATTAATAGACTAACTTATTGCGTTTTCTTAATCACTAAAATAGCCTGTTCAACGTCAGTTTGTTAAAAATCATACAGTAATTTTATTGTGGTATATCCTATGCTGTATCCGGGATTAAGGCAAACCGTGGGATCAGTCTCATAAATTGTTTTTATAGTTTAGACGTGAATAAAAATAAAAACAAATTGAGGCCAACATGCTAGTTTTAAATACCCAGTGCAAGGATTTTATTTGATTTTAAATTGTCGTCTTTGAAAACAATCTTTCAATGTTTCAATTTTATAGAAAGTTATTATATGTGTATTGTTGTGTGGGCGGAAAATCTTTGGATATATCTTTCTACTCTTCATGTTTAAAGTCCATTCATTACGATGTTGCCAGTACTGCCAATTTGCAAACCAGTCCCTTGCCAGTATGTTAATTTGGAGCGGTTTCGAAAATAGAAGCATTCTGACTAAGTTCGGACGCCCAGGGAACGAACACATGGCGTCATTAGGCCGTCTGTCACACTGATAGGAGGATACTGTTACGTACATGCATAGCCACCCTACTGTAACTAAATGTAGTACACGAAACTTCTCTAGTAGGACCGCCATATATAAAGACCAACTTGGGATACGAGTTTCGAAGTTATGAAGTCGCAATTGGAAATCGATTTGTGTGTTATTTACATCTATACTCGTACCTATATCATATCAGATATGGGTGACATGAAACATTATGGCTGTCCTGTTAATTCAATTATATAGGTTCTAAAAATCTGATAAGAGTACAGACTATAAGCATTTTTGACAGGCTAGGTTATGACTGCACATGATCAACAGATGACCAAGGTTAAGTTACGACTGCCGCAGTCAATCTGTGGAAAGATGACAATTCTTATCACAGCGGGATTCCTCCGTGCAGCAGAGAGACCCATCTGCCTAGACTAGGTAGGCAACCCCAACATAATTGTGAAAAGGCTAGAAGGATGACGAACCGACTTTCAACATTTAGGTGTTGAAGTACCTATCTTCAGAACCAAACTTATACCTATAGATATAGAAAATCAAACAGATAAGATTGTCATATTTATAAAGGAATCCGGCAGATGGGAACCGCTGCACATACTGTGAAGTAACACTATTTAAGAAAGCCGCTAATCCCGTAGGCGCTCCAAGCACTGGAGTCACTAAGTGTTTCTCCAAACAACGACTAAAACGCAAACGCGACGGTTTGCGTAACAGCTATGTGTGAAAGTCGAAATCAGTGTACTGATACCGATAACCTAACGTTACTTCACTTAAAAGGACTGGTGATAAATGGTGAGAACATTTTAAGACTAGATAAAGCCCTTTAAGTACTTACTTACATAACGCTTTCACAAAAGCATTCAGTTCCGAACTACTATCGCATAATAAATTCTACGGAAATAAAAGATAAGTAAAATTGTCAATATATCTTCTTTATTTATTTTCCTGAATTTTATGTCTCCTGTGTTTACTTTTCTATCTCGAACTAATTTGAGTTGAAGATTCGACAGTCGTAAAAAGAGTAGTCAAGTTTAAGGCCAGTGTTTACTTTACAAGTTTTATGGCTGTTTGAATTTCAATGTAAGGAGCAGTCTTACAATCGAATGACTATAAGGAAATGCAGACGAATATTACGAAGGCAGAGACAATGTAGAGTAGATCCACGAATAAATAAAACACGAACACTGTCTAGTAAACAAACAACTCATCGTAACCAAGTTAAGTCGGTCTGTCAATCGCTCCAATATATTTTATTCATAGAATTGATCCTGTTGAATTCACAACTCTTTGAATACGGTTATTCCGTCTCTGTATATTTCGTTTCCAAGACAGGACACTTATTCCGGAATAGATAACAGTACATTTCCTTTTGTCTCCCAAACACAACGATTACAATAAAAGATTACCATACTTACACCCTTTCCCATCGTGGGAAAAACATGCATTTGTCACGGCAAATACACTATGTTATACTTACACAACTTTTCATTTTGGACCCCTACACGAACAGACAAAACCCATTAGGTGTGTGATAATGCAAGTTCATCGTGGCACAGGTATTGTTTAGTGTTGCCAACGGAACAAAGCCGTTGGGTTGCCGTCTCATCTACGGACCTATTACGATCCATTGTTGAGGAAGCATGTACAAAATTAAAATGCAGCATTGTCTGAGCTCGCACGCCAAGCTAAAGGTGTTTTGTTTTAGTAAACAGTGATTTAAGTTGCTTGGTTATGAGAAGTTTGTTGTTGGAACGAGTTGTTGGTAAGTTATTAGTAAACGTTGTCTCATATTTCGGAGTTCTGTCTGAGAGAATTTCACCATTATAATAGGATTATTTACATTTGACTATTACACAAGAATATTTTATAATATCTGGTAATCTTTGGTCGTCTTCGAGGGTCCAAATGCCAACATATACGGGTATAAAAGGTAACAATGTTACACTAAAAACAATAACTTTAAACGCTTGGGGTGCCAATAGCCATTACCAGAAAATATCATTGTCAAAAACTGTAGCCGAATACTCTACACCTTGGATGAATAATTCCAAGCTCATTATTTTTTTTAATTCCAAGAAATACATCATGCGATAGGAAATTCAGAAGACCCCTCTAATAAGTTCTCTAAAAACTCGCATCTCAGACCTCTCCATTTACGGAAAGTCTCTATATACTCGGCCAGCCTATACTGGACTTGTAAATGTTAATGTAAAGCCATGTGTAACTAAGAACTATAAATTTATTTTATCTATTAACAAGCGAAAAGATTTACTTAATATAAATAATTCATTCACGTCTACAAGGTTAGCGTGCACGATCTGAACAATCAATACACAATTTAAATTTTAAGTGCGAAAAGTTACAAAGTTACGGCATCATGCAATTTTACTTGGGCCAACTTATAAAATGTGAACTCCCCACGGCCGGCGGAGTAAGTTTAAATTGCCCTCTCCTTTTTTCACTATCTTTTCCTTCCACTCACTTTTTCCTATTTAAACTTTTCCGTTTTATTTTAAAACACCGACCCCGACTTGTTCAACGTACGATTTTTATCGCGTTTTGTGTTCGGAACTGGATGTTCTAGAATATTCAATAGAATCGTTTGTTCCTATTATGGGGATAAGATAATGCTGGAGCCACACCTTAGGCCTTATACCTACACTAAATATCACACATATTTGTTAGTCATATTTGAGCTGCTATGAAGGCAAGTGTACAGTTACCTACACAATTTAATGCTAGTAGCATACCTAACAAGAGTTTATCTAATGAGGTAAGCGCGACTAATTTGCAAGACCTTGGTACATTAGCTCAACTAGCTAAAATGCTATCTGAATATTTTTGTACCTAAGTAGTTATTTAAACGTCCGATCGTAGACTATCACTGGAACTGGAAGCAAGTGCGACTATAGATCGCCCTATAGATCTGAGGTTCCATTCCCAAACTGAGTTGTGTTTTGGTTTTACAATGAAATTTTCAATAGCAACTCGCAGTTTGGATCTGTGATCCACTAATTCAGCAAGGCCCATACCAACCGTCAGAAAGCTGGATCGATAGATTTTAAATTGTGTCAATAATATAGGACTTTAGGGCAATAGGCTCACTCTCCAACTGTGGTAGTACATCAATCAGTCAGTTTTATCCCTAGTAAAGAGACTAAAGACCAAAGAATAACTTTGATTAATTATTCATAAGTACATTACATATAGAGTACATACAGTACAGAATTGACTGCCTCAATAGTCTAGTGGTCCTAAGCGCGACTGCTACGCTAGAGGTCCTGGGTTCGATCCCCAGATCGAGCAAAGTGTTATTGGGTTTTTCTATGAAATTCCTAGTAGCATCTCGGAGTCTGGATTTGTGCCCGGTTAATGGCAATAGGCTCGCCTCCTATTACATGGGACCTAAAAATACCGGCGAAATGTGGGTTACATTGGTACACCTCTGCCTAACCCTTCGGGGAATACAGGCGTAATGGTATGTTATGTTATGTCATAAGTACATACCTACCAATATAAGTTAAGTATACCTATGTCCCTTACCAGAAACCAAGCACTTATTAGCGAAGCAAAGTAAACATCTTAACAAATTCTACCACCGCACTTGTCCCGTGTAGAATAGACGTTAGATTTCGATTGCTCTTTATTCAAGCACACTTGATTAAATCGTCGAGATTCGAGCATTAACACCTTACGGGTAAGGTGCTTGAAGAGCACTCGCGAATATGTTCCGTTAGTCTTTTTGTAAAGAGCTCAATTCAAATAAGTGCTTTAAATGAGACAAGTGAATTTCATGTGAGACTGAATGAGACAAGTTATCATAATCATATATTTTGTGGGAGTTTTGAATATTGATTCTTTGTTTTTAATAGGTACTTAGTACTGGTGAGAACAGATCAGGTTATCGAGTGTTTTAATAAGAGATTCAAGGATAATTATGTGACCGTCTTCTGCATTACAGTTTTATCTTCGCGCGGAACTAATATTTGTATAGCCCATAAGTATTTGTTCCGTGTCTGGCTGTATGTGTAAATGTAAAATACCTATGTGCATTTGTGTTTGTATAGCACGCCAACGATGCAGGTGAAAATCCGATATTTTTTTAAAGTAAGGGGCTTCTCATGGATCATCTACCACCGGGAAGAAGCAGGGTAGGTATGTCGGAATCGTACCAACAAAAAACCACAAGTGCCATCCCTTGCCTTATATAAACGACCATGGGGTTCGTGCGTGACATTCACCACGATCATGACAGACTATGGTCTAGCGTTCACCGGACCCTTTCAAAAAGGGGAAAATCCGAACATGGGGCAAAGTTTTTTTATTAAAACAAAACACAAAAAATGCAAAACAATGCCTTCATTTTCAACCCATTACATTGTCCCACTACTGGGCACGAGTCTCCTCTCACAACGAAGGGGATTATGCTATAGTTTACCACGCTAGCCTACTGCGGGTTGGCAATGCAAACAATGCCTTAGGATCATCAAATTTCTAATACGAGTATTAAGAGTAGGTATTAATTAAAATCCTTCAAATCGCATCATTATTATAGACAAAATGCAACATTTGTTGATTCGGTCTCATGAGACTTATTTCATTACATTGGGTGTTCTACCGTGAAACTAAATTATTCACTTCGAACAAAGGAAACAATCGAACATAAATATAATACGGTCAAAATATGTTGCTATGTAAGTATAGTTTTGCACAAACATCATTGGCAATAATTACAAGAAAATATGCAACGCAAATTATTTGTTCAACAATTTCAACATCCACTTAAAGCAGTTTAAGTTAAAATCAACAAGCTGTCAGTATCTACCCACATTCTCATAAACACACTACAGTAATGCTTTTCACTTAGTCAAAACAAAGACGAGTGTAATTTGTTCGATGCGTTTGCTAAATGGACGCAAACTGCCCAAGGCACTGTATAAGGACGAAAATAAAATTAAAAACAAAGCCTCGTAATACCCTTTCGACCCCACACGGGTACAGTTTGGCACCATAACATAATACGAGCTATAAAACGTGTGTATGAAATCAGTAGGTCGGGGTTACCCGCTCTAAAATTTATTCTCCCCTAATTCGGTAAAAAGATTTTAGTGTGTAGGTTTTTTCTTTTGGAGATAAAAAACTTTATTTTATTCATCCTTCCGTGAAATTCTTCCAATACCATCTCGTAGTTAAGTTATAACTGTGCTGATCCACAGATTTGCAAGGTTTAACTACGCCTGCTGCGGTTAGTTTGTGGATAAGTGACTATTATAAACACATTGAGACCCCTCCGTGCCTTGGAGAACACGTAAAATCTTTGTTTCCGTTTGTCACACCTATAATATACGTTAGTGGTTGTCACAAACTCACGAAGCCAGACAACTAGTCTATCGGTGTTGCCCAGATTTCGGATGTCTGATTATAGTCGCTTTGCTTAAAATACTGATACAGCCGACCCCAACATAATTGAGAAAAAGGCTAGGAGAATGATGACCATCTTAGTGCTCACCTACATTATACATAGGTAATAATATGTATAAGAAACTGCAATGCAAAATTGTATGTTTCCAGACCAACCGGTTTAAAGTGCTTTGTATGTTAGACAGTCGTAGAAAAAGCGTTTGTATTTTCAGTATAGATAGTACCAGTTTTGGTGATTTTTTGTAAACTGTATTGTAAACTGGTACGTAAGTATCTAAAGAGAAAACGCGATAATTATACGAGCTGCCTTTTAAATTGGTAAGAACTCGTTTAACGTCCACGCATTCGTATGCTGTATACAATTTTGTTCTCCGATTAAGGGTCTCCTTTCTAGCTTTCTCTTTCACGCGATTGAGAAAAGCTAGGGGAAAATTTCCGTAATGGCAACCCAGTGTATATTTTACCGAGTGGCACCACAATTTGCGTATCCTACCTTGCCGTCAAAACTCGCCGGTTACCATGGCAACCCCCTCTGTGGTCCGCGGCGTGCATTCAGCACTGTTTTGAAATTTTCCCCGAACTCGTTGTTTAATCCGTATTAAAATTATAAAACAGCTCAATGTTTTGCCTCTCTTTATACTGAGCAACAGTATTAAATTGTGAATATATTCGTCACATATCCTGGTGGCGAATCAAAAACAGAGTTTATTGGTTTGCTATTTTTAAAACGTCTCATCATCAATATTGTCGCTTATTTCATTCGTAATTTGTAACAGAAACCTGAACATTGTCTTTTCAATCCACGATTATTTTATTATAGTAAAAGAAGATTGTAATATAAATTTATTTTACTGAAAACGCCCTTTGCTTAAACCAAGCTTTTAAACCCAAAGCGCGTTATCTGCTATAGGTATGCCTGCAGAACTGCAGCTTAGAATCCAGAACTCAGATTGCTCAGGATAAAAGCGAAGTAATTTCGTCTACAACACATGGTGCATAACAATTGGTATTACAGAACAACATGAGCGCTAATACGACGGTACAGGATCGTAATAGACCGTTAAACTTCTCGACTCGAGACGAACACGACTGTTCCGAAATACGCTAGGCGGTAATAGAAACGGTACAAGTAAATTGTTATTGACGTGTATTCAGGAACGTGCAGGTGATTGCAAGAATTAGTGATGTGTTATTCGAAATTTGAATTTGAATAGTTATTCGAATAACGTAGCGGGGTTTAGGTAGTTTATATTTAGCAATTTCTGGAACGTGACTGGGTAAGTCATTAATGAAAATGGTAACTAGGGTAGGCGTTATTCGATTTTGTATTCGAAATATTAAAATTAATATAACTTGGTTTAATAAGAGTGAATCATGAACTCACTATTTAGCTAATAGAGTTTTTTTGGAATACAGTGAAAAGCTTAATCATTCTTGAAGAAAAATGTACTTAAAAGATTTAACATGCAAGTCCAGATTAAAGAGCGTATGATTGGTATCTATAAGCTATCTAATCCGGCTTTTTACTGTATACAACAAAAGTTTCATGAGCTAACCTGCATGGAATCAAAAGAAAAAGAAAACTGTATACCTCCCGACCTAAATATTTCAACAAGGTAACCGCTATTTTTTTCACAATTTATTTCGCCTCTAAGGGAAGAGCGACAAGGGGCAATAGATTCACGGCAAAAATATTCCAACAGAAAAAAATACGTACTTCATTTATGAATTTCATACATAGGTAAGTAGGAAGGTAAGTTCTACCTTGCAAGTTGGTATAATATAATTAGAAATTATGGCAGGGCGTGGCTCTTAAAAAGATTTAATTTGGCCCTAAGCCAAAGTAACAATTTACAGAGCCAGGATTACATCATTCAGGGCAAACACACAATAATTACACGTAATGATCAGACAGGGATTCGATTTCATTATTACAATTTCCGAACATAGATATTTTTGTCAAGGGACTCAAGTCTTTTCCTCAAAATAAACCTTAAGAATAATCTTACGTCGCGTCATTGTCATTTGTCACTTTACGTTGGGAATCTAGTCGAAGAAGTCGAGAGATCACTAAATGTGAATGATTGTGTCGACTTTGTTTTGTCTGGCGCAGCCCAAGTTGTGACTCTTTGTACAAATCACAAGGAGTTTACATTGTCATTTTGTTTACAAGGGATCCATCAAAATATTTTGTTAAACAGAGTATATGTTGAATACGCTGATCATAAGTGTCTATCAGGCCGTGCCTACTGGAACTGTAAATTGTCATAATCAGTCATAATCAGGTCACCTGACCGATGCAGTGGTGATCACAGATAATCAAAGGAGGAGAACACTTCTGCTATCCTATTGTCTGATCTTAGAAGGATAGATAGCAGACTTCCAAAAGATGATAAGGTATAATTCTAGAAGTCTCCCAATGTCCACTTTAAAGAGAACCGTAGGACTCTTATAGTCGAAATGGTCGAAAACAGTGAGATAATAGAAAACAAATGACCATCAATATCTAGAGCAGTAAAAAACGCAATCTTTTCATGCAAGTTTTAAGCTGAAAGCATAACTCAAACAATGAACTTAGGCCGCATTTCACTATGTGAAAATAGCTGGTATTCTCCGAATAAATTCAAAAATAGAACAGAATTTGTATGAAATAAACCACCGAGTAATTTACGGACGGGAACTTATTTGGCGTTTCGTTTCTCTATCCCTTTATACAGTAATTACACGCGATAGTGACTTTCACAGTAGGTACGTGGCACTAATGCATGTGCTTTCAAGTGGGTTTGACGCCCTTAGTATCAACTCATGTCGCAATACGTCATTAGGAAACACGCATGCAGATAAAGCAAGTAAATAAATTGTGTAAAAGAAAGTTTTTAGTTTAAACAGTAGGTACCGCACCTACGCTACTAATAGCTATTCTATGCCATGACGTAACAAAAGCCTTTAAATACGAATGCATTGTTCGCTACAATGCAGTGTCCAATACAATAACAAAACGTACCTGCAACAATATTTCCATTGGGGTATCGCTATGCGTATCGATATAGACATGTAATTAGGCAGATGCGACAGCCGGCGGCAAATGCCAAAACACCACGGTAAAATCGTACATACAATACTTTCCGTGGTTACATTTAGTTGTTAATTTGTTTTGGACCGAAAATTTTAACCAGTTTAATCAAAGAATATGATTGGACTACACTCTAGTCTATTTTGCCCCTTTTTGCCCATACCATCACGCTCGTGTAAATCGAAGTGTTAGGCAGAGGAGGTGTACAAAGATGCACCCAAAGTTTGCTGGTATTTTTAGGTTCCATTTAATAAGGAGCTTATTGTAATTAACCCGACACAAATCAAAAATTCAAGCTGCTACTGAAAATTCAAAAATAAAACAATAACACTTTTCGAATTTCATCTATGAGGTACCACTAACGAATTATGTTATGTAGTAGACTAATGAGGCAGTTTTCTATGTTCATTCATTGTAATAAAAATATATACATCTGACAAGCTAGTTTTGGTATCAACAATGTAGACTGGTGAATAATGCGTAAAGCTTTAAATTTAAGTTTCCTCTGTATGTACATCAAGTTTTGATGCACAAAGCTATAAATAAAGAAAGAATTCAACGAAATAGTTCAGTATACATTCAATGAAATTCAACAACGATTTTCTTTTAAACTATTGATTAAAGTTATAAGATGTTGTGCTGACAGAATCTTTACACATTTAAATCGATACTTTAGAAGAAAATTGCTTTTGAAGCGGCGGTAGCCTAGCTAGGGCGTCGGACTTTCGATCATGTGGTTGCCGGTCGAAACCCACCCATTGTACTACCGACGTGAACCCACTCGTAACACAAGCATTTAGCTTAGTTGTTACTAGTAATGTCCGACACACATTGCTAGTAATCTTTAAAAAAAAGTGCTCTTGATTGTATCTACTATCGAGGAAATAACAATTCCGACAATATTCGTACGGTGACACACAGCTATAAAGTTTGACATTACCACACTACAGTACACTGCAGTCAATCGACAACTGAGCTGTGATGGGTCGTTTAACTTCATGAGGCTATCCGTGTTACAAACGGCTACAGGTCAACCTATAGAAATCCAGTTTAAGCAGATCTCGCATTGGATAGGCTTCCCATACAATGAGAGGCCAGTGTAAACTGGATTTGTATAGATTGATGTGTAGCTGTGCGTACCTACAGCCGTCAGTCCAAAGCCAGACTAGCTTTATTTGCCATAATAGTTAATTAGGTTTAAAATGTGTTACGTTATTATTATGTTGCTCTATTTATTTTGAGCAATAAATAAGAGTGATCTCGAAATGGTAAAGTGGTCTCGGTAGCTTAGTGAGTAAAGCATCCGGTACGCAGGTTCGAATCCCGCCTGAGAATGATCGCAAGAAACGATGAATTTACTAGGGATAAATAAATACGAATTTATCTTTCCCTAAAAAAGTAATCTTTGTAAATATTTGCTGAACAAGAATTTTGATTGACCAAACCACCGTTATATGTTGGATATAGCAACTACATATACATTTATATACGAAGCATTACGCTTCCTACTTTCTCATATATATCGCTGGAAGAATGGAACTCATTCCCGGAGACTGTACCTATGTCTGAAAAAAAAGTCCTAAGTAGTATTAAATCGAATCAAACTGCGAAGCGCGACAGTCGAGAAGTCAAAAAAATATCGAAACCTTAGAAAAAAAATCAAGGCAGAATCGGGCTGATTTGAAGGCAAATATTAAGACAACATGTTTGGTTGGGCTTTGGTTTTGGTTTAATCATTGCAAATTTCCATAACTGTGCTAAGAAAAACAAAACAACATCCTGCAATCACTGTGACGTTTAAAATCCCAGTAAAAACAAAAACATTGTGTAACAAAACTTTAATCGAGACCTTGAGGTTCGCAAGAGGCAAGAGGCAGACTTCAACCGTCCACTCGATACCGCAGAGACCCTCAAGTGGTCTTCACATCAAGCAGCTGTTACGACCGGCTGCGCCCCATCACACGAAGAAAATATACGAACTGTTCAAACAAATGTCTCTAAAATATACGGCCGCACCGACCGATAGAAAAATAATATTGGCTGTTTACACTGCCTTGTACAAACATTTTTATAAGCGGTTTGTTAAATTAAAAACACATTTTTGGATGCGTTTCCAGATTTGAATTGCTGTGTGATTTTGGTACGTGGGAACGGCGATGTTTTGAAAATATTTAAACAACAAACAAAAATAGCCATCCTCTTAAAAGTTAATTTTATGAGTAAACATTAATGGCTTTTTATTTTCTATTAAGTAAACAATAATGGAACAAATCAATAAAATGTTAAATATGAAAAGCGAATATTTATTAATCTTATCAATGATGATGATGCTGTTTAATGTAAAATAATTTTTAAAAACGATATTTCGAAAGAATTATAAAGACCTTAGTAGTTTAACTTCGATCATCATCATAAGTTACCAAAGTTCACAGATAAAAACGCACATGTAAGTGATAAAATAAATGACAAACATTAAGAAATTACAACACTCGCGTGTCACAAGCGAATGACACAATGTCGCCACGAGAGGTGACTGTGTAAAATTGTAAACAATTAATGGAATTTTGGACGTATGCCTAGTGAATGTTGGATACATTAAGATAGATGTTGTTTTAATGTTCGCATTGTGAATAATAATATTAGAGCTAAGAGCCGCAGCAGAATGCAGACAGCCATCGTATGTTTGTCGGTTGAACTGCATTTATTATTGACTGATTTTCAAATTGTTATACTGAATAGATAATTATATTCAAAATTATTAAATTTTATATAATTACAATTGTAGTATAGTAAGTAGATAAGTAGATAGAATAAAACTACACACTGTTTTACATACCACGAAAATATTTAATACCCCAATAAATAACATATTGCTCTATGTAATTACGTTGCTGTGTATCGATTTAAAGGTTGATCGGTCTTTGCCCAAAAAAAAATTATTTCTTATGCCCAAAATGCATTGGCAGAAGCACAACTATTAAACGTGTTTATGCCGACTTTTTAGCCCAAAACACCTCGGCATGAACCCAGCTCTAGTTATGAGTTTTAACCACTGTGTCTTCGAGTAGACACAGGTGTATCAAATACAACTAAGTGATACGAGCAGTGAGTACGTCTTGTGTGGCCCAAAGTTTTGTACAAATTCTGTCAGTATCGACAGTTCTCAAAGAAAGCCTTGCCACGTAATAAATTTTTCCTGCTCAAACCACATACTCATGTCCCACTTCACCGGTGTGACTCAGGTCCTTGGACACAATTTTGCGTCCATCCCAAGTTCCGACAGCAAACAAGAGGCCCGTCAAAATTGTTTGCAGTTAGGGTTGTCCACTGAACAATAATTGATTTATTTAACTATATGTAACAATTTCTTTCTCTTCTATTATAAAAGTACTACTCGATATTTGTGATCGAGTAAATTAATTAGTTTTTTAAATACATTCGTATCTTATTTTGAAACAACTGTTATGAAAAATAGAGTTAGTCTTTTTTAAACTCTAGAAAAAAATAAAATGTTGGGCCGTAAAGTCAATAAAATTAATAATACGTTAGAAATTCTGTTAGACTGCCTCATTACAACTACGTTGGAGGTTCTGGGTTTGATTTCCAGGTTGAGCAGTGGTATTGGGTTTTTCCATGAAATTCTCGGCAGCAGCTTACATTTATAATAATTTATTTATCATTAGTCTAGTAAACTGTAAGTAGTGTAGTAACTTGTAAATGCCACATCTGAGGTAGGAATTTCTGGGTGTAGAAAAGTGCTATTGAGTTTTATATAAATTCATTATTATCAATAGCAGCTCGAAGTCCTTTGCCTCTAACTCAGAATTAAGTCCTTCTCATTTTGAGAGGAGACCGTGACAGCGGAACAGCGAAAATGGGTTGAAAAATAAAATGCATTCCAACATAATATTGACCCTTACTTAAATCAAAATAAATAAATCCAAGCACTTTACAGGCACCGCTTTCAAAGTGATGTAACATACGAAACATGTTCAGGATTGCAAAACGAAACTTGAAACTTGGTGTAACGTACTTTCAAGACCGTAGTGAATTCCTTGTACTGCACTATGTAACCATTACTTGTTTGCTTAAATTGCTTGTTTGAACGTCTTGGGACAATGTTTACGATTCCAACAGGTGACAATCAACAATGGTTTGTAAGCGGACGTGGTATGAACACACCTGTTTAGTAATGCAAGGATCATTAATACTATGTTTTGGATCTGACTACCATGAGGATTTTTTTCAACCTAAGAAGTGTCGAGGGTTAAAATAAATCCAAAAAACAAAACCGAAAACAGCAGGTACTGTCGCCAGCAGGTCCACGTATACAAAACTGTCAAATTTCTCCAAATGATTTTAAACCTTAAATTGTTGAAGATAAAGTTCAAAATCAACTGAGAAAATTTGTCATTTTGTGGTAACTTGATATGCTGTCACCGTACAACAAACTCTAATATCTTGTAAGTAATACTAGCTATTAGAAGAGTGGTGTTTTAAAATACCATCCGATAATACCTATAGCTTACCATCAGGCGATCCATCTGGTCGTTTGCCCGATATCCCACAAAAAAAATTGGATAACCTTTCACAGCCAGAGTACAGTTATAACTTTCATTAAAAATCTTTGTTCAATATATTTTAAGAACACTTTCAATATTGTTACTTTTTACTTCTAAATAAATACAGGTTGTCCTGTTGAATAAATTTATAAGCAATAACATAACATATAACATACCGTCACGCCTGTATTCCCCGAAGGGTAAGGCTGAGGTGATCTTGTGTACTTCCACAGTTTACCAGTATATTTTGATCCCATGTAAGATGGCGAGCCTATCCCTAGATGAATCCAAACTCCTACCAATAACAACAATAACTTATAACTCCTACAATAACACTTTGCCCGATCTGGGGATTGAACCCAAAACCTCTAGAGTAGCAGTCGCGCTTAAGACCACTAGACTAATGAGGCAGTCATTATGTAAATGTAGTGGGTGTGGATAATAATTTATTATGTAATAGGCATTTTTTTTTTAATTTGCGATTTCGCGTTGAAATATATGATGAAAGCTTGCATATTATGTACTAATAATTTCATAAAGCTGAAGTGTTTGTTTTTTTGTTGCACGCGCTAATCTCTGGGACTACTTACTAGTCGGATTTGAAAAAATATTTTGTATGGTATGATAGCCACATTCATGTGCAAGGACTACAATAGACTATTAAACATTTCGCTACGATCATTACGAGCTGGGCAAAGCGGTGAAAGCCTACGAGCATAGCTAGTGTTAATTAATGAAGCAATAAAGTATGTAGAAAATAAATAAATTCAGGATATTTCTGAAAAACAAATATGCCCATGATTAGGCTTGCGTTCAAAACGTTTTTGGATGACTAAAGAACATGACAATAAAACACTATTTTTGTATGCACAGTACAAAACATAATCATCAACGTTTATGACTACTGTTTTCTAGCGCCATCGAAACCATAACAATTTTTGATGACGCCTTTCTGTTGAAATATTTAATGGGACCCAACCCAAGCGATGCCATGAGAATATATTAGCTTAAATGTAAATCAACTGAATTCTTGGTCGTACTTGGCATACTACAGATCACAAAAACACTTTAAATATATTAAATTAAATCAAAATTATCCACGCTGATCGTTTCAGTGTGCGACGACGGATATAGAATGTAATAGATTAATATAATAGTTCTAAGAGCATTTTCAACACTTCCAATAATAAAAACTATAAGATTAAGAATATTTTTAAATCCAAATCCGGTTTATGGATCATGTGCAACTCGTAAAAACCTTCATGAATTACATGGGATTAAGGCGAAAGTTATAGTTCTGCGGTAGGTCGTACAGCCGCCTAATACGAATCAGTCAAAATTAGGACCGTGCACGCAATAATCTCCCTTACTTTCTTAGAAATATCGCCTTAAATGTCGTGAATTGCTTAGTTTTATGTGAATGTGTACGACAAATCGAAACAACGTTCCGTGAAGTGCTAATCCGAAACATATGTGAAAAAAAAATCACTCGAGATAAGGGTCAGTTTCAAGAACACGCCTTGCAGCGTATACATCGTGCTATAAAAAGAACATCGGATCAACGGATTGACAATGACTAGCGTTTAAAGGCCGCGTTTATTTATTTGTACAAGTATTTCCTTTTAGCGACGCCGTACAGACAAAACAAGGAACTTTTAGATAAGCATTGTACGTTTGACAAGACAAGCCAAGCTATATTATGGTAATAACTTTGGCTCTAAACGGGCGTCGAGACAGACAGTTAGTTACGACAAAACAGGATGCATTAAATTAGAAAATATATATCTTACACGGGGTTTCTTAAATTTAAAGCGAAACGTATGAAAGTACTAAAGTTTGGCAATAAATTCAAGTCAATGTGTCGGGTATGTGCTTGTAAAACTTGAGTTACTTGTAAAACATCATGTATTAACATCTTGCTTGGTGCTGCTTTATTTAATGTTGAGAGTTTCTTATTTTATGGGAAAAGAAGTCCGAGCAAACTATGGAAATTAATTTTAAAAGACAGACGACCGTCTACGTTAAAACTTTGCTGTAGAAAAGTTAAACAATAGCAAGGAATGGTGGAAGATCAATTCAAAATTACACAAAACATACATTTGGAATTATACAGTCAGATTTGTACGCACCAAATGTCCTAATCTGCGTTTATCAGCCGTTAAATTTAAATTAAAAACACACAGACATAGTTGAATGTCCTCATAAAGGCGTACTCATGTATCGGGAGTTGGGACAGAACACAAAAACTATCGAATGTGTAATTGAGTCGTCGTGAGTCACCCGGGGCGGGCACACATCTGCTGTGTTACGTGCTGGCTGCAAAGAGGTAAGTTACAGGGAAGGCTATTGAAAATCATAGACAAAATAAAAACATCGATATCCTATATCGATGTTTTTATTTGTCACAGGATGACTGAGACAAAATACTGTTATTATATTATACTATTGTTATAGCTATCGAGTGATCAGTTTTGCGCCATGAGTTATGTGTTTGATCCCTAAACAAAACAAATATTTGTATGACGTACAGGTAGATTCCCGGACCGAGTCCGGGACTGGGTATTGGTCTATGTAAGAATATTGTGTGTTTATTATAAATGTGCACACGATAAAGGAGAAAAACAAACTATTTACTGTAGTAGTAATTTTAATAAAAAGTATGACTGTAAACATGCGTTTTATTCAAATGGTGGTAGTATGTACCATGCAAAAAAATATGTCCCAAATTATGCCTGCATCAATTTCTTTATAAAAAAGTAGGTAGTGTTAAAAAGAAAGAGCAGATGGTTATAAGGTTTTACTCAATTAAAACTTGCAATAAGTGTATAACTAAAAATTTTAATACGTGCCAGTATACTACCATAGTGCAACCTCACCTATTCCCCGAGGTGCACTACCGTGGTTTAGTTCCGGTACTTGCAGAGTCTTTTGTTTTGCGCCCCAACCGCCGCGTATTATTTAGCTAAAACCAGGGGAACGTTTTAATGGACTTCACAAAACTAGAAAACGAGGGGGCCAGAAAGATTAGATTTCTTATCAACTAAAAAAATCTTGGCACAAAAGTGAACGTACCTAATACGAATTGTATTGACTGTTTGGGCACAAAATATTATTAAATAAACAGGGGAAGTTTTTGTGGTAGACCAAAATAATAATGTCGTAATTTATTTTGTTACAAATTTAATTACGGACCTTTAGTTTTTAATTGCTTAGGAAATGAATAAAGCCCATGTTATTTCTATCGCTATTGTTTACTACTGTAAACAAATGGTATATTAAAGTAATTAGTCACTCTTCAACGGACGTAAACTATTAAAGTTTTCTTGACCTGTGGCGGGTATGTGGTGGTTCATTGTGTAGTGGCGCCATTTAAAGCGTTTTACTGCCGGCAATATTGTATGCAAATAAATAATAAAATTATTTAAAACGCCCCTACTATGGCTGTATTTATTAATGCAATAAACTAATTATTACGATCAACGTCACTACAATACTTCATGCTACAGAACTTATTAATGTAAAACAAAGTAGCATCAATATAAGTTTCCAAAACGCCAATAACATACAAACATAGAACAAATTGTTTTACAGCCAGCCATAAAATTGCGCCCACATAAATAAATTAACCACAGAATATAAAAATTAACGCAAAACGCGAGAATGTCATCCGTCGTAGTTGTAATATCATTGTACGTTATCCCATATGCGGGTAGGCAGGGGCGCGATAATATAATTAACGCGATTATCGCACGCCCACCTCGCTATTGTTAAGCTTTAATGTGATGAAACTAATCGATGCATTAAAGCGCAAAGTGATAATTAAGTTATCGAGAATTACGGCTAGGAAAAAATAATGAAGTGCCTTTGCACGATGAGTCACTTTCGATTCGATTGAGCAAAAAGTGTACAGAAACACTTTGCGAAACGAAGATGGATGATGAATGTTTTACAGCAAACGCAGACTTTTTTGACGTACCTAAGTCAAAAATGCTTATCTTTCCTTACACTGATCTCTCACGAAATGGTACGGAATGAATCGCGTTGATTGACACGATGGCGTTAAGTTTTAAACATAAATGTTAAGGGGAAACTAGGTACCTATTACCGGGTTTCTATAAACCTGCGTGCATCAAAATAATAATATTGTTTAAAAATAAATGTGATAAATATCAATAGGTTAATCGTAGGTAACTTTTTAGATAGCCCTCAAACAATTTATAACCACCTTGCTTATTAAAAATAGCAATATAAGATAATAGAAATCCCAAAGGTATAAATTATATTCTGTGATAAACATCTTTGGCTCCCGCACAATCGGACCCGCAGACTGTCCCTCGAAATGTGACAAAATTAATGAATGGTGTTGCCAGGGCAAAAAAATCAATTAATAATGCTACATTTTACGCTTATTCTACACGATGCGATAGTGATGGTTTAGGGTAATAAGAAAGTTATGCCTGATGGACATTGATACTGCAAAGAATATTTTAAGAAGTTTACATAATAAATAAAGAAACGTTTGTTTTTATGATTTCCTGCTAGTTTTTTAATACCTAGTTAATACCTACCTATCTGTATGATTATAATTAAAAGTATTTTCAGCTTAGCTCTTGGCTCCTAAATTACATAGATATTATTCAAATTACTTATTTAAACAAAATACACGAGTAGGTATCCTAATGAAAATTGGAATTTGAATCTGGATTTCTAAAGGCTTTGTCAACCCTGCAGCGAAAAAAAGTACCTACAAATTACTTTTTATAAATATAGTGTATACTGAGATAAGCATAAATAATGAAACAGGACAATATACTCCAGAAAATTATTCACAACATACCAGAAAGCACCAATTCCCTAGCATAAGAGTCACTTAATAAAATTTAAGCGTTGAACAGTTTAGCCTTAAGGCCCATAAAGAAGTCGATGGGCCGGAGGAGCGCAACAATGACGGCGACCGTTCCAGGACATTGGGACCAAGTTTATTTTACTGTTCCCACTAAAATGTGCAGTAAAAACCCGCCCACGCGATGTTACACCCATGATATTCCTACTGACCTCTGCCCTCGTATAAAGAATATCCCAGACGCATAATCCCAAGGAGATTTTATTGTCACCCGATAATTTAATACCGATACGAGCGTAAAAATAAAATGTTCATGCTTTTCAAGTATAGAAAAGTCAATAACGAGGATTTTAATGATCTCCCGGCTTTTAATACGGTCCCCCTCGTATATCTTCCGCTTTATACTTAATTGTGTTCTTTTTTGCCCATGTCGCTTTAAAATTTCTTAGACTAGGTTCAATAAAAAAACTTTTTGTTTTAGTTGCCCGCAATGCAGCGGTTATAAGCTGGCCAGTCTCCAGTTTCCAGATTATGTCAAAAATTAAACTGGAATCTTTAAAACTTTTTCCATATTTTGGGAACCATACGGTCTAAAAATGGTGTGATATAATAGTGTAGACGCCATTTTTGTCTACATAAAAACCAAGGAACTGCCCTGGCTGGTCTGTTTTAAAAATTGATTCCATTTTTAAATTGAAATTTTCACATTTTTACGTTGGCAAGAACACAAAAGTTAATAAACCGAGCGAACAAGCAAGCATCGCTGGCTGCATACTAAAAGATAGGAGATAGTAGAAATAAATTGCTATTCTTGACAATAATATTAATAAAGAAAAAAGTTTGTGATATAAATTTATTGCTTGCATGATTGTATTCTTACGTCAATTACCTACTTGACTTATCGTGCGCATTACTCATCGGAACATGACTGTCCCTTGACTGGCAAAGTAGGTAAGTCAGATATGGTTACTGGTGCATCTTTAAGGCCCAAGCTTTATTGGCCCGTGTCGTTTAACTTATTTAGTTCCATTGGCCTTACACCGTTTATCGTATTAAGACAATCCAGTTACGCCACGTCACATTCCGTGGGGTGTTTTGATAAACCGTTCAATTTACGAAAGGATGATACTTGTTTCTAAATGGATGCTATTTCCTTTAAATAATGATAGTGGGCGGTTCTATTGCAGTTAGATTGAAAGTTAGGTAATCCTATAGCTTTCGCTTATTATAGCTGAGGTTCGAGAAAGGCGTTGATCGCTATCGAACAGATAGATATCGTTTTCGATTATATATCAGATAATTTCATGCACTTAGTAGTAATCCTTGCTATCGTGCCTTGCGGTATTGTAGCCCTTTATCATAATTATTTGCGTGCGTGACTTTGCAATTCTTCCGCCGTAATTATGACTAATGACGTTCATTGCTCCTAAGTTTGCTACATTATAAAACGTATTTAGTGTACCACTGCTGGGCATGTGTCTCCTCTCAAAGATAGGAAGGTTGAACTATGTCTACCACGCCAGTCTACTGCAGATTGGCAGAACTTCATGAAACAAGAGACAATTTTATCCCTATTTACAATTATGTAACAACAATTATGTATCAGCTTATAAATCTAAACAACAAAATGTTTCTATAACTAAAGCAACTCCATCTAAAATCCTTAGTCCCGTCAAACGATCTCGGCTAATTGATAACGGACGAACGCAGCAAATGCACGTGACACAAAATCAATATAGCGGTGATGGATGGTGCTGAATTTTAATTAAACTTACATCAACCTGTTAGCTGACAAAATGAGCTTATAATGGCAAAGCAGTGTACATAACACTATGTGTCCAGCTATTAATCTAGGCGTATCTAAATATTGGATGACTTTTCTGGTTTGACTATACAAATATAAATTTAAAATTACAAAAGTGGTGCTATTTGACATGTAGTCGTAAAGAAAGATAAATTTAAAGATAAATCAAATAAAAAGATCTATTTACAAAAAATCCTAAGTACCTAATACACCCAAATCCTGGTATGCGTTGCCAAATTACATAGATTGCAGATATGCACAATAATGTAGATTGTAACCAAACTCAACTATTCCACTGCATCTCTCTTTAACAAAAAAATACATAAGAATAAATTAGAAGAAAATAGTCCCGTCATTAGATCACTTAGTTTCTCAGAACAGTGATTCAGTCATTATTCTGAGTTTGCTTTTAGATGCAATCTGCAAAAGTTACGACCATTTTCCCAAAAATAAAAAAGGGCAGTAGCGTAGAGACAATTTTCTTGAGCTTCAATTATTTTCGTATGTAGAAGTGTGTTTAGAATTAGTTAAGTGCGATGCCATAATATGCAATCTCCAAAATTAAACGACAAGTGACTAAATCATCTATCGGTAAGTAATTTTGATGAAAGAAATTTCTCTTTGACAATTCATCGAAGCAGTTACAAGCCCGAATACAGCAGTAGACGTTAAAGGCCTGATAAATGATGATGACGAATGAAAAGACAGTAAAGTATTCATTAAACTCACAATACGAGTACCGGTTACAAAGTAGAGGCAGGGTATTTCAACACTGACCGACAGCGGTGCCCCCTGCCGCGGTACAATGAACAACCGTGAAATTACTCGTAAAACTTACATTAGTATGGCAGTTAATAAACCTGATGAACCATGTGGTCCTCTCATAAACCCACACAAAAAGTATAAAGCCTATAAAGACTTCTACGCAGTTGTAAAAGTCTAAATTTAGATAATTAATAGCTTATACTTTAATAATGTCATTAAATTTTATGAATCGAAGCTCTCGACGATTTTCGTTCGTTGAAAATGATCAAAAGGTCTATTAATTAATATTGTAAACAGGTATTAACTCAGCACGTTAGTATGGCCCGATCGATTAGAGTTAGCAGTTGTAATAATTATTATAATGAGACGTGAAATATTTTAACGATTGTTGGCTCTAAGCGGTTACAGACGTTACAATTCTCAAAAGGGTCTGGTTACTTGGGATATCGTGAGAAGTTAAACTCAGTTGACTTTACAACATTTTAATACACTGTCAGTCTCCATGGACTAGTGAACAAATTACAAGCAAACGTCTTAATCGACGGTCCTGGGGCGAGTGCCCGACCGAGTCGAGCCCCTGCTCCTGGCCAAGAATCCCTCCCCGCCGCCTTGTTATCGCGGCAGTACTTAAGGTTGACATTCCTCAATAATAGAAGAGATGGTTGCTTACGTCATGGTCCTTTGAAATTATTAGGGCATATAGGCATTTATATAAACATAAATTAACAGTTACTCTTTTGTTAAATTGATTAAAATTAGCGAGACCTAACACTCGTCCGTCCTGACATCGTGTGCGTCCCCGCATACGACTCCAGGTGGAAACCTAACACTCGGATTCTTGGCCAGTTCCTAGGAATTTATTACAATAATAGTGATTACATTAATTTCTTTGTTTTATACAAACTGACGGTCTATAAGTACAATAGTAAAGACAAATCATTAATATCCATCGGTCAATCAAGTTAATGGACTAAAACAAGATCTCGTGAACATCCATCGGTCAAACAAGTTGATGGATGAGTCACGAGACCCACAAAGCAATATCGTGAGTATCCATCGGTCAAACAAGTTGATGGATAGGTCACGAGGGTTCATCCATCGGTCAAACAAGTTGATGGAGAGGTCACGAAGATCCATAGGCAAACGAGTTTATGGATCAAACAAGGTACATATCCATAGGCAATCGAGTTTATGGATAGAACCAAGTAGAAGTCATAACGCCTAGCGACACCAGCACGTGGCGATCAATTCACCCGTGGAGCGAGTCGGGAGGCCTCATCTCATCAAGTCGCGAACCAATCAATTCTCGCGAACTTGATCTGAAACAATGAATAATAATATTCTGTACATAAACAGTCTCTAGCATAACAATTTTGAAACGTGACACAAAAAGTACAAAACATGCTTTAATTTGGTGTGATTAGTACTTGATATATTTGTAATACCTATCGCAACTGTTTTGCGGCATAATTTTGATTGATTTCTAGAGTGGTGACATGAATCCACGGTTTCACGTGGTCCACCATGACAGTTGTCAGGCGTCTGCTTTCTGTGCCCGATTATTCCCAGCTTGGGTACTATGACATAACTAGCCTTAGTTTCAACGTGTACATGTCAGTTAAGTTATCGTCATCGTGAGTGGCTACTGTGGCGACACTTAGCATAGGATTCGTTTCTTTAGAGAATAGAGAATAGAATCATTTATTCGCTAGAGATATGGTTTTACAAAGCTGTTGTTACATTTTGGGAAGGTACACAGACATCTCACCTATAGTAGGCATGCGAAAGTTACATTTTTTTTTACATTAATTGTGCTTATAATTGAAAAATTCATTAATCGTGTAGAAGCAATTAACAATCAACCATTGCTTTAATTTGTTTTCGAATATTGTCGTTGGAAGTTCTCTATAAATACGTGGGATATGATTGTATACTCATGGAGTTTATTCTCACTCATCTATACTCATATTGTTTATTCATGGAGTTTCCAAATGTCACCTGTGATGGTGCCCTCTCTCTGGTTTTGTGAATGATATTGTTTAGGCACTATTGAATGTTACCCAAATACCGTCCAGCTGCTTTTACCATTGTTGCAGATTAATGCTTTTCGGGAGCCGAAAATTGTGCGAAGGTACCGCTCGACCTATACATTAGATTTAGGCCTAGCCCCGTATTTTGAACGTATTTTATGGTTTCTGTTTGATCACAACAGCTTGAATGTATGCGAGTTAAAACAGCTTACACGATCGCTAATGAGGCGACTGTAGTTTTTGGATCTAGAGAAGATGTTTCTAGTGCCTTCGCTAAGTTTTGTTAAGACCTAATAAAAGCTTATAAATCTATATTATGAAACCAGAAATAGGAAGGTATGATTCTGACTTCCTTTCCCGAGGGTTTAAAGTGATCTCCGTGGGTACCCCATCATCGGAGAGCAGCACCTAATCCTTCGCGAGCGTTCGGGTTGTTTTTCTTTTTATATGCTGACTCAATGTTAGCTCCCATATTACCTGCCTCCTACTCAAAGAACCTGCTGTTGCGGTTTTTCCAAAGCCTCTTCGATTCTAAGTCCCAATACTCATGCCCAGTGTTACATTGGTAGAATTTACATACGAGGACATCTTCCCTCGCCCCCCTTTGGTATCACCTGTAGATGTCCGATGTCCGTGATTTCGCTCGAGAATCTAGCAACATGGCCTGTGCTGAGCTAGGGTCCTCTTTTTGTTCTCACGAATCTGAGTTATTTTAATTCTACTTTAAGCTAAATCATAGTTTTAATTATTAATACTTATTCGATACCTGTCTATTTATGTATGTTCCTTTCTTTCTTCCGTCTTTCTTCTTACTCCCGTTTATTTATCGAACTTATTGTTAAGCCTTTCTTTTTACCATCTAAAACCCTTAATGATTTGAGAAGTATGACGCCATTCGTCGCTAATGGATACTGACACTGATCTTCTAAAAATCTAACAAGATTTTGAAGCAATGCGTTAACATCATTCGTTTTAGGTCTAGCCCATTCACACTCGGCGGTACAATCCCTAAATAAACTCCGAGCTTTTGAGAGAAGACTTGCTTTCGCTGTAAAGGAATTCCACCGATTCCTACTATCAACTCGCGTAAGCTATCGTTTCATAAATATAAAAAAATTGTAAGTCTTAAGAACATCTTATAGTCATTAATTGAAGGACGATTTTTCTGTACTGTGCTTGCTTAAGTGCCGTGGCGTGCTAACTTAACTCCCGCGCCGCGGATATTCTAATCGACACTTATGCCGCAGCATTAAATATACTTATGCTTATATTCGTTACATTTTGTGACATCAGAACGAAAGCTGCTAAAATATGTAGTTTAATGTATTTGATATGGCCGATGCAAGTCTGACTCTCAAGATCGCCCTTCTAGTTCTATAGTAGTATCACCGCCTATTCTTATTATGTGATCCGTGATTACAGAACCTCCTTAAATTGTGAATTGAATTTTAGATTTCCTGAATAACAAAGGGCTAATTAGATGTTATCATTTATTAATATTACAGGACTACAACCTAATCCCTCTCAATCTGTGAGGAGACACGTGCCCAGCCACGGGACAATATATGTCATTATTATTTACTCGGTGACGTTGGTATGTCCTAGGACCTTCAAGGAGGATGCAAGACAATACTAGTACTTCTTAGGCATCAGGCACTTTAATGTATTAATTGGTATACAACATTATTTTTAGTATGATTCGAAAGCAGAATAAAGTTTGTTCAGAAGATGTATCTGAATCAATTCCAATATTTTTTTACAGCATGTCATATTTTGTCCCAAAAAGTTTAAGTACCTATACTAAGTACCTATCCGCAATCATACGTGCACAACACAGGTCACTGCCGGTCATAGCGTCACTAGGCGCGGGCCGATGCAGGGTAGGGTAAAACAACCCCGTCAGCTGCCCAAAGTCAATGCTACAAATTCATGCGACAGACAACCAGATAGCAAATCAACCGTATAACTTCGATATTTTTCAAGATGCAGTTTTGAAATTTTGTACATAGACTACCTAAAAATACTCAACACGTGTTTCGTGTTTCGCACATACTAAAACTGACCTTGTACGAGTATGGGGCGGATTTCATGCCGTAAGATTTCAACGGCTGATACTTTTTACCACCTACGCGCACCATCGTTCTATCAAATCTCTGCCTAACTTGAGACTCACTTACGGTTCAGAACTAAGTCAACTCACGACGTTGTCTCACTCAGAACGATTAAAGATTACCTTAGACTAAATAGAAAAGACAGAAACTTAAGCATGGCACGACCGGTACGTTTGCATAAACATTGCTTGTATGATGAAGTCCTAAGTATAGGGATAATATTGTTAGATACACGACCTCCCTGTAGCTTATTCTCAAATGAGAGTAACGTGCACGAAACATAACTGTTAGCATTTTTATGTTACCTAACTTTGGAACTAGATTTATTACCCATTAGATTATGTACTGCACTACTAGTATTGATAGTTTTGTCATCTAATATACTGTAACACTCAATATGCTAACCTGATCTGATCCGTGCCTAAGCTGATTAAGATGTTTTATCTTTAATATCATGAATCATGCATATTGCTACCACATCACATTGGTAAAGGTACTTATATTTATATGTACATAATATACTTAAAAGAGGTAGACCCGTTGTTGGCCTTAATGATGCATAAACGTTATTGCTTTGAATAGTAATTAATACGTAAACTCTGTGCGACATTTGCGGTTGACCGACTTGCTGTAGAAGAATGTATTGACAGCTATGGTACATAAATATATCACGCTCCTAAACGTTTAACATGATTTATTAGGAGTATTATCTAATAGTAATATCTCATCGCATCTATACTGATATAATAGAGCCGAAAAGTTTATTTGTTTAAACGTGCTAGTTTCTAGAACTACCAGTCAGATATGAAAAACCTTTGCAATTCTTAAAAAAAGGTTATAGTTACTTAATACCACGCTATGGCCCCTTAGGAGCAGGGCAAAGCTGATGAAATTGCAAGGCACACTTAGTTTTCATAATAATTAATCTATGAGTTTGTTATGCGGGCTCTATAACTATATCTTTCAAGGTTGATGGAATGGTATTAATCTTTGGACCACCAGACCCCTTGTAGGGTCTTTTACATAGAAAGACAAGTATTGGTTCTTTAATCGCAACTGTATACCGAAACGCATCTTACTCACCTTTTTATACGACCACACGTTTATTTAAAGCCTTTTGGCCGAAGGATCCAGGTTACGCAAAGTATGTGGTTGTGGTGCGTTTTGGTTCACAGTTGACAATGACCCTCCCTAAAGTTGTTAAAGATATCAATTAAGATCTTTCTCGAAAAAGAAGGGCTACGTGACCTTGTTAATCCGTGCATCGCAGTCGTGCTGCGCCGCGCTCCGCGCGTCGCTCTGCACATAGCTCGTAGACTGCCCTCCACACGTTGCTCCGCATGAAGCTCGCTGTCTCCGCATCGCGCCGACACGTGAATGTGCTGCGACGACAGCTGCTGTCCACTCGCGGCTCGTTGGTGTGATGCGACGCTCGACGCAGGTCGTCAGCGACGAGCATGCTCTTGCTCTCGCTTCAATCCTCCTGCATCCGAAGCCGATGGCCGCTCACTGCCATCTCGACTTCCTCTTAGGAGTTTCCACTTCGCAGTCAACTTCGGCTCGAAGGGGGGGGGGCTCCGCACTTCCAGGAGTTGCGAGCTGTCATAGCTCGCCGATCCCGATTGTCTGAAATCTCGTGGCAAAAGGACTTTAGAACTATTCAGTTATCGGGACTGCGAACTATTGGGAGTTTTGTATTTGCAGGCAGAAAAAAGTTTAACCCTCCATTTAATCCCTTTCGATATAGATATACTACTTATGTACGGTAATTATGTCAACATAATATCCATGATATTCCTTCGTTATAACAATGTCTTATTTGTTGTACAGTTACGTATTTCATAGGGTTCCTTTGTTACAGTGGAGCATTTGATACATTATACAAACAAATGACGGAAGTCATCCAGTTCTAAAAATAGACAAGGGACCTTTGTTTTAAGTGTAAGCATTTGGGTCCCGCAACCAAAGAATGCGGTTTCAAGTGCTATGCTTGGGTTACCGGGTGACGCACTGTTTGGTAGGCGCCCACAAACTCTGATAATGGAGCGATAATCTACTCGTAAGAGAGCTATAACGACAAGCTACAACACAGTTTCCTTGTTGATTACTAAATTCGTTTACGCGTACTTTGACATCCGTGCTAGAGTACGAGTACTAGTCACAGTCAGACACTCACCTTATTCAATCCGTCAAGATCTTCAATTTTGGCTACTGACCGGGATTCGAACCCGAAACACATGCCGGGTCAATTGGTTATCAGCCACACGTCATTCCCAGTTGTAAGATTGGAATAATGTGAATGAAAGAAGATACCCTAGCGCTAAATTTTACTCATGATCTATCTAGTCATAAAATATAATGTGAATAATGTCTAACAACTGATGAAACATCTCGATTTAACATTTCGATTTAACATCTCGCATATCCACCATATTTCAGGCAAATAAGTGATTTGATTTTGAAATAATTCAAGGAAATTGTTACACTGCTTAAAAGGGTACCTACTAAGTAGACCATCATAAGTAAATCCAATTAGTTTGCAATAAATTATATTTGAATTCGAGAATAACGTTCAATATTACTACTGCTGGCAAAACTAAAAACAAGAGCGTACCTACATGTATATGTATAATTAACGAATCAATATAAAATGATATCCTATAAGGCGTGTGTCATACCGGGGAGATTTGTCCTCGTCGTCACAAGGATACTCGCTTCGATCACATTCTTAGTGATATGACATCACACAAACTAGTAATTATAATAATTGGGCGTGTACTTACGTTTTGGTTGCACTTCACTTCTGATATGTTGGCTCTAAGCGGTTACAGACGTTACAATTCTCAAAAGGGTCTGGTTACTTGGGATATCGTGAGAAGTTAAACTCAGTTGACTTTACAACATTTTAATACACTGTCAGTCTCCATGGACTAGTGAACAAATTACAAGCAAACGTCTTAATCGACGGTCCTGGGGCGAGTGCCCGACCGAGTCGAGCCCCTGCTCCTGGCCAAGAATCCCTCCCCGCCGCCTTGTTATCGCGGCAGTACTTAAGGTTGACATTCCTCAATAATAGAAGAGATGGTTGCTTACGTCATGGTCCTTTGAAATTATTAGGGCATATAGGCATTTATATAAACATAAATTAACAGTTACTCTTTTGTTAAATTGATTAAAATTAGCGAGACCTAACACGATGTATCAATTAACAAGGGATTTTAATAAGCGTATAAATTTCATCTGCTATTTCAAAACTCTTAATTACTTCTGATTCGCCTGTCCGGCTTTGTTTAGCTAGGGCTTCAGCCTTAGCTTTGATACTTTCTATACTTCTCTACTTTGAAAAAGAAAGGTTAAATAGGTATGTTTTAACTAGGTATCAACATTATGGATTTCATGTGGCTGATGATGATGATGATGATCAACAATTTTATCATGAGTAAAGTTAAAGTTCCTAATCCAAGCAATCATGATTTGGTCGCAGACAAAAATTTATAAAACGTAATTATATTATTATAGACAACTATAATAATTGATAGAAACTTCATATCTATTTCCTACAAACTGACACGTCGATAATTGCATCCTATTATTTCATAGAAGCCACAATTACATACTCCTTACTAGCTGCCAACTGTTTCACAGTCCAATAGCTTCACAAAGTGGGTCCTGGACACCGTGACATGATGAAGTGTCACCTCTCCATGATAAACGATACTATACCTCGGGCATCAAATGAGAAATTCAATTTCTCGCTCCCGTTACTTCGCTTAGCTGCCGGCGTGATATTTAAGATCAATCAGAACTTACAGTGATTTTATTTATGTTGTTTTGTAACGTGAAAGGCGTGGATAAAGGGCTTCGAGCTTAGAAAGAGGAATGATTTCGTTAGTATTGCCATTCTAAATTGAATCTGTACTGTAGTATAAATGGCAGACTAGGAAATGCTCCTAATATAGTTTAATATCTTGACATACCTATTTCTAAACGGAAATATCAATGTAAGGTTGGTAGCATTGTTTTAGTTCACAAATTGAATGTAGGTAAGTACTTTTAAAATAACCAGAAATTTCCAGATTATTTTCTGGATTGAATTACAAATATCTGATAATGAATCATACGAAAAAAAGGCGTAATACTTTATGGTAATCATAAAATAATGAAATTTGTTGATTACAGTCAATATTATATCCGCATACTGATAAACAGTCTAGCAGTCAATCAAATACAAACGACACTGAAATCTAATTCATTTGACACTACATTAATTATAATTCATTTCACGTACATAATTCAAGGAAAACCACATGTAACGTATAATTCAATCAGCAAGCCTGAACGCTAATTTGCTGAAAACTGAGGTGGAAATTTTCATAATATAAAACATTTTGTTTTACGGGACGATATCTGTCGCTATATTATAGGTGAATTATCCTAGACCCGAAGAATCAGTTGCTAAAAAAACGGATTCTGTGGATATTTCTGGTTTGATTTTTCGATCTATAGGTTTTTAAAAACCAAACACAGCGATTAAGGGGATGATGAAATCTGGAATCAAATTAAAAAGACCGAGTTGAAAAGAAGAGAAGAACATACTAGGTATGTTACTTTTCCATGATGTATATTGTGTATTAAGCGAAACTACTATTTAAATTGTAAATAAATAATGCTCCATTAGTGTTTAAAAATAGCAATAAACACACTGCTAACCGATAAATTGAGTTATAAGATAAATTAACATTGCCTACAGATTTAGGCAAAATAACATCTCAAGCAGTCAATATGTTAAAATGAGGGGTCCACTGATTCATATGAGACCCCACGGTTGAGTAGCGACATTTATGTTTGTTAACATTATAACACCGAAACCCGAGTACCGATGTATTCATAACTTCCTTTGTGGACGCCATAAAGCATCGTAAACGCGTATTGTTCAAGAATGCGATTATATTAAAGAAACTTTATCGGGGCTTGTGCCATAAAATGTGGAATGTAGGAGCCGCCTAGCCGACTAGTCAGTAAGAACTAAGAAGCTAGAAACTGCAGCTATTGAGATAAAAAGTAAAACTGCACTTATTCCAAGTAAATGGTCATTCAATTTACTGGGAATAAGTGCAGTTGTTTTAAAAGTTGAACGGTTACAAACAGTATATCGGTAGAAAAGTTGTATCGAAAATTGTTTTCTTACCACAATTTGGTCGGATCTTAAGAATCAAACTGCACGTGCCAGAAGCTTATTGTTTGGATATAATGCATTAGCAGATAACGCTTAAAATAAACTCCAATAGATGTCTAAGGGATATAATTCAAGACGCCTTCAAATAAAATGCTTACGAAGCAACTATAAAACCACAACCAAATAAGAACTGAAAGCAGATCCGTCAGATGGAGTGAGTGAGTAGGTATAACTGTGACAGCAGCTAGGAGCTAGAGTGCAATAAGATTTATGATTTTGAACCGCAATCGTGTACACAGTGACATCACAATTTATGCGATAACACTGTTTTGTCTTCACGATAAATTAATAGTCCACTTGAGACGCGACACCGCTTTTCCATCCTCGGCCGTCAAAACGCGACACAAAGCCATAAACTGTGTCAAATTAAAAAACCCTTTGAACTTGCCGTAAACATAATCGTATATAGGCACTAAAAAAAAGATCGTTCAGAATTCAAGACATGTGTCCACATGTTGGTAAGACTAAGAGACAAACCGTGTATAATGTGATAAAGTGGCTGCATAGCGTTCAGATGACGAACGCCTTAATAATTGTGTTGAAAGAAAAAGTTTGCTTTTTATTTTTAAATTCAGGGTGCCGAACTGGCGCAGGGTGTTTTAGTTTGGTCACAGTCGTGATTGTTTTTCTCATTAAATCTCCTTTCATTTTAAGAGGGAAGTTTATTTTTGTTAAGTTCTTTTCGTTTATTATTAATTTTTGGTGATTACCTACTATTTTTAGGATAGTGAACTTGTTGATGAATTGAATATTGCCGCATTTTCTTAAGCTTGTTTTGATTATGGTTAGGTTACTACAATGAACTAGATTACACACTATGCAACCCTAAATTATATTAATTAATTGGATTTATAAAGAGCATTTATGTACGGAACTTTCACCCTCCGCCATTCACGAACATATAAGCAGGTTACATGGTGGTAGGTTATGGTGCTTAATTTGAGAATCGAGATTAAAACCACGCAATAAATAAGTAATGAAGGTAATCAACGTATCTATCTATCGCTTGAACACTTCAACCATTATAAAATGACGCAGATATCCCGATATCGTAATCACTTAGGTACCTGCTAATCGCAACCTTAATGATGCAGTTAGCATCCTTATCTTAGCTTTTACAAGCAAAATATTTAATAATCAAGCATTATCTTTCAGGTACACAGCCTCACATTAAGCTATACAGTGAGCCCTTCGGACCGACCGTGTTCCGTTGCAATAGCAGTGATTTTTGTATAGCTTGACGATGTAGTCGTGTGTACAAGTGTGTTTACTTTGATGTGCCCCATCCACGGTCTCCATCATTGCCGGGTGGGATAATTTGACGATGCACACTCGAAAGTCGAGTCTCCCACGGAGTGACACGCGCACTCTGACATCAGTGTCAACATGGTTATCATATCTGTTTTCTTTGTCCGTTTAATGTTTTTTGTAAGACATGATGGCTAAAGAGGGTGAATTATGAATACATATATTATTTAGTAAATTATATTGTGATTGCAGATGGTTTATATAATATTTCATCCTTGATAAACATTTGTGGCTTCAATCGAAATCTATTTGGTAAAACGAAGTCCAAACTGAACATAAATTTTATTAAAGTAAAGGAATCTATTACTAACTATTAGGTAGGTACTTTCTATTACGTAAAAGCTTCAGACTCCGTATGTATGTTAAGTGTATAAGGTACTTAAGACTGATTAAGTAAGTAGGTACCTACCTAACTAAAACATTTTTAAACTTAAAAAAAAAAAACAATTTTCCAACATCACATTGTAACCAGCCTCCCAATAAACAGTTTGCTGTGATGTTAACCAAATGTTGTAAACAAATATAAGTGGGATGTTTGCTCTCCCGCCAGCTAATCTGTTAACGGTTTCGGTTATGATTATGAATCTAAAAGAACTTACCCTTCATCATCGAGGAGCGATGTGACATTATGTTTCACCATAATTTATTATTCATACTTCCAAAATAAGTAACAGGCCTCAGGCGTTGATGATAATGAAGTGCAGTTTGCCTCAGATCAAATAAAAAGTAAAGATGTAACTTTGCGAACAAAGAAGTGAGGCCGGCTAAAACTACGCCATGCTGTCTACGACACAAATTGTGTGTTGTAGACAGCATGCACGCACACGCACTTCTTTGTTCGCAAAGTTCCATCTTTACTTTTTATTTCATCTGAGGCAGTTTGCTTGTCCAAGTTATTGATGTCCAGCGCGTCAATACTTAATATTTAATAATTATGTAGGTAATTAAACAGTTAACCATGATCTTTTTGTTTCCGAACGTATAAACCGTCCCATTATACGCATTTTTTTGTGAAAAGTGTTAAGGAAGTAAAAGGAGTTTTATCAGAGTGATTACGAAAGTACTGAGTGTATTAATGCTATTCAATAAGTTACATATCAATCGTTTTAGGATATCTTAAAATGCATACCCAGAATGCACTCGCTACCACCAACCAACATATTACCACGCGTTGTTGGGTAGATTCCCAACACATATTGATTGACATTGACATTTCATAGTTAAGTACGTCTATCGGAATGTATTATTTTGTAATACTTCTTTGATTGGTATTTTGTTCATTTATTAAAGCAATTTGAAATAATGAGTCTTTTGAGACGAATTACGGCTCCAATACTTGTAAGCCGTGTGTTTCGTCAAGAGTTAACCATAAAGTTTTTACATAATTGTGTGTACAAAAATGTAAACATAACCTCAAAACTAGTGAAATCTTATCCAAATAATATTATTTTAAATGCTGTTCGTTGGAAATCAAAACAGGTTTGTGACATTATATGGTCATTATAAGTGAGTCTGCAAACATATATATATAATCTTTTATAGCTTATTTCACAACACTAAGCTAAAACGACTTTTTACCTTTTTCTAAAGGTCACAACCTTTTCTTAAATATATTTACGGTAATTTCAGAACCAGTATGATTCTGATGATGAAGACACTGACTTTGGTGATGATTCTTCGCTTTCAAAAGACTCGAAAGTAGTTAAATTTTCCACAACATCTATGAGGACCGATGTAGTTTTAAAATCAGCACTAAGTATATCCAGAAAGTGAGTGAGATTATTGCAAATATTTGTCCTTAATTGAATTCTTATGGTGATGAATCTCTTAAGGCTACTCTCTGACCATCCAATGACAAATAATGAAGTCTCTTTAGTGTCTGAGAATATCGAACCTATAATTTTGTTCCAGTTGACACCATTGAGAAGTGTCAACTAAGGCCCACTATTTATTATGAACATTAATAAATAAAAACTATTGTACATAGTACTACTACAAATAATATGTACATAACAAATATCTTTATATACTATTTCTTTTTCAGTAAAGTCGAACAAATGTTTTATGAAAGCAAAATTAGAGTAAATGGTAAAAAGATTATGAAGAAAAGTGCTTCTGTAAGTATTACTGTAATTAATGATTGTAATGATATTATTGGTGATTATAAATGAGATTTATAATAATTAGAATAGAATATAATTAGAATCCTATAATACAATAAACCTCTGCTGGAGATTATCTCAGTACGAGATGCTTTTGAGAGCAATAATACTTATTTTCTACTGTTACTAGTTATTAAATTTTATAATTTAATATTTAAGTGAACTTGACTTTGCAGATAAAATTAGGAGATGAAGTAGATGTTATAAAAATGGTCAGCCCAAAGAACCCAGATCACATTTTTGTCTCAAGAGTGGAAATATTAAATGTGTTACCCAAGGAAGAGAGCATTCAAGTCACAGCAAGAAGGTTCAAACACTTACTGATAGAGAACTATGACGCAGATCCACATAGGCCCATAGTGGAAAATGAATAGTTTTAAAATAATTGCAATCATTTATTAAATAAGCTGAGTCTTTACTGAAGTATGTTTTGTGGTGTAAACACAAAAAATACTTCAGTAAAGACTCCTTTGTGAATACTTTAGTAGGATAGAAATTTCTGTCATCAACATGGTGTTTACTACACGAAAGTCGCCAACTTTCAGCAGAGGGTATAGCAGGCTTATAGTTCCTCCAACTAATTTACGAATTATTATTTAGATTGAATGATTTGATAATTTTATCTTCTACTTCAAAACAGGTATTTGATTCCATAAATTACTAAATTTGGTGTAATTGCACTTGTTACTTTGTTTTCCATGCATAAAACAGTAGAAGCTGTATTTGATAGGTAAAGCAGTCCGCATCATAAAACATCATGCACAACATAGCCCTAATTGTTTATAATTTGTAAATATTATATTAGGTATTATACAAGTTAAAATAAAAAATATATTAGAACAATGTAACATATTTGATTTATTTTTAAAGCCAACATCTATTCTCATACATGATTAAATATCTAAATCTATATCACAATCTGAACTTTCAAACATTGATATTTGTGAGCTTGGATTTGATGGCTTTTGATTCGATAAATTGGCACTATTTTCCTTTCCTTTAACTTCAGCAAGAACTGTTACATGATTTGATGGCAATGGCTTTTCTTCTAAACTCTCAAAAAGTGATATCTGAGTTTTAGATGAAGAAGGTTCTTCCTTGGCTATACTAGTTTTATCGTTTTTCATAACTGAATCATTATGTAAAGGCTTCCCTGGTTTTTCATTATATTTATCAAAGTCATGTTTACTCGAAAACTGGAACTCTTTTAGTTTATTAACAGTTTTTTCTATAGGTTTAGTGTTATGTTTAGATTCGCCTCCAATACTTATATCTAATATGCTATCATAATTTTCTTTAGATGCATCAAAAATATTTCTATGTGTTCTATCTAGATCTTTTGGATCTGATTTTACGTGATTGTTTTCAACATTCGTATCATCATTGTAATTTTGGAATTTAAAATCAATGTCCAATCCAGCAAACGCATCATTTACACTGGGTACAGCGTTTAAAATGCTTATATCTTCAATTAATTCTTCATCACTATTAGAAATATGATCTTCAGCATCATTAATGCTTGCCTTAAACTTTTTACCCTTTTTAGATAATTTATTTTTAACTGCAGTTGTGTCTACAGTAACTTCTTTTCGTTTCCTTTTGTTACCTCCTTTCTTTTTAACACTTGGAGGCTCATTTACCGCTTTATTAATAGTCGCATGTTTTTTTAATGTAACTGCAAACCTTTCATTAATATCACCATCTTTAAAGTCCTTCTTTTTATCAGACATATTATTTACATCAACGATTTCAACATCATCATATTTCTTTGATGGTTTATTGTTGAAATAAGAACTTGTAATAAGAGACGCCGAAAGTTGAATATTGTCATCAGTCACATCATCATGTTTAGCGAATAATTTACAATTCCCAGATTCTAAATCACTTTCTAAGGTTTTATGATCAACCTGTAATAACTTCGCGTAGTATAACAGTTCGTTTCGCCATACATCGATTAAATTAAGTCGCGTTAGAAGTTTCTTGGCCGTACATAGGTAATCATAGTCGGGGTACCTGGGTATAGTTGAATGTAAGGCGTCTACAGTGTCATCGAGGGTACAATCTTGCATGGACAAATCTACAAGGGAAACTGCAACAACTGCATCCATGGGTAATATTGTTTTACGGTACATTAGCCGGCAGTGTGCTTGGGATAATCTGCAATTATAATATGAAATTGTTTTTTATCTGCTATATTTATTATCTGTTATACACCGATCTTATCGGCGAGGTTCAGCAAAAAGGTCAGGTGCATAGTACTCGCAACCGGCGCGTGTGTATGAAAAGATGTATGAATGTGGAAGAAGCGAAAGAGATATGCAAGAGTCGTAGCAAGTGGCAGTCCATAGTTTCTGCCTACCCCTGTGGGAAAAAGGCGTGAGTGTATGTATGTATGTATGTTTTTTATCTGCTACACAAGGGCATAATAGGGAAATTGACTGGGTTTTTGACGTAATATTGCGATACGTGGAATTGAAAGCAATACTGCATATAACAGTAGAAAGCTACGATACTATTAGAATACTTTGCAATACTTTGAAATTAATAATTATATGATAACGATTTTTAAAATATTTTTATTGACTGACCTTACTAAACTGTCTAACATTCTCACAGTGGTGCGTGACGGATCTCTGTGTTCTGACCTTCTTTGGGCCATATAATACTTTTGTAATATAATATTTGCCGATTTCGTCATTTCTGTACATTTTGGCCCAACTAAACTAATATACATCTGAAACAAAAATGTATATAATGACGTCACGTCCATAGAGACGTCACGTCCATAGAGACGTGCCGTCTCGTATTTCTTTTTCATGTTTAATCGGTAATTATCATGAGGACTTTCTAGTGATTTTTTATGAGTTAATTTACCTGCAGTTTTTCAAGGTTCCACTTTTTCTTACATTCTATTGCATTTGGATCCCCAAAGAGTATGTACGATGACACAAGTTTGTCCCATGTTTTGTTTTTTGAGTCCAATAAAATAAATATTAGGTCGAACCTGAAAAACAACAAAAGATTAAATAACATTATTACTGCCAAAGAACAGAAAAAGCATTCAAGTTTTAATTTTGATACAAGTTGAGAAGTGAAGTCAGCTGAGACAGCATGAAATATTTAAGAAATACTTTACCTACTTAACAAAGGAGTTCCTAGTGAAACATTGACGCTGAGTGGTTGATCTGTATCGTAATGTCCTTTGGGATTGCAAGCAGCAATTATTGCACAACGCGTGTTCAATTTACACACTATACCAGCCTGAAAAATAGATACATTTCTTTAGTAAGGATCAATTACTTATTCAAACCAAAAAATAATTAAATTGGCCGCACTTGTGAACATAGAAAACTAAGCAAGAACTTACTACTAAGGTAACTGTATAAAATTCACTCTGCCTCATTAGTCTAGTGGTCCTAAGCGCGACTGCTACGCTAGAGGTCCTGGGTTCTATTCAGCAAAGTGTAATTGTGTTTTTCTAAAATGTTTTTTTAAATCCACGCAACGGATTTTGATGCGGTTTTTTTAAATAGTGATTCAGGAGGAAGATTTATACATACGTATGAATACACATTTTTTTTCATTAAAATAGCTTACTAGCAATGTGGTTCGCACATTACTAGTAATCTTGTTAACCCCTCACAAAGCTAAATGCTTGTATTACGAGTGGGTTCACGTCGGTAGTGCAATTGGTGAGTTTTGAACCGGCAACCACATGATCGCAAGTCCGACTCCCTAGCCAATAGTGCAGAAACACGAGAAACCCTGCGGGCGAAGCCTTGGGCGGAAAGCAAGTTATTTATAAAAAAAGCCAGGCCTGCAAGAAAGCAGACAACTGTCTATGCGCCTATGACACAAGCCAGTTTTCGACCAATGTGTCCAATGAGCACCTTTACATTCCCTTACCTTCGCAACAGAGATGGTTTGCTGTTCCATCGCCTCGTGGATCGCGGTGCGGTCATGTTCGCGAAGCTGTGATATCTCGTCGATACAACACACGCCTCCGTCCGATAGGACCAGAGCACCAGCTTCCAACTGCCACTCACCATCTTCCTGTAACAGAAAAAAATAATTCTCGTACAGAATAATAATGATATGGAAAAATCATGATATGATAGGTTTTTCTAATTGGTTAACTTGGCAAACGAGCCACCTGATAGTAAAAAGGCATCGCCGCCCATGGACATCTGCAATACCGAAGGAGTTGCAGATGCGTTGCCGAGCCAAGGAAAAAGGAGGGGAGAGAGAAGGAAGCGGACTGAGGAAGGAATTGAGCCTCCGGCGCTCTACACTCACCGTGCGAAACGCAACAGTATGGATACTGCTACTTGACGTCCATATATTGTGTTGCGGTATTTCTTTTCAGAGGTCGAAAATTTAAAACATTGACTTGTAATATTGTCTTTAACAGATCTATTTACAGAAATAAATATCATTTACATATTTATTATTCAGCGTACCCTGAGTGCCGCGCATGTTAGTCCAGCCCGTGTGCTGCCGGCTCCTGATGTGAAAACCGAACGTGCTGTCAGATCTGCACCAGTACGCAGTAACTGCGATTTACCAGTTCCTAAAATAAATTATAAAATTATTATTTAAGTAATTGAAATCAAGCCTCAGTCCGTTTAGCAAGGAGGTCTGCGTTCAAGCAATAATTAGCATAGAAATTGCGACAATGACAATAACTTGTTCAGAATTAAGTATTGTGATTGATGACAAATTGATTTTGGTGTAAAATAGAGACTAGGCTAAACAGCCTTACGTGTAACTACTAGACTGGACTAAAATAGAGACTATTTTAGGCTTAACAATTAGCTTTAAGGAAAACAGCCTTACCTGGGTCACCAACTAATAGTAAATGACACTGCCCTCGCACACGGGTTGCATGTTTTTCATCAGATGCATTTTTCTTATTATCATTCTCCACAATATGATTTGAACCCGTAATTACTGTCAAAAGTACTGCTAGCTTCACCAAATGTAAGCCATAAACCTAGAATTTTAAAATTATTTTCAAATCTGCGTTTGTGAACCACAGCAAATATTTAAAACGCGCAGAACCTGGTGCACTAAGAATTTTGGACACAATGTAGTTTGGGCCTTGATTAAAATCGGATGGCAAGATTATCCATAGGCATATGGAAGGTAGATCTCTTTCAGTGAATGCCACAGAGCTCTGCCAAGGAGAAAATTGACTCAGTGTGAATTGGCATAATTCACACAACTTAAGAATCATGCGATTTTAAAACCTCTGAGGCCACATCTTACCTGTGGACAGACAGAACTCAAAATTCGATCTCTGCCTTTTATAGGACAAGCTTCGTACTTTGCCCAGAACTCATCAAAGCAGTCCTTGATATCGGGTGCTGTAGATATGACTTCTGATCTCTGTGCATTGCAGACTTCTATGTAATTAGCTTGCAAAACAAGTTCCACTTCAGATTTTTTATTAGTGATTGAAGGCCGCCAACGACGCCTAACAGTGCCGCTGAAAACATCAATCAACCATGATGGGTTAAACTGGATAGGACAGGGCGGACAGGGTATATATTTCATTATGATTAGAAAGGTTACTATTTTTTTTTTCTTATCTGGAATGCATTGTGCCAAAGGGATGTGGTAAAGTACATAAAAGGTCTATGTAAATAAACTGTTTTCAGGCTCTTGCTCCCAGATAAATATGACAGAGCAGAGTTAAACTGTTTCGGTCTTAGGTTCTGGGTTTTGTTGCCTTAAAACAGACATTACATTACATTGAAGTGAAATCCTCTTTTGGTATTGTACAGTTTGTCTTTAACTTCTAAGTATATTTGTTTTTATTCAAGAGGGACAAGGTTTTTTGCCCTTCCAACCAAAGGGAGGATCCTCCGACAAGGCAGGTTGGATGTTTTGCTGGGCTTGCCGCATGGTTGATGTCAAGTGGGTGTATTATAGTAAAATTGCATGGTAAATGCTGGTTACACGATTCAGGATTGGCTACAACTCAGTTTCACACAGCATGCTAGTTGTCACTACATTAATTTAGGAGTGAGACTTGACAACAACTTAAACATACCATATAATAACATCATCTCCGGGCTTGCAGCAGTCCACCAGATCATCCTCTAGCACAACCCACATAGAGCCTGGTATTGTGCCTATACTAAGTTTATTTACTTGCTCCTGGAATATAATACATTTCTTTTTAGATGTTGATATTCATGAAAGTTCAGTGATAGTCTAGTGATATGACAAAGGTCTTGATATTGAATCCAAAAAAGTGAAATGCACTTCTGAATGTTCAAACAAATGTGCATATAGTTAATTATTATGCTCTAAACTGGTAATGAAACTGAGGAAACCTGCATGTCTGAAAGATTTACTTCACGGTGTGGTGTGTGAAGTCTACCAACCCCACATTAGGTTAACATAATAATCCCTCTCATTTTTACATGAGAACTATGCCCAGCAGATGATGATGATGATAAGTTCAGGCAGTGGGACAATGTAATCAATTGATGATGACATAAAAGTAACCTTATGATTAAATATTTTACAAGACCATAAATTCAGTTCTGACGGTTTTATGAATCATTCTTTCCTCAAAAACCAAGAACTTGTGATCGCAGAATAATTCTACCAACATGTTATTTATAGCCTATGTTATATACCTGTATTTTAATTTCCTGATAATCTTTACAATGTTCTCTTGATACCAGTTGTACTTGTGAGAATGTAGAACTCCTACATGCTTTCACATCATTGCTACACTTTGAGGGAGGTCTCAAAATGTACCTATTATCAAATTCAGCTTCAATACAGTTCTCATACTTGCATTTCATACAAACATATTTCCTCTGGTATTCCAACATTTTAGACTGTGTTACTCTTACAACAGTACCTGAAATTAAGTATTATAGCTGTTGTCAACCTAATAAAACTTAAATCCAGTTTAAGCTGATCTCGCGTTATTCAGGCTTCCAATACAATAAGAGGCCAGCGTAAACTATTATGTTACGTATAGCTTGATGTGTAGCTGTGCATACTAAGCCTATAAAATCTAAGATAAAATTGGTGGGTTCAGGGAATCTTAAGACTTAGGGTGATTATGTATGTATCTATTGAAGGTTCACATTGGTGGAAGTTTAGAAATAAGGACTCTCTGATCCTTTAAATTATGTTTCCACACACATCACTCTTGTTTTTCTTGACACCAACATATTAAAACATAAACGAAACAGATATTTAATTCCAAAGAATGTACATTATTACTGTTTTTGTTACAAACCTTATTCGTGCTATCATTGTGAAGATTATATTAAGGTCTGTATTGCCAAATAAGATCATAATTTAATCAATGAAACTATGGATTAGTTGAGATATCTTACTAACCGGTAACTTTCAAAAAACATCCCAGATCCACATTTTTCGGAAATACCGTACGATGTAGTTCAGGGCAGACTGGCAAACCAAAAAATCGGGCGTGGATATTACGTTTTAAAAAGTAATAATCCAACTTCAAAAGTGTTGTTTTATATTCATCACGTTCTAAGATTGATTGTTGAGCTTTTATTAAATCCTTATCGCAGGCTGGTAAACTCTGCACAGGACTACATAATACTTTATCTCCAACATCAGGGTAGGTCTCGAAAAGTTTCAAAAAGCTGCAAGAAAATACAAAAACAAACTATCAAAGTAAAGAAACAATAACAAGATTACAAGACCAACATATTATTCCAATATTTACTCAATTTTAATGCTGTAGTAACCCAAGTTATCTTTCTCCGATAGAATATTTACACAATCTTCTAAATGAAACTTGATAACATATTCTAAAATCATTTTGAAAACATTCTGTTCTATTTATTTCGCGCTCAACAACTATTGTTTTATTTACAATCGTTCGCATCATCAGTCACTACACAACTGTCACGGGTGTCACGTCTGTCACTAGTAAGAAAGATGACATTGTTTTTAGGGTTCCGTACCCAGAGCGGAAACGGGACCCTATTATAAGACTCCACTGTCTGTCTGTCACTAAGCTGTATCTCATGAACCGTGATAGTAAGACAGTTGAGATTGTCACAGATGATGTATTTATACAATAAATAAAATAAATATGCCTATAGACTGCCTCATTAGTCAAGTGGTCCCAAGCGCGACTGCTACGTTAGAGGTCCTGGGTTCAATCTCCACGTCGAGCAGTGTTATTGGGTTTTTCCATGAAATTCTCAGTAGCAGCTCGGAGTCTGGATTTGGACTGGCAATAGGCTCGCCCCCTATTACATGGGACCTAAACATACCGGCAAAATGTGGATGTAATTACATTAGTACACCTCTGCCTAACCCTTCGGGGAATACAGGCGTGATGGTATATATGTATAAAATAAATATTTAATGGGGGCTCCCATACAACGAACGTGATTTTTATAGATAATGGTACGGAGCCCTTCGTGCGCTAGTCCGACTCGCTGGCCAGTTTTTTGTCAGTGACAGAGACGGTGAGACCACGATAGACAATTTAATTTTTTTAGAATAGATTTTATTTTTATTTCAAGTCTCGGATTATTATTTTATATTTTTTGTAGAAGTTTTCTGTAGTGATAACTGAATCAAAAATTGGACTATTGCCCATTCGATTGACACTTTAGTAGTTCCTCGCGACAGACTATTAACACTGTACGCACGCTGCAATCCGCTATGCATTGCATGCATGATGCATGTGTATGAAACTGCAGTTTGATATTATGTAAGTAGTGGCGCACGGTCTTACCATATTTTACCTATACAAATCCAGTTTAAGCTGATCCTGCATTGTATTCCATACAATATGAGGCCAACGTATACTTGATTTTTATAGCTCGAATTGTAGCCGTGCGGGCGAAATAGTAAAAGCCTAATAGGTGCGCGGCCCTACAAATTTTTAATTAAAGTTGACATGGCAACCCTCAGAGTTATTGTAGCCCAACGCACGCCGTTATTCGATAACTGTCGACTAAACAATAAAATTGTTATAAACTAAACTTAACAATCTACTATTTCAATTAGTTTAAGTAATAATCGCCAATCGATAGTTCTCTCTTTTACTTATCATACCATCAACCTTGTACTCCTCGAAGGGAAGAGGGGTGCGACTGTACATCTATAGTTCGCTGATATCTTGGGCAAACTTATAACAAAATAAATGATCATGAGAATAGACTCCCACAAGTTACTATTAACATAGACGAATAGAATAATAAGGTCAAATCAAATGTGATTTACAGTACTATCACTATCTGAACTTCTGTCCGAGTTTGTTTCGCTCGTAATAGATCAATTTAACTAGGTACCGAATCGATTTTAATTTATATTTCTTTAGCCATTAGAAAGCCACATTATAATATATTATTCCGTGAGATAAATGGGATGCTATGCATGCGGAGCCATGGGCAACTTATACCTTGCCTTTTATAATTTGAAAATATCTAGAGGAAATAATTTATAATTAAGAATAAGTCTAAAAAGATAAAAGGCATTAAATTTTATTATTTATTATCTAGTAGAAGTATATTCCACACATCTCGATGGATCCGTAGGAAAGTACTCTTGGCATTTTGTCATCAGTCTCTTCAATGCTTGGATGTATTTTCTTTGCGTTTCGTCGTTCATAACGTGAGCTACGTTCTTTGAGAAAATCTTTTCTCGACCGGTACGAGCGTGAATACCAACCATAGTTACACCAATGGGCCATGGAGCGTTGCCTATAGCCATCTGCAGATATGCGTCACTTGCCTGAAAGAATAAAATAAATATATGGTGTGCCATTTGTATAATATTGGGACCTAACTGGGACTAGTATAATACTAGTCAGGCGAGTTGTGCTCAAGCACAAGCCTATCTGTGATAAAAAAAAAGTAAATAATCAAACTTGCTGACCAGTGGAATCAGCTCAGTGTACCTTTTATAGTATGGAAAATCCTCAGCAAAATAGGTCTGTCGGACACCTCTACAGACTAAAGTCCACATTTACATTTCCATGCCATAAGGACAGGGGAAGATTAGTGTGGTTTTTAATAGATTTACCAACCCAATCTCAGACAAACAGAGCTATATGCTCGCGGCGAACGTGTAATGGCGCAGTGTGCGGTTTAGTGAATCTTGGCCCAGTGCTTGTTATTGGATATATTATTCGAGCAAGTTAATTAAACCACTGAATACAAACCATTATATAATTTCTATCCAGTAAATGTTTTGTAATTTCACACAGACTTTCACAGATATCATCTGGAAGATTTTTCTTTTTCAGTTTTCGGACCAGAGGTTTTAAATACACTTGGGTTTGTGTGAAAGTGGCTCTTGTCATTTTATGTTTTACAGCTGTTTTTTCTGCTCCAGTGGCAGAGTTGAGCTGTTGTCCCCATAGCTTTAGTAGAAACTGTAAGAAATAAAAATACAACCTTTATAATGTACTTTAAGGCTTATATAAAGCGGTTAGATTATCTGGAAAAGCAAGAAACGCAAATAACGAAGCTGGGACACAGCCTTCCTTTCAGTGAGATGGAGTAGGCCGTAATCCACCACGCAAGCTTAGTGCTGGGTGGTAGATATCACATTATTGTCATCTAATTTTTGGTTCTAGAGCATGCCGGTTTTCCTCACGATGTTTTCCTTCACCGTTTTGGAAATAAATTATTTCATCACCACTGATGAAATCATTTATACAAAGTAAAGCTCCTATCCGGGTTCGCACTTAAGACCTACAACTCTTCAAGTCACCGCTGTTACCAGTGGATAAAATGTGTATGAAGTGCAGAATAGAAAATACTAGTCTAGAGTAATGTTTTTTATAACTTTGAGTACATGATTAGGGTGCTATTTTGTCTAACTTTCCTTTTACATAAGATAGAATCAGTGAGTCAGTGGTTTGCCAAGACCTGACTGGGTTGGAAATATGAAGAGGGTGAAAATTATACACAACAATAAAATTATTTTAATATTCTAGCAGTGGACTAGTATAGGCTAGGGATGATGATGATGGTGAATATTCTAGTTGATAGGACTCCTACAATATCATCTTTCTCCACAAGATAGTTGTATTTAAGAGCAACTTTTAATTTATTCTGACTTAATTATTAAGTTTATATTCTGTTATTTGTTTTTGGTAGCTTACTTGTAACAGAGTCATGATAACATCCATATCATGGTTTTTATCACCCTGACCCAAGGTTTTTGCCATTTCCTGTATATATTCATATGTGACAGAATCATCAAAAGCATCCTCCCTTAACTGTTTATCATTGTCATTCTGGAAAAAGAATAAAGTCAGTTTAACCTCAAATACTATATAACATTAGAGATGGGATTTCAATAAAATAACTCAACTAAAACTAAACTGCACTTTACCTGTGTCCCTAAGGCTAATATTTCATTTAAATATGCTTCATCCACTTTCTCCATAGCTTCCTGGAAGTCATTCCTTAGACCCTGGAATAATAAGAACTTAATGTAGTCTTATCATTACTTTTTTATGTGCAGATGGTATATTACCCTAATGTCAACTAAACACCGCACTTGCCTGCACCTGCCCTTTGTCAAGTCCATAGCATTCATGGCATTCACCAAAACACTTGAAAAACTTACCCTATTAGCTTCTGGTTCCTGAATTTCTATTCTCCTCAATCTCTTAAATGAATGAAGTTCATTTTCACCAAACAACCAAATTGGATGTCCTCGTTCCCTTAATCTTTTTATGACTTCCGTTCTTGGCAGCCCAACAATTTCAGTGTTTTCTGCATCATTGGTTGCTTGCCTGTCACTTGCTAAAAAAACATGGTCATATTGAGATTAATAGTGCCATGTTTTCAGGAGTATATTGATCCATAATTAACAGCTTCGCCCCTAAAGCAACTCTCTTACCCAATGGGTCAGAGAGTAGCCTTAGGGGCAGAGTCAAATTTCTGCTAAAAACACATTCGCAAAATGAAACAACATTAAAGCATCAAACCTCTGTCATTATTTAAATCTTGTTTGTTTTCCTCAGGTTCGTGTTGGCGACCATATTTTTTTAAATACTCCTCCTGTTCCTTAGCCAAAAGATCTCCTCTCTTAAAATACTTCCTATTTTTGGTAGGGTCCTGCAATAATACGTTGTAGGTTTGAGGACAATAAATAACGTAGAAATGTATACCAAGTAAAAAGGTTCCATCTACTTACTAGTAAATTCTTTTCTTCAAGAAGCTTACGTTTCTTGGCAATTTCAGCTTTTAGTATATCCATTGCTTTGCACCAATGTTGATATTTTGCTTATTTATTTTTGTTTATTGTAGCAACCTAGCAAATATTTAAATAAACTGAGAAATAAGATTTATTTGTTTGATCGCTGCTTGCGCTTTGCTTTTTTGGTGACTGTTTGTCATTTGTCAATTCAGTAGAACTGTCATATTAAGAGGATAGTATCCGCTTCGCGCCCCATACAAACGCAGTTTGGCTCTTGCTTGAATTTTAAACAATGAAAGTCATTGAAATTTTGCAGTAACAATCTTATCATTAATATACGTGTTCCTGTAATATAAAATTTCATTTCAATATACGGTTAAAAAGTTACACGAGCTCAAAAATTGGCAATTTTCGTTGAAAAACGGCCCAACTTTATGCTAGTATTTCTCGACAATGTATCAATACAGAAAAGTTCTGATTCGAAGGAAACCCAGATAATATAGTGAATATTTTTTTACAAGTTTTTTTTTTTACATATTAGCAATATTATAGGAGTAATCTCCAAAATTCGGAACATACGAAATACGCGTGAAAATGTTGTTGTTTCTCCTCTCGGGCACGCGTTCGCATCGCGAGGGATAGAGACAGCGACAACTGTGCAACATTGTTGCGTTCGCGAGGGACACTCCTCTTAATTGTCAAAGTATGTAGTGACAGACATCCTCAAAAAAAGGAAAACACTTCACAAGTTTTGTTTATGCTAAAGTTAAGGCGGATCGTCGCCTTGTGCGACTTCAACTTTTTTATTTATTTTCGATAATAATTATTGTACGCACGGCTACAGGTCAACCTAAACAAATCCAGTATAAGCTGATCTCGCTTTCTATTGGCTTCCCACATAATAGAAGACCAGCGCACTGGTTTTGTATAGCTTGATGTGTAGCCGTGCGTACATGTATCAATCATAAGTCCATAGCGGTAGGAATTGCGACATCAAATAATGTATTCACAACTCGACTTTTGTTAAAAATCGTTAACGTAGCGGATAGTCAATTTTGCGAATCCTTAATTTACGCTGCTATCTGCTACGATAATTTAGAATATAATAGACGTACAATTTGTGAAAAACCAAAAGAATGTAATTATTAGCCCTTAAAGTGAGACGATCCGATCTTTATCTTCTAACAGTATTTGAAACACCGACACCGGTAGACAAAGTGCCTATACACGGCTATAGGTCAACCTATACAAATGCAGTTTAAGTTGATCTCGCATTGTATAGGCTTCCCATACAATTAGAGGCCAGCGTTAACGTGGTTTTGTATAGCTATACGACGGATGATTCCCCGAACACCCGTGTATTGAGTTGGAATGTACAGTGGGTTATGCTGTTACCTGACCCACTTAGACCCCGCCGGCCCACCTAGGGTGGGTCAGGTAACAGCTATAACCCACTGTACCTACCAAGTTCATTCTTTGAAAAATAAATTAAAAAGGTAGAAATCAAATATTTTTCTAATCTGAGGGTATAAAGTGTATGAATGAATGTGAAAGAAGCGAAAGAGATATTATGCTAAGAGGCGAAGCAAGTGGCTGTCTATAATTTCTGCCTACTCTTGTGGGAAAAATGCGTGAGTATTTATGTATGTATGTACAGAGTAGTATATATGTATGTATTGTTAGATAGGTACTTACCTTTACTAAAGGTAGGTGATTAATATATCACCTAAATAGTAGTGGCTTTATCCATAACTTATCAAGTCTATTTTTTTAATGATTCAATGATAATCACCTGAGATTTTATCAATAAGATTATATTGAGGGGTTGATATGTGTAACGATTGATATTGTGGATAACCGACTAGAAACGTTGCAATTTTTAATTTAGTTTCAATAATTAACTTGAGTAATGTAGTTGTTACAATGACATATTATTTCAATAAATTAATCGTAGTTTTTAGTGTCTTTCTGATTGGAAAAGGTTTGCAATGATTTTCAAATTCAGCAAAGCGTGTTAGAGCCGCGGTGGGGATACAAGGAATAACACCTTTTGCATTTTGTTACTTGAAGGTTTAATACACCTATTCATTGTTTCCCACTAGATAATAAGAACTAGTCTCTTTTGTTTGAAAACCATTTAAAAAAAACAGTGCAAAACTTTTGGTTTGTCCATAGGTAACTATCTACTTTATCCACAATTTGTTAAAACAGTTTCAGGAATAGAGTTGAGAATTGTAGGAGGTAACAAGGCACCTGAAGAATATGGCAAATTTCACGCGTCCATACAAAATTTAACTGGACATCATGTGTGTGGTGGTGCTGTGGTCTCCAAGTGGTTCGTGGTCACAGCCGCTCATTGTGTGGATGGGTAAGTTTAGCGACGGTACCTGCCAGTTTATTTCTGGGTTGAACCATTTGAACTAAGAATATGCAAAATAACCAAACCAAATAAAATCAAACTAAAAAGTAGCTATTTGCTTCACTTTCCGACGTCATAATTATCATGAGATCTAAGTACAGTTTGTTCGAAATAAGTAAGCCGATCGGAAGTTGTCTGCAAGTGGTTTAGAAGTGGTAAATTTTAATAGAAAGAATCGGTGTAAAGATAATAAGAGTCGTATATGTTTCACATTTCTAATGATTTTGTATACTATTTTCGATATTTATGTATTTCAACACTTAATTAAACGATTTTATCACTGCGGTAGTTCGGAACGGCTAACTTCCGATCGGCTTACTTGTTTCGAACAAACTGTACCTATTGTGACCTGCTATTTATCATTATCCATAAATTTCAGGGGACATAATTCCGTGTCACTCATTTGAGAACATAGTTACATACCTACTTTACCCCATCAAAACCATTAGGTGTACGACAGCTTATGGTTTCCGATTGGTTTAAGTTTATTGTATCAGTGTTCCGGTGATTTTTTATTCTGTTCAAATAGTTCCAATAACGTACCTATCTGTCATGCGCCGAATTGTTTTTGTGTTAGTAGTACAGCAATACCATTAATCTTGTCCATGCGTCATCTGTCTTGAAATCATTCTTCCAGTATGCCCTTGCAGCAGTCATCCGGCTTATATTAGGCTGGATGACTAATGAATACTGCCTTATCTTATTCTTTTTGTATCCATCGATACCCCGTTTAAACTATAAGGAACTATCTTTCAGGGCAGACCCTCGGTACATGAAAATTGTGACGGCTACTAACAATTTAGGTTTTGGAGGGAAGCAGTATAATGTCGACTCTATATTTATTTATGACAACTATAACAGCTCAAGTAAAGAACATGATATTGCTATTCTGAAAACAAGATTTCCATTTGATTTACGTCACATTCAAATATTGAAGTTGAGAAGAGAAGAATTACGGGAAGGCGATGCGGTTATTTTGTTAGGATTTGGAGCACAAGAGGTTGGTAACTTAATAGAGTATAGATAGGTAATTAAACTTTGAGACTTCACAGAATCACTCGCTTTGCTATATAATTATAAAAATATATATCTACACATTGATTTTTATATATATACATTTGTTTAAAACTTACCTGATCAGCTTGTCTGATGATATCCTAAGTATATTTATATCTGTAGTAAGTATATGTAATTATTTTTGAGTAATAAATTTATTATTATTCTTATCTTATCTGAGTATAAACATTTCTAAAGATTCTACCCAGTAGATATGGATGACAAATCTGTTAAAAGCTTCATCATCATCATCATAATATATCCGCCAAATAAAATCCACTCCTCCAAAGAAGGCCCCCCCCAAAGACTTCCACGACGGCCGGTTATATGCCGCCTGCATCCAACGACTCCAAGTGACCTTTACCAGGTCGTCTGTCCACCTTGTTGGAGGTCGTCCCACACTGCGTTTTCCGGTGCGTAGTCTCTACTCGAGAACCTTTTCAGTTCTACGAGCTATGTGCCCCGCCCACTGCCACTTAAGCTTGCTAATTCTTTAAGCTATGTCGACAACTTTGGTTCTTCTACGGATCTTCTCATTTCTGATTTGGTCGCGTAGAGAAATGCCAAGCATAAGCATACCATGCTTGGCGTTAAAAGCTTCATAATAATAAAATAAATTCATCTTTGTACTTAGGCAAATGGATTATCAAGTCAGAAAATGTACGCATTGGAATTACCTGTGTTCAGTCAAGAAATATGCAGGTACGCTATGAGAACGACGAGGCCTGTGTATGACGAGATGTTTTGTACATTTACGCAGATCGGCCAAGGAACTTGTCACGTAAGTAATATTCTTTGAACTTGTGTAGTTGGTAAATAATTAATCTGTGAAGTTGTTTATATAAGCACGGATTGACTGGAAAGCGAAATAATGGTGCTTGGGTTAAAATAAGTTCCTCTTCACTTTAAAAGTCGAAAGTCGAAATGTTTTATTTTACCTAGACCTATTAACATTTTGAAAAGATAAATTTATCTTTTCAAAATGTTAATAAGTCTAGGTAAAATAAGATGCATGGTTTTATAAATAAGTGGGTCTTTTGAAGAAAAGCCTGCAAGAAACTCCATAGACACTCCTTTAAAAAAACATGATTACAATAGGTATTCAGTTTTACAATTTTCTATAGAATAGTTGCTAAAAATGTGTAAGATTCGCTTAATAACATTTAATATACTTTCGAAAAACGGCAGTGAATCACACAATCTATTGTTACGTTACCATTTTTTATCAGATGATATTGATAGGTATTATAAGATTGTTTACCGTAAAAAAGTGGAAACGTAAGTTAACTGAAATAAGATTTAGGACTTACGCCAACATAAATATTGAAGTAAAGTGACCTTTATAGAAAATAATAGAATAACCTGAACTATGATCTAGGCACAAACGAAAGTACAATAATTTAAGCATACTGCAAGTTGAGGTTAAATAGGCATATTTTTTACAGGGAGATTCCGGTAGCCCTTTGATAAAAGATGGTCTGTTAGTTGGTGTGGTGTCATGGGGAATTCCTTGCGCACGCGGTTTTCCAGATGTTCACACGAGAATAACTCCTTACATTAAATGGATTCAGGAATATATTCGAAGAGGTCATTGTGCTTAACGTAAAAGATGTGGCTTAAACTATTAAATATTTCAGAGCATTTCGTGGTTCATCTAGTGAATTGCTGAAAATGATTATGTAAGTTGAGAAAAAGCCATCTAAAATCCATATAAAATTAATAATAATACCTAGTTATTTTCTACCTATCTCTGTTATGTACGACAGCGTTTTTGTAGAACATTTAGTAGGTAAATAAGATGTTTTTAGCAAATAAAAAACTGATCATAACTATAAAATACTTTTATTTTTCTAATGAACCTCACTTATTTTAATGATTCATTGTAGTTTTTGTTTTAAATCGCTTTAATTTTGCCATGTTTATCTGAAATTATTCGATAATCATCAGTGTTTATTTTTAAGGTTTTATTTTAATTAAACTGGTTGTTCATCTTCGTTACTTTATTTGATATTGCCTGTTTATTTACCTTATATTCTCGATGAGTATGTTTAATATCCATGAGAACTGCCATGACAGGTCTTCCATGAGCACATTGAAATGGTGTCTTGCAGTGTGACAGGGCTTTTATCAATTCTACGCAATCATTCTTAGTAAGTTGATCACCGAATTTAATTGCGTATCTGCAAGCCTGGTGAATTTGTAACATTTAAAAATAAATCTATGATTCATTTGATTAATAAATTATCACCAATTGTAAGAAAAACTATATGATAATACCGAGAAATACCTATAATCTAATCATGACCACAATTCATAAAATATACTTACCTCAGAATAACTTCAAATGAATTTATTGGAAGGCATCTTTACTTATAAAACTTACCTCACTAAAAACTAAATCCATGATTGATTTTGGATATAGTGACACACACCCTTTTTGTAATTTTATAACATTGATTTCTTCTATAATCAGATTTTTCACAGCTTTTATTACTTTTTCAACCTGAAAACATGTATTAGTAGGTACACACGGCTACAGGTCAACCTATACAAATCCAGTTTAAGCTGATCTCGCATTGTACAGGCTTCCCATATAACAAGAGGCCTGTGTAAACAGGTTTTGTATAGCTGGATGTGTAGCCGTGCGTACTAAGAAAAAAGGTAAAATCTTTAACATCTGTCTCTAGAGTATAGACAGATAACGTAATGCCAAAAATCATATAAATAGAGGAGGCAGGTAACGCTACGGTACGGTACTTAACTCTTATGTCGACAGTACGAGATAGCATACAATACAATTACCTCTCTCGGATTTTTACCGAGAATAGCCTCAGGTATAGAATTAACGGTTATTTCGTTATCACTTAGAATTGTCCAGTTTAGACCAAGCTGTACAAATTTGTCCTTATAATTGTGCAGGTACAGAATTTCGTCTTTAGACATCTTCAATATAATGTTATCTAAGGGGACGCTTGTCCATCTATCTTCATCTATGTAATCTGCAAATATTTTAAAGGCTAATTTTTCGGTGGTACTGATGGCATTTAGTGTTATCAATATATCTAATATATGCGCATGGAGTATACGTTTCTTTTCATATTACGGAATAATAAATAGCCTATGTCACTCAGGAATCTTTTAGCTTATTGGTGAAATAATTTTCAAAATTTAGCTTATGGAGAAATAATTTTCAAAATCGATTCAGTAAATTCTCCTACAGCGTCACAAACTCACAAACTTTACCTCTATATAATATTAGCATAGATTTCCTATCTTATCATATTTAGTGATTTAATTTACGGATTTTAATACAAGACACGGAATACTTGTGAAAATATGCGGTTTTTCTCAATCTTAATCATTCCTCTAAGAACAACTCAGATTTTTAAAATTTTGGGGAATTCTGTATTGCCCAAAATAATCTTAATCTTATCTTAATGCTTCGCTGGCTCCAAATAGATTGAGATATGTAAGGGCAGAAAAATTATAATGATGATGAATCTTAAAATTACCTGCTAGGTTCTTTTCAAGTCGTATTCTTTCGTGAGCTGCGTGTTGATCAAATAGTATTAAATACTCCGTTGTCTCTTCTATTTCGTCACACTGTTTTTTCATAATTGCAGCAATGAACTTACAATCTGCCTGGCCAAGAACCTTGGAGAAATATATATAAAAATAAACACTCAAGACACGACATCTCTTCTTACATGAATTTACATAGTTATTTTACCTTAGCTTCTTTCAATGATTTTTGATCGAAAACCAAAGATGCATTATCTTTTTTTACTTTGTTTTGGAATTTGTGAATATTTTTAGTAGTCAGATCTTCAACGTTTTGTATTATCGGTTCATATATTTCGGAATTAACTTGAACATCATTAATGAAATTATCATAGATATCCTTAAACAAATAAAATATTAGTTTGTTGACTATTTTCGTAGCACCAGATTCCTTTTATATTATTATGATTCAGTAATAGAAAGAAGCAACCTTACATTTTCATAGTAATCATCGAGCAGATTATAGTCACACGAAGGTTTAGGTCGACAATTTTCAAAGATTTGAGACATGCCTGGAAATATTAAACATTAGAAACTTTCAATGATAAAACTTGTAACGAAACTGGAAACTAGTCATCAGTCTAGGGTGGTCCAAAGTGCGATTGCTACAAATTTTTATTAAGTTTTTTTATGAAATTCTTAGTAGCAGCTCGGAGAACAGATTTGTGCCTTGTTAATGGCAATAGGTTCGCCGCCCATTAAATGTAATAGGGGAAATTTCGTGGGTTGTACATCTCTGCTTATCATTCCGGGAATACAAGCATGATAGTATGTATATATTTACGAAAGTGAAGTAATGTCTATACCTTTAGGCACAAACCGCGGTCTATTTCTTAAATAAAAATTGTTTATTTCAAAGTGGGAGTCTGCTTGATTAACATTGCAATTACTTTCGATGTCAGGATTGGATAAATTGTGTATTCCAGTCAACTTATTTGCATCATCGTTTTGATTTCTTATTGTCGAAGGCGGGTCTTGTAAGTTATCGTTAGAGCTATCAATAATTACGTTTGCTTTAGTTTTTACTACATTGCTAAAATGATGTGAAACATTTTCGGTAGCATCATCATGACAATGAGTTATTATATTGTTAGGTCCCTTTTTAAGGGTCTCATCAACGCATCCTGTATTTACACAGTTATCGTATAAAGAGTCGTTCGATGGGCTTTTCCCATTAAAACTAAAAGCAAATTCATTTTCGACAGTACCAAGTTCATCATAAATAGTTTCACAAACATTTAATGGCTCTATGTTACTATTAAGCTGAGATGTTGTTTCAGAAAATTGTGGCTTAGAAACAAACACAATGTTATAATCTTTATCATGCGTATTGTCTTTTGTGATTGACTTAAACCCAATCGCGTTTTCATTTATCTCTGAATTAGAATAATGTATAGAATAAGTGTTAAATGGTTCGTACGATTCATTTCCGATACGATTTTGAGGTTCAATATTGCCAACTGAGAAATTGGAAGCTTGTATTGTATATGTATTTCCAAAAGCTGAGTTTATATCATTAGCTGGCAGTTCTTGTATATGATTATCATTCGTTTTAATTTTTACATCATATTTGTGTTGAAAATTATCCGCGTATTTATCTAAGCCATTATAAGCAATGTTATAATTATTTTCATTACTTTTAGAATATTGAATTGAATATGATTCTTCTATGGGTTGTCTGGTATGTATATCGGAGATATTTGTGTGCTTGTGCAATCCCATTTTGCATTGTCTTTTTTTAATTTTGTTTCTGAAGTCATTGGAAGTAACAAAATTTTCTCTTGATTGTTTTGTAATAAATCTCATATTATGCTTTGTATTAATATTATGGCTATTCTCAGTATAGATTTTCAGAAGTGCTTCGTCTCTTTTAATTTTATTACATTGATGACTATCATATGTAAATAACCTATATGGGCTATGTAAAGTGTGATACATTGTTTCGTTTTGTCTACACTTAATAATTTGACTATAGATATCATTACATATAGATCCAGATTCATCTGGAATTTTATACATAAACTCAGTTGTTTCTTTTTGCCCATTAATACCCGAATTATAAATTACATTGCCTTCATAATCGTATGTATTGTATGACATCGGAATAGAAGCGGTATACTGTTTAATTTCTTGTTTCTCATCAGAATTTGAGTATGAATTAAAAATATATTTATTTGTATAAGTATATCTTTTTGTGACTCTAGGCATATAATGTAATCCGTTTCGTCTAAGATTATCCAAATCGGAAAATTCACTGTAAGATTTTTCAAACAGGTTATATTTCTCTACGTTTAGTACTTGTTGACTTTTCAATATCGTTTGAACGAGGTCATATGTTGTTTTGTAAGAATTCGTTTTAAGTTTATTTGTTATAATTTTGTTAACAATGTATTTATTAATATTAGGCGGTAGAGGTATAGTATCCACATTTTTAGTACCACATGTCTGTTGTATAATATCGTTTCTTTTTACTCTCCCATTGGCATAACTCGTTTGAGGTACATTTGTCTTCCTTTTCATTAAGTGGTGCTGTAAAAAAAAATCTGCTCTTTGAGCTACTACTTTACTTTTTTTACAGATTGAATCAGATTCCTTGAAAATATTTAACATCTTAGTTCCAGCGCAATTGACTGTTAGATTTTTAGGTTTATTTAACGCATTTTTTTGTTTATTTATCAAATACTTTCGTTTATTGGATGTTTTTCTTGTGGGTGACAAGTTTTTGGCTTTTCTTTCTTTTATTTTTAATTTGTTGTTATCGTTAATATCAACTTTTTTATCACGGGCTTTAAACACCTTGGGGGGAAGGTTATTTTTATTTATGTCGTCGTCATTTTTTTCAAAAGATGTCTCCATTATACAGTTTGGTGACGTATTTACACAGTTATTTTGTGCAGTTATAATACCACCGTTTTTATTAGGCTTTTTCTTTTTTCTTTTTATTAACTTGCCTGTAATTTTAGACAAAACACAATATAAATATCTTATTAATAGGGCCCATGTGCTTTATTACCATTAACTCCTACTTGATGCAAAATGGTATTTTGATGGTACAATAAGAACGTGTGTGTAAATAACAAATTATTTTTTTATTAATAAAAGAAATGCGTGTTCTCAGGTCGTTTGATAACCATATAGTATTAACACTACAACAAACAAATTACCTTTAACTCCGTTCTGTAATTGAGAAACTTTTATTTTTTTTGAGTTACTTCCTAATATTTTATCCATAATTTGCTTAACTTGAACCCTAGTATCTTGATTGTCCTTATCTTTAGTTTGTTCTTTATTTATAATATTAGGTTTAACCTCTTTCAAATTAACATCACCAACATAGAATTTTATTAGTTTCTCCAAGAGTTTATTTATTTTTTCCCAGCTCTTGAATTCTATAACTGATTGTTTGGATGTAAAACTTATATCATAATCAATATAAGGACACGTTACAAAAATAAAGTAAAATGGATAATTTTGATTGAATAATTGCTCTTCATCCTTATTTTTCTGTAAAATGTATAAATAATTAATCAATAGCTATACACTATTAGGTACCTTAATGAATATAATATTAAATGTATTAGAGTCGCACCTTAGATTTGAGTTTTCTTTGTTCTTTAATATTTAGAGATTTTTTAAAGTACTCATTTATGATCTTATGTAACTTACAACTATGTATATATTTTCCATTCAAATAAATCCAGTGGAGGGTGTGGTCTGTATTTGCCTTCCCAATCAAGCCTTTTACTTTGTACTCATGCTTTTCTACATGAAGTTCTACGAAATCAGTCTTATTAATATCAAATAAAGTCGTCAATGTCTGATAAATATCCCTCTTCTTGTGAATTTTAAACACAATTTCATTTTTAGAGTCATCTCTTAAGCTGAATGATATATTATTATGGGCTAAAGATAGCTGATTCAATATCAATTTAATGTCTTGTAGTTCGTTTACAGGATCTATACTTCGTTTTTGTATATTTTGGTTATAAAGAAATCCTTTGATGTCGACCTGTATATTTTAATCAGAAGAACATATTTTTTATCTATAGTAAGACTGAAAATATTAAATACCTTGCTTGCATAAATAAGTTTACTTACAGTGGTTCCTTTTGTGGGCCGTGTTGTCATTTTCGCTAACTTTTTCTCTTCACCGTTATGGAAAGTTTTAGCCCATGTTTCTTCTGAATTTCCATGTCTCGATGTAATTTTTACTATTTGTGAAACTGTTATAATGCTTGCTAGAAATTCACCTCGATATCCATAACTTTTAGGTGCAGCTTTTATTGTGGAAATACCATTAAATTTGCTTGTCATATACCTTTGACCAAGTGCATTAAAATCATGTTTTGTGATGCCACTTCCATTATCGATAACTTGAATCGTACTTTCGTTAATATTAATTCTTATCGCTATTGATGTAGATTCTGCGTCTAGCGAATTGTATACCTGTAATCAAGATTATACCTAAATCGGTAAACATGCGATGACAAATTTTGATGGAAAAGTTTATTTTTTCCATAGTTTATGCCATGGTAAGATTAGTCAGATAGCTGCGTCATTTATATATAGTCATTCATGAAGGCTCTATAAAATACACCCCAATTAGAAATAACATACCTACTTATATCATTTTTTTTTTTAAATATGTACCAAAGATATAGGTACAAATACTTATGTTGACATGTATGTTAATGTATACTATACATGTAAATAAAAGCTCGTAAGTAGAGAGCAAGTTTATAATCAAAGTAGAGACGTGTCTTAGTAAGAACAGTAGATAATTATAATTTTAAAAAGCTTTAATTTTTGCTTAACGTCCAAAATATCTACGTTTTACTATCTCTTACAGACCATATTAGTACGTAAGTTACTTAGACGCAGAATTTATTATGAATTCACAATATGACCCCAATTAAATTGGCAATATTAACTTACTAATTCTTCAACAGCTGTTTTAAAGTTGTTAACTTGAGCAGTCGCACATAACAACGATTGAACATTGTTAGGCAATCTTTTTAACGCCATTTTCAGTTGGAAATAACAGTTGATTTGATTTGATCTAATTTTGACATTTAGTAGTTAATATAAATAAAATCATTTGAATTTCGACCATTAAAAAAATAATTGGGAGCAAAAAGGATTTAAATAATAAAAGTTTTTAACTAAAATTCTACCACGTAGTTTATACTACGTAGTTTACATATCTAATGAAGAATATTCTCCATGTTGGATTAAATATTGTAACCCGTAAATAAATAAAATTAAAAAAAAAAAAGTTTGTAAAGTTACTCGAAATTTTGCAAAACCTTCACTAATCGAATCATAGTAGGGTATTATACGATCGTTTTACGTGTGTTGATGAAATCAGCTACACACAACACCGACTGAAACAATTGTTTTTTTTCTATATACGACTGAACCAATATTTACCCACATTTCCAATGAAGTAGTCCATTTGAGTAAAACTTCAAAACCACATTAATGAATGGGAATCGATTTGTATGTAACCCTGAACTCTATTGAAATATACCTACTATAGGGTTTGAAGTGCCGAACGTCGAGTAGTCGTAGTACGGGCCCCCATATGACTGATCGTGTGAAACGCCATTGATAAAGCTTTAAATGTGGCGATTTAAGTAACGGTAACATTCGAATTTACAATGGATTACTTTATAAAGAAAATCACATGAACATTTTTTTCATTTTTATCAATATTGTCAAAGATTTTCGGTAGCTACAAAGTTAATCACTAAATATCACCGATAAAATCTAAATTACTATCGTCATCATGTTTTTAAGATAGTTATCTAAGTTCGGTGTCCGTAAATTATGAGTGATTTTGTTGAAAAGGAAATATTATTGTTTTGGGAATACGTCAAACGGTAAGTAACACACCTCTTTTTTGTTCGAAGATCCATAGACTAAAACTGTTGAACCATAGAGTACCTAATAACGAGATTTATGAAGATTATTTACGTAAACAACTGGATATATCTTTCGTCGTATCGCCCGTTCTTACTTTTCAGCCTGAGATATATTTGAAACCATATCAAAGGCACTATTTATGTAAATAGATAAATACACTGTGACATAGAATGTGTATATCTATGTACAGTGGCCTTATGATATAGAGAATGTCTATATCAAAATATAGATTTGAATAGAGCGTGAGCGGGCACCAAAAGTCAAAAGTTTAGTACAAACATAGACAAAGTACCTACTTATTTAAATAACCTATGTCTCAACTTCTACATCTACGGAAATCATATACCTACTACATAAATATACTACAATAATTATCTGATATAATATTATTGCACCTGATATAATACCTAACAGTGACACTCCCCATATATAGTAGTAACATCACGATTGTATTTATCATTACCTATTTAATAAATAGAACTGCCTACCTGTCTCGTTTCCTATACTAGTTCCATAAGATTAAGTTAAATCTATTGTTTCTCATTTAAGTGAATTGTTATTTTCTTCGAGAAATAAATGTTTAAAACCTTATCTGTATTTTGACAATGAACTCAATAGAACTCTATCAGTGCGAGTTTGGTTTAGCATGAGACACTACGTGAGTCATGATTCATCCAAATGCAATGACATAATTGAGTTTTTAAAAAAGAGGACATGACTAATACTTTGGCATTAATGTTTTATAAACCACCCATGTTAAAAATCATTTTCAATATCTACCTTAGTCTTTTGGGTACACATAAGGCGAATATCACATAAGCCTTATCACTCTCGTACTGAGAGGAGACCCATACCCAGCAGTGGGACAATGTAATGGGTTGATGATGATGGGAGAAGGCGAATGTTTCAATTGATACCGAAAACGGTATTCAGAAATTAAATTTTTAAGTTATTATTAATTACATGTCTTTCAAAAAGATAAAGGTGTCTTTTTCGTCTTGTGAGCTTATTGAAGGATAATAATAATATAAGTCATGCGCCTAGCGATATGACCATTGGACCGCCAAGTGAAAGATTTCAAGTTCGAATCCAAGACACGCACCTCTGACTTTTCGTATTAAGTCATGTGCGTAAGTATTAATAAATAACTCGTTTAAACGGTTAAGGAAAACATCGTGAGGAAACCTCCATGCCCGAGTGATTTTTTTTGACGGCATGTGAAGTCTGAATATCCGCAGTAGGCTAGCGTGATGGACTCATTAATTCGGGATCTTAACAAACCTACTGTAGTTGCACATTGGTACAGGCGTACATACATACATACCATCACGCCTGTATTCCCCGAAGGATTAGACAGAGGTGTACTAATGTACACCCACATTTCGCCAGTATGTTTAGGTCCCATGTAATAGGGCCGAGCCTATTGCCATTAACCGGGCACAAATCCAGACTCCGAGCTGTTACTGAGAATTTTTTAGAAAAACCCAATAACACTTTTCTCGACCTGGGGATCGAACCCAGGACCTCTAGCGTAGCAGTCGCGTTTAGGACCACTAGACTAATGAGGCAGTCTGTGGTACAGGCGTGATGGTATGTTTTGTCATTGCTTTTATTACATTAGTCTATTGCTGCCTTTTGAAAAACGCCTTTAAACAATAGTTTAAAGGCGTTGCAGGCGTGCAGTTTGAAATAAAACTGCAACCTATTTAATGATAACAATTACAGTAATGATCCCTACACGGTTACGGATATGGTTATGTAGCCATCAACGGAACAAGGAATCGATAAACGGAATGGGGTCACTAACGATGTCAAATTGCCACAGTATATGAAAGTAGGCTTATGAAAAGAATTGTTCGGTAGCCAAGCGGCTTGAGCATTATTTATTCATAGACTGGCCAGCCAACATTTCTCACAACATAAGTGTGTTTTTTCATAATGAATAATCGATGACATCGATTCGAAGCAATTTGTCTGCCAGTTCCTTGAAGGGTACGTTTAAGAATTTTACTGAATCATTTATAGTTGTGCATTGATAGACTAAAAAATATCTAATTGATCTAGTAGCTGCTTGAAGTGACCACTGAAGTTAGGTTTTTCGACCGGGCGGCGTAGCGGCAGGCACTCGCGTAAAGGTGGGTTCTTGGTGGGTATACATGAATATTATCACAAATACGCAGATGATTCATATACATATGTTTGGGGATAGTAAAATGTCATATTGTAATGAAAGCACTTATATGCACTTATATGAAAGCACAATAACTTGTAATGAAAGCAGGCCAGAAATTGATATGAGTTTATTGAGCTGAGTATGGTAGTTGCAGAACAGTAAGTAGGTATTTCAGTTTTTTAACTATAGCCAAAGTAACCCAAACTGTAAGTTGTACTTCCACAATAACACAGGATTGTACTTATTTGTTTAGATATCTAGGTAATATTAAAGGAGTACCTCAGACTGCTATAAGCCATTTTTTTTTATTTGCTGCTTATGGCTATAATATCACTACGACCGCAGTCGGTCTATTGTGATCAAAGTTCACCACTAAATCCTGCAGCTACTACAAACTGCAGGATTTTCTTAGGGGTGAGCTCCCTTATTTCATCTGGGGTCAACACATGTTTCCCCGGATGTGCTATAACCCATAGTCTGAGCACAAATCCAAACGGCTAATATTTTTTTAAAAAGCAGAATAACTTAATAACATTTTTGCAAGTCGAGAATCCAACCCCACAATCCACCACCAGCCACTGCACCAATGCTGCAGATGATAAAAATAGTTAGTAGACAACACGTTAAATATTTTTTTAATTCCGGACTCGATGAAGTTCAGTAAGGAAATCATATCCTTGTATCGCTTTAATGCAAGAAGTAAGGTAGTAGAAGTGCCTGCTGGCATGTCTCTATGCCAGCATGAACGAGTCGCACGACCGGGGAAGTACTACTCTCCCACAGAATATCAACGTCAAGTAGTTTGCCGAGTTATACAATAAAAAAAATTCATGTGTAGAGACTTGAACAATCAAAACTGCAAAAATATGAACAAAAAAATGATCCACCTTTCTCAAATATTTTAGTAGATCCAAATACCTCCGTACTAACATTCCAATGGTTTGACAAATCCTTATCTTCCCGTCTAAATGCCATTATTGCAAAACAATATGCGGAGATAACATAAGTAACTGTAAAGGGTGACTTATCCCTTGAAAAGGTGGTTCTTATAAATAGTGCAATTCGGGAACAAGAAGGCAACAGTTCGTTGCAGGGCTTCGTTGCGATAGGATCTGAATAAACACAGCTTTAAGGTAAGCTTCTTAAATTTATTACTAGTTACAAAATGGTTAACTGAAAAATACATATATAGGCTAAGCATGCGATTTCCATATTCCGCGGGGTCGACATAAATTAAATGACTGCAATTTCAGTAGAAAATAATTATTACAATAGGTAATAATCTAACACTAGAAGTTGATATTTTAGATTACATAAAAAACTCATAAGTTAACATATTTTAGCTCTTTATAATTATTGTTAAGGTGTTTACATAGAATAAATATTTGAAAACATAGTTTTGCCCGCCAATGATCGCCATCTATCCAGCCTAGATGTCGCAAGAACATATGTAAGTACAAGTTATATGTTTTTAACTTTTGATAATTTTCAGATGTACAAAGCAGTATTAGTACTTGTTGCTTTAGCTGCCACGGTATTTTCTGCAGAAATATCATCTTCATATTCATTGCCGGAACATCATGGTGCTTTCCAACCGGAACTGAAAACAGAACCTGTAGAAGCACATGTTGTAAGGGAAGGGAAACACGAGGCAGAACATCCAGTGTATAGGGCTGATGATCATAGAAATCAAGGCAGAGCAAGGATCGAACCAGTGAGAGCTTTTGGACCAGTGGTCAAACATGATGCTATGTTAGCAGATCAACCTGCTGTTTCAACTGAAGTTAATAGAAATGTGAGTTTAATCGTTACTTCTTTTAACTGTGAACAACTAATAATAAATTTCAATCCTTTGGTTTAATTATAATAATAATACCATTATACTAATGATTATAAGTGAAAGTGATGAATTAGATCAGATTGACTTAAATATTGAAGATATTAATCATTAAGTTACATTTACATCAGATCTAGTGGTTCTAGTATTTTCTCCAAATTAAGTGTCCATATAAGTACCTTCGATGTTAGTTTCTGATAATTATTGCTCTTTTTTCTATTTTCAGGAAGAAGTTGGTATTCTTGGAAACGGATACATACCAGGCACGGCCGATGTGGCATATCCTGATATTCCTTACGCACCTGGTTACTTCTATGACACTGGGTACTCTTCAAAGAATAAGTAATTATTTTGTACTTTTTTTGTAGTATTGAAGCCTATAATGTTTAAGCAATAATCCAAAATAATTGTTATGTAAGTCCATTTATTTTCGAAAGTTCATTTAGTGAGGCAGAGCTACTGCATAGTCATATTATTATACAAACTTGTTTAGGAACTATCAAAAATATATCCCATCCATGTTCATTATGTACGTAAAACTCATTCAATTATTATTTCATCAAGATAAGAAATAGCTATTATTTGGTGGGCTCTTGCAATTATTTTATTACTGGAGTGAGGATTTTATTCTTCTTCATAAATGTTATTGTTCCATTATTAATTTGAATGTTTGTTGCAGTTATGATATGTATGGTTCTAACAATTACCTGATGGAACCTGATACGTCTGCCTTCGGTCTGTTTTGGAGCCAAGTGCCTGATGCTCGAGTAAGTGTTTCAATACTTAAAAAAAAAATTAATATAAATAGTCAAATAGCTGATTACAGATATGTTCATGCAAAAATTCTATAGCAAAAAAGGACTCAATTTCTCACAAATTATCCAATTTTCGGGGCAAATTTTCAATTTTTTTCCCTGAAAATCTAGGTAGTTTTTTTGGCAAATCGGTCAATAGGTCATTGGTGTTCAAGTGATGCGTATATAGACGTTGCTAACTTCAATCCAAACGACCAATCGAGCGCAAATATGTTTATGTTTATAATATATGTTTTGCAAATTAACTGGAAATAATAATTCAAACAAACAAACAAGCGCCTTAGGTATGTCGAATTGACGGGAAAAAATAATTCAGCTAATGATTGTTTGATCTTCTTTGCCTTGGTTATATTATTATTTTGAGTTTATAATATCCATGTAGTTTCCGCAGGGTGTTGGGTGTAGTGTAAGAAATTTTGTATTTTAAGCGCCTCAAGTGCAAAATGGGCCCTATAATATTTTTATTAAATCTTTTTATTGTTCTTTCAGACCATGGTTGGTTTTGTCGGACGCACCATCGCCTGGGTATTCAACAGCATTTTCCTCCTAACCCTCGGATCTCTCTTAACAGTCGGCGTTTGCTCTTACACAAACTTATGTACCATTGCTTTCCACGGCGTCGGACCCATCCATGAAGAAATGAGGGCCCTTATGACGTCAGACAGGTTGGAGAAGATAAGTCATGCTGCGGACTTCGTGAAGACTGCTATAGACAAGTACCAGAAGATCCAGAAAGTGACTGACACGACTGGTGCTAGACGTCGCCGTCAGATATTCAATTACTGAGAATTTTTATTTAACTTTAAAATAATATTTTATTAAAGTGTTCAAATTATTTGGTATGATTGTATTTTAACAATGTTAGGACTACATAGAGTAAAACACGAAACCAACTTATAAGACATTATAGGAGAAATAAATATATTTTATAATCATAATGTGTATAAATAAATATTTAATTATAATTTAATTTTATTATTTAACGGTATTTTTTACAGTAGACCTATTTCGTAGCAACCGCGTAGCAAGCACGTAGGCTGTGCGAGTGGGCGCATCCAAATGACAGTAGCATGTAATATTGTTATGCTTCCAATTTCAAATTATCGTCAGACACGTCGTAGTCGTCTACGGAGAAGCAATTCCTCCCTCAATCCGCTTCCTTCTCCTTTTCTCCTACCCCTCCCTTTCCCTAAATAGGCTCGGCAGATGGGAATCGGCAACTTCTTTGGTTTTGCAGATGTCCATTGGCGGCGATGACTACTTTAGTACCATCAGGAAGCTCGCCTGCTCTTGTGCCGAGTTATGACATAAAAAAAAACTGGCATGTCCTGGAACCAAAAATTCGAAGATATGAGACATCTACCAACCCACACTAGGCCTGCGTGTTCCGGAACTCTTCCTCTCACTGAGAGAAGGCCTGTGTCCCAGTAGTGGGAACATTATAGGCTGATTATCATAATGATGATGATGTAGCAGGCACGACTGCTATTCTTGAGGTCTTGCGTTTGACTCCCAAGTCGATCAAATTGTTGAAAAGCAAAGTGTTAAAGTTGCAATAGGCTCACCCTCTATGCCATTACATGGGACCTAAACATACCGGCGAACTGTGGGTGTAATTAGTGTGCTTCTGCCTAACCCATTGGGAAATACAGTCGTAGTGGTATGGTGACTTGACTATGTTGTGTTTATGTTCAAAGTTCAAATTTGTTAACACCATTAATATTTTCAACGTTAATGTTCTTCACCTTACGAAATATGTCTTTTTTTTAGCATTGATGTTGTTTATGTTTATATGATTGATGATGTTTTCTGTAGCATAATGATATAACACTTATTGATATTAATAACTACGGCTTTGTCTTACTCTATCATGTATACTTAATGCATATAAAATTACGCACATCCGCGGTAATACCTAACAAGGTTAGTTTTACTTTACCGTGACATTATTTTACTATCTAACCATCCATTAGTCATTAAATAACTACAATTTGTAGGTAGTTATAGTTATAAAGTAACGCGAAGTAATATGCCTTAAGATGAATATTTCTATTTTTTTTTGTTTACTTAATATGCTTGATATTAAATTGATGCCTATTTAGTCGTGCACTATTAGATACATATTGTATTATTCAGAATATTGTTCAACTTAAATAAACATACTTCAGTCTTTTATACATCTCGTAGACTTTCCTCTTGCCGTAGACATTTGTGAGGAATTGAAGATATTCCAAACATTTACCATTCATGTAAGTATTTAATTACAGACACAATGCAAAATCTTTTGTCTTGTACACCAAGGTACTTAATGGACTTGGTTTTGTGGAACACTACCTATTAGACTATAAGAAATACAATGTACGCACGGCTACACATCAGGCTATACAAATCCAGTTTACGCTAGCCTCTTATTGTATGGAAAGGCGACATCAGCTTAAACTCGATTTGTATAGGTTGACCTGTAGTGGGATTCTATACTCGTCAATAAAGTATTTTCAATATGCAAAAAAAATTACCAATGCATTTTAAATAAAATCCATGGGCTATGTCGTCAAACGAGCAGATGAGAAGAGCCACTTGATGGTAGCTCAAGTAGTCATTGTTGTCCATGGACACGTGCAACACCAAAGGAGTTGCAGATGCGTTACCGAGCCTACGAGCAAGCGGTCCACCTGACAGAAAGTCGCAACCGCTACCCGTAGACTGGCTGTGTTCTTCACAGCGAACTTCACACATTCGAAGTAAACACAGACAAGTTGCTGCCTACCGTTAGAGAAAAGGGAGAAAAAGGAGAAAAGGAAAAAGAGAGGGACAATCAATAAAACTAAACTCAATACTTGCCGTACGAAACGCAACAGTATACGTACTTCTACTTCACGTCAATATTCAGTAGGAAGACAGTACTTCTCCGGTCGTGCCGACACATTCATGCTGGCATGTAGACACGCCAGCGAGGCATGCTAGTACAGGTTGCTAGCACATCAGGTTATACAAAACTGACAAATTTCTCCAAATGATTTTAAACCTTAAAGTCCGGCGATTAATTTCAAAATTAACTGAGAAAATTTGTCATTTTGTCGTAACTTGATGTGCTGGCCATCGTACTCTAGGTAGGTATTATAAGTACTTTACTTTGTTATTGTTTTCCAAACAATAGATCACCTTCATTTGCGCTATAGGTACTGATTGCGTGACTAGTTGGAATATCAGAATATTATTTATAAAAATGGAACAATTTACACTTTATCACATTGTTAATACAAATAGTGTGATTATTAATGTATCACGCGACTTTCTCTTTTCGAAGTGTTCGCTCAAGGTCATCGACAAAATGAGCAAAAAGCTATATAATAATAATGTTTATTATAAACGCACGCAATGAGGTTTGTGTGAAAGCTTAAATGTGTAGCTTAAAAAGATTTTTATGATTATTAGAAATACTCAATCAATTGTGAATAAGTTATTGTTGATATCGCAATTTCTACTGCAATGTACCTAGAATGTGTTATAGATGAACAATTTGCGAAAAACCAAAAACAAAATGAATTCGGCGCCCAAGGTTGAACGTTTAGCCTTAAAGGATCTATTAACAAACAATAATAATTATATTTATTACTGTTAATAGATCCTTTAGGTTCGTTAATATTTGGATTAGGTATCTTTACCTGATAATAGGTACAGAGTAATTCATTTAGGAAATAGGAGTTATGTGACCCAATTCCTCCCTCAGTCCCCTTCCTTTTTCTTTTCTCCTTCCCCTCCCTTTTTCTCAAATAGGCTACTTACCATTAGATAGCGCGCTTGATCGTTGGCCGAGTTATCCCATAAAAAATATGATCGTGAGGAAAATCAATATGAACTAAATTACATTTCCATTTCAGTCATTGGAAAATACTTGTTTGGAAAAAAATCTGTATCTATCTTCCAACGGATTATCAAAAAACGATAAGTTATCTCTATCGGCAATTATTCTCAGATTATCGTATTAAGCCGTGAGGTTTTAGGCGGGTCATTCCTTAATTGATACTTAAGAATTTTCGTATTTTGTAGTAGGTACTTTATTTCCAACTTAGGCAAGGTAGTCTTGTAGTTAGATTCTTCTGTATACAGCCTATATGTATACAGGGGTAACTGTGGCAACTTCGATTTTTTTTTCTAAGAAGTTGACTACTTGCCATCTGATGAAAAGCGGAAACCGTAGCCTAAAGACGACTACAGTGTCACTATAATCTTAACACCTCCATGATCAATAATTTCATTGGCTACACTACCATTAATTCAACAAATCCCATATCGACGCCTGGTTTACAGAACGATACATGTTGCATTGTGTCTATATTACAGTCCTTGAACGTTTAAAACTGGGACACGTTAATATAATAATGCCTGACGGCAGAATATTTGCATAATATTCCCAAGTACCCCGACAAACACAATAGCCCCCACCTCAAGCAAGCACAAAAATCATTTTTAATTATGTTTTTAGAAAATAATGTCGTGTCATCACTATGAAATGAAATGAAATGATATTTATTTCTGTAAATACATCTTTTAAAGACACTTTTACAAGTCGTTTTCTTTTACATATTTTTTTTTAAACTAGATGGCGCCGACATTTCCTATCTGACGACCTCTGAGAAGAAATGTGGAAACAAACTCAGAGAATCACGGTCTCTTTTAAAGTCCAGACAATAGTTATATCATAGATATGCGAGTTTTACAATGTAGGGAAAAATCTGAACAGGCCTTTTGAAGAAAGAGCCATAACAGCTTTGAGTTGACCTGTCCTAACTGACGGCACGCATACATCAGTCCTCGTGTAGCTCAACCATTTTTTAGGGAGCTCAACGATCCGTCGCATGACGATAGACAGATCAGCAATGCTCACCTGCATTCCATGTAAAGCATAGAAAGTGATGAAAAATTAAAAATGATCTCATGTAAAGATTATGGCACTATAGTTTTTATAGGTTATAAAATATAGTTTAGGTACGTTGCATTCAGTACGACAGTGACACTGCTGTTCTCTAAGCTAAATTGCATACCTATTTTTTGTTCTTGTAAATATGCATAGCTTCTCCCTTCCAGATGTTCCGCTTACATTGTTTGCCCGCTGAAGTAATTTGCAGACATGTCGTCATTCAGAATTTAAATGAGCAAGATACGGATTACAAGTCTATGGTTATCTTGTTGACTTACACGACTCATTGTTCTTAATAATAGTTCATCAAGGAATGTTAAAACATGAAAAATAAACTTTACAAGGTGATTCATTCAAACGTTATCGGTATCGTTTACGAAAAATGCTCCAATAACATCGTGTGCTATTGCAAAACATGACGTGATATCATAGAAAAGATTGTTTTTAAGTGTTCAATATAATTATTTGCTTTACAATAAACAGTAGTGGAGCAGATTCCTCATTGGAAATATGTCATTGTGTCATGTTTGATACAAAATTCTTACTCATAAGCCTTTAAACACCCAAGGAGCATATACTTGAAACCACTTAATACATTAATAGACCCTGTTTCAAAATCCCAGCATCAATCAACATAAATGATTCGTATTTTCAACATATTTATCATTACTTTATTGTTTTTTACAGAAAAAAATAAAAAAACATGAGACTTAATTATACTTGTTTTTATAGAGATAACAGGAATAAATAGAATAAACAAAACACTAAAACGCAATATTTATTTATAGATAACAACAATTAAAAAACAATTCTTTATTAACCTCGAAGATGCCATTTTATTGTTTGAAAGTGACATAGGCATCCGGTCAATGGAACATGTGCACAAGCGATGTGTCATTGTCGCCTTATCTTGTATTTATATACCAGTACTTGTATATGTTTTGACTGCAGAAATATCTTTCACTAACATTGCTAACTGCAGTAACATTTTCACTTTATTTGGAAACAGACTTATCGCGTAGAGTGTCAGTACATTTAATTACAGAGATTCCCTTATCAATATTTTTATCTTCGTTGAAGTGAGGATCATAATTTGATACCGTCACTCGCGCTTGTGAGCCGGTAGATCTCAGACACAAAATGGGTAACTCAAAAAGTAAGAAAGTGAAAATAAGCGACGAACAAACTCAAAACGTTCCAAAGAATAATGAAGAAAGTCGTGAGAGAATTAATTCGTTGAAAACAGACATATCTGATGCTGGATCGAAGAATATAAACGAAGGATTTGACAATGGAGAGAACAAGGATCGGGATAATGCTAGTAGTGCATCTACAGTGGAAGTGCTCGATGACAAGTGAATAGTTACAAACTATCATAGTTCTAAGAAAAAAAAATCAAGTCAAATGTGCCGTTTAAGTTAATATAAGAGTGATAAATAAAGCAATTTTACATGGATTTGTTTGTCTAGTATTGTGTTTCATTTTAATTGTGTTATTTCTAGTGTTGCTTTATATGCGTCGATAAACTTACCGATATATTTTATGTGAATTTTAGTGTTTTAAAGCCGGTGACATATTTGATTAGTTAACGCTCATAAAAAAATATATTTCGATTTCTTATCTAGAGCGGATATTTTAACTTTATCTTTGCTGATTTTTTAAATTGTTTTTTTAAATCCGTCAAGTTCTATTTAGTTATTTGCTATGTTGTTGTCAATAATTATGTTTGATGAAATATTAACCTAGTTACATTAAAAAAGTTGAATGTATGAAACAAAGATAAACCGCTATTATGAATGAGTCAGAAACATCATAAGTATGTTTAATATTGACGTGGGCAGACAACCTTGTAGCATGAAGATCTAGACAATGATGGAATTTATTTCATACGGAAGCTATTTATTCATATTTATGCAACCAAATAAAATGATGATGTAAAGTTACAATGTGTAAAATATAATCTTATTGAACCTAAAATATCCGGGCAGACTTGGCTAATTAGGTATTGGTCCATAATATAATTAGTAGCCAATGTTTCACCTGCTATTTTGCCTGTTTGCCCAATCGAGGCTTCCAGGAATTATTAATAATGCAAGTTAACAATAAGCCCATCCAAAAACGGAATGAAGTCTTAGGCAGGGATTTGACGTTTTTCTTTGGGACAGGAACTGGGTTATCTAGGTATATCTAGGGTTCTTGGGTTATCAAGGACTGTGAGCAAAAGCAACCACCTCTCTCTATGTAGTACATAGTTAACGCGCCAGGCACTAGATGGCAATGACTGTTCGTGATATGAACATGAAACTGTAATCGCGGGTGAATGATCTAGTATTCCTAGCTGGATGACAATTCCTCTCAGTTCCTTTAATTTCATTCATCACATAACTTGTTTTAGTGATATACACGGTACGGCCTACAGGATGATACCGAAAGAAAGGTCAAATTGATCATGGTAAGCTTAAAACCAAACAACCATAATTAGGAGACCGCTAATCAGGATCTGAGTAATTCCTCGTCATTCGTAGCAAACATATGCTCTCAAATTGCAACCTATTGAATAGGACCGATTTGTTCAGACGACTATTGTATGAGTTATTGTTAGGTCTGTGTCTATAAGACCTCAAATTACACACATTAACCCTAATTACGCCACATAAACTGTTGAAACGGCAATCAGTTCATTATTTCAGTTGATTCCAGTATGATCCGAATGACCTTGACAGTCGCGTGTAATAAATACACAGTCACATTGGAACAATAATAACATGCTATCTGGGTACAGAAATAACATGCAATACATGACACCCAGTTATCATGTTGTGGAATGTTTTCAAAACATGTGTGTGACTGGCCACTAAAGTGCAACTGTAGATTAAAATTTTTCAAATTTATTTTATTTCAAAAAGTATTACAGTCTGTTGGAAAAAATTTTTGAACGCGTGTGACATAGTACGTTTTAACCATCGTGTGATCATCATCTGCCTCATTAGTCTAGTGGTCCTAAGAGCGTCTGCTACGCTTGAGGTCCTGGGTTCGATTCCCATGTCGAGCAAAGTGTTATTGAGTTTTTCTGTGAAATTCTCAGTAGCAGCTCGGAGTCTGGATTTGTACCCGTTTAATGGCAATAGGCTCGCCCCCCATTACTGTGAGTGTATAGTAGTAGGTACCTACACCTCTGCCTAACCCTTCGGGCGAAACAAGCGTGATGGTATGTTATATTATGATCATCATTCCCTTGCCATGAAAATTAACACCTTGTGTTGTAGTGTCCTTACAAAATTCAAGATCGTATGCAAGATCGAGAAAATCCTGCATGCCCGAAATACGCACGGTGATGCCGAAAGTTGAACCTCAAAAAGATTGAAATCTAATTATGAACTTTAACTTTTGTTCCATGTTTATATGAATTTTATTTTATCAATAGGCAGTTTTTTTTATTAATAGTTCGGAAATCCTCATGCATCGTCAGCTACCAGGGGTGGCGGCAGAGTGAGTCGGATTCGTACGGACTTAATATCACAATTGCCTTCCCTTTCCCTATAGTCATGGCCAGCACATGGGATTGGTGACATTCGCCATAACCATGCCAGGACATCACTAGGTCGCTGCCACTACTAGTCCTAATGATTCAGCAAAATGTTTCAATTTTATGTAAGTGAAAATGGTAGGCAGCTGCCCTAACAATATTATTACTTGTCCTAATGAAGTGATTCAGCAATTTATTAAAAAAAATTGTGTAATTGAAAATGTTTGTATTATAACATGAGGATTTTTACCTTTATTGTGGGTAACCTTCACCACAATAATCATCATCGTTTCGTGTCAATTGTCAACAATCATTACAATCAGAAGGCGAATCAATTCCTGCCCCCTTCCATCTCAAAACACAATATTATATAACATACTATCACACCTGTATTCCCCGAAAAGTAAGGCAGGGGTGTGCTAATATACACCCACATTTCGCCATATGTTTGTTTAGGTCCCGTGTAAGGGGGGAGCCTATTGCCAATGATCGGGGACAAATCCAAACTCTGAGCTGCTACAGCGGAGAATTTCAGAGAAAAACCCAATAACACGGCTCGACCGGGAAATCGAACGCAAGATTTCTAACGTACCATCGCACTTGGGACCACTAGACTTATAAGGTACTTATATGAATCCATTCAAACTGAGCGTGAAACTCATAATTTTAAAATGCCCTTAAAATTTGAAGCGGCGTTAACCTAAAATGGCTAGGGCGACGGACATGCGATCATGTGGTTGCCGGTTCGAAACTCATCCATTGTACGAATGACGTGAAACTACTCGTAACACGGGTTAACAACAATACTAGTAATGTGCGACCCACATTGCTTTAAAAAAATTGAGAATATATCGCCAGTAAATAAATTTTCAGTATTGCCCTTACCATTTTGAGTTGATGAAGCCTAATCTTTTGTAAACATTATTTTAATTATATCCGTCTTTAATGGTGATGAGTAACAATGGGTGACACCACTTTATTACTAAAAAGAGACAACAAGAGGACAAATGCTACATGATTTATGGAGTTTGTGCGTCACTCTTGCATGATGATTCAGAAAAGAAGTATTAAAAGCTTTAAACGATTATTTAGGCAAATAGCTTTTGGTTCCAGTACCATTACTTACATGATCTCATGGTATGTGTAATCAAAGTCTATTATCTGAATAAAAAACCTTATGTTTTACAAATGCACTGCGTATTCGTAATAGGTACGTTACGTTCAATGACGAATTTGAGCTAATTGGTGGTAATCATAATTTTGCTTTGGTCTAATAATTGGCTTTGAGGTCATAATATCGACATCTATGTTAATGAAAACGTATATTTCTAATACCAAGTATAGGTACTCAAATATTTATGGTGCGTCGTTTCAGTCGCGTCCCAAAAGGATTCACTCGGCTACTACGTGGCTTCAAAAGAATAGACATGTATAAAATTTTAGGTTAGACCTACTAACAGCAATGCAACTGTAAAATTGGGTCAAATTCCATGCATTTGTTTTTGGGTGATGCGTTACCTGACCCACCCTAAGTGAGCCGGCGGGGTCTAAGGGGGTCAGGTAACAGCTAAACAGACAGACTAAAATTCTAAAAATTGTTGTTTTGGCTTCTGTTGCTCTAAGACCCCATATAAGCTTTTCTTCAAAATCTACGATATATAGACATAAGTTTGATAACATTGATTTATAGGTATGTATATATTCTATTTCAAACTATAATTAATTAACGCATACCTAGATTTGGCGTTCGTTAGCGTACGCACGTTCTTACCAAAAGTAGTTCTGTATTTATATTGTTACGAGCTGGGGTTCGGGATAAATTAATTAACACCAATTTACCAATAAACAAACAAACACTTTAATTAAATACACTAAAACACAACAATAAATCACCACAACGTCACTATAGTTGTACGCTACACTCAACAATATCGCACAATTAATCACTTGTTAACTCACTTCGATCTTCACTTGTTCGCTTCCAACACAAGACTACTCTGCCGAGCCCTCACGACCGGTATTTATACGCGCAATGAAGATTCCAGAGTCGAATGGTCGCGATTAGTCGATAAAAATCGTGTACGTACCTAACCGCCTATTGTTTCCGGGCGTTGACCCGTGACCTTGGCCTTGAACGGTTATTATTTGCGCGCGGTGCAGTCGGGTACATTCTTTTGTGTTTCGACGTGCTTCTATGACGGATCTAGAACCTTCGTGGCCTATCCACGTTTTTCTATTAGTTACTCGGCGTAACACTGCCCCCTCCTAAGACATGCTCGTCCCGAGCATCATTAGATCCATGATACCGCGCTAAACGATCCACATGAACGATCTTCGGAGCACCTCTTGGTCCTTTTTGTATCCGGTAGGTGACATCGTTAATCTTAGTCACGACTCTGTAAGGACCGTCCCATTTTGCTTGTAACTTAGGTGACTTTCCTTTGCTGCGCACTGGGTTATGTAGCCACACTAGTGAACCTTGGTCGAAGCCCTTGTTGTTCATTTTGCGGTCGTAGCGAGTCTTCATTCTCTCGGACGTTTGTTGGCCTGATTCTCTGACATGCTCATATATGTCATCCATTCTGGTGCGTAAGTCGTTCGCATAGTCAGTCACACATCTGGGAGCATCAGGGGGAATACCGGTGAGTAGATCCGCAGGCAACCGTAGTTCTCTTCCAAAGTTCGCGAAGGCTGGCGTTACCGTCGTACTTTCATGAACTGCACTCCGATACGATAGAAGGAACGGTTGGATGTGCTTATCCCAATCCCTTTGCCGGTTTCCCACGACTTTTGCCAAATATCTCTCTAAGGTCTGATTGAACCGTTCAACCATTCCATCAGATTGGGGGTGGTAAGAGGTGGTCCTGGTTTTATGAGTACCCATTACCCGACATGTCTCCTGGAATATTTGAGACTCAAAATTCCTTCCTTGGTCACTGTGAATCTCTAAGGGTACTCCAAATCGACAGAAGACTTCATGAACCAACTTATCTGCGACTGTGGAAGCTTCTTGATTAGGAATGGCGAACACTTCCGGCCACTTGGTAAAGTAATCCATCACAACCATGAAATACTTGTTCCCACTTTCACTTTCCGGAAACGGTCCTGCAACGTCTAAAGCTATTCGTTCCCAGGGTGCACCAACGTTGTAGACTTTCAATGCACCCCTGCTGCGCGTATGCGGCCCTTTTACAGCAGCACAACTAGTGCATTTACGACACCAGTCTTCAACGTCATCCCGACAGTGGATCCAGTAGAATCGCTCTCGAATCTTCAACAAAGTTCTTTTGACTCCTAGGTGACCTCCTGAACATCCGTCATGGTACAGTCGCAGGACATCTGGTACCTTTGCTTTAGGGACTACCATCTGTAGGTGACACTTGTCCCCTTTAGCATTTTCCCATTTACGGCACAAGACACCGTTCTGTATCAATAAACTGTCCCATTGAGCCCAATAACTTTTCGTGACAGTGCTTAATGCCGCAACATCACTCCATGATGGTTTAGAGGCACCAGCTTTCATCCGCTCAAGAATCGGTTTAATATCCGTGTCAATTTCCTGAGCTTTCTGTAAGGTTTCCTTCCATTCATCACTCAGGTCTGTTTTCAGCATCCTCACAGGAACTGCTTCCTTGGCTTCTTGTCTGACACAGTGTTTACACATTTCCGGACAAGGTCTTCGAGATAACGCATCGGCATTACCGTGAGATCTGCCACTGCGATGTTCAATTATGAAGTCGAATTCCTGTAGTAGCTCAATCCACCTTGCTACTTGCCCCTCCGGGTTCTTAAACTGTAATAGCCACTTCAGAGCAGCATGGTCAGTTCGCAGATGAAATTTCCGTCCCAATAAGTACTTGCTAAAATGTTGCAATGTCTTAACTATTGCAAGCAGTTCTCTCCTTGTGACGCAGTAGTTCCTTTCTGGTTTTGACAACGATTTGCTGAAGTAGGCTATCACAACCTCCTGATCACCTTTTCGCTGTGACAAGACGCCACCAATTCCTGTATTACTTGCGTCGGTGTCCACGATGAACTCATTTTCGGTATCAGGGTAGCCCAGGATAGGGGTATTGCAAAGACGTTCCTTTAACTCCTGGAAAGCACTTTGACAGTTTGCATCCCAGCGGAACTGCGACTTTTCCTCAGTCAGTTTGTGTAAAGGCTTCGCAATGTCCGAAAAATTCTTCACAAACCGTCGATAGTAGGAGCACAAGCCCAAAAACGCTCTGACTTGCGTCTTATCTTTTGGAACTGGCCAGTCTTTGACAGCAACTATCTTCTCTGGATCCGTTTCAACACCCTTTTCAGAAACTACGTGTCCCAAAAAACTTACTTGGTGTTTGAAAAATGAGCACTTTTTCGGACTCAACTTTAGATTGGCTCCTTGAATTTTCGATAGCACACGTTCAAGGTTTTGAAGGTGTTCATCAAACGTACGGCCCACAATGATGATGTCATCCAAATAGACCAGGCACGCATCTCCAATTAGGCCAGTGAGCACTAATTCCATGAGTCTCTCGAACGTGGCAGGAGCATTGCACAGTCCAAATGGCATGACTTTAAACTGCCACAGACCCTTTCCCGTAGAAAATGCAGTCTTCTCTTTGTCCTTGGGGTCTATTTCCACTTGCCAGTAGCCACTTTTTAGGTCCAGGGTTGTAAACCATTTCATTCCAGTTAATGTATCCAGCGTGTCATCGATCCTTGGCAATGGGTAGCTGTCCTTCTTCGTGACATCATTCAGCCGTCGATAGTCAACACAGAAGCGCATACTGCCATCTTTCTTTTTCACCAGCACCACAGGAGAACACCACGGACTAGACGAAGGCTCTATTACGCCATCCTTCACCATTCCTTCAATCATGGTCTCCACTTCCTTCTCTCGTGCAACTGGTAGCCTCCTGGGTCGCTGACGAATTGGTAACTCATTGCCAGTATTAATCTTGTGCTGAACCAATCCAGTCTTACCTATGTCCGCGTCATTTGTAGAGAAAATGTCAGCGTACTGGAACAACATCTTCTTGGCCTTGTTTGTTTCCTCTTCAGACAAATCATTCCGAGAGTCTTCTAAGAGCGTTGCCACGTTAAACTTCGGATTTTGCAAAATCTTGCCAGTACACTGATCATTGCATCGTCGCATCCAGGCTACTTCTTCACAAGTACCCATCAATGTGCCCTTCTTGATAACTTGCTCCTTATCGCTTGGGTTCAATATGCGTACTGCTGAAACATTGGTAGCCCTTACCAACGTTCGTGCCATCTTCCATGGGAAATCATCGTCCACCCTTTCTATGAGAACGCATCGATTTTTCTGATCAGCATCAGCATTCTTTGTAAGAGTGACAGGGACGACAGTTTCCGACCTAGGGGCAAGAACAATTTTCTTCAAACAGAACACATTCCCCGGTGTTGCACCTTCCATAAACACTTCTTCTGAACCGCACTTCAATACTCCCTGATTCACATCAATCTCACAACAATGCTTTCGCATAAAGTCCAATCCTAAGATGCAATCATCTACTATGTCAGCTACGATGACATTATGCCGATATAATCTGTTGCCAAGTTTCAATTCCACCTCCTTTTCGCCTCGGACGGGTATGTGCTGACCAGTAGCTGTTACCAGTTGTATACAATCACGGTCACTGATGCAGTCCCCAAGAACCCGACGTGCCACCTGAGAATTCACGACCGTGCGAGAAGCTCCAGTATCTAGTGTCAGCTTACAGGGTGTTCTGTTGACTTCGCCTCTGATGATCAGGCTGTTCCCATCATGGGCTTGCGAAATCGAAATTCTTGGGGCTCCCTCCACACCAGCCAGCACCCGCCCCGCAGTCCTGGCTTTCACTCGTTTCCCTGCTGCTCCTCGGCGGTGGTATCCACCACCCTTAATTTATCGCCCTGACTCTTTTCGCGCCACGAGGTTCCCTTAGGGCAATTAGCTCGGAGGTGGCCCTTTTCTCCACAAATGTAGCATCTAGGCGATGCAACACCATTTCTTCGACCCTCGCCGCGCTTTGGGCAACCCGCCTGGAAGTGACCCTTTTCCCCGCAGAGGTGACATGTAGGCAGCACGACCTCCCGGATACGGTGGGCCCGATGGTCCTGTCTAAATGCCTCCACTTCTAAGGCATGGGCCAAGGCGTCTTTTAGACGAGTCCAATGCCTCAATTAGTTGGTCATATGTCATGTCCTTGCCAAGGGCTTCCAGCACTGATAAAGCCTGGTCACGGAGGCATAAGGTGAGTGCCGTCATAGCCTGATCTTTGTCCCATCCGTTTGTCTTCATAAAGGCTTCAAACTGGATCCTGTAAGCTGACCACGAAGAAGTCCCGTCAAATGATGGCACTTTAAATCCACGTAGTGAGGTGGTCATGGGCGCAGCAACCACAGGAGCTAAAATTCCATTTCCTGCCTTTATATCGCCCAACGCCTTTGTAACGTGGGCAATCTGTTCTTCGGCTTTGGAAATACGACACTCATGCTGTTCCACCTGCTCCTTCATTACCCCAAGCTGTTTTCCCAGAGTGCCATGTAAGTCCTTTATTAGGACCATCTGTTCCTCTTGGCGGCGTGCTTGCTCCTCTTCCCGGCGTGCCTGCTCTTTTTCGCGACGTGCCTGCTCCTCCTTATCCTGCTGCAGCTGCTCCCGCAGTTGGCGTGCCTGCTCCTCCTGACGGCGTGCCTGCTCTTGCAGGATTACCATCAAGGCCGCCATATCAGGTGCTGGTGCAGGAGCAGCTCCAGATGGTCCAGCAGCTGGTTCTTCCAGCGGTTGCTGACGGACCAAAGGTTGTGGTGGAGACTCTTCAAAACGTCTCTGGTCCATCTCCTGCTGCCGCTGACTTCTGGTACGAATACCGTCAGTGTCTTCCTTAGGTAAAACTGGCATAATTTATCCCACTACTTCTGACACCAAATTGTTACGAGCTGGGGTTCGGGATAAATTAATTAACACCAATTTACCAATAAACAAACAAACACTTTAATTAAATACACTAAAACACAACAATAAATCACCACAACGTCACTATAGTTGTACGCTACACTCAACAATATCGCACAATTAATCACTTGTTAACTCACTTCGATCTTCACTTGTTCGCTTCCAACACAAGACTACTCTGCCGAGCCCTCACGACCGGTATTTATACGCGCAATGAAGATTCCAGAGTCGAATGGTCGCGATTAGTCGATAAAAATCGTGTACGTACCTAACCGCCTATTGTTTCCGGGCGTTGACCCGTGACCTTGGCCTTGAACGGTTATTATTTGCGCGCGGTGCAGTCGGGTACATTCTTTTGTGTTTCGACGTGCTTCTATGACGGATCTAGAACCTTCGTGGCCTATCCACGTTTTTCTATTAGTTACTCGGCGTAACAATATCATTGCTTTCATGACATTGTTTAATATAACATCAAAATATTGAAAGCATGCACGAGATGAAATCAAATTAAATAACATTGAGGGTTGCGGAATGACCTTAGTCAAGATTTTTTTAAACTAACCTTTATTATGCTTACATAAGTGATTATATCGTACCTAAGTATACGTCATTTTGATCCATGATTTGATTGTCACCGTGACTAGTCGTTCTGATGGTACCGCCCAACGTTGCTATGGTATCCACCGCCATAACAATTTTTATTCACTATCATAACAGACTTGTTATAAATCAGTATTTCTACGGTCGGTGGTTGACGCACTGACTTTCGACCGACAGCTCAGTCCTTTAGTACGAATTGTTTGTAAATCAAAAAGTTAGGATCACTTTGAAAAAATATTATTACATTGTGCGAGTTATCCAATAAAATAATTCAGTGAAAGTATTGGAAAAATAATTCAAACTGGGCCAATGTATGGACAAATCTGTTCTCGAAAAGATAGAAAAAGCGAAGTGAGTTTAGAGTGAATTTGGAGCTTAAAGTTCGAAACTATATACTTATTTTGATATTATTGAAGTTAGAAATGGATATGTTTTTTATAACACCAATTTTCAAAAAGTCTGATATCTATGATCTCAAGAATTTTACACTGTTTATGAAATACTGAGTGAGATTTTTCTAATAACTTAAAAAATATTTTCTTTGGTTTTGTTGTGTATGACATAATAATACCAGTATTTTCAATTGTATAGCATTATTTTCCGGACAGATTGTTGCCGTGGATAGGCTGGAGATGGATGTGGATGGATACAAATAGTTATCCTTGTATGTTTGTTTTTTCTTTGGATATCAGACTGTTTTCCGAAGACAAGCTTTTTTCTAATTTAGTGCGTATTCATGTTACTTTAGGTTTAATAAATAAATAAAAATAGAGGTACGCGAAACTGTCATAAGGAGCTTCCAGATATTAATTAGCTAAATTAATTAACGATGAAAGGCTTAGCATGTGCAGTTGCTCTGTTTCTTGTCATAAATGTCGTTAGGTAAGTGAGAATTAGTCCGAATTTTGGTGGTGGTAGTGTGTAATAAGTGGTTTATATTCTATCCGTTAGAGATAGTCTGACCACAAATAGGTACGGGGAAGTTGTTGTGCTTTCAGCTTTTTAGTCACGTTTCGTGGGTTCCCGGCACGGAACAAATAATTATGTTCAACAGATAGGGGTTCCAGCTATAGGTGTTTGTGTATGTGAAAATATGTGTTTTTAAATGTCCCCAAGATAATGAAGAAAATCTTAGGGTGGTGGATAAAATAAAAAATGGAATTAGTAATGGCTCCATATGTTTAAAATAATGTACGTGTTTAATAATTTATTGATAAATAATAACTGGTGATGGGTTTTGTAAATAATGGAGTGCAGTGCATTTTTAACGATTAGTAAAAAGGTTAAAGTTGACGGTGACTTGCATGCAAAATTTTAAATAAAGGCTGCAAGCTCATAAAACTGGAATTTCTAGAATATTTAACCACATGCAATGTTAAAACAGCACGATAGAGTTTAGCATCGGAATCCTAAATGTATAACGGTTGGAGATTTCAATGTTTTTTTTTTGGTTGATATACTTAATTATTTAACTTATTATCTTTGTAAGGTGCACTGTCACTTTATTTTTTAGTTTAGGGGAATATCGCTTGACGTTTACTGCACTCAGGCTGAATCGATGATGAGGCTATATTTGTAAATACCTTCATTATCTTCCTAGAAAAATAATGGGTGAGCCTTTGGCAATCGTTAGTAGTAATCAAAAGCTTGATAAGAAAAACAACCAGTTTATCCTTCGGGCATCGGTATTATCTAGAAATTGGGGTGCGCAGGTCTTCTGGGAGTGTTTTTTTAAAAATACTGATATTCAGCTGTATCGGGTTAGATTGGAAACGGCTCTGAATATAGTTGGAAATAGTCTAAGCATTTTGACATTGATACCATCATGCCTCTTTTCCTCGAAGGGTTAGGTTAGGTTAGTTCACTGGTTTGTTTTAAGATCCCATGTAATAGGAGTCGAACCTCCAGCCAATAATTGTGCACAAATCTAGACTCCAAACTGTTATTGAGACTTTGATATGCAAACCCAATAACACTTTGCTCACCTGGAAAGCTCTAACGTAGCAGTAGTAGTAGTGCCTGCTGGCATTCTACATGCCAGCATGAATGGGTCGCACGACCGGGGAAGTACTACCCTCCCACAGAATATCGACGTCAAGTACCAGTATGCATACTGTTGTGTTTCGTACGGTGAGTGTGGAGCGCCGGAAGCCCAATTTCTCCCTCAGTCCCCTTCCTTCTCCTTTTCTCCTTCTCCTCCCTTTTCCTTAAATAGGCTCTGTAACGCATCTGCAACTCCTTTGGATTTGCAAATGTCCATGGGCGGCGATGACTACTTCCCATCAGGTAGCTCGCCTGCTCGTTTGCCGAGTTATGCCATAAAAAAAAAGTCTTGCTTGGGACCACTATACTAATGAGGCAGTTGATGAAATTATTGGATACTAGCTGTCCGCCCGCGTGGAGTACACGTTCACTTAGGGGTATGAAAAATAGGTAGTACCCGATTCTCAGACCAGAATATGCATATAAAATTTCATAAAAATCGGTCAAGCCGTTACGGAGGACCGTTATGGTAACTAACATTGTGACACGAGAATTTTATATAAAAGATAATTTTCTTATGCCAACTAGTTTTATTATAACAAAGCACCTATTATATAAAATTTGGATGAAATGTTGATGTTCCTTTGCAGCAACGCGGCTGCACGCTCTAAAAGCAAGATGCCGACTGAGCCGATTAAGATCTATTACCTGCCGCCTTCCCCACCATGTCGGTCCGTCCTCATGGTGGCCAGAGTATTGGGTCTGGAGCTGGAGCTTGTGCTGACCAACATTATGGAAGGACAGCATATGACGCCGGAGTATCTTAAGGTACACATCCTCTTCTATCATGTATGAGCTTTGCAATGAAGGCTGAGCGATTGGATCCTTTTCCACGGGTTCCTTTTTGCGGGTTTGATCACCGCACGGAAACAATACTGATAAATAGTTGTTGATCTCGCTTGATTGAAGTGGTCGGCACAACCGGGGAAATACTCCCCTCCCACATAATATTGACGTTAAGTAGCAGGATGCATACTGTTGTATGTTGTTCTGTTTCGTTCGGTGAGAGTGGAGCGCCGGAGACCCAACTCCTTATCCTATTCTCCTTTTTCTTAACAATACGCAGCAGCTTGGTTGTAATAAGGCAATTCTAAGAGAACCCAGCAAGTTTATGGGTGGTAGTTGCCACTTATCGTCCAGAGATGAACCCTTGCTCGTCCTCGAGTTATTTGTAAAAAAAAGCATATTGTCCAAGAAAAAGTGCTTCATTACAACAAGGAACCATGGTTCATGTTCATTTTTTTTTCTTTTTACCAGTTGCCTGAGTTGCCTTGTTGGTCAAAGTTATCATACATAGTATTATTATCTCTTAATTAATGTAAATTACATATAAAATGTAAATGTGAGTACTATGTAGGTTAGTTTTAACTCGGCTAACAGTAACGTTTTGAGTATTTTACATGTCTTGCTGATATCGTAGAGCAACAGGACGCTCAGCTCCCTAAAAAATTCTTGAGCTACACGAGGGCGTATGTATGTATGCCGTCAGGTAGGACAGGTCAACTCAAAATTGCTACGTCTGTTTCTTCAAACGGCCTCAAAACTCGCATATCTATGATATCACTATTGTCTGGACTTTAAAAGAGACCATGAATCTCTGAGTTTTCGGCTTTTCTTCCAGAGACCGTCAGATAGGAAAAGCTGGCGCCCTAAAGCTTAAAAAAATTGAAAAATATTGACTTGTAAAAGTGTATTTGAATGAACTATTTACAGAAATAAATATATTTTTTATTTCATTTCATTATTCCATAGGCCATTAATAAATCGATATTTCTCTTACATCGCGTGCGGAGCAAACTTGCATAAAATATCGTCTTCGATATCGATCCATTCATATAAAGTATTATAGTTCTCTCTGTGAATGAAAGATGACGTAGGTAAGTTGACAATCCCTGCGTACAGAAATAAACCATCTCGTTTCGTTCATAGTGGGTGTTCTAACGAGCTGAATTGGGCTGACGGGAGATGGGATTTAACTGTCTTTATGCTTCCAGTTTTGATTATCATCTTAAAGAAATATTGGCAGGAAGTTCAATGATCTATCAAGGGGCTGTAGTCCTGACGATTTTGACTACTAGACCAATCAAGTGTCTTTATCTTGATTATGACTTTTAAGAAATATTTTCAGGGAGTTCAATGGCCCATTCGATAATGTGTCAGTTAACTCCCCGAAAATATTTCTTTCTCGTCTTTTAAGCGTGAGGTTATACGTTTAATTGCCAGATCTAGTAAGGTGTTGAAGGGACATTGCTGACGCATTAGGTATACATTTTATTCACTTAGAGACTAAGCACAGCGCGGCAGTCGTCTCCCCGCACCAATCAGTTAGGTCGTTAGTAGTAATGTAGTCAATAAGTATATGTATTAATATCTGGAACCAATGACTAAAGTAATATTATATAAAAATATGACCACCTCACCTATAACCCCTTCAGTGTCATTGGGTTCTGAGTACCAGCTCGGAGTTTAGATTTGTGTTTATACATTATTTAAATATATTTTTTTCCCAATGAAAGATTTTATTTAGAAATAACGTTAATAATTAAAATGCATTTGCTTACACTATTTACATATTTTAGAAAAAAAAGAAATACAAAAACAGTGGGCGCGACTAGGCGTCAAAGTACTCCTCGGCATCGCTGTCGTCCGGCATCGTGCCCAGAAGACTGGCAGCATTGCCACTTTGAATGGCAATGCTTATACCCTCCCCTAGGAATAAGCCAGCCCTCTGATCACGCGAGGCGTCGACCAGTCTTCTAGATATTTAAATAATTAAGGCAAACCGACGATATATTTACAACTAGCTGTGCCCCGTGGTTTCACCTGCTCTTAAGAATCGTAGCATGATGCTAGATAGCCTAAGGCCTTCTCTATAACTGTGGCTAGGATTTTTTTTAAAATTCTACTGGTATTCCTAGAGATTTTTGTTGTGGTAGGGCCACGCTGTTCGCAGCATGAATGGGCCGGCTTGACCGGGGAAGTACCACACTCTCGCAGAAGACCGACGTCCGAGTAGTAGCGTTTCGTTACTGCGCTTCGTTCGGTGAGCGAGAGGGCCGGAGGCCCAATTCCTCCCCCAATCCCCTTCCTTCTCCTTTTCTCCTTCCCCTCCCTTTCCCTAAATAGGCTCGGCAACGCATCTGCAACTCCTTTGGTTTTGCAGATGTCCATGGGCGGCGATGACTACTCACCATCAGGTAGCTCGCCTGCTCGTTTGCCGAGTTATACCATAAAAAAAAAAAGATTAGGGCGTTCAAACAAACACACAAACTCTTTATTAACTCGCTTTATTAAATTAGTATAGATGTCGTACAATGATATTATCGGAATATTAATACTCAATACTTATTCGTAGCTCAATACTCAATATATTGAGAAATGTTGGCATTTCCCTTATTTATACAAATAACTTATTCACAAAGACCGGGTTAGCAAAAATTGTCGATGTCAAATTCCAACCGGTTGAAATTGCTAAATTGCAGATAATATACCGGTAGAAACTAGGTTATCAGCATCGCGTGCTAACATTTCATTTTTATTATTTGGGCTAGTAACAATTCATTTTAGGGTTGTCTTCTTCACAAATCGCAACTGAAATAGCTTTAATATCTGTGGTTTGTTGTCGAGTATTAGGTTGATATTTTAAGACAACGTGACTACTTTTTCATAAGAATTCTAAATTTGATCCAGTTAGATAGAGTTGATTACTCAAAGACAAACAGGAATTCAAGATTAATTATATAGTAGGTAAAACAAGGACCCAGTGAACGATGAATTGAGTATCTATCAAATTACATAATGATGACAGACAGAAGGATGGCGGTTGCTCCACTAGCATGAGCAAAACAAACATTATTTCCGCAAACGATATGCACAAGTATTTTTCACCAAAAAACCTCTGTTTTGTTTTTCACAGATGAATCCACAACACACAATACCGACTATGGATGATAGCGGATTTATTCTATGGGAAAGGTAAGTTACGCAGACTACAATGTAAACAAAAAGGTGCCTGCTGTAGATTCGAATTCTACACGAGAAATTCCTAAAGTGGGTTCTTTAGGTTGAAATTATTTACTTTTAACTACTGTAATCGTATAGTGTGAGGGCCCGTAGCCAAGTAATAACTATGCTAATCAATCGAAGGTTAAACTACGTTTGCCTCAGCCCATTTTTAGAAGAGGGACTATTCTTAACACATCGAGTCCCCTCCGTGCCATGGAGAGTACGTAAAACCGTCGGTCCTGGTTGTACGAATAACTATGACAGTCATTATGGTGATAATAATCAGAAGCCTGAAAAGCCTGATAACCACTTTATCCTTAGGATAATGCCCAGAAATTGCGGAGGTTTGATTTTAGTCACTACTTACACGTAAAATAAATATAAATATAATACATATTCCCAAACATAGTTGGCAAAAGGCTGCGAGGAGGACAAAGGATTGATTGAAGCAATATTATAATTATTTCGTTGTGGTAGGGCCACGCTGTTCGCAGCATGAATGGGCCGGCGTGACCTGGGAAGTACCACACTCTCGCAGAAGACCGACGTCTGAGTAGTAGTGTTTCGCTACTGCTCTTCGTTCGGTGAGCGAAGGGGCCGGAGGCCCAATTCCTCCCTCAATCCCTTCCCAATTTCAAATTCCCTACCTTCTTTTTTTCTCCTAACCCTCCCTTTCCCTAAATAAGTTCGCCGACGCATCTGCCGAGTAAACCCATTAAAAAAAGGAACCTTGAAATTATGATCACTGCAAGAGGATTTCATAAAATAAAAGTAATTCTTGAGTATTCCGAAACATTAAAAGTGATGCACGACACAATCTTATTGCATTCAATGGATATTTCAGTGCATTTTTATATACATGGTAAATTATTTTTGTCTCCAGTCGCGCAATACTTGCCTACTTGGTCAACGCATATGGTCGTGACGACTCCCTGTACCCCAAGAACCCCCGCCAACGAGCCATTGTTGACCAACGGCTCAACTTTGACCTCGGCACACTATATACAAGATATTCTGGACTATATGTAAGTTGTCTTCTATATCTACTCTTTATTCATAAGATGACAAAGAACCACAGGGCCCATGTAATGGCAAGGAGCAACCGCAGTTACTCACATGTTTATCTCAAATTAGTGAGCCGCGCGCAGCATTACCTGCGCAAAATTTATGGAATTTCATGAATATGGATTTTCAATTAATAGGTACAAAAATATTCATACAAACCTTGTCGAAAAATTGTTCAAGCCGTTCTCAAGTGACAATTTTCATTTAAAAAAAAAACTATAATTATGTTTTAGCTACCAATGCTTTTCCGTGGAGAAGAATACAGTGAAGAAAACGCTGAGAAGTTGAATGAGGCTCTGGGCTGGCTGAATACTTTTCTGGATGGTCGTGCCTTCGTTGCTGGTGATAACCTCACAATTGCTGATATCTCTATCATCGTTACTATCACTAACCTTGATGTAAGCTTTTTTAACTTTAGCAACAGATTATTTGCAATAAACTTCTTCTGTGCATATTCTACATTCTACGAATTTAATACATACATATACATACAAACCATCACGCCTGTATTCTCCGAAGGGTTAGGCAAAGGAGTACTAATGTACACCCACATTTCGCCGGTATGTTTAGGTCCCATGTAATAGGGGGCGAGCCTATTGCCATTAACCGGGCACAAATCCAGACTCCGAGCTGCTACTGGAATTTCATAGAAAAACCCAATAACACTTTGATCGACCTGGGAATCGAATCCAGGACCTCTTGAGTAGCAGTCGCGCTTGGGACCACTAGACTAACGAGGCAGTAGAATTTAATCTTTTTCGTAATTTGCAAGCAAGTTGGTATAAACGTTGCGACGACGAAAGACGTTTTTTATTCAATAAATATGGGGCCCGTGGGTCCTACACCCTTAAAAATCAGATTTTTATGTGAAAACTAATAGTTTAAGTTGTACTAGACGCGCTTAAATTCCAAATCTTTAAAAAAGGGGTAAAGTTTGTGAGGTTGTAGGGGGTAATCTCTAGATCTACTGAACCGATTTTGAAAATTCCTTTACCAATAGAAAGCCACGTTATTTGTGAGTGGTAATTGTAATTTGACATTACTAACAAGGTTTGAAATAGATAATAAATCCGTTTGTACTTTTCTTATTACGGTGGGTGGAGTTAATACACTTTGATCTGAAGACTGATAGAATGAATGAATGGAGGATGCATCGAAGCATACATGTTGCGCCGACCCCAAATAATTTGTATGACGGGAAAATGATTATTATATTATTGACTTCATAGTTTCATACCTTGTGACTGAACTTGTGGTACGAAACTAGAATTACAAAAAAAACTCGTGATTCTAGAAAAGAATGAGCCTTCTTGCCATTCATAATGGCGATTGTTGATTTGTTTGAAAATTCTAGGAAAGATTGTATCATATCAATGAAAAGATGCAATCTTCAATAACATTTTTGTCCATAAATATTGTTTTACGTGAAAAATGGTTAGCTTAAAAAAGGATTGAGAATTTAGAGATCTCATTTTACAAGAGTAACTATGCGCGTTTTAGAGAGCCTGGGTTCAACTTCTATAATTATCAGGGCAATTTTTTTTGTCAATTCCATCTTTCTTTTTGAAGTGTTATTCGAAGCCTGGAATTGACTTCGAACAACAAAACAAAACTATAATAACCTTTGTTATAGTTTTATCATTAAATGACACTTCACTTTCGTCAAAATCGACGGCCACAACAAATACTATTAAAAACAAAAAAAACTTGATTAGTCATCAATACAATCATAGGTAGTAACATTTTTTTAAGGTATTTAAGTTCTCGAAGGAAATAAACTTTAAATTGCTCATCTGTTAGTACGTGATTTGTAGATTCGATAGCGGCAGTCGAAATATGAACCCATCTCAGTACTTCCATCTTTATGAAATGATTACACAAAGATTTTCAGGAATTCACTCTAGAGTTCTAGAAGTTCTATATTGATTCGTATAACGTCAGTCGTGTAAACTGTTAGGTATTACAGTACAGGTCTACCTAGTAAATTTAGTATCGATTGAATACCAAGAAGCGCTAGTAGCTTATGTCGCTTTAATATCGTTACGTTATGTAATGAAATAGACTTTCATCCGTTCTCCTTTACTAAACTAGGGTAGGATCAATACCGTTAAACTACTGTAATAGCTCCAAACCGAAATTTCAAACGTATTATTTGTAATGAAAATTGTCAGTATGTCTTTTTCAGTTACTCTATGCTGGATTTTGTCAAAAAATGTGTTTTAGACAGACTACAGATAGTCTGCCTCGTTAGTCTAGTGGTCCCAAGTGCAACTGCTACGCAAGAGGTTCTGGGTTCGATTCTCTGGTCGAGCGGTCAAGTGTTGTTGAGTTTTTTTATGTAATTCTCTGTAGCAGCTCGGAGTCTGGATTTGTGCTCGGTTAGTGGCAATGGGCTCACCCTCTATTGCATAAGATCTAAACATACCGGTGAAATGTACACATCTGCCTAACCCTTCAGGGAACACAGGTATGATGGTAGGTACTACAGACAATAGTTTTGGAAAACTACAAGAATGTGACGTCATAATAGCATTTATATCTAACACGCTAATTGTAATATAATGACGTCACTTTTCATTTGCAGGCTTTTGGCTTCGACTTCAGTGAACACGAAAACCTCACAAAATGGTTTGAGAGGACCAAGAAGGCTTTGGAACCGTACGGATATAATGACGTTGATGTTGCTGGTGCACAAATTCTGGCTTCTTTCTTGAAGAAAAATTAATAATTTTAAGCTTGTCATAACAAATATTATTTAACGGCAACACAGGTTGAAATGTTATATTATTAATTTTATTTGTTTATTGTAAATTAAAATACATAAACGTAATTTAATTGGTATGTTGTATGTTATTGCTTCTTGAGCTCATTCAGAATCCCATTTTTTTAGCAGGCAATGTAAAAATAAGATAAAGTAGTTACGTAGGAGACTATATGAAGGTACGTTACGGTAGTACAAACGTTACTCCTTTTTATTTGAATGTTTTGGTGAGCGTACAGAATCACCTGCGACCGTAGCCGGTCTATTGTCAAATTTTATCCCTATAGATAGTTATAAAAAAAATCTCAACAGATAGGTATTTAGTTCAAAGTGTCATAAGTGAATAGAGGTTAACTATGGTTTAAGAAATAAGGCACATAGTTACAGCATGACAGAGTTCCTAATCATAAAAGCTTTTGTAACAACAATGATGAAGTTATCCAAGTTTGATTGCGTCTAACACTGTTACACAGACTTGGGAGTGCGAATCTAATACAGCTGATAGTAACATGACGTCGTGTTCTAACATCGTACGATATAAGTTCATATAATATGTATGTCACAATAATTAAACAGTGTTGACCATTTCATCAACAATAACAACGATAATAAGGTGTTAGTGTGGTTTGAGCGACGTCCGGTCGCACGAGAACGCACCGTCGAGCTATTGAATTGAGGTAGGCATTTCTATGTGGCATAACAATGCGCCGGCGCATGCAAGCGGGTCGCGCGCCGCGCTCCTACCGTTCTACGTTTTCAAAACAAAACAGCCGTTCGATTGTTCCAATTTGAAAAATCCACCACAAAACGATCAAACACATCGCAGTATTCACAAACAACGACTAACAAGTGAAACAGAGAGTGTGCGTATTCGCCTTGTCGTCTACTGGCGTTTGCTCGCGAGACACGATAGCTACAACATTCTACAACATAGTCTTAAACTGAAAATGTGGTGGGTGCAGTGCTGCGGTTGATATGTGTTGTACAAGTTGACACAACTGTGGATTGTGCTACTAACATGATGATATTCACAGTGGGTATTTTTCTTTTTTCATACTTAGCGTATTGTTATTTCCAACTTTGTCGTTCCGAAAACATAAGACTGGTTTTACAATTATGTTATGTTCTTACGTTGTTAGTGTATTTTATAACGTGATAAGGCAGGTTGGTTGCTATTAAAACTTCCACTTATAGTGGACTAGTATTTTAAACTTACACACTTGATAAGTACAATAAGTATTATTCAAATATAGGTACAGTGTGTTCTAATATTAGGTTTTATGTGGTTTATTAGGTACTTTACGTTGCGTTACTTTTGCAGCTCACGTCTTCATAATATACATTTATTAATTGAGAATTATTTTCGATTATGATTACTACAAAATACTTGTCTTAACAGTGATTTCTCAGAATTCACTAGTACCAATATGAGATCATCTTATCCATGAGATAAACCGTCCTATTACGCCATGCCTACTTAAATATCTAACTTTTATAGTCCGATAAGATAATGGATCAAAAGCTCCTGACCTAATTTTAAGAAAGTATTCAAATGGCCTGCATCAGCCTAAAGTAATTTGACACCAAATATGATATAGATCACCTCCCTAGACCAGATAGAAGGCAGAGGATATGGTCATTATCTATCTATGCTACTGCACTTAGTCTATTGTTGGATCGTTCTCACGCGATATCTGATACGGCTGTTACGTCTAACATTGGCCTTAAGTTCTACCATTCAGTTGATCATTGATAATATTATGTGAACCGTGCATCCTGCCTTCAACGAAGTGTTGTTCAACACAGACAATTCTGTTGATAAACAATGCACCGGTTCGAAGACATTCAATAATCAAGTGTTTGTTGTTACAGCGATTAACATGCATTCTGATAATAGCTTCAACATCAATAGCGGTCCAGTTTCCGCCAAACCCAACATCAGATATATCTGCAGATGAGAAAACACAAAAAGCGAATAAAACGTTGGACCAGTCAGAAGAAAGCGGTCATGAAATAGAAACAGATATTGATGAAGTCAAAGAAAAAAAGTTTTTAGACGATGCAATGAAAACTGTACTCGATCCTAATACTTTGATAATTAAGACAAATGACATTGTTGAGACGTTTAAATATCAATTAGAAGAGTTAGATAAAGTTAATATAAGTGTCGATGTGTTCATGGACGAAATGGACAAGCTAAGCTTGGATGTTTGCAAAACGTCTCAAGATGCTCTTTGGTCCTACGTTACAGATATTAATAATGAAGTTAAGAAAAATAAAATGGTGAGATCATATCGGCAATAATCATACTTTATTTTTTCAGGAGCATTACTAATATTTTATAGATTTTAAGTAGGTACATTCATAAATTTATCACAGTAGCTTAGTCAGTTAACGAATTATTTAACCAACCCGAGAACACAGGTTCGAATCCTGCCTGTTTTTTTTTCGATAAATGTATAAAATGTAGTAGTTGTTATCTCAGTAGCTTAGTCAGTTAACGCATTATTAAACCAACCAGAGGACGCAGGTTCGACGCTTAAATATATAAAATGGGCATTCCTTAGTCATCAGACGCAATAAAAATAAAAAACAAATATATTTAAGTTATATCATTAAAATATTATATAATACTGTGAACATTTACAGGTGCGCATCGCTGCCGAAGAAGACGAAATAAAGAAACAATATTGGAATATATTAAAAAAGAAATATCTAAATGACGAACAGCTTCTTAATGATCCAAAGATGAAAAGGAAAATAAGAATCATAAAAGAACGTGGAACGAATGTACAGATGCCACAAAGCAAGGTATTGTAAGAATAAGGATATAGTATAATTAAAATTAACTGCAACAACAGTTGCATAAACACTCATGTATTGTATTGCTCGTTATGCACGTTATCTACAGTCATGAAGACCTTCGACACGGTATAAACAAAATATAATTAAGTAGGTAATACGTATACTAGGATTATTTAAGTTAAATGAAATCTTCCTTTTCATGTTCATGTTTTGCCATTCGTGCCTGAGTGACCATCTATATAGACTAAACAAATTCATAACATAACATACCATCACGCCTGTATTCCCCGAAGGGTTAGGCAGAGGTGTACTAATGTACACCCACATTTCGCCGGTCTGTTTAGGTCCCATGTAATAGGGGGCGATCCTATTGCCATTAACCAGGCACAAATCCAGACTCCGAGCTGCTACTGGGAATTTCATAGAAAACCCCAATAACACTTTGCTCGACCTGGGGATCGAACTCAGGACCTCAAGCGTAGCAGTCGCGCTTAGAACCACTAGACTAATGAGGCAGTCTAAACAAATTCCGCTGAACATAAAGAAATAGTATCGATATCATCTTTAATCAAATACAAAAAGCTATCGTTTTGTTTTTTTTTTTTTCAGCAAAGAGAAGAAATAGATACAATGCAAAGAATTTGGAGTCGCGTTACTGTTTGTGCTTATAATACAACCTGCAATGTGGAAGATTCGGTACGAACGATGAGTGGTCAGTCAGTATTATTTACTTATTACCTTTATTAATTGGTTTCTTCTTGCATATTAGGTAATTATTATTTATTTTTTAAAGATTTAACTTACTTCTTAATACTTATAGATAATCGGTTACATTTAGCCGATTCTCTTTCATACACAGAACATCAATCGATGTTTTCCATCAAATACGTTTGTTATGTATCATTACGCTCACACATAAATCGTAATCGATTTTGCTGTTAACAAAAGAAACAATTTTTCCAGATGTTATATCGATCTTTAAAACAAGCAACGATACAAAAGAATTGGCTTATTATTGGAAAGTTTATCGCGATACGACCGGCAAGAAAATACGGCCGATATTCAAAGACTATGTGGTGAGAATGAACAGAGTGGCAGAATCAGAAAATTTTACTGACGCTGGCGACATGTGGCGATATGCTTTTGAAGATGACGACTTTGTTGAAACTGTTGATAGAATTTGGCAGGAGATTAAACCCTTTTATGATTTACTTCATGACTACGTCAGAGCCAAACTAAAATTCGTTTACAAAGACCTTTTGAAAAGTAACGATAAGTTGATTCCTGCGCATATTTTAGGTGAGTTATAGTTTGACGACGCCTGATAGATATTGCCACGCAATGTTTTTGTTACAAATGGTGTGACTAGTTTTCTTACAAAAAATCTGCATTATTATGTGTTGATTAAAAAAAATTATATGTGGGTAGTGACAATTTAAAATGTTTTAGAACTTGATAAAGTTTCTGATAAAAAACTTATTTATTATCAGAAATTCTTCACTTTGATTAAGCCTAGCATATCTGTATGAGCAAAGTATAAACCATCGACATGAATTTATACCTTTTCAGGTAATCTTTGGGCTCAAGAATGGCAGGCCATCTATCCAAAAGTGGTAGCGTATGCTGATCACATGAGGCCCAAGCTACCGGCCAATGAGACCCTAAGGTCCAAGGACCTGTTTGATGCAGTTGATGAGTTCCATCAATCTCTTGGCTTTGACAGTGCAAAGGATTCCTACCAAGATATAAAAGAGACGATGCCAACAGCCAACTGTTTGCCCTCCAGTCATGATATGTGTGATGGAGTTAATTACAAGTAAATTAATATTTTTATACTACCTTTCATCCTGCCTCTTTCCCTTGGGATACACTTCTTATATAATGATATCATATAGTAACACTGAACCTAACTAGTGATAATTTAATGAAATGATCCATATATGGCAGTACCAGTTTCATTCATACCAAAATAATGATACTGGATAAAGAAACTGTGTTTCAAAACTCCAATATATGTAGTTAAGATAACAAAATAATAATAATAACCAAAATGGCTTAAATGCCTATTGTTAGAAATTCTGGACAGCTAAAGTAGCTCAATCAGACATATTGATATCTTTATTACAATTTATGTTCATCAAAAGGTACGAATACTTAAATATGAGACTTGAGAATAATTTAAAATTATTAGGTAAGAATTTAGATATACATTTCGTATCACGTGTTTTCTTATAAAAGTAGTGAATAGAAGGGTAAAAATGTGTCTTTAAATAATACAACCTTCAACAGCATAATAGATTTTAGTTCTATAGTTAATTTTATCAATCTATTAAGTGAATACGTGACTTTGCTTACCAGCAGCACTACCTGTTTGTTTTGAAGTTTCTGAGTTAACGTTGTTTTTATTCACTGTTTTATCTCGTGTCCTGTCTTTGCAATGACAATAAGATATACTAACTGATTTTAAATGGTCTTTAATTATGACTTTCTTTTCACATTTTATTCCACAAATATTTTATTTTTGGTGATTATTTCGTGAATGACCGGCAGCCACCTGCCAGCGAACTTACTCAAAGCACAATAAAAATTAAACTGATTAGTCTGTAAGGTATTTTTGAGGAATAAGAGGTCACCCTATAATCAAAAGCTAACATAGCGTAAAAAAAAAAAAAAAAAAGCTAACATAGATCTATCCGAAACATGTGGCAAAGTAAAAGAGGTCATAAAATATACATTATATCATTTTTAACAGACTTTTTTTTCGTTTTCTAGAATAAAATGGTGTGGTGAGAAGGTGACGGACGTGGTTGTAGGGTTATCACGCGCTGCAAGACTTTTAGGACACGTGCAATACTTCCAGCATTATAGGAATCTACCGCCTCTGTATAGAGATGGACCAAATCCAGGTATATTTTTGACACATCTTATCAACTGTAGTACCTACCTAATAGTCTCAAGTGCAGCTGGTTAGTTTTTATTCCTGGATAAGATTCTTTTGGTAAAAACATTTTAAAGACATTTTCTGTTTGTCAATGTTCAGTAACATTTCGGAGCTAGCATTTTTGTGCTTGCGAATATAATTAGCGTATGGTAACAGTATGTTTGTACCTTACACTTTGAGCTACACTATAACTCATTTTTTGTCCATCTACGACTGGTCAAAGCTCTTCCTATATCCTTACTTACTTATCCCACACTCTACTCAACGAGAGGACTTCAAAACACACTATGTCACTTGTTTTTAGTATATATTTTTATTTATTTTAAGTATAGATTAATTTCAGTGCCTACAGGCCTTCTGGCAAGGCATGAGATATTCTATGTACTCTTATATTTTATAAGTCTGAAGTTATCTGTAATCATAAATAGTGGAAGAGCGCTGTGTCTGAGATACAGATATATTTTATATCTAGTTCAGATACAGATGTCTTTATAGATGAGTTAATTTTAGTTAATAGTTTCATGTTTTATGTCTGTACATATTGTAACCTGTGTTTTAGTGGCAAATAAATAAATAAATATTAAAATATTAAAATATTAAATATAAATATATATTATGTGCTAATAATTCTATTAGTGTAAGTTAGTTATCCCCGGCTTATATTGTTATTGTAGTCGATCCTAACGTGATCTATTTTAGACCATATAATTTCTTAATTATAAGTGTGAAAATTTTTCAACCACCAAGATTGTCGATTTTTTAAAAGCTGTTGTGGCTTTATTTTTAAGACTATTTGGTATAAATTCAGAATCTAGGTTTCATTTTGAATTCGTTCCCGCATCATAACTAATATTTACCGACTTTCTTATAAAATATTTATACTAATTGATCATGTGAAAGAATAATGGACGGATTGTTTGAAGGATGATATTAGTAGGAAAGAATGTGAATGTCTGAATGGTGAAAGAAGAAATGAATGAAAAGCCTTCATAAGAAATAAATCACGTTGCATCAACCGTAAATTATTGTAAATAAGGTAAATTGCAGAATGATGGTGGTGTTCAATCGAAAATTAATTTAAACAATTGATTTTTAAAAGACTTAAGACAAATAACTGACTCGGATATTTAAACCGCAGTGAGTAGCAGTAAACAACGCGGTTCCCGGCCGGCTGTCAAATTGGCGAATCCCCGTTACAGTGCTGACATTATCAGGTCGCAAGTAATAGGTCGCAAGCCTATCGACATAATCCGGTCACAATTCGGTATTAAAACCTTTTTTATTGTTCTAAATCAATCGTTTCTACTTTTATTAACGTACTTTCAGTCTGATTTTCAATCGTAAAGTTATACAACAGTCATATAAAAATGTAATCAAGCATTTCGGGGACGGCGGCAGACCAATCATAATTTCTATTATGTCTTTAATTAGTTGTTTGAAGGAATAAATAACTCTTCCGCGAAAACCTAACCACAAAGCCGAGTCACAGATTTCAGTGTTGAATTTTAATGAAAAAAAAACCCACTACAAAGCTTATGTTTATTTTTACAAGGAAACCGGACTTAAGCCTGATAGTCTTTCTCACTTTTTTCGGTCTCTCCCCTCGCTTGCTGAGAGGAAACCCGTGCCCAATTTATCGTGGGACAGTAATCGGGTTGATTGGTAATGAAAAGTAGAAGAAAATGTATTCGACGAAATATGTAATATCTTTAGTAAAACAGTGAAAGTGGACGAGTGAAATAGATTAGGTCGTACTTTATTGAAATTTGCAACATAAAACTGAGATAGATCGCGTTTCTTACCATAAAACATTGTGTTTCCTAAAACTTTATTTCTTTCTATTTAATCTAAATCTAAACTTACAGTAATAATTATGTCACCTATTTATTATGTTTCGTGCACTTTGATCTGGGTTTTACTTACGTTTTGCAAATTCTATATTAACTCAACTATTCTAATCATTATTTATTAGAAGTTTTTAGTAAAAATTAACATTAAGTCAAAGTTTTAGATTTTTAGTACTAGATGGCGCTACTTATTTGGGACACGAGTGGAAAAGAACTTTTGATTTCAATGAACTTTCAATTAAATAGAATATATGAGTCATTTATTTAACAACATTTTTGTAGTTACATATACAGCGAAAAAGAAAGCTTTTTGAGGTGTATCTTCAAAGTCAATCAATTTTACATATGTGCTGGTTGCACTGGTTGCACAGAGTTTCAGAAGTCATAAAGAAAAAGAAATAAAAACAAATCCTCTTGGTATTACAACTATATTCAAACAAGGACTAAATCATTGTATCATGCGATAAAATGCTTAAGACTGATCCTGTAATATCAGCCGAAAATAGGAAAAACAGACACCTCATTAGAGGTTCCCAGGTCGAGAAAAATATTATTGGATTTTATCTATAAAAAATACTGGAATATAGTATATTATGTTATGTCAGGATTCAGATCAACAGTTTAACAAATCAAAAACTATGAATAATTCCTTATTACTGCAGCTTCAGTGTACGTTAAAGAAATTGGTATAGCACTTGAGCGGGGTTGAGTTCTATCAACAAATTGGGTAAAAAAGTAATTGATTAAGTATTTAGTCTGAAAAAAAAAAGCAATTGTAGTCCTAGATTGGAATTTTATTTAACAGGTGACGCACTTGCCTCTTACATTAGAATGGCACTCTATATGGCATACCTTTATGTTACCTTTGCTTGACCTTATGAAGATCAGAAACGTGATGCGAATAATAATTATAGTTTAATTATAATCATGTTCACCAGCGTTCCACGATGCAATCTCAGACATCGTTGCCGTTCAGTTGACCTCGCCAGAGCATTTGAAGACCTTGAACTTGGTGAAGGTAGAAACTGGCCCCGAGGTGACGCTGAACCATCTGCTGTGGGTTGCCCTAGAGAAGTTCCCGTTGATGGCATATGCTTATGTCCTTGATAAGTGGCGGTGGGATGTCTTTGGGAACAGCAGCTTGGAGAACTGGAATCAGCACTGGTGGGATCTCAGGTAATATACTAATAATAAACCTCTAGTTATAAGAAGACTAATAAAATATCTGGTTTTAGATAAAATTGAATAATGCATTGTAAAGGTAAAATAAAATTGGTCATAAAAAAGGGCAATTCTATTGTTAATAAATATTTTAATATAAATAATAAGTAATATCAATATAATAAGCCCCTAATTGGTAGTTAAATACGCACGTACACCGTAACCAACGTTGAGAAGGTATTCTGCTTGATATTAATCTGATCTGGCATCTATTTGGTCCAGCCGTGAGTCATTGAAATAATTATTGCCATTTCGATCTAGGTATTGTTATATTGATGTCTCTGTGCCGTTGGCTAAATAAAGTTTCTTTCTCTCTGTTTCATTACAAATGTTATGATATGTCAACAAAAGATTTAGGTAGGTATACAGGAGCTAATGAACATCTTGTTGTATCTTTATATAGATTTCGTTATAAATAATTTAAAATCTACCACAGGGTGTCATATGAAGGCTGCTAACAAAATCAGCGGGCAGTGTTTTGACACATATTGCGTGATATAGGTTATTATTACACAATCTTTGCCAAAACACATATTATTAAGTATGGCATAGGATGCACCTATTGCTATAAACAACGGAAACTTACAGTGAACCTGTTATTGTGTAGACTGTATCGTTGAATCGTATTATGATTCATAAATAGTTGTAATTTTAACCCCCCTGGCTACACTTTAGGAAAATAGTAAATGTTTAGATGAGCTTATTTTTGGACTTCCCGCTGTTTTTATGGCAAAGCAATTCTTTATTTAGTTCTGACATTTGTTTTTTTTTTGCATTAGCGAAATAATATGAAAAAGCTGATGTCAGAATAACGATTGAATATCAATTTGCGGTTTCTTGATTTTAAGCTAGTTACAAATAAATTCATCTAGGTATAATTAGGATCATTTTATTAGATGCGGTTTTTATTTCAATTCGAATTTACAAGTCAATTTAAAAATCGTGTACCTATTCAAATATTCATTCACTTAAATACAGGAGTTAAATAAAATTAAGGTATATAGAAACTATACAAAACTCTACTATACAAGACTGCCTCATTAGTCTAGTGATCCTTAGCACGACTGCTATGCTAGAGGTCCTGGGTTCGCTCGCCAGGTTGAGCAAAGTGTTATTGGGTTTTTCTATGAAATTTCCAGTAGCAGCTCAGAGTCTGGATTTGTGCTCGGTTAATGGCAATAGGCTCGCTCCCTATTACATGGGACCTAAAACATACCGGCGAAATGTACTTGGTGTACATTAGTACGCTTCTGCCTAACCCTTCGGGGAATACATGCGTGATGGTATGTGATATACAAAACTCTTCTTCTTACTTCTTTTCTTTTTCTTCTTGTATTAGCTATGTGAATATTCAATTCGAATTGGATTAAGTAGTGATTAATTAAAAAACCCGCGAAGTTAAAATTGTTGTTCAGTTTTCTGATTTTCCAATTTTCTGCCAAAACTCGCCATATCTGCTATAATTTGCTGAGGGGTTAGGTATCTCGCAGACGATCTGCGAGTGAGATCGCAAACAGCTTGTACAACTATGACGAGTATTTTTTTTACTTTCGAAGTTACTTCCACTACTAAATGTAGTAACTTCATTTTACCAGTATATTATAGTTATTTGTTATTACATTAATTGTTAATTGAGCTTAACATTTTTTTTACCCCTTCCATTTTTAACTTTCTATGTTATAAGCAGAAGTTGACAATGTTTCATTTTATCCACAGATATTATTTCGTTACGATTTCTTAATAACTGGTTTGACAACCAAAAACAGGTGGCAATTAAAAAAGCAAAATGTTTTTTTATAATCGCATAGAATCTAGGTTAAAGATATTTTGGTGGAATGAATCCTAGCTTGCCGGATTGCATTACTGTTTTGAAATGTTAGTTGATAAGTTTTTATAGCATACCATCACACCTGTATACCCTGAAGGGCTAGGTAGAGGTGTAGGTACTAATGTAAACCCAATCTAATAAATAACATTGCCCTAACTAGGAAACGAACCCGGGACCTCTAGATTTATGAGAAAGTTAATGAAGTCTTATTTTCTCAATAATTTTGCTCTAAGTACCCTTACTTTTTATATTGTTTCACTATAATGTTAGAGCACTGCGTCTTCGTGGTCACATTCAACATTCTAACTTTATTGGTCTATGCGTAGCCAATCAAGTAAAATCAAACAGTAATCCAGTAAACACTGAGCCCGAGGAGTTAAAGCTTTCCATACAATGCGAGGCCAGCATATACTGGATTTTATAGTTTCGTGTCTTGCCCAGTGTACTACACACAAAACGGTGGTAAAGTAATTTAATTTTTAAATTTTTAGTAGTAAGTTTTGTTTATAAGTACTTGTAAGCCAACTCGACGCTCTGCTCCAATGATAAAGCAATGTTACGGAGTAAACAATTATAGCATCGATGTAAATTATTTTTAGATTTTTGTTGATTTTTAAAACAGCTTAACGGATTTAATAATCATCAAAAATCGATCCATAATTGACGCAGATATCGCGTAACAAACAAACAGACGTATTGAGAACCTCCTCCTTTTTGTCCTTTACTCCATTTTCCATTTGTGTCGATTCTTCACCTTTATCGATAACATCTTGTTTGCAGGACTCTAAACTCAGTTCAATATTCAATATTTAACGCTGTCGCAAATAGAGCTGAGTATGAAATTAGATATTGTACCTACTGTCTGTGTTTTTTGCGCTTGCTCGCAAAAACCTGTGATTGCTTATTGGTAATTGAATTCACGTGACTCTTGGTCCTGTTGAAGGCATACGCGTTCTCTAACTGTAACCAAACCTGTTTATTGATATCTCTCAGTGGCATCACCTAGTACTAGGTCATTGGCTATCGCCTATATATATTATAATCGTAAGAAAATATAGATATAATAGGTAATGAAGATTCTTTTAAAAGAACTAAGATTTTTTGTTGATTTATCATATCTTTTATAGTCAGTTAAGAAAGACAAGTTAAACAATCGCCATGATCTAAAATAAGTAATTTTACAGCACATTAGGGAAATACTTAATACTGATGTACGGTGGCGAGCACATCAAGTTACAACAAAATGTAAAATTTTCTCAGTTGATTATGAACTTTATCTTCAACAATTTAAGGTTTAAAATCATTTGGAGAAATTTGACAGTTTTGTATACCTTGACCTGCTGGCGACTGAACAAATAGATACATTTACCTATTTAAAATGAAAAACATTCATGATATAGTGTTAAGCATTTGTTCATGCCTGACCTATGATTTGTGTTTACATAGATGCATCTTACTTACTCAAAGTCTTATAACTCACTTACGTTTCTTGCTGTTCATTGACAAAATGTGTTTTAACTAAAGGTCTGCACGAGTATATTTTGCTGTTTAGTGATTAATACATTTTTAGAAATGTGACATCAAATGTCAAATTAATTTCACTATTATAATATGTATCTCATACTAACTTATGATATTAAGAAATATATATAAAATGGACACGACAAGGCATGAAATTAAAAAATGCTATGAAAAGACATGAAGGCAGTTAAGCAAGCAAACGACCAAATGAGCCTTGTGATAAATAGTAAATAGTCATCGCCGCCCATGGACAGCTATATTGGTTGTGGCCAGCCAGTCACACTCCAAGAGGTCCTACCACCAAGCAATTCAAATCTGGCCTCTACGAGATTCTAATCCATCCTCCTACGGGGTATGATGTTAACCAAAAATACGGGAATGCAAGTGTAATTGAAAGTTTTTGTTCTAGGATAAAAGAGACGGGAGTATCGCCTCCAGTACCCAGGAACGAAACCGATCTAGACCCAGCAGCGAAGTACCATGTAGTATCACATGTTCAATACATTACGTAAGTTCCATTATGTATGCTTATTTATGCACTTGCCAGTGAAAGTGCTAATGAGTAGGATACGAAGCAGGAAGATAATGCCTGATATAAATATACAATATAATGTTACGATGGTTTACCTGTGAGAGAACCACAATAAATTATTATTATTTTTAAAGAAACCGTTTATATTTCTTAAATATAAACGAAGTTATGATGGTTTCAGCGTCGTAAATGTGAAATAGTATTTCTCCTTGACTTGAAAATATCTTTAAATGCAAAGAGGAGAAGGTAGTATATTGTAATAGATTCATAATTGATCCGCGAGTGATATTTAAAGTTACGGAAACTTTTTACTTATATGTACTACATGACCCAACTAGCAGCATGAATTTAGGTTTTTTTCGATTTTATAGTGGTTTTTTCTTATTTAACATGTAGACCGTAATATAACGCTAAACCTATACTAATTGAAGCAAAATCATGTACTGGCAAATCTTATTAAAAAAGGGCAAAATAAAGAGTTTTCATCCGTTTCTCTTCTTTTTGCTATTTTATTCACCGTGTAAAATTTTTGAGTACATTCAAAACTGGGAGTTGCTAATTTATTTTCTTTTTAAGTATTTCTTTCATTCATTTTAGTCTTATATGTGGCAGAATGATAAGCTTAATCTTTTCGAATGTTTGTTATTCTTTTACTCACGACTTTATGAGGAAATATGTTTTTATTTTCTTTGCAGATACCTGATATCACACGTTTTGGAATTCCAAATACTGTTATCACTTTGTAAGCGAGCGAATCACACGGGGCCTTTACATGAATGTTCTATTTATGGTGTTAAGGAAGCCGGAAAACTTCTCAGGTAAATTGTATCTATAATAATATGTACTGATCATTCTTTGCAGAGGAGACACTACATAAATATGTATTTCATAATTCGTATGTGTAAAAGTAAAATATATCGTCTTTACATCCATTAGCTTGTTAATAAGATTTATTGCAAAATATCATACAATGCTATCATAAACATCTTGCACGAGCGGACTAATTAATGAAGGTATTAATTAAGCGACAATGTGTATTTAATACGTTGATTTCCTTTGTTAGGTTTACCTTCGTGTTTAGTAATTTTACTTCCTCTGACTGCTCATCATTTCAACTTCCATTAAACAATGTGTTTTGTAGGTGACATTCCCCGTCGAAAACAAAAACCTTTAAGCCTTTTGATTCTATCTTAATATAAAAAGTCAACGAACAAGTTAGGTTTATGTCGCACAGATAATTTTACGTCATAGTGTTCGAAATCTGGGGAAAAACTTTACAATGAATACAAGATACAAATCAAACATCCTTTTCGTACAATGGTTGAATTGTACATCATGATAAAGTAAACGCAATTTACGCACAATTATCTGTAAAAGTGATCTCTATCAGACGATCTTTGATGGATCCGAATAGTCTAAACTCCATGAGCACGATCCTAACCTTTGAACTATATGCTGTTTGTTTTTGGCATGTGCGATGTTGTCAATGCCATACGGCTCATAATTTTGTTGAAGTTTTCCTCCAATCACTACCATGCGCGTATAGCATTGGAGGCCTTTTTAAGTGCATACAGATAGATAGCCTATTGCGATTGATTTTGTAGGCCGCTTAATATTACCATGTGTTAAGCATGGTTAATAATCTCGCCTAACCCCAAACCCAGGAGTTAATTAAGAATTTCGTACTTAATGTACCTATATATTAACATAGGCAACAGTATAAGTATACAGTATAAGCATATCTATATAGTAGAAGATATGTCATAACATTAATACTTGATCATATTCCAGCGACGGCATGGCTCTTGGTGCAAGTGAGGACTGGAGAACAGTCCTTCAAGCCATCACTGGCGAGACAGAACTCTCAACTGAGGGCATATTACAGTACTTTTCGGAGCTTCAAAAATTCCTTAAAGAAGAAAACGTCAAACTAGCCGTTCTGAGTGAAGGTGATATGGACCAGAGCGCACCTATAATTGTAGGTGCAATAGTAGTGTTGTTGACAATTCTAATAATCGTATTGTATTGTGTTAAGAAACACAATGTCGGTAGAAAAGTGTTTTCAGTTTGCGGTTTAAGTAAAAATGGTTCTTTGGACATAGTGACGAACGAACTGCCACAAAGCAAAACAAACGATGTGGATGGGATAAGCGAAGATAAAGTTTAAAATATTACCTATCTAGTATAGATCTGAATGTGATTACAGTAATTTCTAAGTGAAAGCACTGTGTGAAAAGTAGGACAGAACCAATAGAGATAAGACAAACAATTATTACACAATTATCGTGTCAGTGATTATCAACGAGTTACGGTTTGATTACATAATAAGATACATTTAAGAAACATTTTAATATATTTGTGTGAAAGATTTGAATTCTTGTTAATGAATAAGTTATATTGCCATGGCTATGTATTTACGAATAAATTTTATTCAATGACTGTCTGGTTTCATTTGTCCTTGTTGTACTATGTCATACAAAAACAAACTTTTTCAGCCATTTTGATAGCTGATGATGGTATAAACTCTTGTGCAGCTCCCAAAGGGTGTTACGCAGAACAGCAGGGCTATATTATATCTTATTATTAAAAATTAAAATGACCTTTTGTAGACCTGGCTACATTTTAAGATATATTTTATCAATTTACGCGGATCTAGCATTGTACAGGCTATCCATGTAATGTAAGATCAGTTTATACTGGATTTAAGTATACAATGTAATGTAAAATAAGTGAACAATGTATGTTCTTTTTGGAATAATAAAGAATGTCTAATCTCATTTGTATAGCTTGATGTATAGCCGTGCATACTTTTCATCAACGGTGCTTTGGAATTAGCTCGCATGTACTCTGAGATTTCGGATTGCATGGCATAAGATTTAATCGTATAAGCCAATAGTCATGCATAGATTTGGAACGTGTCAAGCTATTCTTTACTTAGGAATAAATCAACCCGCACTGGGTTCGCGTGGCGGATTACGGCCCACTCCCTCTCACCGAGAAGAGTTCTGTGTCCCCGCAGTGGGAACATTATAGGCTAATTATAATAGCAAAGAAGAGGTGAAGAATGAGACTACACACTAAAGATCGGGAAAAATTGTGAAAGCACGTAGGTAAGTTAATTCAGGGTGCAGACATTGGTAGTGAGTGATGATGCATTTGTATAAATTTGTTAAGGTCTAAATCTACCAGACAGATAAACATAATGATAGATAAATGATACCTAATTATTTCTAGAAATGGATTTTGAAGGACCCTGAAAAGTCATTGATATTATTTATTTTATTTTTTTCATACATTGAGTACAGACATTCATAACTGATCTATGAACTTTTAAGTGTGATGTCAAGTCACTTTTGAGTTAAGCTAGTCTGGTTGAACACTGAAACAAATTGCTCGCGTCACGCAAGGCCTTTGTAAGTTATTGCTTGGAACACGTGTTTTGTGAAGGTTTCGAACTGTGATTTGACAAATCACAATTTAGTGCCAGTCTGGTCCTTTGTGTCATAGATTTAATCAAGGTTTTTCGGTACATTGATTTACCATTGGATGTCAGCTACTGTTGTTAGGGTCATGTTTAAGATAGCCATCGGGGAAATTAGAAATTGAGTATCATGACTTCATTCCCTTATCACCTGGAAGTCAAGTTAGGATTCTTTGGAAAATAATTTGAAGTCTTTTCAATTAGTTAATATAAAAATTCACCTTCAGAAAAATCTAAAGACAAAGAGGTACTATGATGTACCTTCATAGATATTATTGTAATTCTCAATGTCCTACACGAAATAGAGTGTAGCGATGTAGACCCGTTGTTATCAAATTACAATTTACTTAGCAGGGACACAACGTAATAATATGTCATGGTCTAACAGTTACGACCATTTAGTTTACTCTAACAACAAATTAGAACTTGAAATTCTAGAAGAATCTGTGTTATTATAAAACAGGTCTCACTTCACAACATATTAGCGTAAGCTTTATTAGAGTATTCAAATAGAATTGGTCTGAGCACGTCTATAGCACAGCCTCAAATCGAAGATAATAACATACACGATTATAGCGAATGTGAATGTAACCATGGGTCATGGACGCATGTTATTTTTAGTTGGAATTGCAATATTTTAATACCAACATTACAAGTTCGCGGTTTTTAACCTGTTTGCTTACCCGGAATTGGCAGTATTTTTCCGAATTTACTGAATGGAGTTATTGTTGTACGAATGGATATTAAACAATCGATCGTTCCTCGTGTTCATACAAGCAATTGCTATTGACGGTCAATGATGTTCGCGACTGGCTCTGGACATCCGCTCGTAGACGACTTGTCGAAATGGTTAAGAATGTGAGCCGGTGTGAACTAACTGCATTCACCTAACCGTTACCGCTTGTGACCAACGCGCGCACCTAGGATCGCTGCGCAGGATTTCGCGCGCGATTTGCATATTCAAAAATCGAACACGAACTGTACATTCCTTTTGTACTAAAATAAACAATTTAAATATAATTCTATTCTATTATTAAATAAAGAAAAAAAAAATAGTATTTCGAAGGAAGTAAGTTTTTAGTCCATATATCAATAGACGTAAACACTAAAGAGCCACAACAAATGAAGCCGAAGTGAAGTGATGATACATGGTTGTGAATAAGTTTTAATTAAAGGGTAAGTTACAAGAAAAAAAATTAAGCATATTATGTATAAAATAAAATAGATGAAAAAATATTACATTAGTTACAATATAGATTTGGAACATGAAATAAAAAAAAATATCCGACATTGAGTATTTATACGTATAGGCCAAAGGCCATTGCATAGGCATGCCAAACAAGTGGGCATCAAGAAAATTATATTGAATATAAAATTACTTCCTCGACAATTTGCAGCAATTGTCGTTATGTATTTTTTATTGTAGAAGAAGTACAAACAAATTGATAATGATTATTTTTAAAATATCGAAAACAAAATCTTTGATAGTTTTATCAAAGTTTGTATTTATCCGTTGTACGTTAAGTAGGTTAGTAGTACTGAAATGGCGGAATGACAATTATTAGCTTGTATGTAAGTTGGTGGGAATAGAAGCACAGAAGATCCTCACATACCTCACTAAAGTAAAGCTTAAGAAGGGATTTTGGGAAATTCACCGCAGGTACAAGGTTGTATAAGAACTAATATTCCTATCTAAATTAGCCAATAAGTCGCGTTAATTTTCCTATTCACAGTTCTTTGCATATTTTATTTATTTATTCGGGGAAACAAAACACAGACAACGAGCAAAAACTAGTCACTTTTAAACAATTCTTTTGTTAGAAGTGTCAATTATATAAAACACAATAGCATTTTTTTAACTAGGTAGTATTTTTGGTTCCGTTACTTCCTCGGATGCATTGACCAATCAGAGGCCCCTCTCAAGTAAAGGACATTTTTTGATTACCCACTTACCTATAAGTTATATTTATTAGTAAATATTTAATTTCTCCACATGTATATAAAGTTGTTTAATGCAATACAGGTTTGCGAAATAAAAATATTTTGTAGGTATCAAAAGAATTTATTGATTTTATTTTGTTTCTACATTTAAAATTGGATTTTTTTTTCAATATAAAATCAACTTACATAAAAACGTGTTTTGATAAAAATAATCACCTGAATACATTTATGAATTATTTATTATAACATAATGTTATAATGTTGTTACCCAAACATATTTTTTATAAAAAAAATTCAAGGTTTAATAAATAATACCTACTTGCTATAAGCACAGATATTTTTGATAGCATTTCGAGCTAGATTTTATTTGATTCTTATAATATTTTTTAAACATGTATGGTGCGTGACTGAATTGTGTGTGTGTGCCCGACTTTCAATTTCAATGTTATCAGTAATCCTTTTCCCAGCAATACTGGGCTCGATTTCCAGTCTGATCAGATCCGGCTGAATATTGCATTTATAAAAGAACACAGAGAGGCGTCAGCAACCTTAGAATATACATAGAAAGAGAGAAAATGGAATTTAATTGCGCTGATATGACGCACAGAAAAAATAAATTTGGGGAAATATTCGTCATGTCTACGCAAAACGACCATCGCTCAGCATAATGCATATCCTAAAGATGGACCTGTTGTCGGGCATTTTGAACTAACCGAAAGGTTAGGCAGAGGTGTACTAATGTACACCGACATTTCGTTGGTATGTTTCGATCCCATGTAATAGGGAGCGAGTCATTAACCGCGCACAAATACTGAGAATTTCACAGAAAACCCCAATAACACTTTGCTTTACCTGGGAATCGAACCCAGGACCTCTAGCGTAGCAGTCATAATAACTAAAAATAAACTGAGACACCTCACGATGTTTTCTAAACATTGACAGAAACATCATTATTGGAAAAAATAACTTGGTAGATAAAATTATTTAAATACGTAATATGGTATGTATGATAACAACAGACTGCCTCGTTAGTCTAGTGGTCCCAATCGCGACTGCTACGCTAGAGATCTTGGGTTCGATCCCCAGGTCGAGCAAAGTGTAATTGGGTTTTTCTATGAAATACTCAGTAGCAGCTCGGAGCCTGGATTTGTGCCCGGTGAATGGCAGTAGGCTCGCCCCCTATTACATGGGACCTAAACATATCGGCGAACTGTGGGTGTACACCTCTGCCTAACCCTTCAGGGAATACAGGCGTGATGGTATGTCATGTTATGTTAACCTAAACATACCGTTCAACTGTGGTGGTATTTTATAAGCTACACCTCTGCCTAATCCTTCGGGGTGTACATGCGTGGTGGTATATTAATGATATTCTAAATTTGTGTATTTTGTGACAGTAATAGTGAATGGCAAAAGCGATATAGTTGCACCTATTTATATCAAAATTGACCGTGACGCATTGCTGTACCTACGTTGTTCACAGCATTTTAAAGTTGCTAAGCGAAAAGGTATTTTTATAAAATAGAATTTAATATTACCTACATACTTACGCCTGAATTCTAGGATGGGTTAGACAGAGATACTATTTAAGGTCCTATAAACTTCTACATTCTACTATGAACGTTCTATAAACATTTGATGATATTTTCGACACACTGAATTGGCACTGTATGACAATTATTCTTAATAATTAGAACCTAATTATAATTTCATTTCACTAAAGTTCTTTGGGTCAATTTTGGGACACTCTGACTTAGTCACATTGGACGTTGCTTTTAGTTTAGTAGATAACCATAGACATCAATTATAAAACTGAGACTAGATTGTGAATAAATTATATTATGATTTACCCTTCGGATTTAAATCTTTTTGTAATTTAGTGTAGTCTTCTTTTTCACTTAGGCCTTATTGATAACGTACCCAATGTACCCATTGTCACGTACTGAGAATTGGAATCGTATTTAGATTTTTTAAAGTAGGTACATATTATAATTAACCTTCTGATATTTTTTTTATAATCTTAGGTCTTCTTTTCGCTGAGGCATGATTGATAACGTTCCAAGGTACTGTAATTATGTATGTAATGAAAAGGACAGTTATTGTAGCGCATGTAGGTATATCACGTTTTGTGCATAATAGATCCCCTATCGTGTTCAACGTGTTCGCTGATTATGTTAGGCTCTATCTGGACAAAACAGTTAACATACAATGAGGTATTATTGCACGCGATTTGTTAATGGTCATGTTTTTTTTTTGGGGTGAATAGCCTGTGCAGTGTTCTATTTTTAAAAGACTTAAATAAGGAGAATCTTTTATTTTCGCCACTGACTTCCGAAACTGTTTTTCTTTATTCGTTTTTGAAGGTCGTCTTACTTTTTTGTGTCACTGTGTACCAATATTATTAAAGTCGTTGTTCCTCACGTAGGTAATAGAATTTCTCCTGTATTTTAACTGATAAATGAATGGTCATCAGATAATTGCTGACTGGCTCTTTAGTCTAGTGGTCCTAAGCGGGACTGCTACGCTAGAGGTCCTGGGCACGATCCCCAGGTCGAGCAAAGTGTTATTGGGTTTTTCTATGAAATTCTATGAATTCCCCTTTTACATGGGACGTAAAAACATACCGGCGAAATGTGGCTGTACATTAGTACACCTCTGCCTGACCCTTCGGGGAATACAGGCGGTATGGTATGTTTTTTTTTATGTTAATCAGATAATTGTATGGACTAATCCCTCTCGTTATGAGAGAACCCGTGCCGAGCAGTGGGACAATGTAATGTTGGTTGATGATGATGATGAGATAATTGCAAGCATCGTAAATTTCTTATAAATCTAATCAGAATGAATAGATAGACTGTGAACTCTCGTTTGTGGTGTCCAAATAATTTAAAAATATATACGTTGCCTTTTAAATTTAATGTATTTAAAGATGGATATATTTTTGATAATGGATGGCTAACTTTAAATTACTTATAAGAAAAAACATTTTTATTACGGTAATTTTCAATAACAATCAGTTAATAGATTTGCTGACTAGATTTTGACATAATGTTCTATTGACTGTTATTTTAGTGGACCTACGCGCGACTGCTAGGCTAGAGGTCCTGGGTTCGATTCCTAGGTCGAGCATAGTGTTGTGTTGTTACAGTGAAATTCTCAGTAGCAGTTCGGAGTCTGGACTTGTGCCAAGTTAATAGGCTCGCCCCCTACATGGGACCTTAACATACCAGCGATTTGCGGGTGTACATTAGAACGCCCCTGTCGCCCTTCGGCGAGTACAGTCCTGATGTTATGTTATTCTATTTTGATATGTCTTGTAAGGCAAATTTACAGACGTTCTGACATTGAAACCGGCCGTAGGGCAGTGTTAAATCGTTGTACTGACAGAAAATAATTCGGTGCCTTCAATTCGCGAAGAAAGCAATAATATATTCAACACCATGCTCTTTATTTAATCCAATCGTCACCATGATTAATTTATGACATACACCATAATATTAATTGATATTTTATGAATGACTTGACGTAAGTGCGTTGCCGTTTAAGGGCTAAAAAAGTAATATCAAATGATTGCTCCATTTAATGTTTTTGCGTTGCCTGGAAAATGGTTCCAACTTTTTGTCACACTCACGTGATTAATATGCAATTACGATTTTTTTTCATTTGATGGCAGTTACCCATAAAATACCATGCATTCATGGGAACTCCGCTGAACAAAGAACTGACGTAATTATCTTTTGATGTCAAAGAATTTTACAAATTACGCAAAGTCGACAGACCAAAACATTTTAATAAGATCCTTATTGTTGTTTTTGTGGGCACCTTACGAGGATTCATTAGGGTACCGATAGATGATAACTAATTGAGTCTATCGTCTTTTCTATTGAAAATACCAATACAGAACCATAATCCTCCTACGTAATAATCGATACTGTCAACTATGTGCCACAGAACTGTGCAAGAATCCTTTCCATTGAGAGGACATATACCACAATGTTGACTTTTTGGCCATTGACGGACCTGTATGGAGTTCTCATAGTATGTATGGTTTTCTGGCGATATTCCTTTCCTTAACGTAACAATTATTATAAAAAAATCAGATAGATCAGTGTACATCGTTCCCACTTTTGAAGAAATAGGCTTTGACCTGTAAGGGTCGCGGTTGCATTGATATATCATTATTATTCACTGAAACAAAAATAAGGTGTCATCAAATCCAGGTCCATAACGGATCAGGTATAACAAATTTTAAATATTTTTATATGACAATAAGTACTTCCAAAAAAACAATAGCATTGTTTCATTCATATTGTATCCATAAGTGGTCATGTACACAAAAAATATAAACGTATAGTAAGATAACACATTATGTAAATATATTGAAGGATCGGTCGATAACATCTGATAAAGAAAAAATAGTCATATGTCTTATCTGTCGCAAGAATCTAAAGACAAAAATTCAAGTATTATTGTAACAGAAGGTGCGTCTTTTACTGCTTCTTCTTTAAGCAACTACTTGTCTTTGCCCGTAGCTTCGCCCCTGTGGATGAATAGAAAGAATTTAATCAGAAGCCTCTCTTTTTTTATCATCTCTTCTTTCTATTGAAGTGCATAGAAAGAAGAGATCTTTAACAGAGGTCAAGTTCTATCTCAGGATCTGTTCAACGAATTGAGATAATAATGCATTGTAGTTTTTAAGTAAAATCATAACATGCCTTCTTATAAAGAAAACTAAATTAAAATCTGTTCAGTAGATTTTTGCGCCAACCTCATACTAACAGACAAACGTTCGGAGACGTTTATATACTCTAACTCACTTTATTTTATAAAAATCTTCGTTAAACAGACACAAGTTTTTTTCAAACATTTATAATAGTTTAGATAAAACATTTAATTTTCCTGTCGCCCGACAGAAGACGAAGTCTGCCGATCTACCGATAATATCTTTGTTGAATACGTATACCTACTATCTTTGCTGGAAACTCTTTTTCTTCCTAGAGCATGGAAGATCCTTATACATTTTCCGCTTCCAGGAGAGATGACCCGTAGGCCGGCCTCGTACCGACTTAAACAACTCTCGCTTTCCTTTGCCTTATGCTTAGGCCATGGAACCCCTAACCTTCGACAGGCTTGTGACGGACTTGAATTTTACCGAAATTGTCAAGAGAATTTATACATTATTTAATGTAAAGATAATTATGTATTGACTGCCTCATTAGTCTTGTGATTGTAAGCGCGACTGCTACACTAGAAGTCCTGGGTCCGATCCCTAGGTCGAGCAAAGTGTATTGGGTTTTTCTGTACAATTCTTAGTGGCAGCTCGGAGTCTGGATTTGTGCCTGGTTAATGGCATAGGCTCGCTCCCTATTACATGGGACCTAAACATACCTACGCCGTGTGGTTGTACAGTAGTACAACTCTGCCGAATCCTCCAGGGTTTTGGTATGTTAATGTATCGATAGTGAATTGTACGATAGATATTTCAGATGTTCTATAGGCAAATTTAACAAATCCATCACCCGACTGCAATTCATTTTTTGTTTGTAGTTACCAAAGTTCAATGACATGTCGGACGGTCTAAGTCGATTGTTAGTTATGTGTCTAGGTATTGGACCATCGTTTCTCAACATTGTTAGTGACGCGTACCCAAAACATGTTATCATCCCTCACTAAAATATAACTTAACCTTTATCAAAGTTCTACGTCGGCTAATTAAGCGATCGATTCTTTCTTTTTTTCCAGTTAGGTACATAGTTTATGCAAAAGTGTTGTTATTCTTAAACTAAAAATTATCGACGATATTTTGTATGCATATAAATAGATGTTATTGAACATTGAAAGGAGAATAGGACAAAACGACCGTCTACCTGACTAGTAAGGATGAAACATAATTATTTTATATCTTTTAAAAGCTATTAAAAGTGAATCGCTTCATGAAAAAAATTATGGCGGTTAATATTAAATTAAATATTGCACCACACCGCCATAAGCTTTTTCACACATCGATTTGAAATAAGTCGCCTTATACACTTTTGTTGTGCGTTGAATTAGCTTTTTAATGACATATGTGGTCCTTATTGATTAAGTGGACTAAATTTCATACGATAATGTTTGCCAGATATCATTTATGTTTAAGCATCTGCCTAAGAAACTTTGAATTACCGTAACTTTTTTCCTATAGCGATTCAAAATGAGCTCTTATACATATAGACTAGTGCTTTAAAAGAACTAATTATGTGTGGTCCCTATAAAATAGTTTTCTTATTTTTACTGATTTCCTTGGATCCTGAGGCTGAGAAACAATTTAGTAGACATTGCATTTTTTGTGAACGTGTAGGTTCTACTGAAGAATAATACTAGAAACAGACGCAGTGCTCGCAGTGCTGAAGTAGATTCCGATGGTATCTTTACTTTATTAATGGTGTCGACCTTGCGAGCTCTGTTATTCTATTGTTGCCCAACTTAACATACCATCAACTAATTGCTGTGCAGAATAATTGCCTGCACCCGGATGGTATATATTCTTTTATGTTCATGTTTCTTGTGAAGTACACTTGACATGCATACAATAATTTGATGTTATTCTCCTCTTTCATGGGTATATAGTAACTAAGTATTTTTCTTTTCTAGGTGTAAACTTTTTTAAGGAAAGACCTCCCTTAAAAAAAGCTCCCTCTTTAGTCGATAAATTTATTAAATTTTTTTGGTTTTTCGTAAATTGTACGGCTATTCTGAAATAAAAAAAAATGAAAATAGTGGCAGAAATTGCGATATCGACCATAACTTATTCACACCTCAGTTGTAATTAGAAGTCAGAAATCGTTCTTGTAGCAGATACCTGTAGCAGTATAAATAGTAAATTTTGTTAGAATCTTATGTCTAATACTATTTATCTACTATCCATTACGATAACGATTTTTAAGCAAAAGTTTTACTACTCAGTTGTGAATAAGCTATAGTTAATGTTGTAATTCTTACAACCATGACCCGAAAATGCGTTAGAGACGTACAATTTGCAAAAACTAAAAAAAAAACATTTGCCGACCAAGTCTTAAAGCTGGTATACATTGATTAAGATACTGTTGAAAATCCAAGCCTTATATTCTAATAGGTACATATAAATAATTGTTTGTTTGTTCGTCCTCTAAGTGTTCCTATACAGTAACTCATCCGAGTAAACTTTGGTGAGTTTTTGTGAGCGCACTCGCGAAGGTATCTGAAAAAACACCTAGAAAAAAGAGCCATTGCAACTCATGCCAGGTAGTTCTATATAAAAAAAAACATGCACAATTTAGTACCTAACTGTTGCTAAGAGTTGATGTTTAAAATGTAGTTATTTTTGTATTCATTAACTCGTCAAAGCATTCAATGACGTTGCCAATCGATATTTGTTTGGATGAAGAATTTTAATGCAATTACGACTTGAAATTCATAGTCTTGCGTCATATATTAGACAACTGCTTGGACATTACATTCTAATATTCTAAGTACTTTACCCACGTTACCTACTGTCCTGTTGCTCGGCACGAGCCTCCTCTCAAATTGAGATAGGCCTCTCAATTTGAGACCCCCGCGTTTCTACTGATGACAAAACATGTTGCAAACATCTATCTAACTCTCAAAGAGTGAGTGGGATAGATAGCTGTTTACAACATGTTTTGTCGTCATTGGAAACGCGGGGTAAGGCTACAGTCTTTAGTCTTGGAACACTTGAAAAATCTCTTAAGCATGCAGGTTTCCTCACGATGTTTTGCTTTCACTGTTTTAAGCAAATGATAAATATGATTATGAAAAGTGCGTGCCTTGGATTCGAACTGGAGACCTTTAACTCGGCAGTTCAATTGTCATAACTCATATCACTAGGCTATCACTACTATTTGCTTATTATTTATTTATGCCTAATGCCATTAACCGCCACAAATCAAAACCACCAACGACCACTGAGAATTTCATCTCTCAGTGTAGCAGTCATTTCAGATCATGTGGGATCCATAGACTAATGCAGACTACTGTTATTTACTGCCTATTAAAGTTAATAAAAGTTCAAATATCGACTAACCACGTTACTACTACTGCAACTTTAAATTATATTCTCGAAAGTTCTTCTAGAAAATCTAGTCTCGACTTCTTACTTGGATTGCTAAACATCCTTCAAGACGTAATACTAAGATCGACTTGTTGTGAAATCTTGCGTCGGTCGCATGTTATGGTAGATAGTCTATACGCAATAACTAAGGTGGGGCAACAGTATATTATTATGTAGTAGTGTATTCAAATGAGGAAGTTAGGGGAGGCCTTTGCCCTGCAGTGGGACACGAAAGAGGCTACATAAAAAAAAGTGTATTCTTATATTGAGAAGATGAAAATAGTCGCATTAGTCTAGCGACTGCTTCATTAGTCCGGTGGTCCCAAGCGTGACTGCTACGCTAGATGTCCTGGGAACGATTCTCGGGTCCAGGAGTGTTATTGATTTTTTTCTATGAAATTCTCAGTAGCAGTTCGGAGTATGGACTTGTGCCCGGTTAGTGGCAATAGGCTTGCCGGTGAGCTGTGAGTGTACATTAGTACACTTCTGTCTTACCCTTCGGGGAATACAGGCGTGATGGTTTTGTAATGTTGTTTGAAGATAGTCTTTCAAAATAAGTTTCACAAAATACTCAGCTCAAAAACCGATCAATCGATGTGAAAGGTTAAGTATCGTTTGCCGCGGTCAGTTTGTAGATAGGTGACCATTATGAACACACCAAGACCCCTTCGTGGTATTGGCAAACAAATACACCGTAGCCAAAAAGCGTGATAATTAACTAACCTACTCGTATGTTGTGGAGGTCTGATGGCTGTTGTTACGTTTAAAATGTTCAAAATAATTCAGCCGCAACTCTTGGAAAAAGCTAAGAGGATGATGAACTCTCAGAACCATAGTTTGGAAAAAGCTAGGGGATGACTCGGAAAGTGAATTTAATCCCTAAAGTGAATGTAATTAAATTTAATATGATTACAATAAAAGAAATCTTACAATCTACAGATTGAAAATAAAATCTCAAAAACTATAAAGCTTACAAACTTGAAATTAGGCACGTACATTGCTTAGTTGATAAATGATTTTGGGAATTTCCCACGGCTAATGCAAATACGCATCAATGCAAGTAACAGCGTGAAGCACAGTCAGTATTTGTGTAAACAATACAATCTATTTATCACTCTGCATCAAAAGTTCTATAAATAGCCATCAAGTACATTTTTTTTCAATCGATGATTACAAGGAAAACATACTGTAAAAACTACACACTTCATGGTGTCTAATTTCAACGGAATCGGTACTGAAAACATCATTGTAAAACCGTATTGTTTTTATTCGATTTTCCGTGGAAAGTGGACGGAAAGATAACAATTCGACACATTGTTGACCCTTTGACTTTCAAAGGGCGTAAAAGACATCGAAGTATTTTGTTTTATTTCTCTAAGTGTTTCAAATCCATTAACGCGCCAATGTCATTCACGGTCTTTGAAGCCCAAAAAGATATTTTTCTTAGACATAACTGCCTCATTAGTCTAATGATCGTGAGTGCGACTGCTACAGTACCGTAGAGGCACAATATAAGAATATAGTGCTAGAGGTCCTGATATCATTTCCTAGGTTGAGCAGTGTTATTGTATGTGAAATTCGCAGTAGCAGCTCGGTTTGGATTTGCGCCCGGTTAATGGCAATAGGCGCGCCTCCTTACGTGGGATTTAAACATACTAGTGAATTGTGGGTGTAAATTAGGTACACCTCTGCCTAACCTTTTGGGAAATACAGGCGTGATGGTATGTATTGTCAGAACGTGGAAAATTCCAATTAATACAGCAAACAATTTTATAAAATTCTACCATCTAATTAATTCGGGGAGTCATTTTTCTTAGACCATGTTATTATAGACAGTAATTGTATGGATTCCATGATCTAAATACTTGATGTAAGTTTTTTCTACAAGCTCGTATAAAAATTATCAGTAACTTAGTGGCAAAAACGCGTGTTTATATTCGTATTGTAAATTTTTTGTTGCCTGTTTTATCGTTATTACTTATCGCGGTAGTTATTATAAATTAAAGTTTGATGATCTATAAAAAACATATATTTTAATAATTAATGCACCCAAAAGCGAGAATATAATAGTATGGGGCAGCATTTACTGAACCGCCAAATGTCAAACTAGTTCCTAAGAAAAAATCGACTGCGACGTAATGCGTCACCTCAAAGACGTAAATTCAGAATGTGGATTTCGACCTGGCGGGTGGGACTTGCGATGGCTTAGTTGGTCATAGCGTCTGGTGTATTGAACCAGAACATGCAGGTTCGAACCCTGCCCGTAGTCGAATTTGTACTTTGTTAACTAAAAAATTTGCTTGGTTGCGAAAAATTGACATGGATTCCTCCTCCTCCTTGCTACCTTCGAAGTAATAGTTTACATCAGTTTGGCCCCAGTAGTCACTCCAAGCTATAGAAATATAGCTCAAAGGATTAGCAAGCTGACGTGGCAATTATTGCAGTATAGCAAACGAGTTCTCAAGTAGACTGCGCCTAGGAAAGCGTAGTGTAGCATGTCCACCGGCCGGAAAGCCAAAGGTCGGGCTTTGTGGCGTTCACTAGGGGCCGAATATAAGCTGATGATGATGATGGTGATAATGAGGCATGCCAGTATTACGATTACGATTGCACATTACGATTACATTAATTTTATGAGTATTTTAGTCGGAAGTCCTTTCTGAATCTTCATTGCATTTTATTTGGCTACTTGAAGGTTTTCTATCAATGTAACCGCTTGTGACAAAACTAGTTACCTCTTGTGGTCATAAGTGAAGCAGTAATCATCTTGTTTTTCTATTCAGTCGGTGTTCCGGGTTCAAATAAGATTTCCGTGGGTGCAAGCGATTTTTTCTATTTTGGGTATAATTAAGTTGCAGTTATAGTTAAAGAAGTTTTTATGTTGGACCAAAATTTCTTATCAGCATTAGTGGTGTTAGTTCGTTGTATTGTGAAGTGTTTTTTTTACAAATAGGTTGTTTTTTTGTTTATGACTAGTTCCTTGTATTTCCACTTTACACTCAATGTGATACTCAAAAATGTTTCCGTACTAATTTGTACTGATTTAATTTACTTCTCAGTAGTACCTCGCAGTCTGGATTTGTGCCCGGTTAATGGCAATAGGGCCGCCCCTTATTACGTGGGACCTAAACCTACCGGCGAAAAGTGGGCGTAAATTTATAGTACACCTCTGACTAACCCTTCGGGGAATACTGGCGTGATGGTATGATGGTATATTCATGTGAACTAAATTTAGTTATATAAATTTAGTTTTAGTAATTAATAAAGGATTAAATAGCTAATAATAATTATGATTGCACAGAACAGATTGGCGGAATTACCTTTTGTTTTTCTCTGAGTTAAACATTACAATATAGGGTAATAACATACATTTAGATAAAATCCTTCAGTATACAGGGTCTCCTAGACCGAGTGGAAATATTTAATAGGAGGTCATTATTAACTATTTAATAATATGAATATGATAAGGCCATATAAGCGGCGGTAGCCTAATGGCTGGACCGTCCGATCATGTGGTTGCCGGTTCGAAACCCACCCATTGCACTACCGACGTGTACCCACTCGTAACACAAACACTTCGTTTAGCACGAGGGGTTAACAAGATTACTAATGTTTGACTACATTGCTAGAAAGCTTTTATAAAAAAAAAACAAGAAATAATCGTTTTTAACAATTGTTGTGTACTGGTTTTATAACATTGTGAAGAGACTATTTAACACAGAGCGCTGAAACTAGTGTAAAACCAGAACAAGATGATCACTTGCCATTAGTGTGTTGTAAGATTCCACTCAACTATAAGTAGTCAGCACAATATAGATAACATCGTATCGCATGAAAATTCTTACGATTAAAATTACTTGCATTGTGTCTTCAAAATCATTGTTGTCACGAACATTTGAACAACAATTACTGCGGAACAAATTATTAAGTAACTTTAAGACTTGAGCTAAGTTCCATTAAATTCAACTTATTACTAAGTTACGTCAGAAAACTACTGAATATTTATAACTTATAAGGCCTTATGTCAAATTTTCCTCTATAGCGTTACTCTTAAAACAATTTGTAAGCTAACATAATCCACTACCTTGATAGTCAACGCGGAATCAGCAGAACAAGGTCAAAGTGATGACACTGTAGAGTTTTTGTTACGGATCCTTTGTATTGTGGAGTACACAATAAAAACTCATGTCAACACATGACAGACATACTGCAATTACGTTAAACCAACCGTATCAGAAACAGGAGAAAAGGACCAGTAATTTAAATCATGTTCCATCGAATCGTAAGTCTTCTAGAATCATCCGCAGTTCTTGCGGACCAGTTTTTATATTACAAAGTCATTGTCCTCACGAAATGAAAGAAAAAGATCAGGTCTTTAATTTATTAGTGGCAATATTAAAAAGAATTAAGTGCTGAAAAGTTCGCTGAAGCAAACCAATGCAGTGTTGTATTTTTTGTTCTTGTTGACGAACAAATAACAGAAAAATACTTAATAAAAATCCGTTTTACATAAATTTCTCAGATATTTAAAAGATAAGTAACATAACATTTTGTAAAGGATTTTTTTTTCTGACAGAATACCCCTTCCCGTTCTATTCCCTTTATTCATTGTAGATCTAACGGAATCACAGTACCAATTCATTTAGTGATGTGTCACCGACTTCAAATTCACAATTGTGTAAGGTATTGTGTACAAGAACCGTGCCACAGACTAATGGAATTGGATTTAAAAGCGTGTATTTTACTATAACAAAGACAGTTCACGAATGCGAACGATAAAAACTCAGAGTTTATTTAAGAATATGTAAAAAATGTGAATATGACTAAGTTTTATTTTGCAGAAAGGGATAGAAAGTATTGTTTAACATTCCTGCGGCACATACACTTGTTTTGTTTAGGGGAAATATTAATTATTGTAGGACCCAAAGGCATTTATTTCAATTGCAACAACGTAGGACTTTCAATTTATTACGTTGCCTGACTACTTACTCGTTTAGTTTCTTCAAAAAATTTTGATCGTAATGCTTTGGCAGATCATATCAATAAAAATGCACTAGTAAAAGTAATGATTTATATAAAAAAATGTTAACGTAAAGTTCTGCCTTGTAACTATAACGTTATTATTATGCTGTATTGTCCAGGGTCTCCTCAAAGAGATAATATATTAATAGCTATATATTTGTCAGTTTTCTTTTTTATCTAGGTTGTTAGTAATGTTAGTTTGTCATGAAAGAGTCGCTATGGACGTAAAATGCTCCACCTTTTGCTATTGTTGCCAGTTTATGTAATTTCAGCTATAATACATCTAATACAACTATGTTATCGCTTCATCTTATGGCTGATCTTCTCCATCACCATGACTTGTTTTTTTGTTGGTCTTCTCTCTTTGTGACTCTTTGTGAATCTTAAAGCATTTTATAGATTCACAAAGAGTCATGAATTTTTGGTGTTCTTTGAACGTGTCCCGCCATATCCATTTCATACCCAGAATTGTTTTTTCCAATCCGCTGCTTTGTTATGTGTCACTTTGTTACTTAGTTATAGGTTTTTTCAGTAGAGGAGATAGAGTATCAATACAAATCTGATAGTATTTAAATGCTCGTAACATGATTCTACACTCTGTACTCTGTGATAGATGATTTGCATAAATTTGTTGCTATACAACCTTCGAGCCCGAAACCTTATTTCCGCAACAAAATCGATCGTACCAAAGCCGTAAAAGTAAATTAATTCTGTTGTGTAACATAAAACACTCATTCAATATTAAAAATCCGTGCCGTATTGCAGTTCATGACATTAAAACGTGTGCTAAAGTATAATCTGGGCCCTGCAGATAGCCATTACAATAATTGTAATTGGAAAAAATATCTTGAACTTCTCCTGAAGAGGATGCAACAGAATAATAATACGATTGTTGTTTAGGTAAAGTTGAATCTGCCACATAAAACGATTATGTTAAGCATGAAGACAATCATGAAATCATTACAGCATCCGGTACTTCATTTACTAAAATTATATACAAAAGCCCAATGAGAAAAATACGTCATTCACAATCAAATAAATGGGCAAAAACCAAATACTCATAACATCAAAACGCAAATGGCGTGCAGCTATCGAATGTAACGGTTGTAAAAGTAAAATAATAATAATTAATGTTTTGTTTCAGATACGCGTGACATAGTCATGGCTGTGGATAGCAAAAATGCGGAGAATAATAAAACTGCTGATAAAACTCTTAATGTTAATGGTGGTGACTTAAATGGAACTAATGTAATTAAGAATAGTTTTAGTAAAGTTAAAGACTACGACAACATGACAAACATAAAGCTGGATAAAGAGCATGATGCTACCAAAAATGAAAAAATTGAAGAAGAGAGTTGGGAAGGCCTAAGTCATTTTCAAAAAATAAGACGCATGATCTCTCTCATTACGGTGGAGCCTATTTTAGCTTGTTATGTAATGCCTTCAGTGTTGTCTGTGCTAGCAACACAAAATCTTTACTTAGAGAAAGCCTGCCGAGTAAATCTTCAGTTTGATCATCATATTTGTGATGCTTTGACCCGAAGAGACACAACAAATTTCACAGTAGAAGAAGAAGCGGTACAAACTTTAGTGGCCTCAGTGACTGCTTGGAAGACTGTACTGCAATCATTCTTGCCATGCGGTATATTAATATTTCTCGGCGCATATAGTGACAGAGTTGGACAGAGAAAAATTTGTATGCTTTTGCCAATTGTTGGAGAATTTTTAACGAGTATAGGCCTGATTGTGAATACCTACTTTTTCTATGAGTTACCAGTTGAAGCGGCAGCTGTGACGGAAGCAATATTTCCAGCCTTAACAGGTGGTTGGTTCACGATGTTTATGGGAGTGTTCAGTTATATAGCAGATATTACAACAGAAGAACAAAGGACGTTGAGGATAGGGATAGTGAATCTATTCCACTTTGTAGGGGTGCCCGTGGGGGCTGCTCTTAGTGGAATTTTGGTGCGAAAGATAGGATTTTACGGTGTGTTCTCTGTTAGTGCAACGTTGTACGTGTTAAGCTTCATCTATGGATTTATGCGAATCAAGGAAGTGAAGAAATCTGATACATCTATGGTAAGTACAAACTTCAGACACTTTATTATCATAACAGTGAGGTTAGTTTTCCACGACTATTAGTCGATTAATGACAATCGCTATTTATTGTGTTCGATGACGTCTCCTTCAGTTTATTAGACACCTTGGAAGTAAGTCCGGATTAAACGGTTCATTGAACGAAACAAGAGGCTTTGTTTATTTATCGTAATTACTGGATCGATAAGATAGAGGTTTACGGTCCAATTGATGTTTGCAACTAATTATAGATTACAGTGACAGGCTGACAGCATAATTTGAATAATTTCATACATCGATATTGGTTCCCTATGAGATAAATAGCACATTGTTAAAGATCAATAGTCTTATTAATTGAAATAATTTTATAGTGTTTGTATAATAGCAAAAATTCCATTACTAATTATAAATAGTTAGCCTCAATAATCTTTGCTGTTCACAGCTATTATACATTATAATAACTTATAGCTTTATTGGATTAGTATTTGTTTCGTGTCGCGTTGACAATAATATCGAAAATGGCAAAGAAGGAACTATTTTTAGTTTTGTAAAAGTAACTAAACTGCTTCATGTAAAGCGATTTTTAAATAATATTACAGACGTTTCTGTTTATATTTAAAAGACGTACTGCCCACCGCTGAAGCTATTCTGTATACCTCTTTCCGTACTAAAATATTTTAGTTTCGGAATCCTCTGAAACTCATCTCATTTTTATATAGTGATTTATTTGGTCATGGTAATTGTTATACCATTATATCAGATGTCTATATCAGGAGTCTAAGGTTAGCAGTATTTAGAATCAATCAATAATTATCAATTTATTATTGTTAGATTTCTCAGACTAGTAATACTTTTTAAAATGTTGATGCTGCACTAAGATTAAATTACTATCACAACATTCTTTGAAATAATTATGAGCAGCGTTATTATATTAATTTTTAATTCACGTTTTTGAAAATATTTATTGGTGATATCCGTATGATTTGGTCTTGGCATTTTTATTTACGAATATATTTGGTCTTCGGTCTAGATTACTGTTGTAATTGTGTATTTATGGTGCAATATACAAAGACTATTTTACACATTGACTTATCAGACATCAGTCATTAGCATCATATTCTTAATTTTTCATCATCATCTCTACCTACCTACCTATTATCCATGCAAATTATTGGCGAAACTGACCTTTCAATTTGATTTAAGCAATGTTATTTCTTATGTAAAAAACATCATCTTCCTGTTGTTATTGTTGTTTTAGTTCATAGCAACGCGATGCTGTTTTCAAGGCTGATATTACAAAATATAGCCGTAGTTGCGAAATATTTATAAAGTCATTCACTTCTGCATTTTTCCGTTTTGCTGTTTTTAGTTATCATTGAATTTGTGTCCTAAATTCGAGTCCCTCTACTATCCCTTTGATATTCTAGAATGTTGCAGTAGGCAGTAATTTTTTATTTTCATTTTTTCACGTGTTCAAGTGTATGTATTAACATCATAGTAGGTGATCCAAATGTGCAATTTAACAGTACTGGGGATAGGGCGGTGTCAACTCTTGACGAACTGAACCTCCTGCTGAAACTATAGTTCCTTAGATGACCGCTGGTGGCGTTATACGTGTTTGGGCCGTATGATTCTGAATTCGGTTTTATTTTGAATTTGATTTTTAATTGTAATAAACATATTTTGATCATAGGTAGATAATATTTGCGTAATTAATAAAATTTCTGGATTTTTTTATAAATTTATAAAAAAAATTATAAAAAAACAAAAACTTGGGTACTTATTTTTTTAACATGCATTTTGAGGGTTTGTGAAAAAAGTGTAATACAAAATAGAAAAGTTGTAGATCTCATTACGTACAACTTTTCCATTTACCTGTTTTCCATAAGACTTGTAGTTTTGCCGGAAATCGAGGTAAACCGTTTTTTACCCTAAACCCACTTCCCGAACTCAGATCGCCCGTAAATTATTTTTTGTTATATTTTCTTCCTTTTCCAATGGGTTTTATCCTAATATAATTTTTTTTCGGTTTTAAAAATTATCGAATCTGGTCTAATTGGTATGACTTTTGAGTTATTGAGTATAGCATGAAATGTTGTCATAAACGAAAGATTTCGAAACATGTAGGTTTGGCATTCAATGAACCTTGGAGTTTATATCATCACACCCGTATACCCCGAAGGGTTAAACAGAGGTGTACTTAATGTACGCCCACAGTTCGTTGGCAGCTTAGGTCCCTATATAATAGGTGCCAGTCTTTTGCCATTCACAGGATACATCCAAAATCCGAGCTGCTAGTGAGAAATTCCTAAAAAACCCAATACCACTTTGTTCGACCTGAGATTCAAACCCAAGACCTTTGGCGTAGCAGTCGCGCTTAGGACCACTAGACTAATGAGGCAGTAGACTAACTTGGCCTTGGACTTTGACGAATTAAATAGCTCGCTAAATCTAAGTTTAAGTTAGGATTGATAGTAAGTGCAGTGTCATTGAAGATTATTACATAACATGCACGTGAAGTGATTGTATCGATAATCAAGATAATATGACATATACACTCGGGTACGGGGCCACGGAGAACGGGCTAGTGAAGGGAGTAGAAGCTTGCGGTTTCAGTACGTACATATGTAGGTACTTAAAATAAGTAATATAATATGCATGTATACATTGATTGATTACGAGTGGATAAGTAGTTAGTATGCAGTGATAGTGTAGTGCTCCCATTCTTTGTTAAAGTCATAGATCTCCACTCGAAATCTTATAATATACTTATAATATGTCATCAACATCATCATCATCATATCAGCCTTTTGCCGTCCACTGCTGAACGTAGGCGCTGTTAGCCCTCTAAGAGCGCCTACGTTGCCCAAGATCTTGGGCAGCCCGCATCCATCAACTACCAGCCACCTTCTTCAAATCATCGGTCCATCGCGTCGCAGGGCGTCCTACAAAATGCTTGCTCAAACGCAGTCTCCACTCCAACACTTCTCGATCGTCTGTCCATCTGCAGACATGGCCGGCCCACTTCTACTTCAGCGTACTTATTCTTCGCGCAATGTCGGACTTTAAGTTCTCAGTTTAAATAATATGTGCTTGCTTAATATTAACGACGGTAACGTAAAACTTTCTAAAGAAACTTACATGCTAAACCGATTTCTCGACGTGATAATTAATCATTATTTGATAAGTACAATATTGCTCTATGAATTTTATATATTCACTACTTTAAAATACCTTTTCCATAAAAATATATTTAGTACTTAAATATAGGATAACATTAAATAATAAAACATTTGCCTTTCATTTCTGCGAAAACGATGACCTTGATTAATATTAGGTATAAACTACAGTTAATTAAAATAATTATACCATAGTTAACGTTAATGCACTTTGATTGCTCTTGACTGCAGTTACTTTGACAGTCAAACCTTGTACATAGCTATACTTTCAGAATGATAAAATTTCAACTAATCTTTGCCTGCTGCCTCGTTGGTCTAGTGGTCCCAATCGCGACTGCTACACTAGAGGTCATGGGTTCGATCCCCTGGTCGAGCAAAGTGTTATTGAGTTTTTCTATTTAATTCTCAGTAGCAAGTGTGGGTGTATAGGCCGTTAAGGTATGTTTATCATTTAAATGTCTGGTGGTTTTGACTATTTTTTTGGGGCTAGCGCTAAAGTTTCATTGGTCAGCTATCTTCGTGCATTGGGTTGTTGAACTCCTTCGATTGTAGTTGAGTTAGATTATCTTCAAGCTACACACTTAGGACTGATCTTCTAGAGTATTTAGTATTCCTCTTTCGGCACCAATTTTTAGCACCTAAGGTTTCAGCACCTAAGCTATTCCACTTACAGCACCAATAGGTATATATTAGCACATTGAAATGATCACCAAGCAATTTTCTAGAAGCCGCTATGACTATTTCTTCCAAACACCTTGTCCGGCATTGTAATACTTACATAATATATTGCAACTACTGAACTTTAAAAGAGACCATGATCCTTTGATCTTTTAGATAAAATGAAATCATTAGTTTAGAAATATTAGCGCCATCTAACTAGTTTAAAAATTCAAAACATACTCTTGTAAAGTGTCTTCAAAAGATTTCTTCACGTAAATAAATAGCATAATAACTATTGAAAAATAGTTACATAATCAACAGGCATAAATGTCAAATTGACAATTTTAGGAAGATAAAAAAATGCAGATAATCGCAGAGAACAATAATTAAATTCGACGTTGTTTACAATCATATAATATTAACGCATTTCACAAATAAGTAAAAAAATATTTGAATGTCAATAAGGCCTTCTACTGTATAAAAAAATATTAAAAAACAATCATTATCTTTATTTAAATCATGTCATGTGTATTGACCCTTACTGAACTAAGATTTCCGCAAAAGTGCGACAAAAAGTCGCTAACATAAGGCCGTTTTTGTGAAAAAAAAAACCTGTTCAAAAATCACGCCTTGTATACTCGAAAGGTTTAGCAGATAAGTAAGGTATGTAGTTATGTAGGTTCCGTCTCATGCAATACACAGGGGAGGTTATGTCTTTTGAGAGGATACAGTTCCTATCCCATGTGTTGATGGTGGCCACTGGGGTGGTTTTAGGGGGTAAGAATCCCACTCTTTCCAGTCTAATCCCAGAATAACACCCAGAATAATCCCACGGGTATCGAACAACAAAGTGATCCTTGGGGTTCTGCTTTTTTGTTGGAGGTATCCTATGGTATGGTCGACGCCTCGCGTGATCAGAGGGCTGGCTTATTCCTAGGGGAGCGTATAAGCATTGCCATTCAACGTGGCAATGCTGCCAGCCTTCTGGGTACGATGCCAGACGACAGCGATGCCGAGGAATACTTTGACGCCTAGTCGCGGCCCACAGTTTTTTTGTTCTTTTTTTGGTTTTTTATTTTATTTTGCTTTGTTTCTTTTCTCAAAGGTTTCCTAAAATGTCTGTGTTTGCATCTACAGTCCTAGGTACTAAGTGCTTACTTCAAGAAAGTTTCTATAGCTAAAGTGTCTTGCTTATTATTATATCATAACTAGTAGTTGTATACACAGCAAACCTAATTCGATTAACCGGGAAAATAATTCTTCGCACACAGACCGCTACTTAAATTGCTTAACCTGAAAATCAAACGCCAGACCTCACGCGCTTGTGACAATTACGTAGATCGGTAAGGCAATTTTAAAATAATAAATGTAAATAATCGATTAAGTGACCATGAAATGAGCGTAACGTAATTATATAACAGGTTTGCAAGTTCAATGACTAAAATGGATTATTCGTGCGTAACAGTACAAAAAGTCCGTCAACTTGACCTAAATCGGTGTCACACTCTGCTGCAAGGAAGGGCCTTGCGGTCTAGTCTTTTCCATGACGAAAAAACATAATTAAACGTGTCCAATTGCGAGTGAAAGTACAACTTTTACCGAGACTAATTACCAATTAGTAATCATGTTTACTTTACTTGTTTCTTTGTTATGTTTTTTAAACGAGGCAGACATTGTTAAATCTGCAATCTTTAATCACTTTCGGCATAGATATTGTATCTGCTTATTAAAAAGCAGTTAATTAAAAAAAGTTTTCAAGTCAATGTTTGCCAAAAACTTATTTAAACTTGATGGCAAAACTATTTCCTTATCGAACAATCAATGAGATGGAGAGAGAAACAGCGAAACAGCTTTTTAGATCATGGTCTTTGTTAAATACCTACGCATTATTTTCTCACCGTAGTGCGATATGCGGGTGTGACAATGCAAATGATTGGAATAGCTAAAGCTGACATGGCACTCATACATCAGTTATTGTGTAGCTCCAACCATATTTCAAGTAACAAATTTCAGACATAAATAACATACCATCACGCCTAGATTCCCCTAAGGGTTAGGCAGAAGTGTAATAATGTACACCCACACATCGCCGGTATGTTAAGTCATACTAATTTTAGACATAGGTACTGCTAAATCTATTGTTTTTGTGCCCCAAGGACCCGTACGCGCTCGGCTGAATTAAGACAGTCTTGCTATTATTGTTTAAGGGTTACACATTCATGAAAAGACCTTGGAAATCCATTAATTTTAAATTAAAGAGAATGTTCGTACATTTGGATCAGCTTTTAATTTTATGGTTCTCTTAAAAAAACTGAAGGGACAGATTATAATACCAGTACTGTACGTTTCAATTGTATCATAAACTAACGCTAAATTGTTGAGATACATACATAATCAGCCTAAAATGTTCCCACTGCTGGGACACAAGCCTCCTAAAGATTAGAGGGATTGGGTCGTAAATTAATCCAAACCAAACGTGCCCAGTGCGGTTAGATAGATTGTCATTATTTCTTCGAAGTTTTGGTTCTAGGACATTTTTTGTAACGATTTTTCCTTCACCATTGAAGCAGTTTTGGGAACAGTTGTGTTCAATAATATACACAAATAAAAGCGCCTGTCTGTGTTCGGACCTACTGACTTGACCTACAAGTAATAGAAGGGTTAATTTTTAAACCTGGTTTAGTTTTCTCAAACAAGTTTGGCCATGTCTTCAAAGTATATATTCGTTTACGCAAGTCATTCCTTAGCCGGTCTTGTTAATTGAAAGACCTAGTTAAAGATGATAGACATGTTTATGAGAGGCAGGCAGATGGTATATATTGATAGATATAGCATAGTTATATAGTTGATGTAGATGGCACATCGACGCACAACCGCTTACCGTGAATTCAGTTCATGATTCTTGACCCTATTGCGTTGATATTTTTGTCGGATATTGAAAAAGAACAGCTTTTTCCGACAAAAGTGTTACCTATACCTACACGGTCAAAATATATGAAACAGCAGATAAAAAAAAATATCGATAAGAAATTTCACAGCAGAGCAGGTCCAGAATCATGTACTGAATTCATAGTAAGCGGATATGTGCGCCGAGGTCCCTTTCACTCCATATAGTTTGTTTGAACTACTTACTCATCGAATATGGAAAAAAAAAAATCTTGACTAAGGTTATATGATTGTGCAGTGATAGCCTAGTGATACGACCCTTGGACTGTCAAGTCAAAGGTCTCGAGTTCGAATCCAAGGCACGCACCTCTGACTTTTCGAAGTCACGTGCGTATTAATAATTAATTATCACGCGCTTAAACGGTGAAGGAAAACATCGTGAGGAAACCTGCATGGGTGACAGATATTCTTGACATACACATTTTTTTTTTATCATTTAACAAGTTTTGCTTGTAATAACAGCAATTTGATATGGAATTGCAGTTACTGAAGAAAATCTTAAGTTTCAACTAAACTTTTGCAAAAAATGACGAAGTGTTCTACAAGACAGATAATTACACCAAATTATGGCCACTAACGTCTGTATGTGCCAACTTAAATATAATAACGGCGGCATGCGACTAAGGTTATAAACCGGAAACTCTTCGATTCTTCTTGGGCATAGGAAAATTTCTTGTTTCATGTTTTTCAGTTGATTTTTTTCGTAGACAGGTTTTAATTCTTATTAATCTATATTAATTTTAACTAACGACCCGCTACGGCTCCGTACGGTGATGGACTTTTCTGTATAGACCTCTAAAAGAGGAATATCCCACTAGTTGCGTAGTATCCCACTAGTTAGTATCAGCGTTTTGATAAAAGCTACCAGATGGTTTGGATTTTTCCGACATTTTCAACAATAATTATCGTCATATTTCAACCAATTTACACAAGCCTTAATAAATTATAAACTTAAACCTCTCTCATAAATCACTCTGTCTATTAAAGAAAACCGTACGAAAATCTGTTGAGTATTTTTTTAGTTTATCGCGAATAGAAAGACAGACAGACGTTGCGGTGGACTTTTTGTTTTGTAATACGAGTATGTAATGATTGTAATTCAACATTGTTTTCAGAAACCGCCTACTAACTGCATGGAATGGATGCGAACATTCTTTGACACTCGGTATGTCAAAGAGACTTTGATGGTTGCCTTCAAGCGTGGACCCAACAACCGAAGATTGAGGGTCATCATGTTGGTGGTGGTGCTGTGCGTTATTATTGGACCTATTTATGGTGAGAGACAAATTTTTTTTCAAAGCTGCTAAGCTGCTTTTTTAAGGCCTGCGTTGCGGAGGTCTTTACAAATAATAAAAATAAACGGACAAAAAGTACATCGAGAATCAATGCAAATATTTGTGGATCACATAAAGATGTGTATCGGGTGGGAATTCAACCCACGTCAAATGGCGCAACGGCAGCAGCGAACTATCTGAACCACTACTACATCAAACATGCAGTAGTGGTTCAGATAGTCATTCATAATGTTCTTCTTCTTTTTCGGCCTTTGTTCTGTTACGTTAAGTCGTTGGAATGCTGTGTATAGGCCTTCAAGGGACTACACTGGACTATAGCTTTTTGTGATCAAGGTGAATGTAATCATGAGTCCAATGGCCGTAAGTACCAGGCAATGGTAAATAAGTGTGGTGTTTAGTCGGAACGAGTTTAACCTATCCCGCCGAATGGGGCGGCGCCATTCCTGCCGGGGCTTTTCAGTAATCTAAAAATTCATCATCAACCCATTACATTGGCCCACTGCTGGGCACGGGTCTCCTCTCGGAATGAGAGGGATTAGGCTATAGTCCACCACGCTAGCCTACTGCGGGTTGGCAGACTTCACATGCTGTCAAGAAAATCTCTCAGGCATGCAGGTTTCCTCACTGTGTTTTCCTTCACCGTTTAAGCGCGTGATAATTAATAATTCGCGCATGACTTCGAAAAGACAGAGGTGCGTGCCTTGGATTCGAACTCGAGACCTTTGAGTTGGCAGTCCAATGGTCATATCAGAAGGCTATCACTGCACTATCCAAAAATTAAATAAATCAAAATTAATATTTTGTATGGAAATTTAGTTACTGAGATGTCCACCAGAGAGGCTATGCAAGTTCTCCATACAAATTATTTGATAAATTTGATACCTAGTCAAGAGTCGCTATTATTGTGATATTTATATAATTTGTAGAAGGGTTAAAAAAGATAAGTAGGTAGGTGAATCCTTAGACGAAAATATTTTTTTTCTATTTCAATTACTGTATGTACCGCATTAAATAATCAAATTAGCGTAGGTGTGATAAAATATGGTGTTGCATAAACTTATCATCTAATTTTAATTGTTTGTTATTATCTTTAATTAATCAGCACTTCAATTTATCTGATATCAATTTATTGATTGCAATTTAGTTGATTTGTTTCGACTACTCGAATTAGCATTGACCCAAATAATCCAATAGAATTAAATCCAGATAAATTCAATTTAAAATGTAATTACTAGACTAATTTAATGCCAAAAACTCAAACGCTCTTAAATTAAGACAACATTTAACACTTTGTTAGTATACAATCGGTTTTAAATGAACTGGTTCAATCAAGATGTGTAATTTGAATAGGTTCAAGATAAATATCCATTTCATTTCTTAAGTAGCATTCAGAGTAACATAACCGTTACTCAGAATTAGTATTTCCGATTTTTTATTAATAACGATAATTTAATTTTTATATTTTTAAATAGAGTTAAAATTTGGCTGGCGAACTGTGATAACTAAGTACCTACAACTTTGCCTTACCATTCGGGGAATACAGACATGCTTGTACTATTATAGATATTATTTGATAGTGATATCTATCATCCTGACTTTTTTTCAAACGGCCAGCTTCCACTATAACCAGATACGGCATAATATTAGTATATACACGAGTATTTTAAGCTTCTAGAACCCGTAGACTGATGGCAAGATGTCTTGTAGTAATATAGTATCAGTCTATCCCTAAAAACGAATATTGTTTGTTGAATTAGTTTTTTTTCTTTTTAACTGATCTTACTGGTTTTTATTAAAGCTGGGCTATCATATTATCATCATCATCATTAACTCATTACATTTTTCCACTGCTGGGCACGGGTCTCCTCTCAGAACGAGAGGGATTAGGCTATAGTCCACCACGCTAGCCTACTGCGGGTTGGCAGACTTCACATGCCGTCAAGAAAGGCATGCAGGTTTCCTCACGATGTTTTTCCTTCACCGTTTAAGCGCGTGATAATTAATTATTAATACGCACATGACTTCGAAAAGACAGAGATGCGTGCCTTGGATTCGAACTCGAGACCTTTGACTTGGCAGTCCAATGGTCATATCACAAGGCTATCACTGCACTGAGATATGCTATCATATGGATGTTAATAAATATCGGAGCAATATATTTTAGATGTGCTTAACTAGCTCGTGATCAGCGAAAGTGGTCCCAGCAATATGTCTCGAGACTGGATTCGAGAGACTAAACTCGTCTACACAATACTTCGCCCTTGGCAATGAACCAGCGAAGGCGTTTCTATCAGTCGCAGTTACGCGTTAGATACGCCACTACTTTCTCTTAGTTTCGCTTTCTATTCAGCTGCTAGTTGTAACGCTTAGTTAAGGCGTATATTTCTATTTTAGTACTGCGTCGAAAGGAGGAAACCTTAGCCTTAAGGCAGAAACTTAAATCTTTACAGAAAGCGTATTGAAGCGCGTCGTGTGTTCTATCGAATTCAATGGAGACTTAATAAATGCTCTTAAACGCCTTTTTTTGCCACGTTTACGGTGATATCTGCTGTTTAACAGTACCTACATTATTTTATGGTGGATGCACGAATCAACTATTTAGATAAGAAATTGAAACCTTTGATAATTTTACTGTGCATTTTAATGTAATTTAAAATTAAAGTACCTAGTTTTTCTACGAAATGCTTGATTATTTGAAGGGAAATCAGATTCCTGTGAATACCAAAATAAGTAAGTACCTATCTATCCACAGAAGAACAGTAAGCCGTAAAAATACCTAAGACTTGGGTGACAACAAGTATAATTATGCTATAAACTGGAAAGTACTGTTTTTGGAAAAATAAAAATTTGCTAGTTTAATCCTTTTCAGTTGTTTTTTTCGTTTTGGGTTTGTTTTTAAAATATACCAAAGGTGTCAATAGTTAGGGTTTCTCGATCACGACTAGCGGCTCCTTTAATCTAAGGTTTGGAAATAAAGTGATAGTTGGTAAAATAAAGGACAACTGGGTCATAGGCCTATGAAACATGTCATATAATAATTATGAGGTATCGAGTCTAATTTATTCAAACATGTTGCAAACACACACATCTACACAGGGCTGCATCTATAAATTTTAAGCTGACCCCTTATTGTACCGTTCGCCTATAAAATGCGAGCTCAGATGAAACTGGACATGTATAGCTTGAGATAAACAGCTGTGTGTACACTCGTTGCCGACATACGGATTTTCTAAGTATTAAAGAACAGTTTCAAGGAATTATTACGAAATTGGGTTTCGAGACGTGCTAAATAATGGGCAATTGAAACGTCGCATGTCTAATTTAGGTGTTGAAAATGTGACAAATATAATATTGTTTGTTGCTTAATGATCAATTGATGGCTCTATGAATAGTAGTCCGATTCCTGCGGGGACGGATACAATTCCAGAAGAGAATGGGCTAGAGTTTCTTTAGGGTTTTATTACCATAACCCACCGCTAAGCAATAATGTGTTAAAATTTTTGTACTTTGACTGCCTCGTTGGTCTAGTGGTCCCAATCGCGACTGCTACGCTAGAGGTCTTGGGTTCGATCCCCAGGTCGAGCAAAGTGTTATTGAGTTTTTCTATGAAATTTCATTCTCAGTAGCAGCTCGGAGTCTGGATTTGTGCCCGGTGAATGGCAATAGGCTCGCCCCCTATTACATGGGACCCAAACATACCGGCGAACTGTGGGTGTACATTAAGTGCACCTCTGCCTAACCCTTCGGGGAATACAGGCGTGATGGTATGTTATGTTATGTTATTTTTGTACTTATTCCACTGTGAAGGGCAATGTAGCCAGTGAAATTACCAGACATATAAGGCGTGCCAAAAACTATTTAGATTTTTAAACTAGGTATTTCTGAATTTCGATCCACGAAATCAAAAATAACCCCCTGAATAAGGATTTGGTTTGTCATTCAACATTTAAAAACGTTTCCATAAAAATCGAAATTAGTTACTACACAATGTCACGATTTGTTATAAGTGTCGAATCGTGATTTAAAACAAATAGTAGAACTTTTTTAATAATAACAAAAAAAAATTATTATGCCCATTATAACCAGAATGCACGATTTAATCTTGTGGTTGAATGTAAAGCGAATTAACGTGATTTGCTCATTGCAATACCACGCAAATGTTTTCAAGTCAAGTCGTTATTACAGCCACATTAATTAAACTCAGTTGATTAAGCTCTCATATACCTACTCGGTAAAGTAATCTTAGCAGTTATGCAACTCACTGGTAGCTACACATTTTACATGTAGCTAAATAGCAATACCTTTTTTTACTATTGCGAGGAAGATTTTCATGGATCGTCAAAGACGATTGCCATTAGTGGAGGGCGATATAAATTATGTCAAATCCATAGTAGAATGCAAGCCGCAATTACTTTTTAACCGACTTCAAATAAAAAAGGAGGTTATCAATTTGACTCGTACCTATGTAGTTGGTATTTCACAATATTAGTATATGCGTGGCGATGTGAGCTTCTGTGTGAGCTTCTAAGCTGATGTGCCAAATTTCATAACAGAATTTATATATGTACCATCACGCCTGTATTCCCCATTTCGCCGGTATGTTTAGGTCCCATGTAATAGGGTCGAGCCTATTGCCATTAACCGGGCACAAATCCAGACTCCTAGCTGCTACTGGGAAATTTATAGAAAAACCCAATAACAATTTGCTCGACCTGGGGATCGAACCTAGGGCCTCAGGGCTTAGGACCACTAGACTAATGAGGCAGTCAATTTATATATGTATGGTAAGTATTGTCTCAGAAACTAGAAATGGTCATATGACTAGGCTATAACTGCATCCCTAGTAGGCGGTGAGCATGATTGCCACACGCGAACCTTCAAAAAGGATACGAGGCAGAACCTAGCCCTTTGAAAGGATCTAGCGAAATCTACCCTAGCAGCAGCAACCCCTGTCATGGTCGTGGTGAATGTCAAGAATCACATGACAATGACTATAGGGCAAGTGTGGTTTTTGTCGGTACGAGTCCGACTAACCCTGCCGCGTCCCTAAGTGACAGATGATCCATTAGGATTTTCCGGATTACACAAAAAAGGCTTATTACTCATTCATATATGTCAGACTCACACCAACTAACTCACTCACACTAACTTTTTGTTGTGGTAGGGCCACGCTGTTCGCAGCATGAATGGGCCGGCTTGACCGGGGAAGTACCACACTCTCGCAGAAGACCGACGTCCGAGTAGTAGCGTTTCGTTACTGCGCTTCGTTCGGTGAGCGAGAGGGCCGGAGGCCCAATTCCTCCCCCAATCCTCTTCCTTCTCCTTTTTTCCTTCCCCTCCCTTTCCCTAAATAGGCTCGGCAACGCATCTGCAACTCTTTTGGTTTTGCAGATGTCCATGGGCGGCGATGACTACTTACCATCAGGTAGATCGCCTGCTCGTTTGCCGAGTTATCCCATAAAAAAAAAACTAAAAATTACACTTCCTACCCTCGCCTTACATAATCAGCCTATAATGTTTCAACTGCTGGGATACCTACAGGCCTTTCGGTGAGGGAGTGTGCCTTAATCAACTACGCGGCGCGGGCTCGGTGCGGGTTGGTAGATAACACATGTCTTTGACATTTTGCTTCTAGGACATGCCGTTTTCTTCACGATGTTTGCCTTTCGCCGGTGACGGAAGAAATTAAGAAAAAAATGCGTCTTTCTGGGTTCGAACCAACCCTTCATCATCGTCAACCCATTACATTGTCCCACTGCTGGGCACGGGTCTCCTCTCAATACGAGAGGGATTAGGCTATAGTCCGCCACGCTAGCCTACTGCGGGTTGGCAGACTTCACATGCCGTCAAGAAAATCTCTCAGGCATGCAGGTTTCCTCACGATGTTTTCCTTCACCGTTTAAGCGCGTGATAATTAATTATTAATACGCACATAACTTCGAAAAGTTAGAGGTGCGTGCCTTGGATTCGAACTCGAGACCTTTGACTTGGCAGTCCAATAGTCATATCAGAAGGCTATCACTGCACACGAACCTACCCTTGCCTTATGGTTATAAATTGATCCCAAAGTTTAATTTATTCGAGACTACCACGGAGGACGCATGCAGTTACCTGGTAAAGAAAAAAATAACACGATTTGTTTTATTGTATTTTTTTAAATTTAAGACTGCCTCGTTAGTCTAGTGGTCCCAAGCGCGACTGCTACGCTAGAGGTCCTGGGTTCGATTCCCAGGTCGAGCAAAGTGTTATTGGGTTTTTCTATGAAAGTCCTAGTAGCAGCTCGGAGTTTGGATTTGTGCCCGGTTAATGGCAATAGGCTCGCCCCTTACATGTGACCTAAACATACCGGCGAAATGTGGGTGTACTTTAGTACACCTCTGCCTAACCCTTCGGGGAATACAGGCGTGCTGGTATGTTATGTTTTTTTAATTTCATTATAAAAATAAATAATTTCTCATCATTTATATGCTAAGATTGTTAAGAAAGATTATAAGTGGTAAAAGGAAAAATACAAAAAATATAATGCAGCTATGAATTCTTGGAAATCAAAGAAGAATATTATCTTTAGATAGGTCTACTTACTTACACGGAGCAATAAAAAGATAAATCTTTAGGCCACAAGGCCAAGCCCGTGTAGTTTTTTTGTCATTATAGCAGTTTTTGTAGGGGTATAACTGACGACCTATGGGGATTCCCCGCACTATAAAAACACTGTATGTGCGTCACTAGCTATTATACCTATATAATATTGTGATGAATAGTCATCCTTTTGAACTATTTTGTGTTCGGGATGTCTTAGAACCAAAAAAACCGGCCATGTGCGAGTCCGTCTTGCGCACGGAGGGTTCCGTACCATTACGATTTATGACGTATTAAAAAAAACAATTACTAGACCTCGTTCAAACCAATTTTCGGTTGAAGTTTAAATTGTTATTTATTTATTTATTGATATTTAAGTCAGAACAATCAATATCCCATAGGGTTTGTTAGTAATCGTTTAAACTATGTTAGTATAATGTATATCATATATTTTTTTAGTTTTTTTACCACTTTGGAAGTGTCTCTCGCACCAACTATTCAGTTAGGAAAAAAAAAATATTAGAAACCTCGATATAATTTTTAAAGACCTATCCATAGATAGATAACCCACACGAATGGGTTTGATGAAAAAATATATTTGAGTTTCAGTTCTAAATAAGGGGAACCCCCAAAATTTATGTTTTTTTTTTCTATTTTTGTGTGAAAATCTTTATGCGGTTCACAGAATACATCTAGGTACTTACCGAGTTTCAACAGCATAGTTTTTATAGTTTCGGAAAAAAGTGGCTGTGACATACAAAAGTGGCTGTGACATCATACGGTGGGACAGGAAGACAGAGAGACAGACAGACATGACGACTCTATAAGGGTTCCGGTTTTGCGATTTGGCTACGGAACCCTAAAAATCGAAGATATGTTACATCTACCGCGCGTACCAGGCCCGCGTGGTGGATTACGGTCCACCTTCACTCATCGAGAGGAGGTCTGTGTCCCAGCAGTGATAACACTAGTGGCCGACTATACTATGCTTTGGTTATAAAATTTTTAATCGCCTGCATAAATGCAGCGCCACCTAGCGGTCTAATTGTGAATCGAAACCATTCAAAACACACAAAAAAAAGGAAAATCGGTCCTTTAAATAGCAATAACACACAAAAGTAGATCAACAAGCTAATATGCTTCTTAATGTAATAAATAGGAACAGCATTTTATGACTGGTAGGTAGTGTTCTACAGGCGTGTTGTATTTTTTTTTTATGTTATTATCTTATTATTTTTGTTCCAGGTGAAATGTCAGTGCTTTACCTCTTCACGAGGTACCGATTCAACTGGAACGAGGTGGACTATAGCATGTTTTCTACTTACGCCATGTGTACTTCATTAGTAGGTAATTGTTATTTGATAATATAATAATATATATTATGTATCTTGTTAGCAAGCCGCAAACGAGAGAGACAAATATGGAATCTCCTGCGTAAGTTTAAATCTAGGGAACTTTCCATGTTGTTTATTTGATATATATGTGCAAATTATTGTTTGAAATCGAAGAGACGACTTATCAAAATATATAGAATAAAATAACATATTTTGAACGGTCAACTGTGAGAATAGTCTTTCTTAATTAGTTCCATAATGAGTTGATGTATTGTGTTGTATGTTAAAACGCCTTATAGAAAAAAAAAGTTCGTGATACGTGATTTGCTACGTATAAAAAATCTGTTTGTTCTTTGAATGCTTTTATGCATTGAAGCAAGTTTTAATTCCTTTTCTGACAGAAATTGGAGGCACTTTTTATTTATTTACTAGATGGCACCGGTATTTCCTATCTGACGGACTCTGAAAAGAAACAACGAAACGAATTTAAAAAATCGTGGTCTCTTTTGAAGTCCAGACAGTAGTTGTATGATAAAATATGCGAGGTTTACAATGTAGGGCAATATCGGAAAAGCCTTTTGATGAAAGGACCAGATTTGAGTTGACCTGTCGAAACTGACGGCACGCATGAATCGGTCATCGTGTAGCTCATACATAGGGAGCCCATTAAAAAAATTTGAAAACCTAATTTTTAATACATATTTTGTTTTCAGGTACTCTATTTTCGGTAGGTGTGTTTAATCATTTATTGAAGTTTGATGACGCGATAATTGGTGTCATATCCTGTACCAGCAAAATATTGGCTAGCTTTATGTATGCCTTTTCCACGAAGACATGGCAAATATATATCGGTATGTATTATTTTAATAAAAAAATAATCTGGGGGTACTGCAGAGCCCCCGCCAAGTTAAAACAAAGAAATAATTGAGGTGCATGGAATTAGGAATATATTCAGACAGCAAGATTCAAATAAACCTTCTGAGATATATTCATCATAAGTAGTTATCATCACAGATAGGCCAAAGTACGGTTAAACCTACTGGCCATCAGGTTTCCATAAAGAACTTCCTGACTATAGGCGCCAATACAGGTCTCCAGGCGCTTAGGCATCCCGGAACAGTATCTGAGTTTTACATCTACCACGCTATAGAAATTGGTTGCAGGTTTTGCCTTTAAGTATGATCTATTCGCTGATTTTGTCTATTTGATTTTTAGTAGGTTTGCGAGCTGATATAATTTTATTATAGATAATATTTTCTCGTTTAAATTGCAGCTCCACTGATTGAATTATTCAACGGAACATCGTTTATAGCGATGAGGTCAATGGTCTCCAAATTGGTAGACAAACATGAATTGGGTAAGAAATATTATTTCTATTCAGCGCCATCTATTGTGCGTAAATATCATTATTTGAAGTCTATGATTGGTTTTCATGGCAACTGGTGATTACTGAGACAATTCTTTAGACATTTTTATTTGAATTTGAGTATATAGCGCCGTAGGCCCATCTCCTTCATACAGTCCTCTTCCTTCTCCTTTTCTCCATTCTACTTCCTTTTCCTTAAATAGCAACGCATCTGCAACCCCTTTGGTATAGCAGATGTCTGTGGGTGACGACTACTACTTACCATCAGGTAGCTCGCCTACTCATTTGCCGAGATATTTCATAAAAAAACACACAGAGAGAACAGCTCCACTAAGAACACTATAATCATTATTTTATTCAGGTAAGGTAAATTCCTTCTTCGGCGTGGCTGAAGCGATGATGCCCCTGATTTATGCTCCAATGTACACTACACTGTATACAGCAACCATCAAAACATTCCCTGGCGCGTTCTTTCTACTCGGAGGAGGTCTTACTATGCCGGCTGTTGTTATATTCTTGTAAGTATTATCATTAAAAGAAATAATTTTGTCTTCAAAAATCTGGCAAGTTAGGAAGATATCCGATTCAAAGCCGGCTCAATTAAGTATAATAATCAGTACTTGCCATTTGGTGTTTAATAAGTATCCTTAAATATAGTTAGAATTGGGTGTCGGCATTAACAACCAAGTGCAATACAGGCACATCAACACGAAACAGATTATTCGTTAGTTAAGGATATATGTATTGGAAAACGGGCAGGTGACGTACCACCAGGTACCTAATCCTTACAGAAGAGAAACTAAACTAACTAACAGTAATAGTAAGTCTGGAATTTGCATTGTACTAATATATTTTCTGATTTCAGATGGTTGTACCTGGCCAATAAAAAGCAAATTAAAGATACGTTGGATAAAGAAGCAGAAAGAAAAGCTAATGAAATCGAGAAGACCGGCGTAGAAAACAAAGCGTACGAGACTGATGAAGTGGAGAAAAAACCACAAAACACTGAGGATAAAAATGATATTGTTACACAATCACAAATAGAAATGGGAATAATAGAAAGTTTGGTAAACAATAGTAAGGTTCAACACTAGTTTAGACTAACACAGATGCCTATAATTGTAAATATTCTATGGGAAAAGATTTTTACAAAGATTAATATAAATATTATTATAAGAATATTTAATGAAAGTATCGACATTGGCAACAGTCGTGGGTTTTGTACACAAAGGAGTGATCTTTTATGTGACTATATACCCACGTATGTACTAAATGACTATTGACATAGACTAATGCAGCGGTTACTTGAATCCACTGACAATAGACGGATGCTAGGCCATGTCATATCGGAGGACAAGGTGCAAGGGGTGCTGGGCACCCGAATGCCGACCGAATGCTCTTAGGGAGCGAAAATAAATAAAAAAATTATTGTTTTTGTAGTTAAAGCCGGGCGGAGACGCAGGTTGAGTTTCACAGTCCGTCATTGAATATACTTAAAGTAACCCTGATTATTAATTGCATCAGCTAAGCTCATGTGCGTCTGTCTTAAGAGAGATTATGCATTAAACAGTTAGACTGCGGCGGCACCAGTTCACTGTGCACCAGTCCACCTAACCATAATAAAAATACTTGATTGTGATAAGTCTTACCAAATTTTCAATAATATATCCAACTATTTATTAAATATACTAGCAAATTTTATTGTAAAAGCCGTTTGTCCGAGGAACTCCTACAGTAATTAATGTAATTGATGAATAATATGCATATGAAGTTCTTGTAAGACAATAGTTATATGCAGATATAAACGTCTGAGACAACATTATAATATAAAAAACATTTTGATGTTCAAACATAGACAAAACGACCCCTTGTGTTTGTTTGCCAAATACGATCACGGGTCTGACCGCATAATGCATTTACATCCTTATTTGTTTTGAATGTGAGACAAGTAACATAAATATTGAGTGGCAAACATTCACCTCCGTCAGGTGAAGGTATTTTAAATGTACAAAGCCAAAATTATACCCAGTGTTATTTAAATATCAACAAATAAAGTTGAAAATTTACCTAGACGAATAATTGTAGCTGTTTCTTAGAAACCGGTTGTGTTCTATTTTTGACTCGAACTAAATCAGTTTAAGACAATTTTAATTGCTCTGTTTAAAAAAATCCTGCAAATTGCAACGTAACACTAATTTTTATGTGTATATCTGAAGAGAGGACATAGTGATCATGCTCGTAAACTTAATAAAAATATTATACCTAAGTAATTTTCTTTGTGATATCTAAAGATTTGACGGCCTCAACATCAGTAGATTGTATGAAATAAATCTTAAAATTATTGAACTCTATAATGCCATAAAAGGGATTTTAATAATAAGCCTATTAGAATAAATACTATTTAACGTAAAAGGAAAGTCCTTTGATAGATAACCTTCAAACGATAAAGACGTACACGAGTATAATATATGATAGAAAATAATAAAGAGAGTCGTCTTGGCGGGGGCACTGCCGCGCCTCCAGATGCATTGATGATCTCCTCTTGCTCGTATTAAGGTCAGGTGAAAAGGCCCAAAATTCAAATGCTTATTATTAATATGATTAAATGGTTTTGTTACTTTTAAAAACACCATTGACATTTGGGTATTTATTATTAACCTATGTTTTTCTACATTTTCATTGTATACATTTAGACAATAATATTAATATAATTGACGATACAGTTCCCATGCTTATTATAACATCTTGGTAGTCAGATTTGAAGTATCGGTATCATTAGAAGTATGGATACTTGTACAAAAAAATTGCAAGACAAAGTTTTGCGTACCCAATAAATTGATATGACTATGTAAGTTAATGTATTAATTTAAGAGATATCCTAATAATATGTGTGAGTACTTATTTGAAGAAAATAAAGAAATATTTTTAAATTCTCATTAACTTTTTGTTTTAAATACCAATTGTACCTACTCCTACATATATAATGATAATAGGTACATTCATAACCTTAAAACATACGTCTCCAAGCATCTATCAATAAAGGGGTAAGCAGAAGTGATAACCCCCAACTTCCAGCAGCTACTGATATTTTCAAATTATTATTATTAGGTGGTTAAAAGAAAACAATATTTTATATAGATTTGGAATATATTTTTATAAAGAGTACCGAAATACATTAGAAAAGCTATGTCAATAATCACATTTGTAGCAAACAGTAAACTAATCAAACGTATAAAAATATAACAAATAAACAATATTACATAATTTGAGACTCCTTTCCACATAATCATAATTTGAGAAAATTCATAACTATTAAAGTCATTTACGTTTCTCCTGAAACTTCAGACATTTTTATTGTCTTCCGACAAAACAGTCTTAAACCATGTATGAACATTACTTAAAATCTAGTTCAAACGTTCATATAGGTAATAAAAAAAAATCTTAAAAGTACATTTAAACAGTACACAATACTTCGTAATGTTTGTGGGGAACTTCCTTTCCACCGAACGACAAGTACATGGTTCTATGACTCGGTTGAACCTGAAAATAAATAAATTACACAATAATTAAAATGATAAGCCTAGAACCATCTTACTGTAAAGACAAACAAATCAATTAAGACCTTTTTTGTCAAAATTCTGATCAGTAGTTTTTGAACTACAGTTAGGTACACACTCTTTTCCCTTCCTTTCACGTAGTCGGGTAGTGAGAATAATTTCTGAAATTTGATAACAAAGGGGTCAACAAAAGTCATAGGTTTTTACCTTGCCAGGTGTCAATGCTCCTTGTTCCTTAGCCCTGCCAACGTACAGTGGCTCGGCGTCACGGGTGTTGCCAGCGACCACAGCATTTGGAGGTACCTGACCTTCATGGGCCTCAACCCAACGGACCTTCTCGGGCTGAGCGCAGCATACCTGTAATAATGAACCAATCTTTGTATCACAAGCAATCATAGCCTCTAAAACCACACGACAGTGCACAATAGCGGCCCCAGTGGCCACATTGTCGTGTGTCTAGACTCTATGTGCTGATGGTGGCCACCAGGGTGGTTTTAGTGGGTAAATAATCCCACACTGTCCGGTCTCATCCCCAAAGATCGGAGGCCTTTTGAAGGTTTCCCCCCGTAAACAAAAAAAAAGACTACCCCAGAACCCCCCTTGTACAACGTCTGTTAGGGCACAGGAAGAACCTACAGTAGTCTGTAGTAGTGTCGCGGTCTACATGCCAGTTTGAATGGGTCCGCACGACCGGGGAAGTACTACCCTCCCACAGAATATCGACGTAAAGTAGCAGTATGCATACTGTTGCGTTTTGTACGGTGACTGTGGAGCACCCGAGGCCCAATTCTTCCCTCAGTTCCCCTCCTTCTCCTTTTCTCCTTCCTATCCCTTAAATAGGCTCTGCAACGCATCTGTAACTCTCTGGTATTGCAGATGTCCATGGGCGGCGATGACTACTTACCATCAGATAGCTCGCCTGCTCGTTTGCCGAGTTATCCCATAAAAAAACTTATTTTATAGTGAACCTCACCGCACGTACCTCAATATTCCTTACGGCATTTTCATTTCCTCCCCAGGGCACGTATGCGGCCCTATGCTTGATGGCTAACTTGCCGGGAATGAGATCTCCTTCGAACCTGGCCCGGATGAGCCAGAGGGGGCTTCCATCATAGCCTTCAAAGCCGGCCACGAGAGCGCGATTGCTGAGCGAGTGGGCTTCATCAGGATTTGTTTGGACCCATTCAATTGCAGCTGGAAGGAGATAGTTAAAATAAGAAGTCTGACGCATTTCGATTGCTGCCGCTTCAAACATTATTGAATCTGAAAACCACGTATTTTAGAGGAAAGCAAATTTAAGTTTATTTCCTTTGTTGCGCATGGTGTGCAGTAATCGTTTTGTTCAACTGAAAATTTCTTAAAAAATCTTGATTTCGCTGTTTACAAGTGTTGTTTTTTTTCCAAGAAATCCAGTTAAAAGATATATTTTGGAATTTAAATACTAACAGTAACAGTTATAGCTGTTACGCCATCACATTTCGCTTGGTGGTTTCAGTCCCAAAAGAATAGTACAAGTAACAACTGCCTTATTAATCCAGAGGTTTTGAGCGCGACTACTACTCGAAGTTTGGATTTTCAGGAAACACCGGTGAGATGGTATGTCATGTTAGTAGCAACTTTCTATTTCCATTGACTGCCTCGTTAGTCTAGTGGTCCCAAGCGCGACTGCTACGCTAGAGCTCCTGGGTTCTATTCCCAGGTCGAGCAAAGTGTTATTGGGTTTTTCTATGAAATTCCCAATAGCAGCTCGGAATCTGGATTTGTGCCCGGTTATTGACAATAGGCTCGCCCCCTATTACATGAGACCTAAACATACGGGCGAAATATGGGTGTACATTAGTACACCTCTGCCTAACCCTTCGGGGAATACAGGCGTGATGGTATGTCACGCCTATTTCCAACTCAAAGTACAGAAAATAAACTTACATCCGTAAACCGGAGTAGGAGACACATTAGGGTATCCAGTTGTTGGATTATAAGCGAACCCTGGCCCCGCGGGTGCTGAAGGAGCCATTGGTGTTACGTTCGGGTACGACATGGCCGCCGGATTTTGTCCGGGTTGTCCCTGCTGGCCAGGTTGGTATGGATACCCGAAGCTCGGTTGAAACTGCTGCTGGTACTGCTGCGGGAAGCCAGGTTGCCCAGGAGGTGGAGCGCCAGCATTCACAGGGTTGTAAATCTGCGGGTATATTTGTTGGCCCTGAGGAGGCGGGTACTGTTGAGGGTTGCCGTAAGGATCTGAAATTTATAAAATTGGTTCGTGTTTATAAAGTTTACTAGTTGTATTCTCGTCAAAAGATCTTTTTTTTATGTGATAACTCGGCAAACGAGCAGGCGGCTACCTGAGCAGCTACCTGATGTTAAGTAGTCATCGCTGCCCATGGACATCTGCAAAACCAAAGGAGTTCCAGATGCGTTGCCGAGCCTTTTTAGGGAAAGGGAGGGGAAGGCGAAAAGGAGAAGGAACGGGATTAAGGGAGGAATTGGGCCACCGGCTCTCTCGCTCACCGAACGAAGTGCAGAAGATCAGAGTTTATCGATGTTCTCAGATGCTTTGTAAGCGTAAAATTCGCAATAGACATAACGTTGTAACACATTCTCTTAATAATAATATTTTTTATGCCAATCCTAATAAGAAACGTTATAATGCAAGTTCTAGTTAATTTTTCTGCAGTACGTAAATAGATAGAAAGAACTGTAGGTACATATGGAGATAACTCGAGAGCATGACTCATTCAAGATCCAAATATAAAATTAGTTTGGCCAAAACAGGTCCGTAGCATGAATATTGGTTACTAACCAAGCTTATTAGGTATGTATTAAGAATGTAAAGGAAAACATTATTTATTACGTCAGTATGTATCCCCGTAATAGCATCACTCACTTATGCCCGCCGCTACGAAGGACAGTTCTCGGTACAAATTCACCTATTCCGAGGCTATGTAGTCCTGAATAGTTTCAGTGATTTAGTTGATGTACACCATGATAGTATAGGCAAATTCCGCAATTTGATTCATCCTAATTTTATTTAATTATTTTCTTTTTTATATTTTAATTTTTGATTTGATAGAATTTTTGATTGTTTTAATAGAATTTTAAATTGTTTTTTATTTTGATTTAATTTTTAGTTTCATATTAATCAATTTTGACTTAATTTTGAATTTGGTTTTTATCATGTTTTTTATTTTATTGTACCATAAATTTTATTTATTTTTGTATAAAATCTCTCTCCCCGTTTTGACCGTTATTAATTTGTGCAAGTTGTGTTAGCCTATAAGTAATTGTTGCACTTAATATACGTGTATTACTTGATATAATATTGTTAATGTATCAGTGTAAACAATTGTTGGCTAACCTTTTTAAATAATAAAAAAAAGTATACGTCCTATATTTATTTTTATTTAACAATAGACTTTCATTAAATTCAACTCCAGACGATTATTCACAGTAAATGATAATTGGTGGCTCGTCATGCAATTTTGATGCTGTTATTATTACTTTCTCAAAACAAAATGCATTGGCGCTACAGTGTAGCTGCCTCAATAGTTTTGTGGTCCTAAGAGCGACTGCCACGCTAGAGGTTCATTACTTATATGTACCTACATTATGTACTACGACAATGGTTCAACGGAAATTCCATTTTTAAATAACTTCTCGAACAATTATATTTAAATATACCTAATTTTGTTCATACAATTGCTGGATTGGTATTGGTATACACGGCTATACGTCAAGCTTTAAAAAACCAGTTTAGACTGACCTCCCATTGTAAAGATTTTCCGTACCATTCAAGGCCAGCCTATACTGGATTTGTATAGCTTGATCTTGATTGAACAAATAAATGAATGAGCAACAAGTGAAGTGACTCATTGGTATCCTGTCGAGGATTGCCAAGGCGCATTTCAGTGGTCAATAGGTGGTATTTATTGTTGTAATATATCTTGAATGATCTCTAAGACCGAACCGATAAAGACCAGAACATAAAGTCTAAAATTGCTCGATTAATTAGCTGAATAGGTTTTTTAAGGGATAGGAGGCAAAAGAGCAGATGGATCGCCGGGCAAGCGATTACCGCCGCCCATGGAAACCCGCAACACTAGAGGAGTTACAAGTGCATTGCTGGAAAACTGTTGCATGGCTACACATCAAGCTATATAATTCCAGGTTAAGCTGGCCTCTTATTGCATGGGAAACCTACACAATGCGAGATCAGCTTAAACTGGATTTGTAAAGGCTAACCTGTAGCCATGAGTACCGTATTTTATCCTTAACAATTTAAGCACAGCTATCGACATGTGGCCCATGGTATTTTTTAAGTTTCGACCAAAGCACATTAAATACACATACATACTCAGGATCTCATAGGCCGACCGTTTAACTCGCGTATCGCCTGCGCGGTAAGAAGGGAGCGGTAGGAAGTAAATAAATACTTAAAAAAGATACTTATTATTTTATTCTTTACCAACAATCACTCAACAATTTATCTCGAGATAAATCTTTGGATTATTGACTCCGTGTGTAGCGTTACCCGCCCCCGCTCCCTTCTTACCGCGCAGGCGATACGCGAGTTAAACGGTCGCCTATAGGTAAGTATATGCAACACAATATTTACGACATTAGTATGTCTTTATTCCCGAACCACTTGGGAAATTTCCAAATTCTTTTTTAGCTAATGACTATAATATCCATACACCAAAACAAGAAAAATGGTAGGTAACTATTTAATATACCTACATATAAAACCTGGTTTAGGGCGAATTTGATCCCAAATGCCATGGTTCGGTCGTAGAACAAGGGAAGGCAAGTCCAAGAGTGCCTGTTGTAAGTCATTACTAGATCGATATACCTACCTACCTATTCATCTGCCCTGTGACCTCCCCAATAAGAATGTTATACCTACACAACGCCTATATTTCTAAAATCGACGCTCGGTATTAAAAAAACCCAAGGTTAACGCTCTCTTTATCTGAGTTTCTCTACTTACAGCGATTTCCCTATTTTATACTGTGCTGTAACAATGTTGATTATTAGGTATAGGTAGGTAGGTACTTAATAATTATCATTGTTTTACATCTCATGTGCCAGGTCTATCTATTATTTTACCGTTAATGATTCTAACACAAACAACTGTTCAATCAATCAAAATCAAGACAATTAAGCAATCGTTAATTAATTACATTTATGTGTATATAGGTAAATAAATAACTATATAATGGACACCCCGTCCATGAAAAAGGGACACTCGCTTAAAAGGATGAAAAGACAATCTTCGTTTTCATTTACGAATATAGTTCTTGGAAAAATCTTATCCGTTTTATAGCTATAAACGTTTAAAATTGTCATTATTTATGACCATATTTTTGCATTTCAAGCAGCTGTAAACTAAATATTGTTGGTACTTATTTTGTCAATGTAAATATTGTTGGTTATTGAAAATAAAAACACGAAAAACCAACATACATATAAAATAAATACATACCAACGTTTACTTAATCAATATAGTTTAATTAAAGACGCATTTATTCACTTTACACTATTACTTACTAAGTTGGTGTCCCGTTTTGATAGACAACCTATGGGTTGTCTATCAAATCAGGACACAAATTTAATAAGTTAATGATATCGAGTACCTATATCATACCCCAAAATAAAGAGACTAAACTAACATTATCTTCTAGTGTCTAGAACATCCATACGGATCATCAAATAAAATTTTCGCGTAACCATCTATTATTCTTTATTCAATTACCTATACTTAAACAAAATTAGAATTGAGTATTCAATTTAACTGTAAAATGAGCAATTAACAACTCAATATCGGTAAAATTGCGTAACCGGTATTTTTTACCATACACCGTATCACATGGTGTTTGTTTTGCTTCTTTGGCTTACAAACATAACCTCAATCGGCAAAAAAATCCTAATTTATATATTTCTTTGTAACAAAGTGAATACTTACATCCAGACATGATGAGAACGGTTTATTATTCACAGACTCACAGCACAAAACCAACGTTAAACAGACAAACACTTTCGCGGACTGGTCGGGTCAAAGTAAATAAAGTAATAATAGTATAGACAGACTTTGCAGCAAAATGACGCGGAGTTTGTCGGAATGCCGACTACGAAATCAAAATGGCGGAGGGACTGGTAGGGAGGTACGGCCGGTAGATAACAATTCGACCTTATGTACTATATAATAAGCGTGAAAACTGGTCAGCCGCCAAATTGTCGATTATACGCAGACAATACATAAATGTTGCATTGCAAGTAAACAGTTTCAGTCATTTTAGAAGAGCACCGGTTACATAAATGTTAATGTAGATCACAGCTTAGGTACTACATACGTCCAGAAATAGTAACTATTTGCTGTGACCAGAGTACTGACAATATAAAAAAATAATTGAAAATACGTTAAAATATATTAAAATGCTTATTTTTGTTATCTCAATTTATAAAGAATATTAACAACTTAATAGAGTTAATTTAGTAGATAGTAAAGTCCTTACTAAGACGATAATGAAATTGGCAAAACATTTTAGGTAAGATTCATTAATTACATACCTACATTCATAGATTAAGTACCTGTCAAAATAAAAGTATTAAAAAAAAATATGTATACTTGTATACTGTATTGGCAATTCTATTATTCCCCTAAGTATATAACATTATTATTTGCTTTTAAATCTTCTCTTCTATTATATAAAAAAAATATTAGAATTTAATAAAATACATGAAAATTTAATGTAGATATTGATGACAGAATTATTGTGGGTGGTTGTTTCAGAAATTAACAATGTTATACAAGTAACTGCAACATTTCCCTTGCATGGATCTCTCCGCTGTGACGTCATAATAACGTGGCTGTACTATCTTTGAACACGAACAAAACATAAAGCTACTACGTAGATGTGTTTATTTATTTCAAAATTTCGTCATGATTTCTGATTCATCAGCAGGCCTGTTTTATTGAATCACTAGGTACTGGTCACGGGTAAAGACAAAAACACCACACAGGAGAAAATATTTTATTGTAGGTTTACAAAAATATTAATTTTATAGTGAAAGAAAATACTAAGTTAGATGTCAAACCTAAATCCCTCCGGTTAAATACATCGGACCCTTTAGCCACTATGCTACCGAGACCAATGCCTGTGATAATTATGATATCGAATTTCTCTTTCACAGGCTGGTAACATTGTCAACACCTATTGAAAACATAACTCTGTATTACTTCTATCTAACTATATTCTTTCAACGAATACGACTTACAGTTAGTTCAACTCCGAACGACCTTACGTTTTTGTAATTATTTTTTATGATATACTTTAGTAGTGTAACGCAAAAATATAATAAAGATAATAAATTATTGAATCTTTTTCAATATGTATTCAAACTTTTTATAAGTTTTATAAGAGAAAAACTTATAAAAAGATTTTTTTTTTAATATTTTGTCTCATTGCCTTTAATATTAGTAGAATACTTTAATCCAAGCATCGTTGCGGTGGGGTACCTATCTCTAACGTCGATCGAAAAAGAGGGGTGTTGTCAGTTTGAAATAAGTAACACCGTACTTATTTCATACTTACAAGACCCCTCTTTTTTCGTCAAGGGTCCCCAATCGTCATTTTATGTATAAGTAAGACCACTACTACCACCACTAAGACTTAAGACTAAGGTCTTAAGTCTTAGTCTACTTGTGGTCTTAAGTGCAAATGCTATTGTAGAGGTCCTGGATTTGACACCCAGCTCAAGCAGGGTTCTTCTACGCAATTCTCTCCACATTCGTCTCCTATGACACAACTGGAAAAGTTGTTAAACGCCAAAGTATACTTAAGTACTTATTACTGAATATTACTTTCGTTTAAGTATCAACTAAGTGTTTTTATACACAAAAAAAACTAAATTATAAGACTAAGACTGCCTCGTTGGTCTAGTGGTCCCAATCGCGACTGCTACGCTAGAGGTCTTGGGTTCGATCCCCAGGTCGAGCAAAGTGTTATTGAGTTTTTCTATGAAATTCTCAGTAGCAGCTCGGAGTCTGGATTTGTGCCCGGTTAATGGCAATAGGCTCGCCCCCTATTACATGGGACCCAAACATACCGGCGAACTGTGGGTGTACATTAAGTACACCTCTGCCTAACCCTTCGGGGAATACAGGCGTGATGGTATGTTAAAAACTAAATTAGTAAAGAAAATTATCACAAATGCGAAACATATACGACACCAATTGTCTTTACACCGACTCTTTCCATTAAAATTTACAGTTTGTTCGAAATAAGTAAGCCGATCGGAAGTTATCTGCAAGTGGTTTAGAAGTAGTAAATTTTAATAGAAAGAGTCGGTGTAAAGATAATTAGAGTCGTATATGTTTCACATTTCTAATTATTTTGTTTACTAATTTCGATATTTATGTATTAAAACACTTAATTAAACGATTTTATCACCGCGGTAGTTCGGAACGGCTAACTTCCGATCGGCTTACTTATTTCGAACAAACTGTACCACTTCTAAACCACTTGCTGACAACTTCAGACAAGCACAGCTATTTCGAACAAACTGTACTACAGTCACTTATTTTTCCAAGTAAGTATTATTAATCAACAATTCGCCGCTTAGTCATTCTTATTTACGTACTTGCATTACGATTACATTTATTATTCACTGTTTTTAATAAAGCTTATCACCTCCAGCTTACATTTTGCTTACTAATATTGTTTGTGACAGGTTTAATTGAACAAATATTTGGTAAAATACAAATAGCATAAAATTTGTTAATATGACATAATAGTGATGGGTTACTTTGATGAAAATTGATTAAAACGCCAATAAAAAATATAACATACCATTGGTTGAGGAACATCAGGGAATGGACCGAAATCGGAGTGCCGTCGAAATCTTTCGCATTGCTCGGGACAGGATAAAGTATGCGGAGCTGAAGGGAAGAAGAACATACCATTCCGCCTATATTTCCTGAGGGGTTAGGCAGACGTGCACTAATACACATACATACTTTGGTATGTTTAAGGTACAATGAAATAGGGAGCGAGCCTATAATCGTGTACAAATCCCAACTCCAAGCTGCTACTAAATATTTTATAGAGAAAACCAATAACAGTTTGCCCGACTTGGGAATCGAAGCCCGGATGAAGTCACGCTTAGGACCACCGACCACTAGATTAATCGATACACTCTGAAATACCTACCAATTTTATATCTCATGTAATAGGGGGCAATTTGCACACCCGCTATTATATGGGACTAAACGTATTGCTAACTGTGGGTGCCCATTCGTACTCCTCTGCCTTATCCTTCGGGGAATGCCAAACCTAACTTCTAGAACCCAAATTGGCGTTAATACCGATATCCTGAGGATGACAACGAGTTTATCCTCAGGATATTACTGTACTGATTCATAGTACCTACATAGATATAAGTATTGGTATAATATATGTATACCTATGTGTAGGTACCTATATTCCTTGATAACGATATTGAGTTTGTTATAATAACAACTAACAAAGAAATCATAACATATTTACTTATAAATGTTTTTTTACGATGATCGAGATCCAAGAATAATACATGAATCCCAAAGGAGGTTCCAGAATGAGTTCGAAGTATTTACGCAAATAAAAACATCTGTGGCGCTATCTAGGTTAAGTTTGTAGAACTACTTATCAGACGTCTCTTCCATCCGACTGCATTGTGCCTGTCGTGAACTGAAAGACGACAGAACATCGAGTTCTAACCATTTACCATAGAGGGCGCTCCTGTCAATATTATGAAATACCTTAAACCTATTGTCCCATTTTGCTTCACAATCTTCTCCCAGACTGAAGCAATAATTAATATATTTTTAGGCTCTATTTGATAAAGACTGAACGTCATCATCATCATCAGCCCATACTCGTCCACTGCTGGACGTAGGGTAGGCCTCCCCTAGTGATCGCCACAGAGCCCGATCTGCGGCTATCCTCATCCAGTCACTGAACCTCAAGTCATTAAAATACTAAATTTCGAGTTATTTCAGAGAATCTCAAAAATAAAGCTAAATAAATAAAAAAGCTTGCAATCAATCAGGAAAATACTAACATAATCTTATTTTTCTTTGCATGTTGTTGATGGGATAAATTTCACTGACGCCCGTACCGGTTGCTACTATACTATTTTGCCTATAGGGGACTTGTAGAAGTCTATGGGGGAGGCCTTCGTTCAGCAGTGACCCTCATTTGGCTGATATGATGATGGACGGTGCTTGATGGGTTAATTAGATTTTTACTAGTACCTAAGTTGTATCACGATAATATTTCACTAAGAAAGATAGCAGATCAGTGACAGCAAACAGTATTATAGGTACAAACTCTTGACTTGTCCTGAGGTCTTCAACGTGGTTGCCCAGCGTGACTTTGGACAATTTACGATGCATTCGTAGCAGACACTAAGTAAAATTGAGGATTCCGCCAAAATTTAATCGATTATTACTAAAATAATTTGCGTAAAAACAAAAAAAAAACGAAGTCTTTATTGATGTGAATCAATGTGAATAATTAGATTAATGTTGCAAAAGGCTTAATTTCTTCCAAATAAGACACTGTTACATATCAAGTAATGTCAGCAGGTAGATGAATACTCGTCGGTTAAAGCAAAACTAGATTTAAAAGTGCCTTGCAAGTCAAATGCTGAAGTTTCATAATAAAAGCATGAAATACAAAAGAGCAATCTCGTGAACATAGTTGGACAATGTTGCATTTATGTGTAGAGAACAGGGGACTTCATATTTTTGTCTGAGATTTCATATCTCCCCGAGGAAATACAGACGTACGATGCTCGGTACTTCAACTTGAAAATAAATTTAAATACCGATGCAAATTTGCTGTATGGGTCCTCTGGTGCGGATTTGAATGAGATTAAAGGGATTATTCCGTCTTATTTATAAACATAATTATTAAACGTAGCTCCTTATCTAATAAACCGATATCGATGAAATTTGTAAGTAGGTATAGTTTGAAAATTTACTTGATAGATACCTACGGTTTTTTGCTGAATATATCTATGTGTTATTGAAATCGGTCTAACCATTTATGGATCAAAAGAATAGCACAGAATAATCTTTAATCTTTATTGTAAGAAACAATATTTATCAAGAAATAGATAAACTAAGGGTATAATGGAGATCTAGTCGCTAAAAGCGCTTTCTTACAGAAAATCTTTGGATGGACAGGAAACATGAAAAGAGGAAGGGGCACTCCGCGGTGTACTAAAATAATGAATAAAATACATAAATACGATAAAACATAAACGCACTTTACAATAAAGCAATGTTTCTGATTTAATTTGAATTTCAATTACAAGACTTTATTACAAGAGAACATGACTATAGAAATATTGAATTATTAGCACAGTATACGATATGATACGACCAGCAAAGTTCATGACAGTCGGTATATTCACTGTGAACACGTTTGCCGATATCTCCAGCTTTCGCGACACTACCAACATTATCATAGTTCGCACTTGACTGACGTACGCATCATCTGGAAAGTAGATTTGATTAGCTTTTATGAAGTTGAACGAACTTAATGGCTTATTGAAATAAAACTACTTTTTACGGATTTTATCGCGTTATATTGATATTTTTAAATTCCCGACGTTTCGGATCCTTTACAGCATCCATGGTCACGGGTGGACTGAGGTGTTGGTCGTCCAAATGTCAAATTATCAACAGCTACCCTACATTTTGTGATTATTATTTATGCCGGTCACGCAGAATGAGCTCACCGTATCCTTAGGTCTCGCAGTCTTGTGCTTGGATTTAATGAAATCTATGATGGGGTTCCAAGCAGATGGTAAGACCCAGCAATCTTCTCTATTGAAATTTGGATGTTTTTTCATTTCAATAGCCTTAATGGCTTAATGGCTTATGTTATAGAACGAGTTTAATAAAAAAAAACAATATCTAGTAAAATTTTTAAAATCATATTAATTGTTAGTATTTTTTGTGCCATTCAGCCAGCATGAATCGTTCGACGTGAAGTAGCAGTATAGATACTGTTGCGTTTCGTTTGGTGAGTGTAAAACGCGGCAAGCCTAATTCCCCCCTGAGTCCCATTCCTTCTCCTTTTTTCATTTGCCTCCCTTTCCCCTCAAAACGGCTTGGTTGTGTTTTTTTCGCGTTGTTTACCCCACGTTCCCACTGACAACAAAACATGTTGCAAACATGTATCTAACTCTCAAAGAGTGGGATTGGTAGCTATTTGCAACATGTTTTGTCGTCAGTGGAAACGCGGGGTTAGCCTATGCTTAAAGAAAATGACAGCAGAAATGCACAGCCAGAATAGAGTGGCTTGCTCGTCTGCTAAATTTAATAGGCTCGGAAACGCATCTGCAATTCCTTCGGTCTTGCAGATATCCATGGGCAGCGATGACTACTCTGACTGCCTCATTAGTCAAAGTGTCCTAAGCGCGACTGCTACGAGAGGTCCTGGTTTCGATCCCCAGGTCGAGCAGTGTTATTGCGTTTTTCTATGAAATTCTCAGTAGCACACTCAGAAAATCTCTGCCATAACCCTTCAGGGAATACAGGCGTGATGGAGTATATTGTGACTACTTACCATCAGGCTTGTCTGCTCGTTTGCCGACTCAACCCAAAAAGAATAGGTTCTTGTAAGACTGTTTCCTTTAAAATAAATCAGTATTTCAAATTACTTTATTAATTAATCTTACTTCTTTCGGCTGACAATAAAATGTGCATAAGCAGGGCTACAGTTTTCTTTCTTTCTTTTACGAACATTTCACACATGCTCGCCAAAAATAGAGGACGGCTGTTTATACATAAATATACAAATATATCACTGATTAACACTTCCGAGTACTGTAAAGAAAAGTATTTATGAAAAACACAAGTTGCGACATTATATATATTTTAGCGTTCCGACTTTACGTATGTACCTACTAAATAACTTTTGTTTATAATATTGGGAAAATTGGATTTTTTGTTGTTCAAAACTTATTTTACTAACTGTAGAGAGGTTTTGTTTAACAATAAAATTCGTGGCTTCAGTCAGTCAATTTCAACATAATAATTTTGCTAATAGTATAGGTTCATTGTTCTGTGGCTGATTTGAACAAATTCTTTCAGCGATTGTTTTTTTATTATTAACAAGTATAAGATTGCAAGTTTCTGGTAAAAAGTACAGTTACCTTTAAAGATGGTGACAAAGATCGACATATTATTAGCAACGTGCAAAGTAACCATGTATTGTACATAGTAAAAACCTGTGAAATAAAAAAAAAAACATTTTATTATAAAATAATTTGCCAATTTAATTTATTTACTTGGAATAAGTTATGAGATGACAATATGAAGTTTATACCTACCTGCCCACAATATATCTCATTGAAAATTTGGATACAGTCAGCCACTTCATCATATATTTTCATGAGTTCAAACCAACAATAGTGAATGACGTCTTTTTGTACAAGTAAAGGTTCAATACCGATAGCCTGCAATTTTATTTCGTGATGAGAATTGAAAAAAAAAAGGTCTGCAAAATACTTATAGTGATTAGCAAGGACCTCAAAAACATTGAGAATATAACTTGCTGTTCACTCAAGTCCCAAAAGGAAATAAGTAATATAATTCGACTTCTAGGCGTATCAACATGAATATGCATCAGATTTTAGGTTAGACCTCGAGCAATACAACTGTGTCATCGAATTTCATGCAGTTGTTTTTGCGTGTATGAACGCATAGACAGACAGACAAAAATCTAAAAACTGTTGTTTTGCTTGTGCCTGTTACAATTTTATTATATAATATATATAGATAATGGCTGCAACATACCTTGACAATATAGTCGCAAAATGTATCCTGAAATACAATATCCTTTGCCTTTGATATTGTCGTATTAACCCTTTTCACCAACAATACATTCAATACTACAAGTTTTAGATAAATAATTGAAACTACAAAGAATAGTATTGAACCATGTAGCATAATGAGAAAGAATGTTAAATGTACACCAATGTTTTGTATATGAAACTTTCGCAACCAACACGTACATGCAGTTTGAACGACTGGCATGACAATTAACAGTATTGAGATAAGACGCCTTCTTCCGAAAACTTTTTTAGATATATCAAAATGACTATCAACATCATCTAGTTTATTAAAAAGTTTGACAAAATTTTCCGTGTTAAATATTGCTACGGACACTTGAGAATAAACAGCCTCTGCAATATTGATTACTCCATAAGTTTGTGTCAAAACATTTAATGGCACATCTGTTTTTGTGTCATGCCAACTACGTGGTTTAATTACCACCATCGATATTATATGAAATATAACAATGATCATACAGTAAAACTTGTTTAGCAACATTGTTTTGACGTCGTTCTTCGAATAATTGATAAATTTTGATCCAAATATAGACGCAAAATGTATAAACGGTTTTGCAGCAACAATTACGGAATGTTTCGGAAACAGTTCTTTTCTGTTGACTTCATTAGTCGATATGATTACACTGAATGATTTAGTGTCTGGTAATATTTTGTTCCTTTTCGTTTTGAAATCGGTAACGTAGAACATCGTGTTGACTCTCTTAGGTTCTATCAAAGACTCGGTGTATTTTGCCTACTCTCTATACCTACATATAACTTTCACATAATGATTGTCCATGTTGTTTAAATGGCTTTTTAATGACTGGTCCCTGGTTCATCTAATATAATGGAGTGAAATCCTCTGTTCTTATTTACTTGACCTAATTATAATCAATTCAATATTTCTGATATTGAATTGATTCATCATAACCCTGCCCTTTCTATGTAAAGAAATCAATTGATTGATGGTGGAATTTGATGATGTGGTAATGTAGGGAAAACACGCAATGGAAACGCACTGATATCTATCAATAGTAGCATATATTAAAAAAAAAAGATTCTTACGAACAAAATATATCTATGTAGGTATATTGTATTGTACAACATACAGGAATAACTTTATCGTTAACAATGTTCATAATATACGAAAATAGCTGATTGAATAAATATTACAATTACTTCTTTTGATAATTGTAATTCCAGCAAAAGTATGAGATTTACCCAATGGATGGTGCTCTCCATTATGAAAATACCTTACAACGTTACAAATAGGTATATCAAAATGATTAAGTTTACTAAAAACATTAACAATTATTTCATTTGTTACAGCTGTTTGCAGGGTTATAGGTTCATCAAGATATATTTAGCATGTTATTATTAAGCTATATGTTATACTAACGGAACCGACATAATCTAAATTAATTAGGTATAAAAAAAATAAAAAACTATTATGGAATAGACACAGATGACATAGATCATAGATAAAAGTTTTTTAAATATAAAAAAAGAATAAAGTTATTATTTTTTATTATTTTATTCTGTTCAACCTACGAATAATGTTCAACACAGTCTTTTTTTTCGGATTAGGTAAGTTTAATCATGTTTATTGAAGTTTATTTTTCATTTCACTAAAAAGGATTCTGAACATCAAACGTACTTCATAATATAATTTATATAAACTGTGCCCCTAGCGAGAATAAAATAAAACTTGAGGTGAGTTGAATTAAATCTAGCAATCTTAGCAACCCGAAAGAAATGTTTATAAAAAACTAGCTTTCCGCTCGTGGCTTCGCCCGCGTGGAGTATACGTTTCTTGTCATTTTACGGGATAATATATAGCCTATGTCACTCAGGGATAATGTAGCTTTCTATTGGTGAAAGAATTTTTCAAATCGGTCCAGTACTTTCAGAGCCTATTCAATGCAAACAAACAAACAATCAAATCTTCCCTCTTTATTATTATTATTAAGGTTTAGATGAATTCGTTACTTTGTGTATTCATATTAACTCATGCAATCACAACATATTTTTACAAATTGCAATAGGTATATGAAAAATAAACTGTCACACTTAATTATGTATTAACAAACTAATCGGGGCACAGATTATAATGTATAATTTACAGATTAGATACAAATTATATAATAGATAATATCATTATAAATATTATGCCTCCGGTCAATCGAAGCCGCCCTTGGCCCAGTGTTCAAAAAGAAAATAACCACCAACTACTGCACATATAGCGAGTATGCAAGCAGCCACAATGCTGACAATTTGGACAGTGAAGTTACTGTAAGAAAATTGAAATTTAAATCATTGTATTGATTTATTCTTCATATAACCTTGAGGAAACCTGCACGCCTAAAAGGCCATACTATATATATTTTGAGTTTCCATGAGGCTCCTCATTAAAAATCAGGGTTGATTTTGTCAAAAAAAAAGACTTTAAAATAAGGGTTAAACATTTTAACAAGATATTAATGATAAAAAATTACCCTCCTAATTTATTTTTTATCACTATGGGCACAGATTGTACTTACTGGCTATTCTAATTAAATTAAATTGATTTGTTAAATAGCCGTATAATAAATACCTTCAAATGCTGCACATAGTAAAATAAAACATACAGCTTAGCGCTTAGGATCACTAGTCTAATAAGGCAGTTGAGGCACAGAAATTATGTATGAAAAAAAAACAAATTGACTCACCACATTTTGAATACTTACGGTATATTTTTATAAATAAATAAACCTTCATCTAGATGTGACTGTGCTTCGTAATGTTTGTAAATAAACACCTGCGGATTTAATTTTTTTTACGTAGGTAGAACAAAAATTAAAAAGAAATAAATTATTGTAAGACTTTGCTTGGCGGTAATTTCCCAAACAAAAATTTGGTAGTATGAGAGAGTCAGTGATTGAGGGTTGCTATCTTAGACACTATGGCTCTGATAAGACGGTCCTTATCCATAGTGAGAGAGTTTTCTTAGCATCTCGTAGAAAAATTCTACACCTAAAATCACTTAATTTATTCCATGCAATCAAGTAATTATAGTAGTAGTATATTACGTATTTATTTGTCTTTACTGCCTTGCCTTGCCTGAATTTCTACTATAAGGGGAAGACGTCGGGGTATTTCGGGCTCTTAGTGATTCACTCTAAACCTAGAGCCACGGTCATGGATATATATAAAACTATTGTCAAGTACAAGTTATACCTATAACATATTATGTAAAATGATACAACGGGCCGTTTTCTCGCTCAAAGTGATCTCTTACAGACAACCTTTGCATGGACTCAAGATAAAGGATGTACTCATATAAATACTGAATACGTACATACATACTGACGCCTTTTTCTCATAGGGGTAGGTAGTAATTACAGAACGCCATCTGCTACGATTCTTGCATACTTCTTTTGCTTCGTCCACATTCATACATCTTGTCATACACTGAATACGTATCGTTGAAATAACTGTACTAGGCACTAAAGATTAAACTAAATTGCATCGGTGAAGGTTCGCAGTGTCATTCATACGTTGAACTCACCAATTAGCTGATACAGTTCAGAAAATACTGGATTACTGTATTTTGTATGTTCAATAGAATCAAGCTGCGACGTTCGACCGTGTTTAAATACTCATATACGTCGATTGGTTCGTTGATTATTATTAAAAGTGTTAAGGAGACGGTTTACCTTTTTGCTGGTTTGTAAAGCTTCAATACTTAATTATTTCCTATATTTATTGGCGCTTGTCTATTATTAATCTTCTTTTATCCCAAGAGATTGTAAAAAAGGGACGTATAGCAAGCATCGGGAACATTGACAAAAAAATGTTGGATCCCGATTTGATGTGTCTTTCATCAGGCTAACATATGAGATGGAAAGACTAAGAGCGATTTTTTTCCAACTGTAAAAGTAATATATTATGATTTCGTTTGTGATTTCCCTTCTATCGTTAGCTTAATTGTAAGTAATATAAAAATTGCTTTGCTTCTTTGCTTTGAGATTCTGACAAAACAGTTTTTTAATCCAAGCATTCCTCAATAACTGTGTCAAGAAAATATTGAAGCAACCTCTTTGCTCAATTTCAATAGACAAAGATAGAGCAAAGAGGTTTCGAGTTTAACCAAACTTTTTTCGATTCAACGTGATCTAATTATGTTGAGGCTTAGTCTTGTTCTTTTATCATACTTTCCAAATTACTGATCGTGTCCGAATACCAAAAATACTACTGAGGCTAGGCATAGCAGGGAGTCGTTGGATGCAGTGGGCGTATGATCGGTCGTTATTGAAATCTATGGAGGAGGCCTTCGTTCAGGACCTCATTTGGCTGATATGATGATGGTGACAGGCACTGCAAGCAGATTATATAAAAGCAATACTCTTCGTGGAGCCGCCGGGAGGGGACGCCCTAGAAAAACATACACAAATCTTATTGGTGTGGCCCTTAAGAAAGGCCAGGTGTATAGTATCCGCAAACACGTGTGTATGTCACGATGTATAAATGTGGACGAAGCAAAGCAAGAATGCAAGATTCGTAACCAATAGCTTTCTGTAGTTTCTGCCTACTCTGGAAAAATCTGGAGTAGTTTCATAACTATTCGGAACTAGCAGATTATTAACACCATTATGAAGATGATGATGATGAGACCTATTTGTAAGTTTTTTTAAGTTACTTATTAATTAATTTAACTCAATTATGACTACCTCATTAGTCTAGTGGCCCTTAGCGCGACTGCTACGCTTGAGGTCCTAGGTTCGATCCCCAGGTCAAGCAAACTGTTATTGGGTTTTTCTATGAAATTCCCAGTAGCAGCTCGGAGTCTAGATTTCTGCCCGGCTAATGGCAAAAGGCTTGCTCGAATATAGTGTGTACATTAGTGTACCTCTGCCTAACTCTTCTGGGATTACAGGCATAATGGTATGTTTATGTTATTTATTAATTAAATTGTTACTCAAATGTCGAGAGAATGAATGGAAGACGATTAACGAATGGAATTTATAAGGCGAATGTTAGTGGCAGCGTCGGGAGAGGTCGCCCTAGAAGGACGTACACCGATCTTATCGGCGAGGTTCTCCAAAAAGGTCAGGTGCATAGTACTCGCAACCGGCGCGAGTGTATGAAAAGATGTATGAATGTGGAAGAAGCGAAAGAGATATGCAAGAGTCGTAGCAAGTGGCAGTCCATAGTTTCTGCCTACCCCTGTGGGAAAAAGGCGTGAGTGTATGTATGTATGTATTGTTACTCAAATCCGTAATGCAGTATTCCTTCCAAGGTGCGATAAAGCCGCAGGCTAATTCTTATTATATAAAAAGGTATTGCTGTTCGTAAGTCTCGCATGAACTCGAAAATGGCTGGATCGATATTGATATTTTTTTTAGTTTGTTTGAGTGGGTTTCGATTTTCAATTGGACGCGGCAGGTGGCGCTGTGATCGAGTTCGGGCAGGCCAACGTCTTTCGGATCCACTAGTGTGTAAATAAAACAAAAACGTAAAGTCACTACATATAATTAGTCATTATAATACTATTTAATTATAACAATAAAATAGTCGGCTAGCGTTTGATAAAAAAAAACTAAAGTGCTGTTGAAACAATTGTTAAATATAATTTTATTAATAAAAATCTAAGAATAGCTTCCAAAGTTATTGGTGAAGATTGACAGGGGGTGCTCTGTCCTTTTCCCGCAAAAGTAGTGCCAGTATAGAATTTGTATAGCGCACACGTGTTCCTACGTCACAACTTGCTATTGTGCGCTCTCTGTCTGACATAAAATAATATTGTTTAAGTTAAGTATTTTTGTACCGATTTTATTTTGTTTTTATTATGACGCCATACAAATCATCAGTCGACTAGCTTATTATATTCGTATCATTGACGCACATAGTAATGTAAATGGGTTTTAGAAATTAATATTAATTACAATATGGAAGAGAAGATTCTTTACAGCAATGAACAGTTCTAGACGTAAATAGAGTGAAGCTATTTTAATTTTCTTTATTGTGGTTGATTCAAACTTCGACATTGTAGAATCAGCCACATGATCGTTAAATCAATTCTTAGTTTATTCAAATAAATTAGCCTTATAATCTAAATATGAATCCTGGGTCCTGTGGAAAGAGAACATAATTAATTTAAAAAACATAAGCAAGTGTGACGTCACTTAAGTACATGCATAAGACATATTATCTAAGGCAGAGAAGACTTATATTCGACTTAATAATTTCGTGATCCTGGGAAAAAATACAATTTATGATTTTTTCTTTGAAAATCTTAGTATTTGGAGCAGTGGGAAAAGATTGGTGTAACAGGGTATAGCACATTTTATTATCTGTCATAGAACAAAATAACAAATCTATTGACTGTAATTGAACAATTCAACACTGTACTGCATGCCGGATATTGTATCAAGTACATCTAAATGATTACAGAGGAAAACTGCCTCAATCAAATTCTACATGCAAATATTAGGCCTCAGTCTTTCAGGTATTACTGGTAATGTTATTAAAAATAAAAATATTGTATAACTCACAGTTAAATATCCATCCGATTATCCAAAATACTCCAAATACGAGAAGAACTATACACGCAATACCCAAAGCAAAGCTGATTAACTGACAAATTAGGTTACATACGCAGCTGTAAAAAAATAATTGGCTTTAGTCATCTCTATATATAATATAATATGTATAACAATATATGTATAATTAATAATTAATTATCACGCGCTTAAACGGTGAAGGAAAACTGGAGGAAACCTGCATGACTAAGAGATTTTCTTGACGGCATGTGAAGTCTGCTAACCCGCAGTAGGCTAGCGTCGTGGACTATAACCTAATCCCTCTCGTTCTGAGAGGAGACCCGTGCCCAGCAGTGGAACAATGTAATGGGTGATGATGACGATAACAATATCATAAAGAGGTAAAGTGTGTGAGTTTGTGAGGTTGTAGGGGGTAATCTATGGAAGCACTGCATTTTGACAATTCTTTCACCAATAGAAAGCTACATTATTCGTGAGTATCATAGGCTACATAATATTATCCCGTAAATGAAAAGAAATGTCAAGTCCACGCGGGCAAAGCCGTGGGCAGTTGTATATAAAATTATTAGTAGCCGAAACAATTGTCAAACTGCCTCATTAGTCCGACTGCTACTCTAGAGGTTCTGGACTCGATTCCCAGATCGAGCAGTGTTCTTGTGTTTTTCTACGAAATTCAAATAGCATTGACATAGGCTCGCTCCATAATATTATGGAACTTCAACATACCGACAAACTTTGGGTGTGCATTATTATACCTCTGCTTAACCCTTCAGGGAATACAGGTGAGAGTATTTGTTTATGTTATGATACTGGTCATGAAATTTAATTATAGAAGCATAAAATAAACATTAAAATTTGTAAAATAAAAGACAGCAACTAGTGAGAGTTAGTTAGTGGACACAGTAAGTATTATACATACTGTATTATAATATCATTTTTCTGTAACAATCCCCATATTCACTGGTATTATTGTAATGGGACTTGAACCACAATATTTCATTGCTTAAGTAAATTACTATCCTCCTGCCCTCATCCCAATTGCCTTGAAGTCGTCGCAGTACCTAAGTATGTATTTTTTTCCTTCAGCCGTGAAGCCGTCACCTTATAATTCACTACCTTTGTACCCATAAATATCATCTTACACATACAGTCCAACTATCTTTTCTTTGGTTTTCCCTTCCCTTAATCCATCCACATTGATATCTAAAACCTGTTGTGTTCGTTCGGTGAGTACGGAGTGCCTTCTTGTATGCGTGTCCTTTTCGCCTTTTCCTAACCTAGCCGTTCCTAGGTTTTATATCTTCGTATTCGTAAGCCAATGCTAAGAGAACACAGCCGGCTTATGGGCGGTGTTTGCTACTTACCATTAGGTGGGCCGCTTGTTCGTCTGCCACAAGGAACAATAAAGAAATACCTTGCTGGTAACATGCTCCTACCCATAAAAAACAGCCATACCACGGCAGACGATTACTGCACAACTTTTCTTTTCATTGCTCACGTACGTAAATCAAATAAAAAAAGCAATCAAGGTTGGCTACCCCTGGCCTAGTGCTGTTGGTATCAAGACGCGTGGCACAAAGAATGATTACCAACGCATAAAACTGAAATAGAATCATCTGTGAACAACTGCTATTGTTTACATAATTATTTATTTACAGACTCGCTGTGAACTTGTTCTACTCGTATTTTATATTACCAAGAATAACCTTTATGTTCGTTGTTTTATAGTGTGTTGGGAAAATGTACCTAAGTATTGTTCCAACATTTTTTGTTTTTACTAAATCACCAACTGCCTATCAAACCAAATAACTTTTCTGGATAAATGTGGCTGTCGAAGGCGTTGCAGTTACATAAAAGGTGTACGCAAGATAGAAAGTCAAGGAGTCGCAGTTACTATAGGAAGCATTATGGAGGGAGCGGAAAGTGTGCAAGCGCAAACCTTGCAGCTAACTTCGCACCATTTTATTTGGTGCGACAGCACTATCGTTTTTTGTTCTTCGCTTGTTGTATTCTAATTTGTAGGGGGAATTTCTCCAGGATAAAGTATATCTTTGAAGGATAAACAGAATGACCTGACTACTATTATTAATCAACAATATTACTACAAAATGTATAGATCATCGCATTTTATCTATTCATTGTAAAGGGAATTAGTCACAGAAATATATTCAGGAGTGGTCGAGTTAGTAATAGCATCATAATAATTGGTTGTGTATTGAATAACTCAAGCATTACTTACCACATTTTTTATATTTATTATATAAGAATATTCTCACAACAATTCGCTTATGCCTTAGCGTATGTATTGTCTTATATTAACAATAGTTTTTACCTTCTCACAGGAATTATAGTATTTCGTAATAATAAAGACTGAAATAAATCCATTCTGAACTTTGACGTGATACGTCTAAATCTGGAGAAATTGTCTATGTCAAGAAGACATAAATAATCTTAACAAATAATAGACCGCTAAAATCAGTTCGTACTTTTTATTGGGTCATAATTTTCTGACGTATAAAAGCGCGACATATTAAAGTGGCCATGTGACAGTGTGCAAGAGTTATTCTTCAAGGAAATGTCTTGTCTTGTGAGACATCTATCCTATTATAAAAATATATAAAACCTGATTCTGTACATTAATGAATTAACATTGAAGATAGAAAAATACGACCGCGGGCAGGATTCGAACCATATCGCAAATTGAATTGCATTCACATTTTACAAATTGAAAATTGTGAAGGCAAATTTTAACATGGCGGGTGGGGGTCGCGGTGGCTTAGCGGTCATAGCGTCTGGTGTACTTAACCAGAAGACGCAGGTTCGAATCCTGCCCGCGGTCGTATTTTTCCTTCACTAAAAAATACCTTCATGAAAAATGCCTAAAAAATACAAAATGAAAGTTAGTTATTGAAGATAGATCCTGAGATAAGCTTGACCTCAAGAGATCAATAATTACTGTTGGCGTATGATCACTTGTTTCTCGTTCACATTATATGCAGTATGTTTTGTATCGGATACACATCGCCTTGTGTCTGTCAATTAACAAATCGGCCATTTTAGCCTCCTTGCCATATGACCCCAGGGAATGACTCCGGATGGAAGAGGGAGGATAGAGGGGAGAAGTCTTATCAAGTAGACAAAGTCTTAACTTTGTCTACTTGATAAGACTTATCCCATACACAATCCCATGAATGTTCACCTTAATATGAAATACATAAACATAAAACATTTTTTTAAACTAGCTATATGTACACTAATGTATATTATTAACTAGTTTGACGTTATAATATAGATCTTAGAATATGTAGATCATATTTATCTTAGAGCTTAAATAGTGACTTATATTTAAAAATAGTCAAAGCTAGATTAGTTAAGAAATAATGAAAAACAAGAATAAAGAGTAAAAAAATGTAATAACTTATAAAATAGAATAATTATAATAAAGGAAATTCGAAACGATGACTTAAGAGATTGATAGAAAGCCAGCACCAGTCTGAGACATTACGTAGCCCCGCGTTTACATTGTCGACAAAACATGTTGCAAACATCTATCACTCTCAAAGAGTGAGTGAGATAGGTAGCTGTTTGCAACATGTTTTGTCGTCAGTCGAAACGTGGGTAAGATGGAACGTAAATTTATTAGGAACAATAGATTTTTTTATCCGTTTCGCAGTTGAGAAGGAGAAATGTAAGGCATGTGTCTTTTATCAAATTAATTTTGGATTGTTGTATGTCATTTCACTGAAACGCGTCGACGACGATTGGTTACCTCCTTCGGCTGTAAGCAAAGAGAAAAATAAAATTAGCTAATTAGCTAAGTATTTATTAAAAAAACCGAGTTAGTTTTCCGGGAAGCGGGCAATGACTTCTTGGATAAATTTGGGTAATTATGTTCCCATTAGCCTGACATTTTGCAACTCACTGCGACCCATTCCATCAGAATAAGCACCCGAAACTATTAAAGCAGTTTAAAAAAAACTTGGTGACTCATTCCGTCAGCGCCAGCTATCCAAATCGAGTCAATTTACTTAATTATTTTATAACTTAATCGATTGATACTGTGCTGATTGTTGGTTTGCGGTTTATAACAGGTCGTAGATGTGGGGTTATTTGCGGCTCGGAATCGATAGTGAGCTGTTATCTGTGAGTGCAGTGTGAACATAATTTTCACGAGACACGTTATATTTTATACTCTCGTTGATGTTGTGTAGCTCTAAAGGCGACTCGCTAAACGATACTCATCATAGCAAAACACCGTTTTCATATAGATATTATTCTATTAACACCTTTAACACCTACTAATTCACAGACTTCATTTCTCGCACGCTTAATGATAAACAGACCTGATAAGAATCGATTTACATTTATATGTAAGTAGCTTTTATTAAAGCCACTTAATGCGTTACCTTTGAATTATAGTTTTTTTTAGTTAAGTAGGTATACAAACTTATCAAATTAATAATACTTGATATATTTGGCAAAATCTAGACCAAGACACAGATCTAACAATAGATTAATTTTGCCCTCCCGCTCTTAAAAAATAATCAGATATTCCATCCATACACTTACGTCTTTTTCCCACAGTGGCATCCAGACAAAATAGACCACCTCTTGCTACATAACGACTTTTGCATACCTATTTCGCTTCTTCCACATTCATACATTTCGTCATACACACGCACCGGTTGCGAGTACTACGCACCTAACCTTACCTGTAACATCGGTGTATGTCCTTCTAGGGCGACCTCTTCCGACGCTGCCGCTGATATTCGCCTTATACATTCTCATTCATTCTCTAAACATCCATCATAAGATCAAACCCAAACCATCTTAGCATGTTCCTTCCAATTCATGCCACTACATTATCTTTCAGTCCGCAACGTTGTCTTCATTATTTCAGTAGGTACCTTCACTCACTAAGTGTGTGAAATGTGAATAAATCGGTAAGTATACTGGATTAGATACTTTACTGCCGTAAATTAGCGAAATTGGCCTCGTCATTGAATGTCCAATCAGCGCAATGAAGCCGTATGATGCAGTGATTCTTCATACAAAAGGCAAACCGTAATCTTATTTGTGTGACAGAGGTTTTAAGTGTCTGTAACACACAGGTAACGATATATTTATCAATCTTATCGCAATCAATGGATATAAATGATAAATAGTACCATTCAATAATTCGGAATTCAGGAGTGGTAGGTACATGTAGGTATCATATTTAATTCAAGGGATAATCAACTCAAATGACAGTAATTAGTATAAAATTGTGTAGAAAAATACTACTATTTTTTTTTAAAACAAAAAGCTTACTAGGAATGTGGGTCACACATTACTAGTATTCTTGTAAACCCCTCGTGCTAAGCTAATTGCTTGTGTGACGAGTGCGTTCACGTCGGTAGTGCAATGGGTGGGGTTCGAACCGGCAACCACATGATCGCAAGTCCGACGCCCTAGCCATTAGGCTACCGCCGCTATAAAATTGCTATAAAATTGTATGGTTATTTGTTTAAATGAGTGTTATTTTTAGCATTATATTGGAAAAATACTTACGATTGAATATGACTCCGACTCCCCATAGAATGAGCAGTATCACTGCTACTATGAACAATATTGACACTGCTAAACTGATCAGCTTGCAGAGAAGATTGCACACGCAACTGAAAAATAATAAATACAAGGTTTGTATAAATTCGTTTACTCCAACCTAAAAACTGCTTTCAAGAGCGTGTCTAGTAGTCTTCCTGACCAACCAAGAAGGCATCATATAAACTGAACGATATATAATTATATCGTTGACGAATTCAGACCGTGAATTCCATCCCAGCACGGAATAAAATATTTGTATCAACGGCCAACATGTAGCTCTTTTTTTTTAACCTATACTGTCCCACTGCTGGGCAAAGGTCTCCCCCATACAATTCCAAGTGCTCCTGTCTATCGCTTTCTCCAGCCAGTCAGCCATAAACGCATCCGGATCGTATCGCAAGCGCTTTCTGGTCTGCCCCGGCGTCGACGACGTCGTAGCTCATTAACAACTTTTTTTTTATTAATGGTATATAAATGTATGTTAAAAGTTCCAGATTACCTCGTGTACCATTAAAATTTTATGACAGTTGTAACTAGAACGAAATACTATATATTTACTAAACAAGTGCCAACTCAATACCTATTTACTCAGTTGTTTCTTCATAATGGTACCAAGAAACCAATAAACTGTTGTATTAACTAACCTCTGACGCGAAACGTATTGTATGGCTATTTTCAATACGAATTGGTGTTGTTGAAAATAAGTTTATTTTTTAAACTGACTTTTTGGCCCTGTAGTAATTGGAATCATGACATTTGCCACAACCGTGTAAGGAGCAATTTAGGGAACCAACAACGATATAGTAAGAAAATATCTTTATTCGGGCATAGAACTACTGTTTCCTACAGGTGACACAACAAAACAATATTTAAATTTTAAATACTTATTATCTGCTAAGTAATTACCTATGCATCTACATGAATGACGCACTACCTAGATGTAAAATGCTAGTCAGTTAGTTTATTTTGTTGACAAAGATATTTGTGAATATTGGGGTTCCTTAACTCGCACCATCTACTGACGTCACTGGCCATGGAAGCTACCTGTTCTGAGAGGTGACCTGTGACCACCATTGGGACAATTTAATGGTTTGAAGATAACATAGCATACAAAATAACAATATTGTAGACACAATATCCTACTGTAGATTTTTATCCTATGGTTACTCGTAACTCTAGCAGCGTTATCTTGGTAATTAAAGATTACAATCACGCAGTGGCATAATCAGTCTTAAGATAAAGTATCTAACTATGTATCTGTATACATTAAGTAGTAGCTATATGTAGTAGAACGTCAATGTTTTCTAAGGTTGGGTCTTAAGAAAACGCCAGCAGAATATTTACTAGAAAGTCGAGGTCGTTGGCAGCGTCGAATAAATTAAGTACTTGAAGTAATAGTGGCAAATTAACATGCAATATGTATGTTCAGGTGTTTTTCTAATGAATGGTATCATTACCGTCATTATTCTTGTAATTGTTGTATAATTACCTCATTTTCTTAAACAAGCTATTGTGTTATACATATTTAATTGTTGAAAGGACTGGATTTTAGTGGTTTATTATTGGTTAATTAGATACATTCATTAAAATAACGGAGCTGAATATAGGCTTACATCAAACATCGCAGGCGCTACGACGTTATTTGTCTAATGTTATAAAGTTTCGAAACTAAGTAAACGTTTTTACTCGAAGTTAGTCCACAGTGTTTGTAAGAATTGTTTAGGTATAGCGATAAGACCGCCAATTGTACTCTTGTAACGTTTCTTTTTTTTTTCGCATTGTCCTTTGGTTTACAATAAGAATACTTTACTACCTATCTATCTAAACAAGGAATGCTAACAATAGAGAAGGACAGATTCTTGGTGTTAATTATGAGATGGTAATGCTATGTATATTTGAGTCATAAATGTTTGTAAAACTGATTAACATCCGTGACATTTTGACGTTCAGATGACAGCCAGTGGTCAACTAGCTCACCAGTGGACTAGCACTTATCTGAACTGGACCTAGGTATTTGACGTAGCCTTGGAGCACACAATATTTTTTATTACTTTATTGTTCTTGTGTGTGCATTGTCCATGACTGTTTAAATCGTGCATTATATGGTAATCGTACATTACTAGGTACTTGAGTCTATTGAGAAAAATTCTAGGTATTTCATTGTATTATGACTGCAAGTTTTATCAACTTATATTCTTAAATCTAATTGTGGTAAGTATTTAGGCGTACTCCTAATACGTGTAATAGTAAACAAGCTTAATTTGTTATCTGATAATTGATAAGATTTTTATGTTTGGTAGGAAAGTTTGTTTTGTGATTTGTTATCATTCATCTACATACAGAGTATCGTATATTGTTAGTGTAGATCGATATAATTCAAGCATAATATCTTCAATTTTATGGGTTAAATAAAATATTTGTTTATCAAAGCAGTATTTCTAGAAAGGCGAGATATAAAGTGTTTAGTTTATAGTAAATAATGTTCGGTAAAAGAAACCACGGAAACATAAAACATCTTGTTTAAATTATTGCATTGAGTTTCTTTTTAACGGTGTTGTTGCTATCTGTACCGTCCGGTTGCATTATAAAAGTGATTGGTCAATGCTGTTTTACGTCACGATTGTACCAACCGATGGAAAATTAACTATTACCAGTTCCGCGCTTCGGCGAGTCTTGCATGGACGAATAATAATAGAACAACTGACGACAACTGTTTATAATATCATAAAAAATAATTAAAATCGCTTCTAATAATATTCTGTTATAAACACGAGTGATTATTTTTATCTAAACGTTAGTCTAGACTTAAAACTTACCTATAGGGTTAGAACGTCTCATGTCAAAGTGGTGTTTATTAACGAACGAGAAAACAATGTGTGTTCATAATGGCAAAACAAAAAGTTGAAGTGAACATGTAGTTGTAGTTTTATGCATTTTCCAGACGAAGAAATAATTTAATAAAAAAAATTAACAGTATTATTATAAAGTCGCGTGTGATTCTATTAAAATGTTTTTATTGCTTGAATTTCTAACACAATTTAATTATCAAGTAAAACACAGTGTTACACAAAATAAAACAAAAGTGACGTAATGCTTACTTACCACATTTTGTTGTTTTTAAAACACGATGTTAATAATCACTGATTGCGAGACAGGCAGTTGTCCACGACTGAAGCGTATTGACGAAGGTTACTATTTAAAACAAGTAGAAAACTTATCGCCGCTTATCGAAATTTATCTCTACAGATCGATAAGTTTTTTCGGTGCAGTAGATAGCGTACTGCAAAACACCTCAGCATATGGGAGGTTATCATGGAAATTATATTTAGAATTGTGATTTATGGGTGTGTATTACGGAAGGAATAATTGGATATAATACAACTTTTTTGGCTTCAGTTCTTTGTATTCTTTGGTACACCTGAGCGATACTAGTGTCGTGCACTGCTGCCTAGTGAATACTGAATAATAGTTTAAGATTTTTCGTTGACAAGATGAACATATCGAAGCGCGTTTGTTTATCAGATTCTTGTTATTACAAGTAATATAATCAAATCAGATAAATGATACCATAATTCACTAAAATGCATAAAAAAAATGGACTGAACTTATCTTGTATTTAAAATGTAATGATTTCACTTATCACAAACTAAACATTATTATCATAATTGAACATAGGTATTTGTATGTAATTTGTAATGATTCATAATATCAATATTTTTTTAAATAAGTCATACAGTCTAACACGTGAAATTTATGGTGCGTAATCAGCTTTGTCATGAGTAAAACCTTCACTTTTGATTGCATTGGCAAACGTATAAATTGATGAATAATTTCTTATATAAACAGATATGTCTTGGCTTTTGACAAAATTTCGACTTATACTTTATGGATTCTATATAGTATAAGGTTTTTTTGTTATACAACAGACATGGTAGGGTTGTACGTATATATATTAAGTTTCATAAAACGCCTTGGCCATTACTAATATTTCCATTATTTTGGTACATGATTGTTATATTAAGACTTTTGATACTCGTATATATGCAGGCGAGATTAAGATTTGATGTGTTTTTGTCCTGAAATATTTATACACGGATATATCAAAAATGATATTTTCAGTGCGTAAATAAATCACATTAATACTATATAGTTATTGTATCGGAATAGATCTAAAGTCTTTTTCAGAAATTGGACCCTTAGCGGAGAATCGTCGTTTGTGATAAGTGGTGTGTCTACCAAGTTCTGTAATTAGCACGTGGTATTCGAGGGATCTTAGTGACGTGACAACGATCGACTTAACCACTTAGTTTTGGGGAGACAAGGGAAAGAGGAGGGGGAAGTTACCCTACATTAAAATATCAATCGATTTTGTAATTAACTTCATAGTTTTTCTTAATATTATAATCACTACTTTTGTTTTTTTTTCGATACAAGAAACAAAGAGTTATAACATTGAAAAATTTGAGTATAAATTTGAAATGTAGGCTCATTTTTCTAGAGGCCCTGACATCGAGCAAAGTAGAATTTCTATAAAATTCGTAGAAAAGAAGTAGTTCAGAGTTTAGATTTTGACTGGTAAATGGCCATATACTTAGTCTACATTCTATTACACGGCTTTGAAACATACCATCAAACTGTGAGTGTAAATTAGTAAGTATATCTATCTCTGCCTAATTCGTTAATTAATGTTGTGTTTATAGGCCGACCGTTTAACTCGCGTATCGCCTGCGCGGTAAGAAGGGAGCGGTAGGAATTAAATAAATACTTAAAAAGATACTTATTATTTTATTCTTTACCAACAATGTCTATCTCGAGATAAATCTTTGGATTATTGACTCCGTGTGTAGCGTTACCCGCCCCCGCTCCCTTCTTACCGCGCAGGCGATACGCGAGTTAAACGGTCGGCCTATAGTACAAATTCTATTTTTACTTTACGTTATCTTACAGCTTACCTAATAAGAATAGAGTAAATTCGCCAAGGTTCTAATTAGCAGATAAATTAGTAATATTAACGGCCTGGGCGAAGTTAGCTCAGTACGCTAAAAATGCAAAGAAGAGTTTCCTTGTTTAAAATTGTAAACTGTGAATTACTAAGAAAAAAGGGGAGTGAAAACCCCTGAAAACTGTCAAGTAAGTACGTAAGTATTAATTAGGTAAACATCGATTAAAAAATAATCTACCATATTTACATTAAATCTTTTTTTTTTACCCATTAGGTATATACATAATGGGTAAAAAAAATAATAAGATTTAATGTAAATTTGATTTTTACCCATTATGTATCGTCGCACTACCGTCCAAATCTTCATTCCTTTTAGGAAAAAATTTAACTATCATAGAAGCTATATTTTCCGCAGTTATAACATAAGTTGTATCTAAGTTATAATTTGTTGATCAAAATTTGTTCCTGCAATTTATTAATATGCTGTTTTAATTCGTATGTACATTGACGGAACCGGAACTGAAAAGGTGGGAAGTCATAAGTATATTCCGGGAAAATAACGTCAGTAAAGATAATTTTGACTGATAAGAATATGTTTTCCTCGTGTGAATTTCGATAACAATCGGCCTGATAAAGTTATGAAAAAATTTCATTAATGTCATTGCGTATAAATAATATTTTTTTACGCGCTTAAGCGGTGAAGGAAAACATTTTGAGGAAACCGGCATGCTTGAGAGATTTTCTTGACGGCTAGCGAGATGGACTATCGCCTAATCCCTCTTGGTCTGAAAGGAGACCCGTGCCCAGCAGTGAGACAATGTAATGGGTTGATAATAATGATGAATGTCATTAATTTATAAGTCATCCCTTAATAATTAACGTCAATTATTAAACACATTAATGTTTTACGTTATTAAATTCCTCCCCCAATCCCCTTCCTTCTCCTTTTCTCCTTCCCCTCCCTTTCCCTAAATAGGCTCGGCATCGCATCTGCAACTCCTTTGGTTTTGCAGATGTCCATGGGCGGCGATGACTACTTACCATCAGGTAGCTTGCCTGCTCGTTTGCCGAGTTATACCATAAAAACAAATATATATATTAATTCTAGATACTATTCATATGATAACTGGGGCTAAATAGTTTAACATATTCTTCAAGGTATTCAAAGTAAGCACAGGTGGTCAAAATGGTCACCAATCCACGGAATGACCATAGCATGTATCATCATCATCTTTACTTGGGTCGTCGCAGTTCATCTCTTTTTCCATACATCTCATCACTTAGTTCCTTCCGTATCATATCATCTTTCACACAATCCTAACCTCATTATACGCTTACTATTTACTCAAAAGCTTCTTTATGTCATCTATTGGTTGTATTTATATGTACTCAGTAAGTCCAACGAGGCGTTGTAATAAAAGTTTTGTATATTTTTCTAAACTTTTTCCATTAGAGCGGATTCCCCGGGGTGAGGCGGTGGCCGTTCGCGTGAGAATGAGCAATTTCCTCCCGACCGCCACGATTTCGATCTGACTTCCTGTCTGGGCAGCGATTTTAAAATTTATAGAATCGCTTTACATGAAATTGAAAATAAGAACAAATGTGCCTCGTGTGTGGAAAAAGCGTTATTTTTGAAATTCTTCGATTTCCATAATTTGAATATTCACTATCCGTTTGCCATTTTACGATGTAAAAATACAAAACTTCAGTTAGCGTTCGCGTTGCGTAACAAAGATTTTGTAGATTAACATTTTTAGGAATAGAAAACAGACTTCGGAACGAATCATTATCTCGGAAGTATAACTACAATCATAGCAAAAAACGTCGCAAACGGAAATCGGCGAAGATAAAATATCAAGTAATATACACAAAAAAAATATAATTCAAAATAAGAACCATTTTGAATGAAGAAGAAATACGAGTAATTTGTGGCAGAAATATTACTTTCGGTGGTTTTAAAAAATTGGAGCCAATACATCAACATTAAGATATAGAAGCAATTTTTAAAGAAACAGTCGCCTTCTTTGGTGCTTTCTAAAGTCTATAAATCAGGGTGATTGTAGATCGGAGCCGTAAGTCTCCATTGCCTGAACAATGTGCCGTTGGAATAACGAACTCAATTGTGTTAAGTCAGTTGCACCTGAGCGAACCTAGCTTTTTCGTAACGACGCTCCTTTAGTTTTATTGAATGACGAACTGGAGGCACTCTTGCTGGATGAATGTTCGTTTTATTGATTCAGGAAATATTTCTCATGGTTCTGTTGATTTATTCACTGGTAGTCACTTGTAATCGACACAAAAAACTTTGCATTGTCCCAATAATAAGGGAAAAAGTACACGGGTGTTGGAAATTGACTTTAAAGGTTGTTACTAAAGATCTCCAGTCTCCAGTCATGTGACTCTTGAAAGCTCGGTATCTGTAAATATAAACTAGGATCAATAAACTGCCAAAACAATGTAGCTAAGCGTGTTAAATTTAAATCCTCATGCATAAAAGTCTAGAGAAAATAATGATATGAGTATTGGCACCCAAACGCAAGTTTATTGATCTTCCACCATGACTAAAATAGTCACTTACCGGAACATGGAACAGAAATTGTATGAAATAAACTGCTGAAGTGCAGTAATAGCGTTCTAATATGACCATAGGGTTGCCATGACAAAGGTGTCGATTTCGAATCCAAGACTTCTGACTTTCGAAGTCATGTGCGTATTAATACTTAATTATCACGCGCTTAAACGGAGAAGGAAAACATCGTGAGGAAACCTGCATGTTTGAGAGATTTTCTCGATAGCGTGTGAAGTCTACCAACCCGCAGTAGGCTAGCGTGGCGGATTACAGCCTAATCCCTCTCATTCTGAGAGGAGACCCGTGCCCTGCAGTGGGACAATATTATATGGGTTGATGATGATGAAACTGCCGAGTAATTTAACAGGAACTTATTTGAAGTTAACGAAATGCTACCTTACTGAATTAATTAATTTTTAATGTGCGAATATGAGACAAATGCACGATATACTCGTAAGCGTATATAAATAGGTACATACAATTTTGTCGATATTTGTTGCGAACTGAAATCTACTAAGAAAAAGATTCCCTAGAAATTGTGTTTATAAGTATTACATAAAAATAGACTGTACAAAATAAATACAAGATAGAAAAGTTTATGGCGAGTCACGGAACAATAAATAACTTTACGGAATAGTAAATATTTTATTGGTATATTTTATCTTGCTTAGCCAAGACTCGGTGACGAAGTTGTCAGAACTCTAATAAGATCTTAGGTTGTTGGTACTACTTACTCTATTTAGGGATTTTTTATTGTTTTATACTAAGTAAGATAAAACAATGTAGAGAGTATACATAAGAAGACAAATAAATACGTTGAAATTGAAATCATGAGCTACTGCCTCATTAGTCTAGTGGTCCTAAGCGCGACTGCTATGCTGGAGGTCCTGCGTTTGATCCAAAGGTCAAGCAAAAGTGTTATTGAGTTTTTCTATGACATTCTGAGTAGCAGCTCGGAGACTGGATTTGTACCCGGATATTGGCATAGGCTCGCCCTCTATTACACGGAACCTGACCTAAACATTTCGGCCTAGTGTGGGTGTACAGTACACCTCTGCCTTACCCTTCGGGGAATAAAGGCGTGATACTGTGTTATTAGTTATGAAATATTAATACTAGTTCATACATTTCTTGATTAAAAAGAATATTTTTGAATAAATCGAAGTTAAATCAAATTTCGAAGCTGCAGAAATTTTAAACTCTCCCTTCAAGTAGAAACATCATCAAATATTTTAAATTGAACCTCATTGGCGAGTTTTAAAATTTCATCAAAGTCCAGAAATGAAAAAGACTTCGTTGGTCGCAAGTTCGATTCGGAACTTGAACTGTTCGATTCGAACCGTGCCGTGATTGCACTCCGTCTAGAAAATTTCGAACAAATACTTTGCAAGCTTTAGTAAAGTTCCGGAACGCACGATGAGACTATAAATGAAATATTACTTTTGGGTCAATTCGTCGCGCAGCTCGCTTATTGTATAAAATTGGAAATATACGTCATTCTATAGTAGAATATAGCTTTCGCCAATTATCTTTTGTAATTATGACAGGTCAGTAATTATATTAGGGACGTGTGTAGGTGTACCTAGTCCCTCACTTTATCGCAAAATGTATTTGCCTATTTACTTTAATCCCGAGTTTTCAATCCTTTGGGTATTTTATAAAAGTCGTCTTAGTTCTCAGTTATGTTATTTATTTAGTAACCAAAAAAAAAAATGAAATCGCACCTATAAGTTCTAAATTTAACAAAATGTATGTAACATATGATTTTTCAGGATTGATACCCTGAAATCGCGAACAGTTTTTTTTTAACATTTGTGCATGGGCGATGACTACTTACCATCAAGTAGCTCGCCTGCTCGTTTGCCGAGTTATCCCATAAAAAAAAAATTACAATTAAATGCAAATAATCGTTCAAATTAATATGATTATTTATTATCTGTAATTTTCCTAACGTTTCATGCGCAGTAAATTTACAAAAATACAACTTATGTACTACTTTTTTAAAATTAAACAGATGTAGCATTTATATGCTATTATTTTCGATCGATGAACTTTCTTTTCTTTCTTTCTTTATTTATATGAACTGAAACTTCATCTAGCCGTACACACAGGCACTTTATCTTTTACGTTAGAAAATATAACTAATTATTACAAGTTAAATCGAAATACCGCGATACGAACTCCTCGAAGTCTCTAATTCAAACACTCCGAAACTCAAACTATAAGTCATCCTTAATACCTAAGTAAGTACGTATTTGTCTTTGAATAGAACTTAGAGCATACGGCTATAAAGTTTCCTCCAATTAATATTTGCTAAAGGTACTTTGGTAGTTGCAGAACTTAGATGCAGTTCCAAGCTGCTGGGAGCCAAACACACACAGATCTCTAATTAAATGCGTTCACGATATATTGATGTTCCTCTAGGGAAGGGACACGTTTTATTGAAAAGTGATTTTAATAAATGTAAATGAATATTCTTGGCTGCCTCATTGGTCTAGTAGCCCTAAGCGCGACTACTACGCTTAAGGTCCCGGGTGTCCCAGCTCGAGCAAAGTGTTATTGGGTTTTACTATGAAATTCTAAGTAGCAGCTCGGAGTCTGGTTTGTGCCCGGTTAATGGCAATAGGCTCGTCCCCTATTATGGTGAAGTGTGGGTGTATATTGGTACACCTCTGCCTAGCACTTCAGAAAATACAGGCGAGATAGTATGAATAAGTATTCTTGATGATGATGATGATGATTATTTTATTCAACGTCAAATATTTAATTCTTATAATACTGTTATGAATAGGTATGGTCAAATACTAGTTGTACGGTTCCAATCTGAAGAAGAACCCACAAAAATCTTTATGGGGAATAAAAGTACCCGATTTACAACTCTACCATCAACAGGATATAAATATGACATAATAAACAATACGAACCTACGTATAATTTTATGCAAGCTGCTATGTTGTTCCGTGTCATATGATATAAGGAGCTATTTATGGAACTACAGCTATATAGCTGTGCTAAAATTATCAATAAAATATTCATTCATTAATATCAGAGTCAATACGGACATGTTGAAAAGGTAAATAAGTAATGTTAATATACAACAAATTATGTATCAAATAGCTCATTAGTCTAATGAGTATTAAACTGAACAGGTCTGATAAGCGCTAATCGATACCAATTGAGCAACCAGATAACCTACCAAATTAGTGTAGTGACAAGTGTCTTTTCTTCTTCAGGTGCCTGAAGTGAAGTGCCGTCGAGGTTGGCCCAGAAAGAGGTGGGGGGGGGAGAATTAGGATAAGTACCGCGAGTGCTGGTTCGAGGTGGCGCAGGAGAAGAGTACCCAAAAGGAATTGGGGGAGACCGTTGCCCAGCAGTGGGACAGTAACAAAAAATAGAAAAAAAGTGTTTTACACTAAATGACTGTCATCAGACCTCCGGAATCGAATTTCTGGACCAAACCCATATTGGTTATAGGCTTATTGTGCTTCTGAGTATTTTAACCGTTGTTACAGCTGCTATGACTACTAAGATCGACGGCTTCGCGTGGAGGCGCCTCGATTGGCCTTTATGTGTTAAGAATTGTCACCCAAGTTATTTTAGTGAAGGTGCCTTCACATTTTTAATTTACGTCTTTGAGGCGACGAAATTTCGACATGGCGGGTGGAGGTCGCGGTGGCCTAGCGGTCATAGCGTCTGGTGTACTTAACCAGAAGACGCAGGTTCGAATCCTGCCCGCGGTCGTATTTTTTCTTCACTAAAATAACTTAGTAATCTTTGCATGGAAAATGCCTAAAAAATACAAAAAGATAATTGTCACCCAATGTTTACTTCGCCCATTAATTAGAATCTAGTCTAGTAAGTATCGAGAAATTTCTCATCACTAATATGTTGAGGTCAGCTTCCAGTTGCAGATGCGGTTAAATATCAGTACGTACTTAAACAAGGCCACTGCTGTTTAGCTTTGAAATCTAACTAGTGATGCTTGGAGTAAATATGAAACTTCTTGAATACATAGGTATTATTGAAATGCATACGGTATCGAGTATGAAATTGTGTTACTTATATTCAACTGCATCCGCTATCGGGTATAAAATTGTGTTTGCACTCATTATATTAATGAACAAGGCCATTTTAGACAAAGATGAGGGTTTATAGAATAAGAGAATTACCTCTACATGAGCTTTGATATTTTATTACCGTAAAAGCGCCAATAATATACGTATTTAAATTCTGTGGGATTAACTAACGCAAAAAGCCTTATTATTATTTGTCACTGGCAACATATCTAAATAGTAAATAATTTATATTTTTCTATTCGCTTATGGTTTACCGTTGTCAATGATTTTGTCTCTGTCTCACTACTGGGTACGAGCCTCATAATTAAGAATCTATAATTCCTACAGTCTTGAACACTACAGAAACCCATTCACTGAAAAAAGATTTAGGGAATATCCTACTGAAACGCCTTTATAGGTACATAGTTCTACGAGAGTTATACAAATTCTAATAAGGTTTGGATCCAAAAAAAAATGCTAAGCAAATTAGAATGCCAATAAATAGGTCAGGGACGGAAGAGTTTTATCAGCGTTATCTTTGTTCATAAAATAAGTACCGTAGTATGTTTACATAAAATATTTTTGTTGCATGCGTCATGGTAGCCGAAGCATTATGGACTTAATATAACAGAGCCTATTTAAAATACAGAGGCTTCGTTAACTTGCCCAAATTGAGGCCACTATCACTGAAAAAGTCCAAATCCATACTATGATGGTTATTTAAGGTATTTTGTTGACCGTTGGCTCCTTCTAGGTCAATGGACGACTGAAGTAATGGCCAAACGCATGCCTACCCCAATATACAAAATATTCGAAGAGAGTAAAGAAACTTTATGATCATCATAAGATTACGTCTGTATTTTCGACTGATTGGTTAGGTAGAGGCATACATCTCAGTTAATTAATGGCTGGTGTTTATAGATCCTATATTATAGTGATCGTCCACGTTTCCATCTTCTATCTATTCTAAGTTGCTACTACATTGCAAGACCCGTGAATCGCACCAGCTGGAAAATATTTTTTAAAATCAATGGAGCAGTTTCAGTCTTTATTGATTCTTCTTCTTCAACCTGCTGCCATCCAATGCTGGATGTAGGTCTCTTCATAAGCACGCCATCTCAAACGGTCTTGGGCCTTCCGCATCCAGTCCTTTCCGACCACCTTCGCTAGATCGTCGTGCCATTTCATCTCACCTCTTTATTGATTACAAAACAAACAAATCTTTCCCGTTTTAAATAATAATACATCTTACAAGAATTTTATGAACCGTTCATATATACGCATTCAAATCTCGAAAATAATTCAGGAATCGCGCTAGTCTCTACTAAAATACTTTGTTTGCTCGTATAGCAATCTATTACATTATTGTCGTATATTGCTTAAGCTGTGCCAATTCCCGCCAACTACGCGCGTTTACGTTACGTTAACGTTAAACCCGCTAAGCCGTAAACGTTGACTGCGTCTTATGTAGATGAATAGTTAGCCTGCTTGAGTTGGTAGAGGGAATTGATTAATTGATCCAATGTTAATAAATTATATTTATTTTTGTACGAGTATATAGATCTTTTAAAGACTTTTTACAAGTTTTGAAGCGGTGGTAGCCCCGTGGCTCGGGCATTGGACTTGCGATCATGTTGTTTCCGGTTCGAAACCGACCCATTGTACTACCGACGTGAACCCAATCGTAACGCAAGCATTTAGCTTAGCATGAGGGGTTAACAAGAATACCAGTCATGAGTGACCCACATTTCTAGTAAGCTTTTTATAAAAAAAAACGATGTTTACAATTGTTTACATTACATGGAAATACTGAAACAAATCTCGGATAATTATTATATCCTTTCAATTTCTGCAGTACGTAGTACTATTATCAGATAATAATATGAGAGTTTTACAATATAGTACAATAAATATATTATCTGAACAGGCCTTGTGAAATAAGAGCCATGGTAGATTAGGTTGGTTGACTTACTGATGACAAGCATACATCAGTCATCGAGTAGCTAATCATTTATTTAGGGAACTCGATGACTTGTTCACTGCGATATCTAATCATCAAGACATTTGACAAGACACATATTTAACATGTTACTAATTAAATACCGAGTACTATATATATAATAGAACCGCGAGGAATGGAAAATGGGAAGGGGGGCCTTTGCCCTGCAGTGGGACGAAAATGGCTGAATAATAATAAAAAATAATAATAATTATATACAATACTAGCTACTGCCCGCGACTTCGTCCACGTGGAAGGCAGAAAGTCTCATCTCATGTGTTAGCACAGATAATAAACTATGTACCAATATTCATACAAATCCGTTCAGCAGTTTTGGAGTGACTGAGCAACAAACATCCATCCAGACTTTCCCATTTATTATATTACGTATAGTATTACTTATAGCGTTCCTTAATAAACAGGCTATTTTATGTAAACATATTTTTTTCAACATACTGCCTTTATCAATTTGTTAAATATGAAAAAACTATTCTTGAACAATCATCCAAAATAATGATTACCATTGAACTGATAATTACACAAAACACAGTAAAGAAATATATTAAGCTACATACAACGTATAGGCGATCAACTCATTTCGAATCTACTGAACGTTATATATTAGATAGATAATTTTCATCTGAACGCCATTTTAGGCTAATCAATGCGACCTTTGTTGGAAGAAGATAGCGATAATTGTTTGAAAAATTTATTGTTTATAAAAAGTTTTTCACCACGACTTCATACTCGTAGAATTTAGAATTTAGTAGGCATATATTTTTTCAGAGAGTGAAAAATTAAAACCCAATCAAATGGACTGGAATGGGTAGATAAACAGCGTTAATTTTTTGCAAAATGAAGCAACAAAAACTAATGGATTTCTTTGTATATGTCACCGTAAAATTGTTAACATCAATAGATCATAATCTATCTTGCGAGATTGTAAACTGTCGATAGATTATGAACCCCAATGTACTGCTTACAATTTAACGCATTATTTTTCGTTAGATCATAATCTATCAAAGCGAAACCGTCAAATTGTGAAATGGCATGCGACGGAACGCACCTGACGCGCTGATTGGTTGAACGTCATGTGCCTCGCGCCACCATATAATTAAAAATTTCAAGTTCGCCGTAAAATTTTTGATACATATATCGGTTAGGCTAGAACTCTGATCACACATCGCCAGGACCATATCGAAATAAAAAAATCAAATAGAAAACGTTCAACCAATCAGCGCGCGAGCTCCGTTCCGTCGCATGCCATTTCACAATTTGGTTATTTCACTTCGATAGATTATAATCTACAGAAAAATAATGCGTTTAATTGTAAGCAGTTGAGTTCAGAATCTATGGACAGTTTACAATCTTGCAAGATAGATGATAATCTTACGGTATTTGCAATTTTACCGTGACATATACAATACAATTTTATATTCCACCCATAGGAGCCACTGTATAATAAACAAATTATCTGAGCTAGTGACATACACACAAAATACTCCTCCCTTTTTTCCTGAGGACGACACCGGCGGCTTGTAGTGTCTACCCTTGGGACTTGCTTATGGTCATAGCGAAACATACGATCAGGAGATACTGCACGCGTTAAAATTTATGTAATTGGGATAAAAATGTAAAAAAATTAAGATGGAATGAAACAATGAAATTCTTTGAAATACATCTCTATCAATGAAATGTATGAGTTCCTTGACCGAAGCAACAATCTTACAAAGGTTTTCCGGTATGGTTACTACCCCATTCATTTCGGGAAATGGATCTTCGACGATTAAAAAACTTGTTGAGAGTTGCCACCTAAGTTAGTATCCATGTTCCGCATCAGATTCAATTGCTGTACCCGGCGCCGTCTACTCTAGTTCCTCGGGTTATAACGGATAGAGTCTGACAGAAATCCCCGCAAAATGAAACAGAAACTCTACTCATGATGTGATCGTTCCGTCAGATGTCTTACAGTCCAATTGACGTCTTCCACGGCCTTCTTGTGCGCCGGCGTACACTCCTCCCAAACGATTAGGCTGCACTTCACGTGATATAGACGTGAAGTGCAGCCTAATCGTTTGGGTCGAAGAGTATCTTAAACAGTGTGGGCAGTTTTACCTCCAGGGATTAAAGTGGTGAAACCTAGTGCTATCTTCCCTTGTCTTCGCCCTTCAGCTAGTAGTAGTCGTGTCAAAAAGGTTTTGCCTGTACCACCAAGGACTTCCAGGAAAATGTTACAGTGTTCTGTTCATTGGCACTTCCTAATATTTTGTCATAAGCAGACTTTTATTGGCTGGCTACCCTTTTACAGGCGAAAACTCTTTTACCTACTCTTCTTTGCTGTTTTGGGAAAAATTTAAATCGAGGAATGGGGTCACCTTTTTGTTCACTGTTCTTTTTTTTAATTTCTGTTTAGCTTTGTGTGTTTTTGTGTGCAATAAAGTAGGTATATAAATTATAATATATTCTACTCAAATTTTTTCCGATTTCTACTTTCTATGGAACCAAGCCAAATAGTATTTGGTTGAAATTTAACCTTTAAAATTTTAAACAGCGCCATCTATGATTTTATTCCAGAACAACCTGAGCTTCGGAAAATATTAAATTTTAAATTTTGTGAATAAGTTATTTTCTGGGGTAAAATGTAGCCTATGTTCTAAGTTAGACCTAAAGGAATACATCGGTGAAAACTGCATTCAATTCCATGCGGTGGTTTTTGCGTGATGCGGGTACAAACATACAGACAGACAGACAGACAGACCGACAAAAATTCAAAAAAAAATTGTTTTGGCTTCTCTTGCTCCAATAAAGACCCCCCGTGTTATTTTTTTTTCAATACCTTCAATGTACAGACATCGGCCTGTTACAATTTTATTATATGTTGAGATTATTGGTAACTCAAGCAAGAAACAGTGCGATGCCTGAAGCGATAATTGCGAGCAGTTTACTACAACGACGTAGATATCAGATCCAGCTTAAACAGACGCTTCCGTCCTCGCCGCCGAAGGACCGTTTCCGGCGGAACCGGACGCGGGGTGGTGGGGGGTGCACTAAGCGGATTCCAAACAGATCTTCACATAACATTTACGTATTTCCTGTTAAATATAATTATTATATACATATATATTATTCACCACAGAAGTTACGGGCGATTAGTGTTACCTTCGTGTAGTGTGTAGTACGAACTTCTGTTTGTAATCGCTTTAACATAATCAATAACGCTTTATAACTCAGAATGCTAAAGTTACGTGCATTTAGAATGTTGGTAAGTGATGAGTAATACATATCGTCACGCCTGTATTTCCCGAAGGGTTAGGCAGAGGTGTACTAACGTCCACTCACATTTCGCTGGTATGTTAAGGTCCCATGTACCTAATAGGGGGCGAGCCTATTGCCATTAACCGGGCACAAATCCAGACTCTGAACTGCTACTGAGAATTTCATAGAAAAACCCAATAATACTTTACTCGACCTGGGAATTGAACCCAGAAACTCTAGCGTAGCAGTCGCGCTTGGGACCATAAGACTGACTTAACTTAATTGAACTTTTCCTTTATTAGCGTTAATAATTCTTAGTTTCCTTGTTATGATAATCAATTACATTTCAGAGCCCGTCACGACGTCATCGTCTTTAATTTTCATAAAGCGAGCAAGGCAAGACAAACGACGGACATCTTTAATGCTCAAACCGTCATCATATGCGGTGGGCATCAGCGATGCAAAGAAGAATTTATGTTCTCCATCCATATTGCCCTATGGGGCACCCTGGGTCGCCGCATTTAACATTATATGCCAGATTTATTGTGAAATACTGTGCCGTCGACCTCCCACCATTTTTCTAGTGAGAATTGACGAGCGCCTTAGTCTTGGAAACGTTATTTCCGTTCTTACTGCAAATTGCTCTGGTATTGTCTTAGGCGTTTAATCGCAGATTAGGTAGGTACAAGGATTTTTTTGGTAACGTGTGAAAATTTTCCTTAACTTCCTCCGCTCGGAGAAAGCAACGGGACGTATCGGACTCCATATGTAGGATTTATACCAAAGTTTATCAAAATCGGTTCTAAAAATAAAAAAAACAGACGGACAGAGTTTCGCATTTACAATCCTGGTTTATATAGCCACTAATATAGGTTTGCACCTGGCACGCCAATATTTTTATAACACGTGACGGCATGCATATCTCTGTGTTATATAATGCTTATAAATCTAAACATTATTAAATATTTAAGTTGTTTGCATGTTATACTTTACTACGCCGTACTTTCTCAGTTTACGGAAACCTGAAACTAAATGAAATAACAGTACTTAAACCTTTTAAAACTGTATTACTTTGTATGAAAGTAGCTTTGCAATTTATTTGGAATGATGAACTAACAAGCGATAACATTGTAGTCTCAACAAAAATTACCATTAGCTGGTTTTTTACAGGCAGGCATGCTAGATAAAGATTTTTGGAAGCTATAGTTGTTTTTACGGTGCACTAAAACTTATTACAATATTATAAATCAAATCAAATTCACAAAAGTTTGTTGATTGAAATTCGTTCTATTTAAAACTAGCACACGCACGCGGTCTCATTGACGTCCCAAAAAGATTTACTTACTTTTAACTCGTTAAGGCGGCGTATCAACATAAAACATGCACATAATTTTAAGTTAGACCTCCAGCAATACAACTGTGAAAACCTTATCCAATTTCATTCAGTAGTTGTTCCGTGATGTGTGCAAAACCTTCAGACAGACAGAAAAACGTTATCTTCAAACGTCATCCTTGTTAGCGCTCGGCCGTAAACAAAATGTTGCAGATGAACTGCTAGTTTTAATAAATTCGTCACCAAAGTTCGGAGCCGAAGCCTTAATTAAGATAACGTCCTTGGTGGTGGGGAATCCGGTACCCTGTGGAGGGAACGCCAAGTTTTAGCAGTTTCGTGTTTGTCTTAGACAACTTGGACAGTGAAGTAACTAGTCAAACAAACTGGGTGGCCGGCGGGAGGCACCGATTTAAGCCCAGCTTAACATCCAAATTAAATGCCAGTACACGTACCGTTTTACAGATTGTGGAATGCTTTAAACACTGCCACAGCCCACAAAGTGTTATGAAACCAGACTGTGTTTGTACTTTCACAGCAATTCTGTTGAATACTTACATTGTGGTTTAAAAACGCGAAAAACATTTTCATTCGCCGCGGGCTGTGGGAGCTGCAGCAGCGGTTGCGAACAATAATACAAACAGAATTATAAAGACTATTTTATTCTGTGGTTTATGCATGGAGGGAGGGGTTTATTGTATTTTTAGTGAAGCATGTTACGTTCATCTGGAGAGTCTCAATGACTGTGTTGGCGTCCCTAGAAACTTTTCATTTGGTTATTTATTTATAGTTTTGAGGTATCAAACTGTTGTATTACTATTTTATAAATTAGTATTACCCTACAAGAATATATTATTTCCGATTTGAATCTGCATAATAATGTACATGACATGAGACAATCAAGTCAGTGACAATACTGACAATTGTCATTGTCAGTATTTGTCAGTGTCATCGTTGCACGACAGCGCCACGTTCCGTTTTTTCTATAGGTAACATAACATTGTTTTATTTTTAAGTTCTCTTTATTTATTTATTTTTGACTACCCGGACAACAGTATTCTCTTAAGAATTGTGATGTATTTTTAATCTTAATTTTTAACGCTCAACCGGCAGGTGGACATTCTTTTTTTTAATTTTTTTTAATATTTTATTTTTAATATTTTTTCTGTTTATATATATATATATATATATATTTTTAGGACTATATTATTATAAATTATATTATTAATATATATTATGTCTATAGATAGCAACGATGATGAAAGTTTTTATTCCTGTAAGAGTTTAGATAGTAGTTTCACTAGCGTTCCTTCACTTGCCGACACTCTTGAGTCACAGTTTTCCGATGTTGCCAAAAACTTTAATGTTATACACATAAATGCCCAGAGCATTCCGGCCCATTTCCCCGATATGCTGGCGAGTTTTGACTGTAAAAATGTTCATGCTATTCTCGTTTCCGAATCTTGGCTTAAGCCATGTCTCCCTTCAACCGCCTATTCTTTACCCGGCTATCAACTGATTAGAAATGACCGTACGGTTGGCGGTGGTGGAGGTGTTGCCATATACCTACGCACGCACATTCCTTTTTCTGTCATTAATGTGTCAGCACAGCCACCACCGTCAAATGCTGGTGAACATCTTTTCATTGAAGTCGAACTTAATCACTCTAAATTACTTCTTGGTGTTTACTATAGTCATTCCCTACGTGTTAACTTTTTCTCTTCATTTGAAAATCTATTAGAAATGCTTATCCCTTCTTACAGTCACAGTATAATCATGGGTGACTTTAATACGTGTCTCCTTAAAAAGGACCACCGCTCCTCTTCGCTTCTTTCTGTTGTAAATTCAAATAATTTATCTATTCTTCCTCTACATGCTACTCATCATTATCCTAACTCTACTCCTTCACTTTTGGACCTTATGTTCGTTTCATCACTAGATCGCGTCGCGAAGCATGGCCAATGCTCAGCTGATGCATTTTCCTATCATGATCTTCTTTTCCTATCTTACAAAATTCGGGCTCCTAAGTCAAGACCCAAAATCCTGATGCAGCGCAACTTTGGTGCAATTGACCTGACTCGTCTTCGTGAGGATACTAACAACATAGACTGGTCATCACTGTATGCTTCTACATCGGTTGACGATCAATTAAACTATTTTACAACCACACTCGTGCAGTTATATGACCAGCATGCACCAGTTCGTGCCGTTAAAGTTAAACACTTGCCGTCGCCGTGGCTAACAGAAGATATCAAAGTCCAAATTCATAGGAAAGCGATTGCAAAATCAAAATTTAAGGGTCGACCGTCAGATTCTCACAGGGAAAGATACACCTCAATTAGGAATCACTGCAATAAAGTGTGTAGGAATGCACAACGCCAACATATTCACAACTCTGTTCAAAATGGTGATCCAGCTCAAGTCTGGAAATTTCTAAGATCAATGGGCGTCGGAAAATCTCGTCAAGAGACAGTCCCTAAAGATTTGGATATCAATGCACTTAATAGTTATTTCACTGCTTCGTCTAATTTTGATAGGACAACAAAATGTAATACCTTGAACTATCTGTCATCTCTTCCGGCTCCCAACTATTCCTCGTTTTCTTTTAGTCCGTTGTCCGAATGTGATGTTAAACAGACCGTATTATCAATCACTTCCAAAGCAGTTGGTAGTGACTGTATCAGCCGTAATATGATTCTTCCGGTGCTAGACATTATCCTTCCAGTCATCTGTCATATCCTTAACTATTCCATCTACAGTGGTGTCTTCCCATGCGCATGGAAAGACGCCAAAGTAATTCCGTTACCCAAAAAGTCCAATCCTACATCATTTTCTGAGTATCGTCCTATATCCATTTTACCATTCCTTTCCAAAGTCCTTGAACGGTTGGTTTATAATCAACTGAGTGTTTTTCTTTCCAAAAATAACCTTTTCAATCCTTTCCAATCCGGATTTCGCCCAGGTCATAGCACCACTACTGCTCTTGTCAATATTACGGATGATATCAGAGCGGGCATGGAAATCGGTAATCTCACGGTACTGGCGTTGCTAGATTTTAGTAATGCCTTCAATACGGTAGATTTCGATATTTTGCTTGGCATTCTACGCTCTCTTAACATATCTCCATCGGCAATTGACTGGTTTCATAGTTACCTGTTTGGTCGTCGGCAAAGTATTTGTATAGAGGATGCATCATCTTCTGTGAGCAATATTTCTGCCGGTGTACCACAGGGTGGCGTTTTATCCCCTCTGCTTTTCGCAATTTTTATAAATTCGATCTCCAACCAATTACTTTCTTCCTTTCACCTTTATGCAGATGATCTACAAATTTATTTCCAATCTCCTTTAGGAAATCTAACGGTAGCGATATCTACAGTCTCTGAAGATCTGGCCCGCATATACGACTGGAGCAAGAGGTTTGGGTTAATGGTAAACCCTGCAAAGACGCAGGTCACTGTGGTGGGCAGCTCTAGGATGATCTCTAGAATCGATTGGACAACTCTTCCCCAAGTTTCTCTTGACAATATATCTATTCCTTTCAGCGAGAAAGTTAAAAACTTGGGGATCTATATAGATCGAAATTTTTCCTGGAATGCTCAATTGCAGGAGGTTAATCGTAAGCTTTTTGCCTCTGCTGCGATGTTGAAGAGGTTACGAAACTTCCTGCCGACTACGACCAAGGTTGCGCTTGCTCAATCACTTCTCCTTCCCATCCTTGATTATGCTGACGTCAGCTATCTTGATCTTACTGAAGATCAGCTAAATAAACTTGAGCGCCTTCAAAATGTTTGCTTAAGGTTCGTATTTGGTTTACGTAAATATGACCATGTTTCTGAATTTCGTGCTAAACTCAAGTGGCTGCCGATCCGCCTTCGCCGGAATGCTCATATTCTTACTCTACTTTATAATGTGCTCTTTCTGCCTTCTACTCCCTCTTACCTTAAAGATCGCTTCGAATTCCTTGGCAATACTCACACACGATTTCTACGGTCTTCGGATAATCTGAGGCTCAAAATGCCAATGCATTCCACAACATTTTTTGACAAGTCCTTTGCGGTTCAGGCTGCTCGATTATGGAATGCATTGCCTGTGACAATTAGACGTGCTCAAACATTGTCAGCATTCAAAAGGCTTGTGAAGGAACATTACTTATCGTTGTAATCCTTTTAAATATAAGTTTCGTTGCTCATTATGTATGTTACATATTTATATATATATATATATATTTTATATGTGTAGTATATATTTATATATTATATGTTTGTTGTACTTGTTATAATATTTATTAGTACATATGTATATTCATTTTAATAAATATTGTTGCACCGTAAGCAACCCTAGTTTCAGTTCAGTGCAGTTGTGTCCATCCAAAGGTTGCCTGGAAGAAATCGCAGATCGCGATAAGGCCGCCCATTGTATATTGTCAAATACAAAACTTTGTATATTTTGTAATAGTACTAGGTGTACAATAAAGCATAAATAAATAAATAATAAATAAATAAATAAATATTACCAAAACTAAAAAACATATAATCTATATTCTATATTCACCGAAGGGTTAGGCAGATTTGTTCTAATATACTATCCACAGTTCGCCGACATGTTCAGATTTTATGTAATAGGGGGCGGGACTATTGCAATTAACCCGTGCAAAAATCCAAACTCCGAGCTGCTACCGAGAATTTCTTAGAAAACCCAATAACAGTTTCATCAATCTGGGAATCGAACCCAGGAGCTTTATATGTGTATCAGTATCGCGTATCAGTCGTGATCACAAGACTAATGAGGCAGCCGCAAACCCAAAACTATTCAGAACATAATTACTGTAGCAAGAATATTGTTATCATGTTTTTTAAAACAAATATTTAGGAGTTTTTCTCCTTACTTGCCGGTTTTTCTCCATAAAACCGTGCAACTAGTTTTCGATTTCAAAAGTTACCTAATTGAAATGAAACATTTGACTTGGAATATAGTGACAAGTCAAATCAAGTAGAAAGTAATTTTGTACACTACAAGTTACACATACCCCGAGCGTACGAAAGTTTGTAATAAATATGTAAGCAAGTGCGTATAGTACCGATCTAAGTTATATACAACTTCCCAGTTTCAGTCGCAAGTTTCGTATTAACTGTGAAACTTAAACATCAAAGCAACAACGCGAACTTACTCTAAGACCTCATACCTGCTGACAATTTCAATAACTAACTTTATCATATCGCTTTACTAAAACACTTGACATAAATTTTACCTTTCGACAGCTGGTACTCGTAAGGGGTGGTACAATTGCTTTGTTTATTATATTGCTTTTATGCGTTTGTTTCATACTTTCTCGTAAGTCTCGTGGTATACATTAACCTTATTAAAATTAGGTTTCAAAGCTTGCTTATAAGTTTTAAAAGAAATGTTTATTGCTTCTTTCTTTAGTAATCACAAAGAAAGCTTTTCTTACTTCGGTCGAAATGTAATGAATTTAACATATGAGCTCATATATTATTCAGTTATAAGCTGCACTACACAAAGTTTAGATTCATATAAATCCTAGGTTTCGATAAAAGAACACAAAATGTCTCAAGTCTGATTTATGCGTCACACATAAGTAGGTTCTATACAAAGTTATTTTAAACATAAATAAATAAAGTTGACTGCCTCGTTAGTCTAGTGGTCCCAATCACGACTGCTATGCTAGAGGTCTTGGGTTCGATCCCCAGGTCGAGCAAAGTGTTATTGGGTTTTTCTATGAAATTCTCAGTAGCAGCTCGGAGTCTGGATTTGTGCCCGGTGAATGGCAATAGGCTCGCCACCTATTACATGGGAGCTAAACATACCGGCGAACTGTGGGTGTACATTAAGTACACCTCTGCCTAACCCTTCGGGGAATACAGGCGTGATGGTATGTATGTATTTTTAATCATAAATAAAATAATATTTCCATAAGCACGACTGCTACGTACGCGGTCCTAGGTTCTAAAGAAAGCAGCTCGAAGTTTGCTCGGTCAATGGCAACAGGCTCACCGTCTATTACATGGGGCCTAAATATACCGCGATCCATGGGTGTACGTGTAAGTACCTCTGGTACTAACCCATCAGGGAATACAGGCGTGATGATAAGTTTCTATGTAAGTACAAGAAGAATCTTAAGGAAAACTGATATAGCCAAATTTTATGAACAGTTAAGCTCTAAGCTTAAGAAGTAATACATGTTTCATAAATCCAACACCAGAATGTAAATATTAAATGCTACGTACGAAACGATGTAGCTACGAGATGGCGAAAAACAAATTAGAAAGTGAGTGAAGCGTTCTCATCCGACGGATTAAGCATTTCACTAAAGAGAGAAATAAGTAATGAACATTTTGCCCCGATCTCTTTGTTGGGAACACGTTCATTAATTTCAAAGCCTCAGGTCGTTCTCCTTAAGCCATCTTCATTCTAATGAGAATAGAACAAGTTGAAGCTCGTGGGTCGGATTTAGCACTGATCTGATGCTTCAATGACATTTTTAAAAGATGTTCATAAATGTGTCAGAATGTTTTTTTTTTTTTTATAAATTTGTGAATGCTTGAAGATGCATAAGACATTTAATCCTAACTTTGTCATGTAACCGCGCTCAAAAGACAAGTCAATTAGCAGCTGAATTTTCAGGGTATAACGGATATTTGTTTAAATAATATACTCCAGGATATTTATATTATTACGATTCACATCTAATAAAACAGATGCGATAACCCATGATTAGGCACAAGATTGGAATTCCATTTAGTGAAACTCAAATTTCTTTATTTATTTTGTAATTTTGAATTGATAAAATTAATTAGGTACCTGTTGACATTTTGGCGGTTTTTAGATCAAGGAAGAAGCTCACAGATAATTATAAAACTTTTTTTTGACATCAGATTAAGATTGACTAGGATATATAAAAGACACGGCCATCTCTAGATTGCCGTTTCTAAAGCGGCTAGTGAATATCCTCATGGATTGATTTCCACACGAAAAAAGGATAGAGAAACTTTGGTGTTTAAATATTTTGTAAAGCTTATTTAAATGATTCATCAAAAATCAATAACTAATAAAAATTACATCCAAAATAAACCGCTGCTACCGTTAATATTAAAGCAACAACGATATATTATGCAAATCGTGTTTCAGTGAAATATCGCTTTTAATAGTGCGCGTCCGTTGATGCGGACAGATGCTGATAACGTTACTGTTATGTGGACGAATTCATCATACCAGTAACCGATATGTGCACTGCTGAATATTATTATGGTTTGTTTTTCGAGGGACGTAAATAGCGTAAAATCATCATCAAATGTTTTCTTTTAATGGAATTACTCGGCAAATGAGCAAACGAGCTAATGTAAGTAGGTAATGGTATCCAATGGTACCAAAATCCAATGGTATCATGGACATCTGCAACACCATAGGAGTTGCATCTAAAGCATAAAGCATCTGCTTTGCCGAGCCTATTTCAGGAGAGGGGAAGGGAAGGAGAAAGGAGTAGGAAGGGGATTGAGGGAGGAATTGGGCCTCCGGCGCTCAACACTCAACGTACGAAACGTTCTTGGGGAGATGAGACACACGTTTGATATGGGCACTATGTGCACATAATTTTTTATTTTATCTTTTTGTGTTCAATTTCAAAATTATATATTTTTTTCTTTCTTTTTGTATGTTCGTAAGTCTCATCTTGTTTTGCAGGAATAAATTGATTTTCTTTCCTTCTTTTCTTTCTTATTAAAGTATTACATAAACTAGTTTAAATAGATACAAGTGTGTATATTGCTGTTTAAAGCAATATATATTTATTGTAACTGCTTCATAGCCGAATGGCCTACCTAACCTTTCGGTAAGTACTGGTATGACAGTTTGTTATGTAACGGTTTACAATAAGAGGGGCTATAAGCCCACTTATGGCAGGAAAGAAATCCTCCTTTTCAAAATATGATCTTCGGACCTATAACGTAATGGAATATTCCACGTGGCGTACGTTATGAAGCCGGCCTGGCTGTAAGTATTTGGGTTTGGAGCCCCGTCTGTCGAATCATAATGGAATACGACACGTGAATTTGAATGTGTAGGATAAGACGTATTAAAATGTATTTGTTGTATGTATATTTAATGTTTTTTCCGTTTTGTATACTGAATATTGAAGTTGTCTGATGTTTTTCTTAAGTATAATATGTGAACGTATGTAATTATACATAATAATATTATATCGGATATACATCAATCAGTTGTTCCCTTGTCTTATCTAATACTGCCTTAAAAAAACTTCTATCAGATCAACATTTTCAATCATTTCATTTTTATCAATTAGTATTAATTTGAATACTAATATTTGATACTTTAAGAATAACAAATCTAGTAGATTTGTTTACTAGGTAAGTACAAAAGCACATGAATTCGAAGTCAGAAGTGCGAGCCTTTTTAGAAATGTAGGTACTATGCCTTGAAGCACAGATGAATAAGAACATAGTTTTAGAAAGATGTATATTTCCAGATAGAAATAGTATATAACCTTATTGAGTACAATATGTAGCAGCTTGTGCTATTAACCATTAACCGATGTCTTCGATAGAAGCACGTTTTATCCCTACTTTAAACTACAAACCTCTTTGCGATCAACAGATGATTGCATTACGTGACTCAATTGTTATTTTATTGCCAATGCATTTCGTGTTCGTGTCGGTTGTGATTTTCATCGTATTCTGATCGGACATTAGAGCAGATAGTGCTTGTTAGCACAAGTGCTTCGAAATTTTTAAGCGAGAAGAAGAATTTTAGTACGCTTTGGTACAAATCAGGATACGTCAGCAGTAAATATAGGTACATACTGTCCTATATCGGGGGTCTTGCAAGATACAAAGGAATGAAATTGTGATGCACATACATCTCGAAACCTTGAAATTCATATAGGGAGGAAGTTGCTATTGTTCTACAATGGTGACCAAAGGCGTATGTTTTCACGAAAGACAGCTGAGAAGCCAAAACAAAGCATATTTAATTTAATTTAAGGATCAAGCAGATAATAAAACATACCATCACGCCTGTATTCCCCCAAGGGTTAAGCAGAGGTATACTTATGTACACCCACACTTCACCGGTATAACTACGTCCCGTTTAATAGGGGTCGAGTCTATTGCCATTTACTGGGCACAAATCGAAACTTCAAGCTGCTACTGAGAATTTCATAAAACAACCCAATGATACTGCTTGACCTGGGAATTTAACCCAATACATTAGTATAGCAGTCGTGCTTAGAAACACCAGACTAATGAGACAGTTGCGCACAGCAATGTTAATAAAAAATATATAATTTAATTCCCAGCATTTCCCAGTAAACACAGAATTTGATTAAGGAATTATTCTACGAATTTGAATTCCGGAAAAGAATAGAATTCTATTGAAAGCACACGTGAAAACACATTGTTATGCAGGCAAGGTACGTCGAACACACACGTGAAGCATATACGACTTAAGTTTCCTCATCGCCATACTTTATAACCGATTTCAGCGCTAAGGAAACTCTCACCAAAGACCGAATAGATATTCAATTTCTTCGTTTTGTCAGCAATATTCAAATGGGGTCCGCCACGGAAATATTGCCCGGTAGCCTATATGCAAATTCTATTTGAAATGCGAAAGTTTCCACAAGACTCGAACCTTCAATCGTGAAGGCAAACAGTTTCTATAAGATTAGTCGTGAGATGCCCCTTCTGCAGTCAATATTGACTTTGGCGGCCGTTGCAGGCGGCGACTCGCTTCTAACATAGAAAAATATACTCAGTAGTGTAACGTTGGTTGGCTTTTAAGTTGATTGTGTTACTAGATTTTTATTTTCTGGAACGGAGTGGATACAATAGGGTTGACATCCGGTAACAGTAATATTAACGTTTTATGTTGTATGCTGCGTGCAATGGTGTTTCTCGGCTGGGTTTAAAATATAGACCAATTTCAAAGTAATGCTATTGGAATTGGAAAAATATTCCAGCATACTACACAAGTAATAGATTTATTTTTGTAGTTAGCTTCGTAAATACAATATCATATCAGACAATTACCATCATAAAAAACATACCATCACGCCTGTCTCACATTTCCCGAAGGGTTAGGCAGAGGTGTGCTTATGTACCCCCACAGTCCGCCGGTATGTTAAGGTCTCATGTAATAGGGGATGAGCCTTTTGCCATTTACCGGGCACAAATTATAAATATATATGAATAAACTTCGAGCTGGTAATGAGAATGTCATAGAAAAGAGATAAACCCAATAAGTTAAGGACGCTAAGACTAATGACGCAGACACAATTATTTATTGTTTTATAATTTAGTTAACATATTTATTTGTATTTTGATTATTTTTTTTACGATAAAGGACTTATGCAATAAAATGGCTTCTAGCACCAGTAATTTTGATAGGTTCGACCGGCTACACATCAAGCAACACAAATGCAGTTTATGCTGGCCTCTTATTTTATGGGAAGCCTATACAATGCGAGATCAGCTAAAACTGGATTTGTATAGCTTGACCTGTAGCCGTGTGTACTTAATTTCCACTTGACGCTGTTAAGAAATTTAGCTTTAAGCTATGCAAGTTTTCCCGTGATATTTCCTTCTCCATGATATTTGTTATTGATTTGAAGTGGAGCTTTGAGAACTCAAGACTTATGACGTGGCAAACCATAGTCTAAAACCATAGTCAAAACTGGATTTGTATAGCTTGACCTGTAGCCGTGTGTACTTAATTTCCACTTGACGCTGTTAAGAAATTTAGCTTTAAGCTATGCAAGTTTTCCCATGATTTTTCCTTCTCCATGATAATTGTTATTGATTTCAAGTGGAGCTTTGAGAACTCAAGACTTATGATGTGACAAACCATAGTTAATATCATAAGGCTACACTGCTTTGCAATAATTGATCTTCTTCCTACTGGTAATACTGCATATTTTTCTACAGAGTTTTTTGCAGTCTGCATCGCTGCAGGGTTCGTTTTCTTTTTTTAATGTGTGCGTTTCCTTCGCTTACCGACTTATTGTCTAGTGGACGGCCAGCTGTTTGCATTGCGGCTATTGCATTCCCGCATTACTGTACTCTACGAAATGTTAAAAATGTATTGCTTATTTCTTGTGAAGGGAAGATATAAGTATAGATAGATAGAAAGAATTTATACATACATACATACATTCACGCCTTTTTCCCATAGGGGTAGGCAGAAACTACAGAACGCCATCTGCTACGATTCTTGCATACTTCTTTTGCTTCGTCCACATTCATACATCTTGTCATACACATGCGCCGGTTACGGGTACTACGCACCTGACCTTTCTGAAGGATCTCACCAATAAGGTCGTGGTATGTCTTTCTAGGGCGTCCCTTCCCGGCGACTCCACTGACATTCGCTTTATAAATCCCTATCTACTAAAAATAATTTATAATTCTTTATTTTACACCAAATAATAAGTCAGAAAAGAAATATTAAGTAACTAGCGTTAATCTGTAATAATAATAATTGAACCTGTCACATATTTTGGAAAACCTTGTAACTCAGTAAAATTTATACATACCTACTCCGCCTGCAATACATTGGATGTTGGATCCATAGACTGACCGCGTCAAGCGCAGCTTTACCTTACATCGGATCGGTTAGATTACGGAGTTATTAGTGGTCATGGCCGATTAACCTTTTGAACGCCAGAGTATAAACCTATCGCCGTACCCCTGACGCCAGGCCACTTTTTCTGTCAAATGACCTTCATAAATGAAAACACACTAAAGTAATGATTAAATTGTTTATTTCATAATATAGTGCGACGTATATTTGTCATATATTTGTGACGTTGGCGTTCAGGGTAAATGAAATGAAATGAAATGAAATGAAATGAAATGAAATGATATTTATTTCTGTAAATAGATCTTTTAAGACACTTTTACAAGTCGTTTTTTTTACATATTTTTTTTAACTAGATGGCGTCGACGTTTCCTATCTGACGACCTCTGAGAAGAAACGTCGAAACAAACTCAGAGAATCATGGTCTCTTTTAAAGTCCAGACAATAGTTATATTATATGCGAGTTCAATGTAGGGCAAAATCTGAACAGGCCTTTTGAAGAAAGAACCATACCAGCTTTGAGTTGACCTGTCCTAACTGACGGAACGCATACATCAGTCATCGTGTAGCTCAACCATTTTTTAGGGAGCCCAACGACCCGACGCACAACGATACCAGATCAGCAAGACATTTGCGTAGGTCATGGGAAATACTCAAATTTTTCAGAAATCTTTAATATAAATAAATGTTATACGAGTTAAAACCGACATAGTACTCACATTTACATTTTGTATGGTACAGTGTATATTAATAATAATACTATGCATGATAACTATGACCTACAAGGCAACTCAGTCAACTCGTAAATGGAAAATAATAAAAAAAAAAAAAAAAATTTGAGACACGATAGCCAGCAAGTCGACCAGTCACCACAAGCAGCACCCGTTCACGAGTATAACGCACGGATCAGCCATCACCTCCCTCGCCATTTTAGAGGGAAGGGGGTGACCCGACCAATGACGCTACCGCAAGCAATGACATCTAAGGGAGCATGACGACAATGCAGCCAGGTGTAAATTATGTTACAAAAACATGTTGTACTGAGGACCGAGGTCACTAGTAACTGCATTACACATAAATGTTCACAAAGAAAATTAAATAGTAAATAAGAAAATAATATGTAATAATCAAATTAATTGGGTATATGTCAAACGTATAAAGATATGTCAATTATCAATTACAAATTAAAATAATTAATAAAATAATAATCAAATTCAATGTCAGGGTAAATTTGGCATTATACAATCAATAGCCTGGTTCATTAGAACAGTTCAATTCAATCCCAAGCATTTTTGTCATCCATATAATCTTTCACACTATAGAAACCTTTCAAACACAGTTTCTGCTTAACAATTGATTTAAATTTGTTGATGCTCAGGTTTTGAATGTTGCTTGGGATTTTATTGTACAAGCGTATACATTGGCATTTGAACGAGTTACTTATTTTCTGGAGCCTGGTAGCAGGAACAATGAATTTATTTTTATTCCTGGTATTAACATTATGCGTATCACTACGTTTTTTAAAGAGATTAATATTCCTATGAGCATACAATACATTTTCATAAATATAATGTGATGGAACAGTCATAACATTAATCTCCTTAAATTTATCCCTCAGTGAATATCTGGGACTTAAATTATAAATTGACCGAATTGCTCGTTTCTGCAACACAAAAATAGCTTGTATGTCGGCCGCATTCCCCCACAACAGAATACCGTACGACATCACACTATGAAAATAACTGAAATAAACTAGGCGAGCTGTATCCTCGTCAGTTAAGCTACGTATCTTTTTAACGGCGTATGCCGCAGAGCTGAGCTTTTTCGACAATTTATCTATATGTGGGCCCCACTGAAGTTTAGAATCTAAAGTGATGCCCAGAAATACAGTGGTGTCCACAAGGTCCAACTCTTCGTCATTAATAAGTACACTGGTTTTCACCTGTCTTACGTTAGGTGTTGTAAACTTAATACATTTAGTCTTCTTTTCATTCAAAAGTAGATTATTAGCATTAAACCAGTGCACAACTTCTGAGAGGGCGCTGTTTACATAATCAGAACACATTTGTTGACGTTTAAGTTTAAATAATAGTGACGTATCATCTGCAAACAGCACTATTTCGTGATTATCCCTTATAAGATGAGGTAAGTCGTTGATATAAATTAAAAATAAGAATGGACCAAGAATCGAGCCCTGCGGAACGCCCATTGTAACTACGGACCCCGAAGATCTCTTTCCATTGACGTCCACCTTCTGAATCCTGTTACTCAGGTACGAAATAATAAGATTCAGGGAAGTGTTTTTAACACCATAGTGGTATAACTTCCTGGTCAATGTTTCATGAACAACACAATCAAAGGCCTTGGATAAATCGCAGAAAATACCCAAAGCATCGTATGATTCCTCCCATGCGTCAAAAATATGTCCTAACAGTTCAACACCGGCATCGGTTGTTGAACGACCCCTTGTAAAGCCAAACTGTTTTAAATGTAAGAGTTTATGTCTATTAAAAAACCTTTGCATTTGGTCTAACATAAGTCTTTCAAAAATTTTACTAAATGTAGGTAGCACGGATATCGGTCTAAAATTTGTGGGGTCAGATGTGCAACCTGATTTAAACAAAGGTGTAATCTTACTATTTTTCATTAGATCAGGAAATTTCCCACAGTCAATACAATCATTAAAAATAACAGCTAAGGTAGGTGCTACAATGTCAATTATCGATTTAGCAACGTCAACAGAATTACCCCATAGGTCCACAGTTTTTTTCACATTTAACATATTGAAGGTCTTTATAATATCTCTATAATTAATATGATTAAATAGGAAATCAGTATCGCTAGCTTTTACATTATCTTTAAGTAAAGATTCTGCAACAGTGGGTGATGAGTTTAAACATTTTGTAGTTGAAACAGGAATGTCAGAGAAAAAGTTCTGAAATGCTGTGGCTACTTCTAAATCTGATTTAATTAGCTTATTATCAATATTAAGGCTATAATCACCATTTCGTCTACGAACCCTTCCTGTTTCACTGTTGATAATATTCCATGTACTTTTGATAACATTATTACTATTTTTTATTTTTTGACTTATATAACGTGTCTTGGCCACCCAACAAATCTTTTTAAATAATTTTGAGTAATTTTTAACATAGGTATTGAACTCTGTGGTGTTGACATATAATCGTTCATTATAAAGTTCAAATAGTCTTTTCCTGCTTTTATGAATACCAACAGTAGCCCATTCACTGAAGGATGCGTTACCATTAACTGTAATCGTCTTGGGTATAAAAGTGGAATCAAACTCTTCACAGTAAGAATTAAAAAAAGTTTCATAAAGTTTATTTGGGTCATTGTTGTATGATAAAAAAATTAGTTTACTAATAAGTTTAGTTTTAAATAATTCCAAGCGACTTGCAGTTTTTGGGTTTACAGTGATATCTTTTTTAGCCACAATTTTATCTTTATTGCAAATGGTAATCAGCTGTCCACAGTGGTCAGAATCCATCACATTAATAACTTCCTTATGGTGCGGTGTTATGTCAGTGAAAATATTATCTAAACATGTGGCCGTTGAAGCAGTTATTCTAGTAGGCTCCAAAAATAAGTGTGCCAGATTATTAGACAAGAAAAGACTTTTTATTTTAGTACTGGCACTTGAGTTTTCCAATAAATTCACATTAAAATCACCGCAAATAATAATGGATTTGTAAGACTTACAGATCTTATAAAGTACTTCCTCCATCACCCTTTCAAAACTATCATACATGCCTGATGGAGGTCTGTACGCGCTTAGAACAATAAACCGTTCCAATTCCACACAGGCTATTTCAATTGTTCGTTCAACAGAGAGGCCCACAATGTCTCTACGTTCTTTAAACTTATGGTGATTGTTAACTATAATTAAGGAGCCACCATGGATAGCATTCTCTCTGCAAAATGAACTACCAACCTGGTGATTATTAAAGTTAAACATGAGCTGATGACTTTTCAACCAATGTTCAGTAATACAAAGAATATCTATTTTATTACAGTTCATAAATAATTCTATTTCTAGCTCTTTATTATTAATCCCCTGCATATTTTGGTGAACCAGGTTGATAAAATTATTATTTTTACAGTTCATATAACACTCAGATATGCCAGATGTATTATCATTATCATTAATCAATAGATCTATGCAAGAGGTTGTCTCTGTTGTCCTTAATTCTAATTTAAATGATTTGCAATGTCAATTGATGGAATGTCAGATAAGGGCTCAATAAAGCCAATATGTTTATTAGCCAGATTCTTGGCTAATGTCTGAAAATAATATGAGAGAGACATAGCTAGCTGTCTCTTACAATAAGTAGAAAGATAGTAATTATCTTCCGTCAGGTAAAAATATTTGCTAACATAGTTGTTAGTGTCAATTAAATGGAATTTATGATTGTGTATTGACAATGTATGCAAGCTTAGGTTAAGCTTATATCTAGTATTGTTTTCTTCCTGTGGCAAACTTTTTGAGAAGGGGAATGTGAACATAACAATATTATCTACATGTAATGCACATAATTTTTCATGAAAATCAATTAATTGTTGTTTATTCACATTACCCCTATTTCCAATAAATATAATTATGGTGGTGTCTGGACTGAATTTTGAATTAATAATTTTCTCTATAATGTACTTATAATTTAAGCCGGGCATACAAATGTTTGTAGTCACTTGTCCCATGAAACTTGACAACAACTGGTCCATACCACGTCCAATTTCATCACTAAATATTACATACTTTGTATTTATATTTGATTTTAAAATTTCTGGGGTATTTATACTTTCAGTGGTCAGAGAAGGTGTAATAATATTATCTGGTGTCTCTAAACTTTGCAAAATGCTAGGATCACATGTCAACGGTGAATGTGGTGGAGCGCTGTTAAAGTTATTATTTGTCATTGACTGTCTGCGCTCATGGTTACATGTACATGTGCTGACTAACTCATTCATGGCCAACATGTACTCCCTCATCTGCAGTTCAGAACTTTTATATTTATTTGTCATTGAAGTTAACTTATCATGAAGTTTATTAAGCTCATAATTAAAATTTTCAATATCAGATTTATGCTTATAAGCATTATTTTTGAGTTTTGAAGAATAAATATCTAGTTTATCAAGTAACTGAAGTCGTTCTCTATTTAGTTTAACATTTTTTATGAAATATTTTTGTCTTTTTACCAACCTTTGTGTTTTCCTGATGTATTTATTGATTTTTATGTATTTTTTAAGTTTATTTCTGCTGCACTTAACTACCTGCACTGTGTTGTTTGAATCATCTGTGCATGTCAGATCTATGGTGACTATAGGCTTGTTAGATGCAACAGAAACCATATCCGGGGCACTGACTACCAACTCATTGTAAAGACTGTGGTTCAACGCGGCTGTGGTGTTAAATTCTAACAGTAAAATCTTATTATTTGCCTCATGTAGCTGGTGTTCTAAGGAATGCGCACGGCTTAGAGCTTGCTCATACTCAATGCTACAATGGCTGAACCCATCCACCACAAGTTGGAGCCTGTCCCGGACCTCAACAGCTTCAACATACTCTGAATGCAGCTGAGCCATCTCAGTTTTTAAAACTTTATTTTTATTCAACATTGCCATGAACTCCCTCTCATTGTCATCCCTTTCCCTATTCAGCTGGTCACACAACTCCTTAGTTGCCTTTAATTCGCTCAAAACCAGTTGGAGTTTGGACTCCTCCTGGCGAGCAGCGGCCTTGCGAGTCAACATGATAGAATAGAAAGAGGGGAAAATGAAAGTAGATTGTAATAGTTATGATTGAAGTTAAGGAAAGCGGTAATTGGTAAAAAAGTGAAAAATACAAGGGAAGTGGAGTTGTGTCACCAAACTAGAAATAGGTTATGTTTATGTAGTAACTGTAAATCTACAAAGCAGTCTATAAAAAGTCTACCAGTGAACTAAAAATGTATGCTCTAATAGAAAGAAGCACTATGTTATATTATATTCGTAAATTTGTACCTGATTTAGAGATGACAATTTACAACAAATGTACCGGTAACTGTCACTTTCTAACACACGGTTTTCACACTTATTTACCACTGATTATGTGAAGATTATGCACAACAAACGTTTATTAACCCTAGTATTTATGAATTAATTATAAATCGGCCTAATCTAACCTATATTTAATAATTTTACAATAAAAAATTCAAGGACAAGTTCAAATCAGCTGTTAGCTGTAGTGTTGCCACAGGAGGAAACCTGAGATTTCGTTTGTCACATATATGTGACAATGGCGTTCAAAAGGTTAAAACATTGCAACGATATATATATATATATATATATATTGTATACAACTAAGGTGCGTATTAATATAATTAATTAGTGAAGGAAAATATCGTGAGGAAAGCTACATGATTTTCTTGACGGCATGTGAAGTCTGCCAACCCGCAGTAGGCTAGCGTGGCGGACTATAGCCTAATCCCTCTCATACTGAGAGGAGACCCGTGCCCAGCAGTGGGACAATGTAATGGGTTGATGATGATGTGAAGTCTGCCAACCCGCAGTAGGCTAGCATGGCGGACTATAGCCTAATCCCTCTCGTACTGAGAGGAAACCCGTGCCCAGCAGTGGGACAATGTAATGGGTTGATGATGATGTGAAGTCTGCCAACCCGCAGTAGGCTAGCGTGGTGGACTATAGCCTAATCCCTCTCCTACTGAGAGGAGACCCGTGCCCAGCAGTGGGACAATGTAATGGGTTGATGATGATGTGAAGTCTGCCAACCCGCAGTAGGCTAGCGTGGCGGACTATAGCCTAATCCCTCTCCTACTGAGAGGAGACCCGTGCCCAGCAGTGGGACAATGTAATGGGTTGATGATGATGTGAAGTCTGCCAACCCGCAGTAGGCTAGCGTGGTGGACTATAGCCTAATCCCTCTCCTACTGAGAGGAGACCCGTGCCCAGCAGTGGGACAATGTAATGGGTTGATGATGATGTGAAGTCTGCCAACCCGCAGTAGGCTAGCGTGGCGGACTATAGCCTAATCCCTCTCCTACTGAGAGGAGACCCGTGCCCAGCAGTGGGACAATGTAATGGGTTGATGATGATGTGAAGTCTGCCAACCCGCAGTAGGCTAGCGTGGCGGACTATAGCCTAATCCCTCTCCTACTGAGAGGAGACCCGTGCCCAGCAGTGGAAAAATGTAATGCCATGCCATGGGTTGATGACATACAACTAAGGTGGTAAATAAGCTTACGACCCGTTTGATGGTAAGCGGTTACCGTAGACTATGGACTTTTGCAGCACTAGGGATATGACTCGCGTGTTGCCGAGCCTGTAAAGGAAAAGAGAGCGGAAGGAGAAAAGAAGAAGGAAGGGGATTTAGGGAGAAATTGGGCTTCCGGCACTCCACACTCACCGTCCGAAACGCAAGAGTATGCATAATTCTACTTCACGTTGATAATCTACGGGAGGGTAGTGGTACTTCCCCGGTCGTGCCGACCCATTCATGCTGGTACGTAGAAATGCTAGCGAGACACTGCTTCTAATTACAAAATAATTCTAATGGTATTAAAACATGCTCTGCTTATTACCTCAAATATAGTGTTATAATATTAGGCAATAAACCATTAATAGTGCATTAATATAACGGTATTTCATTAACGCAACGAGAATTAATTGCAATTATAACGCTCTTAACCAATTCTCATCAATTTGAGCTTAATTTGATTTAAAATGACGTGCTAAAACCTATTACATTTCATATTTAGATTAATTTATATCTAGTTATATCTATTTTATTTGTAAGCGACTGTAGTTTCAATATACAATTATCATAACTTAGTCTATAATTTCACATAATTAAGTATACTCTATTTATGACTAAGCATAAGATAGAAATAACGACAGTTATCGTATTATATTTATAAACTAGCTTCCGCTTGCGGCTTCGCCCGCATGGAGCATACGTTTCTTATAATTATACGGAAAAATATATAAATTTAGGAGATTGATAAAATTTTTATAGGAGTACTTACCTGCTTATTCTAAAAGTTACATGCGTCGGTTTTGTATAAAAGACAAGCATATACTACGTCAACTCACACAGTTCTTGCTCGGGATCTCAGAAGCGACGGTTATGTGCCATGGACACTGGAAGTGATTGTTATAGTGAGGTCGAATCTCTGTCCAATTATTACGTGAAGCTATTGTGTGTTTGCTTGAAGTTATCCTGACTGTGTAAAATTGTAAATTGTTACTTTGTTAAGAGTCATATTAAATCTTTTTAAATACCACGCCTTGTCATAATTTCTAAATATAGCTTATATCACTCAGGAATAATGTAGCTTTCTATTGGTGAAAGAATTTTTCAAAATGGTCAAGTAATTTCAGAGCCTATTAAATGCAAACAAACAAAAAAAAATCAAATATTTCCTCTTTATAATATGAATATTAGTTAGTAGATTAAATTTATTTGTAAATGGCTATTTAGAAACATTTCTTTTATAAAACACCGACAAAAAATAAACCAACTGGACTAATGAAGTAGTAGTTGTTTTTCGCAATCTGAATTTCTCTAAACACTTCAGCGGCCACCAATATTGTGTAAGGCAGCAATGCAAGCAACAAAACTCTGAATTTTGGGTTATGACAGTCAATTTAACTTATATCAAAACTAGATATATATGTCGTTATTATCATCAACCTAATTAGTATCCGTATGCTGAGCACGGGTCGCCTCTAGTGAGAGCTGACGGCTTTAGTCCACCACGCTAACCTACACCGCTGCGGCGTGTGAAGTCTACCAACCCACAGTATCCCGTCGAGAAAATCTCTGAGGAATGCAGGTTTCCTCACGAAGTTTTCCTTCACTGTTTAAGCGAGAGATATTTACATAAATTGGGTAATATGCACATTAATAAGTAAAGTCAGAGGTGCATGCCTTGGATTCGAACTCGAGACCTACGACTACGCAGTTCAATGATCTTATAACAAGGCTATCACTACCGATTGCAAAAGTATGTATCTATTTAAAATTTTAGAATCAATGAAACAATTTTTACTTGACTAAGTTCGGACTGTAAGTCAACAATCAGTTCAACTAACTAAGTATGAACTCTTTGTAATGACAAGTGTACAATTAGCATGGTCCTGCCGCATGCCACCGCAGTCGGATAACGAAGCGCGACGCCGCTCTTCACATGCAACTTGACTTCAGACGTTATTAGAAACTGACCCTTACTACATTTCCCGTCCCAACGAAAATGCAATTTAATCTATTTACTGATAAGGTTAAATTTGGATAGGCAGTCTTTGGGAGTTAAGGATGAATTCCGCAAAAACGGGTAATTGTAGATGTTGCACTTGCCTATCTTGCGATAGTGGATATAGTGAAGGGCTCTCAAGCTCAAGTAGGTTTACATCCCGCAACTTTCAGGCACGGCTAGAATTTCAGATTGGTTTGTAAATCATTATAATGAAGATGATATTCGCTGGTTAAAACTTAAGTTATTTTGTAGAACAAAATGAGTCTTATGTAGATGGACAAAATTGCAACAAGAGAATAAGGAAGTTGGAATTTTGTCAAGGCAAAAAGATGGTAGGTACAAGATGGAAAACAGGGAATTGTCTATTGCTCCGACTCAGAGCCCTTTGAAGGGTTCCAGCGAAAACCTAACCACAGCCTGTTATGTTTGTGGTGAATCGGGGAATGTCACGAATCCCATGGAAATGACTAGTAGGGTAATGAAGGGGAAGTGCGGTTTTTAATCGATACGAGTCCGACATAATCTTTCTCCTGCGGAAATGTTTATATTATTTTTGTCCTTATTTTTAAGCACTGCCTGGAAGGTGCATAATTTATATTTTTTTATATACTTATTATAATATCGGAATTTTACATGAGAATACATAGTTATATTTTATTTTTAAGGGTTAAGCTAAGCATGTTATTACGTCATTGCCATGATAGCGAAATTCTAATGATGAACTGTATTTCTGGGATATTCCGATTCACGAACGATATTATGACATCATCAGTGTTCACATATCATTAATAGAACATGCGCATGATTTCATAAAATAAAAAAAAGAACCTAATATACGAGTGTGTAAAAATATTTAGTTGTTGACGCTTTCACTTTGACGTAAAATGGAACTTAAGTCTGTGACGTCATCGCGCTTAATTCCGTATACGCAACGCAGACGCAAATGTATATTAACATTGCGGTAATGATGTCTAACGATGTAAACAGAGACGATTGGTGTCAAAGCAGGTATCTATGGAAGGTAGGAACATTATTGTAGATTACGTTGCGAGTTGTTATCAGAGTTTGTGAGGTAAATAATAGGTTACCACCATTATATACGTACTTAGAGTTACCTTTATTTACTTATACACTGCCTCATTAGTGTAGCGGTCCCACGGTTGCTACTCTAGAGGTCCTGGGTTCGATTCCTGGTCGAATAAAGTGTTATTGGGTTTTTCTACGAAATTCTTAGTAGCATCTCGGAGTTTGGGTTTGTGCCCTGTTAATATCAATAGGCGCCACCCCTATTACATGAAATGTGGGTGAATATTGGCCCCCTATTACATGGGATTTAAATCATATCGGCAAACTGTAGGTGTACATTGGTACATGCCTAATTTTTCGAGGATAACAGGCGTGATGGTATATTATGTTTTGGTTGCTCTGGCCATTGGTGAATACAACATTGGCGACGAGGATGCGATAAGATAATTTGATTATAGTCTTTAAAAAGAACAGTAAATTTCATAATATGGAACTATAGTGATTATATCGATCTGCTTGCATTTGCTAAAGAGTTTAACCTCAGTTCACATAAGCAGTTTTGTCCCTATACACAAACGGCAAAAAATATAATCTAATAATAATCTGTTTAATTTCCTTTATTCATATCATATCATTTTCTCTTTGATCTGTGCAAGTTCTCCTTTTATTTTGCAACTATTTAGTAAATACAAATAGGAGCCAAGCGTTGCAAAAGGAAATCGAGTAGCTGCAATAAAAGAAAGCAATGGAGTCGCTTTTGTGCCGTGGACAAAGTTGCAGGCGAGAACTGAGGTATCAAGTAACTTGCAAAGAATTTCACTTCTACATTCTATCTTCAATCAGCTCCAATCGAAAGGAAATTTAATAACTATGGAAAATGAATAGTTGTATTTGAATTGCAAGAGTTTTTATTTAAATCTGTTCAGAAAAAAACTGCCAATATTGTATATTTTACAATGCTATTAAATTTTTTGAGTAATAACTACATCAATTGGGTTATTGAAACAATGATTAAATTTACTAGATTTACCCACAGCATTGCCCTTGTTAGTCGAGAAATTCTTTTCAAAATAAATTCGTTTCATACCAATATACTTCCCCCATTTCACCCTATTTAAGTCAGATGCAAAAAGAAGTACTTGTAGTATACCGCCTTTGGGTCCCATATATCGCGAATGCGCAAAAAACAAACAAACTTACTTTCGTATTCATAATATTGATTTATATGATATTAGCTGTCCCAATAGACGATGTCCTGTCTTATATATATTTATTTAATTCGAACAGTACTTGATAAAAAACGCGCGAAGTGGAAATAAGCGTAATTTTTTTAATATTTTCCAATTTTCTTCATTTTCTTTCCGTAAGAACCTTCTTAATGATATTTAGAATACTTTAATAAAAAAGATAAATGAAATTGGTAAAGTTATGACTTGACCAAGAGAAATAGGGATTCATTTTGATATATATATAGATAGACTATTATGATGTCTGTTGATTAAGTGTGTTAAGTAAGACATGAAAGCACATGGGTCGATCAATCCAATCCTAGTGCTTTAAACTGAAACATTTATGTATAGCTCTCTGAAGACGTGCATATTATGTATGCAGTTATAATTCACGAGAAAATTTAAGTTGGTCAACACAGTCAAGCATTCTTAAGGGGATTTTATGCTTCAAAGTTTTGCTATCGCAAATGTAAAAGCTTTATTAGTAAGTTTATAACTAATACAGCAGAGAATGAGTAAGTTCCCAGCGAAACATCAGAAAATTTATACAGCTTTAAGCTACTTTAAGCACAGGTACTGTTTCGTATAGATAATGTGTTGGTGATGAAAATTCATGTAATCCTAACTTGAGGGCAATGACTGAAGGCGATCAATCCATAATCTCTGTTTCGCTTATCAACATCAACATTTCCTTCCTTAATAATTTTAATAATAAATATTTTGTCTTTAATCTACCACGCCTCCTCTATCACGCCTGTATTCCCCGAAGGGTAAAGCAGAGGTGTACTACTGTACACCCATACTTCGTCGGTATGTTTAGGTCCTATGTAATAGGGACACTCATAATAATATTGTCTTCTTTTTGTTTTATACATAGAACTAAAGACACGTCATGGCGTCACGTACATTCGAAATTTAACTTAATTTGCAAAATAAATAGTTTATAGCAAAAGAAGTTACATCATTTCATACCTTCACTTTACCACTTTTATTTTGAATATAAACAAACTGTATTCGAGGTACGTATCAAATCTCAAAACATTTTGTTCTCATGCAATATGCACCACATATTCGTACAACAGTGATACTCGTATCGTCCGAGGAAACGCACATTTAAACGCCAGCTTACATACCTTTGTAGGGCTGCCAAGATATTTGAAAAATATCCGTTGTAATGCTGATTTGAATATTTTGTCTGATGGAAGGAAACCGTTGTCTATGATAGAAAACGAAATTCTTGAATACCTTTTGTGATTTGGTTCTTATATTACACTTTTTCTTCAAAGCCTATTTAGTTATTGCTCTACATTGTGAAACTCGCATATCTGATAAGATTACTACAGTTTGGACGTAAAAAATAATAATAATTCTCTGAGTTTGTTTCAGTGGTTATTGGAAAAACTGGCGCTATCTAGTCTAAAAAAATGTAAAGCTTTGATTTGACAAAGTGTCTTTAAAAGATCTATTTACAGAAATAAATATCATTTATCATTTACATACACGTGACAGAGCGCATTCAAATTGTTTATATGAGAGGATCCTTTAATGTGTGGTTTCAAAAGCGCCACCGTCTTTTTTAATATTGTTTCTGATTATTTAGAACCTTTATGGATTAAAGTAATGCATGCTACAGCATCAATACTAAATTACAGAGAGTACACTCTTGAATTAGGGACGCTATATTAGTGTACAGTGGGTTATAGCTGTTACCTGACCCACCGAGACCCCGCCGTCCCACCTAGGGTGGGTCAGGTAACAGCTATAATTCACTGTACTTGCTAAGAGCAGGAGTCAGTGGGAACTTCAGTAGAAAAATAAATACTTCTGATGTTCAAAGCAGATGAAAAAGCAAGATGATTAGCTATATTTGACTTTAGGTTTAGCAGCCCTACACACCTACACACGTCACAATGCAAACAGACGTTTCACAGAGCGAGTTGGTTTAACATTATTCAGAACAGATAATACAATATTTACCGACCAAACCCGTATGAGCCAACATTTGTTTCTCATTATGTCGACTATCATGGCGCCTGCGCCGATTCACGAGGTAAATATGTTCATTAAAAATTTGATATCGACTCACAAATTTTGAGCATTTAAAGTTCTGTAAATACATGAGATTTAATGATGTTTTTTTTTGGTATCAGCCTGTAGTTGTTTGTTATCAAATAAAAGTGATATATCTGATGGAGGGCATATCGGAGTGATGATTTGGATGCGAACTGCAAGTGCTCGTTCGAGGTGGCGCAGGAAAAGAGTACCTGGAAGGAATTCGGGGAAGCTTTCCCCAGCAGTAGGACATTGACGGCTAATAAAAATAAATAAATAAAAATGTAGTTTGTGATGAAGGCACACAAATCCTAAATTAAATTATTAATACTTTGGAAAAATCTGCGAACATGGTTTCATTTTTATAGTTTCACTAGTACTATAGGACATGTATCGCCTTTGAATTTATTATATTCCACCTCGTAACGAGTAATATAATATTACGTATATCGTATGCAGTGTAGTGACGTTATAACAATTATAGTGAATTTTCAAATAAACCTACGATAACACCAATAGGGAGCGAGTCATAACCGAGCACGAATCCAGTATCCGAACTGCTACTGAGAATATCATAGAAAAACCCAATAACACTTTGCTCAACCTGTAATCAGAACCAGGACCACAAGCCGCGTGTTTAAAGTAAAATTACGGTGTAGGTATTATATGCCGTTTATAAATGACAAGAAATTATAAACTACGTTCCTACAATATTTAAAGCAGCTCTACTTTAAATTGGAACAGGATTAGCCATGCGAAAATTCACGACGATCGTCTCAAGTAGCCAGATGTCTCAAAAACTTCTAAGTGTCTGATGTGAGTCAACGTTCAACGTCTCTGCCTTTTAATAGCTTGCAGAAATATGACGGCCGATTTGTGGATTTAATTTGAATATTCTCATTTGATACGGCATATTGTAAGAGTGCATTAAAAATAACTAGTCCGCCATCTTGGGTTTTCAGCCATGTTAGATTTAACATAACATAACATAACATACCATCACGCCTGTATTCCCCGAAGGGTTAGGCAGAGGTGTACTTAATGTACACCCACAGCTCGCCGGTATGTTTAGGTCCCATGTAATAGGGGGCGAGCCTATTGCCATTCACCGGGCACAAATCCAGACTCCGAGCTGCTATTGAGAATTTCATAGAAAAACCCAATAACACCGCTCGACCTGGGGATCGAACCCAGGACCTCTAGCATAGCAGTCGCGCTTAAGACCACTAGACTAATGAGGCAGTCTATGTTAGATTTAGAATGAGCTATCCATGAATTATCTTCCAAACTAAACGTATACAAAATGACAGCTTCAAAATTGAAGTTGAATAAAAGCTTGTGACTTGTAATAATAATAAAATCAATGTACAGTCAGGTTCAGGTCACATCAGGTTATATAAAACTTTATAATTTCTCCAAATGATTTTAAACCTTAAAAATTTTGATAATTAGGTTCAAAATAGACTGAGAAAACTTGACATTTTGTTGTAACTTGATGTGCTGGCCACCGTACCTACTATGTATTGTTACCCACGACAGAACGGAGAAGGTTACTCATAATTATGTAAAAAGGATGCATTTATGGCGAGAGATTAATTATTTGCTTTATATACATACCATCATACATACCATCACGCCTGTATTCCCCGAAGGGTTAGGCAGAGGTGTACTAATGTACACCCACATTTCGCCGGTATGTTTAGGTCCCATGTAAAAGGGGGCGAGCCTATTGCCATTAACCGGGCACAAATCCAGACTCCGAGCTGCTACTGGGAATTTCATAGAAAAACCCAAATAACACTTTGCTCGACCTGGGAATCGAACCCAAGACCTCTAGCGAAGCAGTCGCGCTTGGGACCACTAGACTAACGAGGCAGTCATTTGCTTTATATTTTATTTATTTATTTAAGTAAGAACAACAAAAGAGTAGTACATGTTTCGTTTTCAATGGTTTCTACACTAAGCTCGAGGCTTGTATCGTAGATACCAATATAATGTTTTACTGTCACTGTTTAACACTGTTGTTTGGACTCCATAAGCATAAGTAGGTATGTATGTAAATTCTTATAAAATAATTAATGAAGATAACTGATGGACTAACAATGAGTTATTAATGCAAGTATATGACTTATAACAATTAATTAATAATAATAATATAATATTTATAATTAAATATCTCTTCATTACAAAACATTACAGACAACTAAATTGAATATCACTAGTACTATCACACTTTCATCGTCATACACTTAGCTTTTTGTAATTGTATTGGGGTCAACTCCCAGTCTAATCAGATTCGGCTGAATATAAGTATGTATTTAGTATTTTACATAAAGTGACTGCCAACCGACCTATGCAACCCAATCACTGGGCAATACCCATATTCTGAGGATAAACTGGTTGACAGACTTTTTACTACTAACGATTGTCATAGTTATTCGTATGACAACCCGGGGTCTTGATATGTTAAACATGGAAATCCATCTACTTACTAACTACGTGGCCAGCTCAGCTTAATTTGCAGATCGATAATTGAGTATCACAAAAATGAAAATGACAAGACAAGAAGATACCAGAACCATCATCAGAAATATCAATATACATATTTTAAAATGACATTAATTAACAGAGGCTAACTGAGTGATACGGAATAAGGGTCCGAAACGCAAAATTTTCGCGTAGAGTATTATATTTCGCGTTCATTAGTTTCCATTTTAGTTTGCTATTTCTGCTATTCTGAAGGAATTGTTTATTCTGTTAACATTTCAAGAATTCTACGTTGTGTTTGTGAATGAGTACGAATTTAGCTTAGAGCATAATAAGCAATTATGTATCTAAATGTAACAAGAATTTCTGAGGAGCTGAGTTTTCGTTATATTATTATGTGAGGAATAAATATTAAAATAATACCTATATCAAGAATAATTAATTAATTAATTTCATCATGTCGTTGAAGGAAAACATTGCGAGAAAACCTGATTTTCTGAGAAGTAGAACTTGTTAAGTCTGCAAAACCACATTAGGATAACGTGATAGACTATAGCCTTACCTCTCTCATACTTAGAGGTAACCTGTCATTAGTGGGAGGGTTGATAAAAAGCAATGAACCGCAATTTGGACGCATTAAATACCTATAAGGAAGAAATAAAATATAAGTACAATATAATTGTAATTATTCTCTTTTTACGGTCTGTGACAAAGTGAAAAGTATGGTAGTGAAAGTTGGGTATGGCAGAAGAAACATGAAAGCAGAATAAATGCTGTAGAGATGAGAGCTTTGAGAAGTATGTGTGGTGTTACGCTAAAAGATAGAGTGAGAAACAGTGTGATAAGGGAGTGTTGTGGAGTGAAAGAAGATGTAGTAACAAGGATTGAGAAAGGTATGTTAAGATGGTTTGGTCATGTAGAGAGAATGGATGAACGGAGATTGACGAAACAAGTATATATGGTGAGTATGGATGGACGAGTTGGAAGGGGAAGACCTCGGCGAACGTACCGCAACCAAATTGCGGATGTTCTTAAAAAAGGCCAGGTTCCGAGCACCCTAAACCGACGGTCATGCATGAAGAGATTAATGAATGTAGATGAAGCAAAAGTAGTGTGCCAGGATCGTAGCAAGTGGAAATCTATAGTCTCTGCCTACCCCCATGGGAGACAGGCGTGACAATATGTATGTATGTATGTACCATTTCGGTTCATTATCCAATTAAGAGTTACTATAAACACTGCCTCATTGGTCTAGTGGTTCGATACCCAGGACAAGCAAAGAGTTATTGAGTTTTTCTATGAAATTCTCAGTACTTAGCAGATTGGAGGCTGGATTTGTGCCCGGTTAATATGCTCGCAATAGGCTCGCCCCCTATGACATGGAGGTAAGTTTTTTCACTCGTACATTCGAATTGAGAAAACTCAAGGGTATGCGTTCGATATACCTAGCATAATTACATACATACAGACATATATTGTCACGCCTGTCTCCCATGGGGGTAGGCAGAGACTATAGATTTCCACTTGCTACCATCCTGGCACACTACACACACATACATAATCATAATTTTAACTTAATATTCATCATTAAAAACCCCGCAAACGTCTCACAAACTTCTATTTTCAAATTACAATTTTAATAACATCGCAGAGTCGTTTATTTAAAAGAACGCAGACGTGTGAGTACCAAGTTCTCCTAGGAGACTGGAAGTGATAACAATGGGAGGGCATTTCAATGAAATTTGCATTAGAATGCGTAGAGAGTAGTGCAACGAAGCTTTTGTGATGAGGCTCAGAACGTGCCCTGTAGAGCGAATTTAGTTTTAATAATCATAAAAAAAGGTTGCTTTTATCAGAGAGCGACTTACATTTTGATGTGAAAAGATATTTTTTCAAGAGAAAATTTAGACCCCTTACAACGGGTCTGTTGGGTTTTATAGGTCGTGATATGACAGAAATTCATTTAAAGCATATCAGTGAGGCTAAAAAGTGACGTCGGACAAACAATTTATTTTAAGGAATTGTAAAAAACAAGTGCAAAATAATAAGTCATTGTCTAACAGATCAAAAATGTATGTGTCATTTTCGCTTGCTACAGAGTTCTACAGTTTCTTAGTACTAGTCTTGTGTTCCTGAAAATTAGCGAATGTGATTCATGCGATTTTTAGTCTATAGGTGAAAGCCGTTAAAGATGTTATTTATTAAATATATCAGAGTATATAATTAACATAATAATATATGCTTCCTTGGTCTAATGGTCGAGAGAGCATCTGCTAAGCTTATGGTTTTAAATTTGTATTCCGAATCAGGCAGACTTACCTATTCACGTTTATGGATTTTACCCGAGTAGTAACCGAGCCATCAATCCCATGTTCATTTTTATAGGCAGCACTACTCATGTTGTTAATACACCTCGAAGACTTAATTCAATAATAATGTAAAAAAAAATATTTCGTGAATCGTCAGTTTTTGATTAATGACTTGTTTTAAATTCCGTACCTCATTAAAATACATATTGCTGGTTAATAATATATCGAGTTATGCCAGTAGTGAGTTCTGTCAACTACCTATTTAATTAGATACTCGTAAAATTTACCTAAATGTTATCCTTCATACTCTTTGATGTGACATGACAAAGCATAATTTTACAATATATAATGTTTGTATAACTAAATACAGTATATTTATTACGTGTCATAGTGATAAAGAATGTACATTTATTTTATGTCGTGGATTTACGCCAAAGGTATGAAGGTTTATCAGTGTTTTTAGAGCATTAAACACGTTATACCTTATTATGACGAGCTGGATTTTACTACGCTATTTCAGATTTCATAGTAGGAGCAAATATCGTACCTACGTACGTATCTGTTATTACTATGTTCCGTATTTTGGGCTTATCCTTGTCGTATTTACAATATTTAATAAAAAATCTGTTGAGCCTACTGAGGAATCAGAATAAATCCCGGGTTTGCGTCGTTTATGTTACGTAGGTAATACGAATCGTCTTTTTTATCATCATCATATTACCGCAACAATCCTCCAAGGAACAAAGGTTTAGACTTGGGCCAGAAAATGTCACAACGTTAATGGGTAATGGTTACAACACTAGCTACAAATACAAAAGTACCTCCCAGTAACAGCTTACGGGTGGAGTTTTATCACCGACATTTTTATGTTGCTCTATATGAGTCTTTGGGCCATTTATAGTAGTCACTATTTGCCATACTTCGAACTGCAAGGCAGTTTGTAATATTCTATAAACAGACTCAGGGCGGGCATCCATGCTTTCTAAAAGGTGAACCTATGTCGTGTAGTGTTAGCAAAATAATCAAAGTTATTTCAAATTAAATCAATTTGCGGCATGTTTGGCGATGACGAGCGACTTACTTATAAGTTACGGGTTGTGGGCTTAATTCCTGAAAGGACCAAATATTTGTTCCTTAACAAATGTAAAGTACTACCAACCCCTTCCATTTTGAAAGGAGACCCGTTCCTAACAGAGGGACAGTATATGGGTTGATAATGAAGTACTAGTCAAACCCCAAAACCACACACCCTTCATAATCAAGCATCAGAATAGAATGCCTATCTAAAAAATCGCTCATGTGTGGCTTATTTAGACTATATAAGATACTAATTCACACGCTTTATTATATAACATAACATACCATCACGCCTGTATTCCCCGAAGGGTTAGGCAGAGGTGTACTAATGTACACCCACACTTCGCCGGTATGTTTAAGTCCCATGTAATAGGGGGCGAGTCTATTGCCATTAACCGGGCACAAATCCAGACTCCGAGCTGCTACTGATAATTCCATAGAAAAACCCAATAACACTTTGCTCGACCTGGGGATCGAACCCAGGACCTCTAGCGTAGCAGTCGCGCATAGGATCTCTAGACTAATGAGGCAGTCAGAGGCTTTATTATATCGAAGGAGTATTTATAAGAGCAATATTTCAATTTCAACAGTTTACATAATTTGTTCCAATTTGTAATTGAACGTTGCAATTAATGTTTTAAATTAAACAAATGTTTGAGCTTGAGTTTAAATGGCGCCCGTTTAAGTTTCTTAGTTGGAACAAGTTGCGTACATACAGTGTAGTTATAAGTCGTCTACATTGGGAAAACAAATAAACTACGAGTCGGGAAGTACGTTTCATGAAAGTATCTACTCGTAATTTTCTCTATCTTTTTTCTTCATTTTGTTGGGTTTGCTAAATTAAATTGTGTCGTAAAATACCATCACGCCTGTATTTTCTAAAAGGTTAGGCAGAGCTGTACTTATGTACAGTCACACAAACAGTTCGCCAGTATGATTTAGGTCCCATATATTGGAGGTAAATTCTCCACCTTCTCCATGTGGAATAGGCTGGTTTTTTGCCATTAACCGAGCACAAATTTTAATTAAGAATGAGACTTGAAGACTAGGAAATGACGAGCTTTTTTTGTGATATTCAGTTTTCAATTTAAAACAAACTGATTTATAACAACTTTTAATAAAAAAAACGTATATTATAAAAATTCAAGTAATACCTAAATATTAAATTATGATAAGCGGAATTTCACATCAATCTTTCTTTATAGTAATCCCTTGCTGTGGCCACCAATTTAAGGAGCGAAAAGAACATTGTATAATTTATTATAATATAATGTGATTTTTAGATTTTTTTGTCGTAAACTGGCACAATCAATCAACAACTTCTTGGTAGACGAAACTCATTAATAATGTTTCACACACGCTCGTAAAAGTTATTAATAACTTTTTAAAATTTCACGTACAACGTAAATATCGCTGGATCATTACGTCTACGTAACAAGAAAATATGATTACGAACGAAAAATTCCGTAATAAATGTTGCTATAAATGTGGATTTATTACAAGTTATCCAAGGTGGAATGCGTGACGAGATCTAGATTCCAGCACTGGAATTCGTAACGTGTACTTTAGTATTTCAAAATCCATTGCTTCGAGTCGAGGGAATTTTATTGGAATACCAACTACAAACGCAATGGAAGCTGAAATAAAAATTCGAAAAACTTACCTCCCACTCGACGGGCTCGACGGGAATTATTTCAATAACACTGACGAATGGGTTTTATAACAGAATTGATTACGGGCCAGATAACGAGATGTAATCGTACCAGGGGGAATAGAGACAAATGTCGTATTGGTTGCAGATTTACAGCGCGGCGCGCGCCATCTGGCGTGCCAATTTATGAGTTTAATCAGGGAGCCGGCGTTGCCACCGGTTTGGGATCGCAGCGAGAATGGCGGCGAGCTTGTTCGCTGTTCGGCTTGCAAGCCGCACGTAGGCACACCCCTTTATATACTGCATTGGCTTTTAGCTGCTGCAAATTGATTTTAAGTGGTTTTGTTCGTTTTTATCCCGTAATGCTTCTTTCAATTGCTGATTTAGATTCGGGCTTTTGAGGATTGATTACGTTCAATTTCTAGTTTGTGCAGATTCTGGATGCGGTAGCTTTTGATGCTAAAGCATCCACAATATTTTTTACTCTAATTCTGCGAGGTCTGATGCATGACTGCAAGCTTCAAATGCATCTTAAACCCCAGCGTCTATCAAATTACGATTGAGGGTAGCCACCAACTGCTGGCGAATACACTTATTATAGTTACTTAGAATACTACAAATATAGTTAAATTTCATAAAAAAAAGTGTATTTAAACCGTATCGTGTGTTTACCAATCAATATTCATCAACATCATTTCTAAAATGATAATTTCTTCTGAATGATATATTCGGAATACCTCTTATTGTTCTTTTGCCAATTAAACCTACCGGGTGTCTCCACATGCTACGTCAAATAATGATGTCACCAACATCAATCAATGATTTATTACTATATCTTTCTTATGATTGTAAATTCTGAACTCAATCAAGGCTAGTAAATCTACTTTGCAAATGCGATTAAGATCGCAATCTATGTAATAGCAAATAGCGAGTGCATCGGTAACGATCTCTGGAATAGCCCATTTTGGTTGAGCCATACAAACTGTACGGGCGATTTCTCGTGCTGTGTTCGCCATTAAACACTCAAACATTCAGATTTCAACCTTGTATTTGTATTGAATTTACAGCCTGTGGTTCCTTTCGTTGCCCATTGTGCCTACAGTTCACTCGTAATAACTGAACGCCTCTGAAGTTGTCCGCAAGTGGTTTTGCAGTGACTTACCTCCGCGGCAGTTCGGAACGGCTAACTTCAGACACTCACCGTTAATTCGAATAAACTATGCATAACGTTATTTCTACTTCAAACTTCGAAATTAGTTATGAAAGTACTGATGCCAATCCCTTTTGCACTACAACTTTTCCCAAATCTGTTTTCAATGTTATTTTTATTTTATTTTAGTCTTAATGTTGTCCATGACAATATAAAATGTCCAATTAATTTCATATAACGTGTTTTATCTTCTTATTTCTGCCAAAAAATATTACGTGTCAAAACATGTAATAAGAGCCTTGTTAAATATTTTATATTTTTATGAATAAGGACGATATAGTATATTAACATGAAAGAATATACGGACTTACGGACCTCCCACAACGGAGAGGTAATGTCATATTGAAAATTCATTCAGCGATGCTGATAAGCGATTTTTAAAAATAAAGAATAATATATAAATTTTAGCGAAAGAAATATACGTTTTCAATCAATGCCAAATATAATAACTACAGAACCTCAACTTGTACCTACCTAATAAAGTTCATTTTACCACTAGTCACACTGTTGCAGTTAATATATTTTAGCATAGTTATTTTACAATTAAGCGCGCGAGAATAATACCAACAACACAGAAACCAATAAACAAGACTTGCTAAGTAAACAGTACTTTCATTACAGTCTAGCCCCAGTTTACCCGAGCAATGTTATAATTTCGAAACTAACCAACTAAGATATTAGCACATCTAACTTTTCTAATCAAACTTACGTAGGCTGGCGTAATAATAAAAATGTATGTGGGACATAGATATAGAGATAGAAGATCTAGTAAAGAGCATCATTTTATTAATAGGAACGTACCGTTTCGTCGAATACTTTTCCCGGCTACGAACTATGAAAAATATATATGGATATCAAATAATCAGTATACTAATTTTATAAAGCTGAAAAGTTTTTTTGTTTGGTTTAACGCGCTTATCTGAGGAACTACTGGTTGGAATTAAAAAAAAAATAGTGTTTGATAGCCTATTTATCAAAAAAGACTATAGGCTATATACAATCACGCTACGACTAATAGGAGCGGAGCATCAATGACAAATACATATTTCCCTCTTTTTGAATGGAATGCATTTCTTTTGAGTGCTTCTGTTGCGTAAATGGATCCTATATTTTATATCCAGTTTTGTTTTAATAATACCTACAATTAGATATAGGACCCGTTATATTTATTATGATGTAATAACACTAAACATGACATACCATCACCCCTATATTCCCCGAAGGGCTAGGCAGAAGTGTACATCAACAGTTCACCGGAATATTAAATAAACGAATGTCAGTTCAATCCACACTGTAAGTGCAAAGTAATTATTAATCTTAATAATTAATTGCTCATTAATCCTTCAATAATTCTTTCGTACTATCTAGATACTTTTATATCTATGATGAAACCCCATACGAGGAAGAATGTTTTTTTCACTCTATCGTATAGAGTATAAACGATAAACACACAAAGGCTGTGTTAGGCATAAATATTGTTTAAGTTATCGCCTTAAAGATCTATGGAGCCTGCGTATCGTTCTCCTGACAGTTATTGCGTTTTTTATGTGAGAAGTTCTGGAGAAATTCTATTTACTACTGCCTTCGTTGACGACAACATAAAGATATATTACGTGAAAACGATGGATATGTCGACAAAAACAATAGTGGTATGACTTCAAATGCTAGTTCGTGTTGCGATGGGGTAAAGCGTTTTTATAAATAAAAAACTGTTTTTACAATCTTGAAATTGCATGCCTTAAAATATTTTTTTACATCTGTTGTAGTATGAAACTTTTAAAAATATGTATAATGTACGAGTTTAATTGTTTGTGTTTTCTAAATACTGTTACGAGTTGTATTACTTGTTTCAAAATTTTAATACTTATCTGAGTAAAAATCCATTTGAAAAGACTTTTTGCCCCACTGTTGGGAACGAGTCTCGTCTCAGAATGAGAGAGATTAATTAATTAGGATTTATGTTCCACCACGCTAGCGGGTTGATAGACTTCACACGCAATCAAAAATCTCTAATACCTAGGCATCCTGATTTCCTCAAGATGTTTTCCTTCACCGTTCAAGCGCGTGATAATTTATTATTAATACACACATGACTTCGAAAAGTCAGAGGAGCGCGCATTGGATTCAAACTCGAAACGTTTAACTTAACCACGATACTTGTGCTGATACTCAAAATGTTAGCTATAAAATGATGGTAGCTTGGTTTGATTAGTCTCAGACGTCCCAGATCACTGTTCATTGAACGTAAATTGTGTTCTCCTTCACAGTGCAAAATTCTTGACAAAGTAACCATTTAAGCTAGCTACAATGACACACCACTCTTGCATCTCTTGAGTTTCAAAGGGAAGATAGTGCACTAGTGTCCAGTTGATCAACTGGGAGATTAGAGAACGGTAAACGCTTTTTGTTTAAAAGATCGTCGCCTTAGAAACTATTATCAGTGAAAAAAAATGTACGCACGGCCACACATCAAGCTATACAAATCCAGTATAGGCTGGCTTTGAAATGTACGGAAAGCGTTTACAATAGGTCAGTCTAAACTGGATTTGTATAGCTTTATATGTACCAGAGACTTCAAGTTGACTATAGACATTTCCTTAATGATTTCCATGTAATGTAACGTTCCAGCAAATGCTTTACGCTATGTAATGCTGCATTTAACTGTAACATCATTATAGTTCATGCTCGTGAACGCGTGGTGTCGGGAAAGGTCATCTATTACGGCAGGCAATTATTGAGTTGAATCTACTCTTGTCATCAACATCATTCTGCATATGTGAGCAGTGATAGCTAACTCAATTGTAAATGGAAGAAAAATATTGTAAGCATTATTATTTAATAGAGTATCTATGGAGTTTCTTGTCAGCTCTTCTCTGTAAGTCGCACTATTTGGAACCATGTAATTAATTTTTGACATTTCAAAAGTACTTAATGGTCTAATTGAAAGTTTTGGAAGGCAATCTCAATCTACTCTTATCATCGACATCATTCTGCATATGAGAGCAATGAAAGAACTCAATTGTAACTACATGGAAGAAAAATATTATAAGCATTATTATTTAAAAGAGTATCTATGGAGTTTCTTGTTGGCTTTTCTCTATAAGTCGCACTATTTGGGACCATGAAATTAATTTTTAACATATCAAAAGGACCCTGTAATTATGTTCTAATTGAAATAATCAGCATCAGGTATAATTATTATCTTTTAGTATTTAATTCTTAGTAGTGCATTCTTATTTCTGTAAATACAAATATTTATCTTCATCCACACGTTCAGCTTTCGAATCAAATACAGTATTGAACCGCACTTCAAGCAAATCGAAAATCAATCCAAATCACTACCATTTACCACGCGCATGGATACATAAATCCTTACTGTATTTTATCTCTAAATGTTTAATACTGGCACGTTAGGGTTACATAGATAAAACGATGCCATTAAAATGGACATTCTCGTAACTTATCTCAATAACACATTTGTAACATAACACTCTCTTGTTCTATTGCTTATATAACCATTTTGTGCGTCTAATGGGTACTTTGTACCCGTTCGTAATGCATAGTAGAAGATTAGAGAGAAATATTGGTTTATAACGATTATTACGGACAAACGTTTTGTAGTTAGCATGTTACTTTATTACTTGATGATACTTGAAGTTTGAAAATAGGCTTTTCCTGCCTTTCTATATGAATAAAAATAAATTAAAGGTAGTCAGATTCTTTGATTAGATATTAATATAACCTCGGATGGTTATAATTATAATATTGGTTTAAATAGCTGTTATTATCTGCCTCTGTAAAGTTCTGCCAAAAAAGGGTGAATTTTCAAAACATGCTTTTTCGCTAAATTAAAATTACAAATGCTATTTGCGTTCTTGGCAGTAGTTATTGTGACATCAACTAAAAAGAGTTCATAACGGAGTATTAAAACTTTTGTTTAAAAATCATTGTCATAGCAGTGTAATTGACAAGTTCCGCGCATGTTTTTTTTTATTTTTTTATGGTATAACTCTGCAAACGAGCAGGCGAGCTACCTGATGATAAGTAGTCATCGCCGCACATGGACATCTGCAAAACCAGAGAAGTTGCAGATGCGTTGCCGAGCCTATTTAGGAAAAGGGAGGGGAAGGAGAAAAGGAGAAGGAAGGGAATTGAGGGAGGAATTGGGCCTCCGGCCCTCTCGCTCACCGAACGAAGCGCAGGTAGCGAAACGCTACTACTCGGACGTCGGTCTTCTGCGAGAGTGTGGTACTTCCCCGGTCAAGCCGGCCCATTCATGCTGCGAACAGCGTGGCCCTACCACAACAAGGATAATAATACGATTTCTTAGTTAAGATTTCAGTTCTCAGTTTTGCAATAACTGCTGTTATTGACTTAGAATGAGCTTTAGATGTACAATTTGTGAAAAACCAAAAAATATAACTAACTTGGAGGTAGGAGACTAGGTTATTGTTTACATATTTAGTTTAGAGGTAGGTATACTAGTTGTTATTATTTTTTAATTTTGAATATATTTTTTTTAAAGAGGATACCTAATAAGTAATAACCATAACTACCTTATCTTGGAAACATGTAGAAAAATATCTTTATAGTAATTTGTCATCCGATTGTATTTTTTTTATGATTGCTGTGTTTGCCAATTAATATTGTACACAATGGATGCTATCTTATGTGCATGTAACTTTTCAATAAAAATGTGTAACAATTGTAGGCAAATCACTAAATAAATAAATAAATATAAGATAGGATGTAAAGATCACCATTTCTATCATGGAGACACTGACGTCCTTTAAATAGAATTTACAATAAGACCTTTATGAACATAACATACCAGCACGCCTGTATTCCCCGAAAAGTTAGGCAGAGGTGTACTTAATGTACACCCACAGTTCGCCGGTATGTTTAGGTCTCATGTAATAGGGGGCGAGCCTATTGCCATTCACCGGGCACAAATCCAGACTCCGAGGTGCTACTGAGAATTTCATAGAAAAACCCAATAACACTTTGCTCGACCTGGGGATCGAACCCAAGACCTCTAGCGTAGCAGTCGCCATTGGAACCACTAGATTAACGAGGCAGTCCTTTATGAAAATGTTAATAAATTTAATGAACTGAAATTAATTGCGCACTGGAACAAACTTCCTAATAACTACACAAGCAAACACGTACTACAGACCAGTACATAACCCTTTAATCGAAATACCAAACCGAAACATCGTCAAAGTTAGCTCGTAAATGTCAACATAAACTAAAGCCGTTAGCCGATCACTGTTCATTGTGATCACGCGTCTGGCTAACTAATATTCAAATTAGTGACGTCATCGGATTAGGCTCAACGCCGCTCAATTTCCGTTGATTACTCCACCGCGGGTTATTATACTTCGAAATGTGTGTTCATTAAAATTCGACATCTTGCGTTTTTATAATTTTGTTAGGATATTAAAATTTGACAGGTTATTCAAGTAGCAGTAGGCGAAAATAGGCGTGTTAAAATTCTCAGTAGCAGCGCTGAGTTTGGATTAGTGTCGGTTAATAATAATAGAAATAGCTATAAACATTTTCTTTACACTGAGGTTTTATATTAAAACGTATGTCTGCAAAATCACTGGCGGATAACTGACGACGCGCACAGTAATTTCGAATAAATGCTAATATACAGTTTGAAGGTTATTTAAGACATAACAACTGACAGTGCAAGAGTTGGTAATGTTAAAAAAAAGTTGTTTTGTTAATACAGCAGACCTTATCCTTTAAAACGCTGATAATGTGAGGTAGGTCTCCTGACCCACCCTAGGTAGTCCGGCGGCGTCTAAGAAGGTCAGGTAACAGCTATAACCCAATGTACATCAATTATTTTGTTCAAATCTGATTATAGAATCCAAGATGCCACTCATATGTATGTATTATAGTTATATCATATTGTTGTCCTGATTAAGTCATCCGCCTGGAGGGGTTTCATACGTCAGTCAGATAAGCTTTTGCAAATATGTTACGTAAACTTTACGATATAATCACATAATGAAGAATCAGAAGTTTGTGCCTTGGCAAAGAGACCTTTGACTTGGAAGTACAACGGTCATAACACTAGGCTATCACTGCTCTGAATAAAACATTATACTGTATTTATGTTGAAAGACCGAAAAAAGAGTACCAAATAACATTACAGCAAGTAACTATTGTTAAAATAACATTGTAAGAATGATACGCGCGCCTGAAAATCCTCCTAATAATTCATACTAGCGTTTCATATTGGCAAAATACGACGGGAGAAAAGTTTACTTTCCCCCTCCGTTTTCATAAAATTGAACCAGCAAATAAAGAAGCTTATAAATCAAACAAAAGTCGAGTAAATACACGAGACATCGAAACGCATTGTCTCGTAATACAAACTATAGGGCGCAGACGGCATCGTGCACGATTCAATTTTCTTTTCATATTTCTCAGCTCTGCATTCAAATGTACTCGTTACAAAAGTTTTACGTAAAAATCTGTATCGTTCAAGCACAGATGCTGTTTATAGAATCTTTTCAATCAGATTACTATCAGTCAGTGCGCAAAGATACAAACAAAAATACCTTTTAAGAGATTCATGATCGTTATTTTTTGTTGAAAAATATAAAGCTTTTCAGCACGATCTTAGTATTTATTATCTCTTTGTTTGTTTGTTTGTTTTTGTTTTGTATCATGGGACCCGTTATCTCGTTAGGTAATTAATGCCAGCTTTATTCTTTCTTTACCCTTACTTTTGTACTGTAAATGGAGCCACTTTTGATTGTTTGAATAATTTTTCGTGTTTACATCTTGCTTGACCCTTTGAATGTCAGATAATAATTATTTCCATCTGAACTTTGCACCTCTGAAATCTAATTAAAATAACAATGACGACAAAAATATTATCAAATATATAATTATACAATGCCATTCCATTATTTAAAAAATCTAGTGATTTAATTAATATGATATCATAAGATCGCACAGACGTGTACATAAAAATTCCGCTAGTGTGTTTAGGACCCATGTCATAGGGGGCGGGTCTATCGCCAAAGTATAAACTACGAGAAAAACTCAACAAAACTTTTCTCTATCAGGAAATCTAACCCAGAACCTCTGACATAGCACTAACGCGCGTAGGACACCTAGACTAATGAGACAAGATATAATCATTATGTATTTTCAAGAATACCGAAATAGCACTAATCATTAAACTAAAAAAAGAAGTTAGAATTTTCATTCCTCTTTAAATTAAGAAGATAAGTCGTCGAATGCGCGACAAATTGAAATGGAAATACCTCGCGGTGGGCGTTTTTATGCGCTGCGTGGCGCAGGTCGACGAATACCGGTTATTTCACCTCAAGCCATTCTCCAGATAGAAAAGTTTGAGTTATCAATTTCGTTCGCAATTCTGTATGCAGTCTTTAATTTTTCCCGTTTCCCACTGAGTTTTTTATTATTAAAGCAAGATGCTCGTTATCTTCATTTAGTTCGTTGAAAAGAAAAGCCAACGAGCGCTTATTTCAGTTGGAATGAAAATAATAAATCACAGGCTAGGTAGATTGTAGACGGCGCCTGGTCTATTTCATGCCCTCTGCATATATAATGGTTCCTAGACTAAAGTGTTTGAGATTAATGTCCCAGTTTATTGTTTAAATCGTTAATTTAATTTGTTTTGCACAAACACATGGCTGTTGTAACTCTTTCTTTTGCTACTGTAATTTATTCAGTTGTCAGAATGCCTAAAATTATCTCCGTTTTCGTTTTACTTGACTAAATGTTTGGAATATTTTTGTTTCTTTTACAGAGAGAAACTTAAGAATGTATTTTGTGAATATGGCTTTGTGTATAGTCGCGAATATGTTAAAGAAATACAATAATATGAGTTGGTAATATTACAAAAGAAGAATTAAATGGCGTGAAAGTGAAATCCCTGGAATTTGGAATAAAATGGATGGATGAAACCTAGTTATTACATTGAAACTATCTCACAGAAGCAAAGCTACTTGTTAAAATTCATGATTATTTTAACATTGAAAAGAAATCGATTGGAATTCGATTTGTCTAATTTGAATTACTCCTTCGTAAAGAAGTTTCTATCATTTGGACTAAACGTTGTCTAAATGTTTTTATTTTAAATTAGGTTTAGGTTAGGTTTAAGTAAAAGCATATATAACGTGGCATGGTTCTAAAAAGTGATGAAAAACTTTCAAGCTTACCTACATTAATGTAGTAGCAACCCCAATAAACGGATAAGAATTATAAAAAAGTCGAGGTTGGTGTAATTTCTAAACTATTTTTTTGATATCTACAATGAGCACACACAAATAGCGTAGCAAGTGGCTTTTCGTAGTTTCTGCTTCCCCTATTGAAAAAAAGCGTGATTATATGTATGTATGAACAGACACAAACCCTTTACGATTTTACAATAGGTACATAGATTAGTGACAGAGCGAAAGGGTTAAGAAATATTTGAAACCACTTTTGTTGTATATCAATAACGCAATATCAGATCAAGAGAGATGATCGTCAGAATCGCTTTGCCCCAGAACAAAGAAATTCCTTTCACTTCGACTCTTAGCATAATCCAAATATTCAATTTCATATTCTATTTTCCTTATATATTCAAAATTTCATACAATATTCGCCCATAAGAACAAAAAGAAACAATGTCTTTCCCTTTCATATTCCACAGATTGAGATTGACGTATGTAAGTCCTAACTGGTTTTGCCGAAATTTCGGCTTATTGGGTGCTCAAATTTGACGTGCAAAAGACAGAGGCCTATCCGCTGTCAGATTTAGCACCGAGTTTCAGGCTGTAGTTGAGTCAGCATAATATAATATTGTAGCCAGTACCCACTGCGAAAAAAAGGTCTTCACGGTTTCAATTACGAAGGAAAAATGGGACAAAGAAGGTAATTGCTGCGAGGCAACATCGTGGTGTAAATGAAAATTGATTGCCTGTTAATTACAGCGTTGAATAACACCTTGAATGAGTATTTATTCTTTTGTAGGCTTTATAAGTTTTCATTTTATTCTTATAAATATTTTTTCTTCGTATTTTACAATAAACAAAGGACGGTTGATTTGGTACCTGATATCATTGTACAGATGTTTATTTTTGATTTTGATAAACATTATTGAAATGTACTTCAACAAAAACACATCGCTCCGTGCATTTTTTTTTAATAGAACAAGCTTTATACACAAACAGTACCTAAATTTTTACCTTAAACTAACAAAGCTATTATATATCATTACGCTAGTGGTCTTAAGCGCAACTACTACGCTAAAGGCTCCGGGTTCAATTCCCAGGCCGAGCAAAGTACTATTGCTCGGTTAACGGCAATAGGCCTGTCTTCATTAGGTACATACACGTGACCTAAACATACCGGCGAACTGCGGGTGTACGAGAGTACACGTGACGTATGTAGATAAGCATATAAACTATTGCAACAAACCTTCACACTTAAGTCTATGGCATTAGGAAACAGCAGTGATATGTCATAATTGTGGCATCCCATAATGAGGCGAGAACGCACAAGCCTCCATTGGTTACACACAAAGCCATGATTTATGGCGGCATGTTCCATTGTAGGCCTAATGAGATTGCACCGTCAGCACAATCGCTCTATAGCCACCGACTTTGACTGTATATCATGGTGGGAGAAATGGTTATTGAATGTGATTTCTGAGAATGGGATCTCTTTCATTCAGATGATGCGTAGTTCATCTTCTTTTATAAAAGATCGTTGACCTATTTTAGAATTTTTTCCTATGTCCTGGGTGCACAAGCACAAACAGACTAGGTTGAAACAATTATCTGTAGGCTGTAGCCCATACAAATATTTGATCCGTGTGAGTATCGAACTCACGACTCATAGTGCTGCAGCCGATTACGCAACAATTACACCAATAAGTATACTATAACGCATGTATTCTCTGAAGGGTTAGGCAGAGCGGTACATTAGTACCTAGTTAAATCTGTTAAATAACCATTACATATTTATTTGCAACCATTCTACAATCAAGGCCCATCATCAACGTCACCCGGATACCTATATTGTCTAGAATGGGAGGGATTGGCTATAGAACACTACAATGACCTAAAGGCTTGGCAGACTTCACACACCGTTCAGAAAATCTCTCAGGCTTGCTGGTTTCTTCACGATGTTTTGCATTTAAGCGCGTGGTAATTAAGTATTAATACGCACATAACTTTGAAAAGTCAGAGGTGCCTGTCTTGATTTGAACCCGAGACCTTTGAGTTGACAGTCAATGGTCATATCATTAGGCTATCACTGCACTGCAACAGAAAGCCTAGTTTCATATTTTCAAAAATTAAAATAATCTTTAAAAATTCATTGCAACTTTCTTGTGTGGGAAAATGTCTTTACAAATGTACAAGACGGGCAATTCCACTGAATATTGTTATATTCCATGGCAAAACTTGAACCGCTAGAGAATAAGAAGTCGGCAAGTCAAAAGAAAATTTAATTAAGCAACTAATGAAAACGCGGAACCGAAATTATGCGTTCGTAAGTTCAGTCCGTTAAGTTATATTAACGATTTTACTAATAGCGACAATTATATTTTGTAGAAAGTAAAGAAAAAACTTTAAACTAATTATATGCTTTTTAAGAAATGTTTAACATAAATATTTCTATTATTTATCTTCAATAAGATATCAATATTCTTAATCTCTCCTACTTTAAAAATGTTGTTGTGTCTATTTATTATACTATTATCCACCTGTATGTGTACATTATGGAATACAATAAATATCATATGAATAATTATGAAACTTTACAACATAGCGATGAACTTTGCGTGTAAATTAGTATACCTCTGATTAACCCTTCGGAGAAAACAGGCGTGATGATGTATCTATACCTGTAATTAAATTGTATTTTAAATAAATTTCGAGAACCTCGCGTATTTATTTATTTTATAAAGTTAAAACTATAGATAATAATGCTTTAATCACTGATAAGGGGAAATATTTGTACATAAACTAAGTATCGCGTGTAGCATGGCGCCGTCGACTGGTTATTTGCTACGACGTAGCATTGCTACGGCATAGCAGGCTACGACACTATGCCGTAGCAACAAGGAATCAATAGAGCAACTTTGATTTTGTTAGCAATTTAAAAAAATGTCCACAAAATTTAAATTCGGCTCGATAAAGCATCATTTCATATAACATACAAAATTGAAAGCCGTGTCTGTGTTTCCCGATAACCAAATTTAAGGATCTCTGTTTATCTCGAAGGGAATTATAAGCGTGAAATTACCTTCTGCATTGTACAAACACAGGCTCCACTTATGCAAAAGCCACGGCTTTGTAACTAACACCAGCTGTTTCAATTTCGTCACGTGCCGTTTGCTTTCATTTCACTTGTAATAGCATCGTAAAAATACAAGACCGCTAACTGAAGGCAATTGTCACAGAGTAAAATTTTAAGATAAAACATCTTGTTGATTAACTATTCCACTTTGTTACCTTTGTACAATAATGAGCAGTGTAAGTCGTATCGTCGTAGAGTAAAACAAAAGTAAATAATATAAGTGTCAACGAGCGTAAATGAGAACACAGAATGCCCATTAACGAGAATATTATTTCTAATTACAAAAGGTGTTGAAACAAAAAGTTCTTCGGATAGTAAACTCAAGGGGAGTCTCCTTGGGGGAACATTGTTGTAAGAGCATTATCAAAGCGCTTTCTAAGATATATGAGTGGTGGCCCCGCCCTCTAACTGTGCAATGAACTTTAAATCCCCTTAACACCTGGGCCCGCCCACCAAATACAGTTGTTGTGGAAATAAATGCGATAAGATCTTACTTTATAGGACATGCGAAGCTTAACACAGTTTGTTTGAGTGTGAATTTATTGTTGTAGCGTGTAATAGCTGACAATAATATAGATTTTTTAGAAATTCGTGAACCTCTTTTGTTTATGGGAATACCAATGCCTAAAACTGCATATCAGTGTAGTAGTGGCAATCGTGACTGCCTCATTAGTTTTAAGCGCGATTACCAGGTCGAGCAAAGTGTTATTAGCTTTTTCTATGAAATTCTCAGCAATTCTTGAGCGTAAGAACGTGGGCTCGATGAACAGATCAACAAGGAAATTACTATTGAGATTTTCTATGAAATTCTTATTAGCAGCTAAGAATTTGTATGTATCATTTACGGCAATGGGCTTGCTGCCTCGTATGTGATATCTAAAATATACCAGGGAACTGAAGATGTAGGCAAACCTATGCCTAACCTTTCTTGGAAACAGGCGTGAGGATGGTAGGTATGTATTTCTTATGCTGCCAGTGCTAGGCTGTGCACTCACTTATGGTGCCAGTTTATTTTTTATGTCACGATCAATAAAAAGTTCTTTGACTTAATCTGGCTTCTCTGGTGGCAAGGAAATGTTAACGTCTACTCAACCCAATTAAGCAGAGGTTCGAATGCAAGCGACTTTTATCGAACTACATATATGAAATGCAGTTAATGTCACATTATATTTATAAATAGTAAGAAGATGATGTTTTGCCCATTGACCCCAAATTTTGTGGTATATTTAGGCAACATAATTTTCATAAAATAGTTAGAAATACAGTTCCGATGAAATAACTGTGCGTATCCAAAGTTTGCCGTTTGGAACAGCTTCCTAGTTATTAACTTAAATTTAAATATGTGATAATGTGTGTTTTACTATCATGCCAGTATTCCTCGAAGGGTTCAGCCGAGCTGTGCTTTATGTGCACTCACAGTTTTCCTATATGTTTAGGTCACACTATAAAATTTAGCTCGTCCTGGGAATCGATCTGAAGACCTCTAGCGTAGCAGTTGAGCTTAGGAGTACTAGACTAATGAAATGATAACTGCTTCATTAGTCTAGTGGTCCTAAGCGTGACCGTTACGCTAGAGGCTTAAAAAAATAATACATATTGCATTTCATTTAATCTATTTTTTTATGTTTGACATCTATAACTAAATTATTTTCAATTTGCCGCCTTCTTGTACGCCTTCAGTGGTGTTACATGTAGCTCATATTTAAATATTAACACCATTGCATGCATATTATTTATAGAGGCCTACGTTCAGCAGTGGACGAATACGGGCTGATAATGATGGTGATGATAATGATGCATATAATTTTGTATTGAAAGTCGCAAATTTTACAACAGATATTTACGTCTTTATCATTCGTTTCTAACAAATCGCTTGTAATCTTAATATTACCTTCTTAGGAAACGTATTAGCATTCCCGTCGGATAGTGTCAGCGCGCAAGAGTTGAAACCAAACAGGGCTGACGCGGCTACGAATCGCTTCCTTTACATTCAAATGCCGGAACAACAGTTTCCGCTGTACAAATCACTCTGTCACTTGTGTTTTATTCCCACAGTTTTTTATGTAAAACGTTTGAGTAACTGAATTAGCTGTTGAACTGTTTAAATATATTTCCATAGTAATGTGGGAACATATTGTAGCTATAGGGTTCTAAGATATACATACATACACTCACGCCTTTTTCCCATAGTGGTAGGCAGAAACTAAAGCCACTGGCTACGATTCTTGCATATCTATTTCGCTTCTTCCACATTCATACATCTCTTCACATACATAAATTACACGTTAGTTAAATGTCGTCTTTAGTTAAGAGGGGTCATTGTAACATTGTTACGTTACGAGATCGAAAAATGCGTCATTAACAATCCAAAAATATATTCAATTATTAAAACTGAACTGGGCTGTAAGTGTCATGCAAATGAAGTAGGTATTACGTATTTGATAAATAAGTAGTGTGGTTGAATACAGTACTTACACATTTTTTTAAAGAAACTTTTTATAATTCCAAGGTAAACATATGATACCGAATACGCCTGGATGATCACAAGTGGAGTAAGCTATTGTTTTTTGTCTAACGTTGGTATGTAGAAAGCAAAAGTACCTACCCGAATAATATCTGCATAATAAAAATATGAAGAACTATAACTTTATTTCCAAAAGTGTTTTCTAGTGCCACAGTGCCGCCTATTGGAGGTATTGGAACCTTGCCATTAAGTTACCGAATTTAAGATGGAATATTAAATCGAATATTATAAAATGTATCGAATGGCGAAACATTATTTCAGCGAAATTATGGCGGGCGAATTGCCAAAGAGTTAAACCTCGCTGATTGTAATCTTGTTTTAGATATAGCTGAAATTTAAAAGAACTCGAATCAACTACTTAATGAATGCTCAAGTAAATTTATGCAGAAATGAACGTTGATCATTGTCTATGCAAATACAAAAGAAGTTTTAGGTTTCCTTTTTATTACTGTAGACAGACAAATGAAACTACGATTCTAATAAATGTGAGACCCAGAGAAAAAAGACAACTTGAAACTAAAGCGACATTTTATTCACAAAGCTATAATATCCTGAACAAAAAAGCTACTGCAAATACAACTTAAACACTGCCCGAGTCTCTTTCCGAGAGAGATTATACACAATAATTTCTTTTTAAGTGTAAAAACCTTAATAGAAGCTCAGAAAGAGGGAAGTTTCCACGTGAAAGTGCATTAACATTTCTTGAACAAGGCTCCAGGAGAACAGATGTTAAAGCCACAAGTCAAATAGACGCTCTGGAGAGAAACAAAGGCGATGGTCCGTAACACTGAAACTTGGCCGGATTATATGAGATTGAATATTACGTAGTACAACAGTTAGGAACTGAGTGTACATCAGTGTGATTTAAGTTCATTTTACCTACAAGCTTCGGAGCCAGAAGAGGTTGTGTGTGTAAGACGTCAACACGGAATCGAGGTCGGACATGGGTAGAAACTAAGTCCGTTCCTAATTAGAGGTTAATGTCTTGATTTCGCCTACGGAAATACAGGATGAGGTAGGTAGAAATTACGCTTCAGGGAGCAAATTCAAGTTTTGAATCAGTTATTGCAAACTAAGTGTATATAAGTGTATTTATACTACTTTGCAATAAAACCAATAATTATTAGCATTAAGTAAATTAAAAGTTTTAAAAAACTTTAAATTATGACGTATAATGACGTAGGTTTTTTTAGGACTCTGTATCGCATCTGTATTGCTAAATATTCTGCCGCCGAGCAAGTTGGTAGTGTGAAATCATTTTATTTGTCTGGTTAGAATGGTACCGTAGCCAATAAAAATTTTGAAGCAATTGAGATATATCTCAAGATGACTGCGCGAATTCTACAACTGTGTTGCTAGCAGCAGACACAATTTCGCTCATAGGTATATTCGTTCTTAATCTCATTCATACTTCTGTACAGAAAACCACTAATATTAACATCTCAAAGGATTCTAGTCCAACAAAGTAACCATAACGATTCTCGAGTCTTAGCAAAATCTCATAAATAATACCTGTACAAGTATGACGTTGGCCGTATACCGGGATTAATCTTATGTAATATGCCTGGCTTGTACTTGTGCGAAGTTGTATGCGAGTGTACTGGAGAATTCATAGCTCTTAGTTAATTATAACCGCGTTACGTACAATATTGTACGTTGGCATTATCTTGGAACTGTGTGAGACAACGGCTATTACTAGGGTTGCTAGTAATACGGTCTTTAATAGGAGCCCGTGGGCCTTAATTCAAAATTCTTAGTTAACTAATGACGGTACGGTCATAACTTAAATGGTTATTCAGCATATTTTGTCCTTCGTATAAATTTTGTTATGGAAAAGTCGAACAGGGGCGACTCTAATCTGCGTGCGGATACCAGAAGGCAAAACACCGATTTCCTTTTTTTTATGGTATAACTCGGCAAATGAGCAGGCGAGCTCCCTGATGGTAAGTAGTCATCGCCGCCCATGAACATCTACAAAACCAAAGAACTTTAAAGAAAAGGGAGGGAGGGAAAAGGAGAGAAGGAGAAGGAAGGGGACTGAGGGAGAAATTGGACCTCACTCACCGTACGAAACGCAGCAGTATACATACTGCTACTTGACGTCGATTTTCTGTGGGAGGGTAGTACCTTCCCAGTCGTGCGGACCCATTCATGTTGGCATATAGACATGCCAGCAGGCACTACTACTACTTAAATGAACGGTGACCTGCGGAGGTTGACTTGGAGAGTCTACTGTTCAACCAGATACTGGTCCAGAATACGCATATCATTTTTGTCCGCGTGTCTTCCAGTAACGCCTCGCCTTTCGACGGGGTCCATTGGACCATAACTGGCAGTGGTCCCGAAGACTATCATGAATCCTATGGCCGTTATTGTAGGGTAAGGGAAGGGAAGTGTGATTTTTATTTGATATGAGTCATATAATAATAAATACGAAAGCCATCTAATTCTACCACCTCTTTTTCTGTAATAAAACAGATAACAATAAGGAAAACACTTATATAGGTGGCCCAACAATTTATCTCTACGTGCTACTTATTACGTGGCAGCTGAAGTAAAGTGACTTAACCCGAAGCCGCAGTAAGAAATTGCTGCGTGGACGTTGAAGAGGGTCGTTACGATCCACTGTTTTTAATATAGTCGCTTTTTCAAATACAGGTAATGTAATTCTGTGTCACTTTTTAGGTTCACTAGTCACGATCGCAGTTCCTTTCGTATCTTAAAGGAATTTTTGAAACAATAGGTATATTGTCCTGCTCCAATGTCCAACCTATTTTTTATTTCAAAGTTCATCAAGTTAGTTCAGCTGTTTCGGTGTGAAAACGCAACAAACAGACGTACTAAGGTACGTTCGAATTTATACGAGTATGAATTAAGATATTTTAGGCACATTTGTCAACTATTGACTTAGATGCGCTTAACCCTAGTTTTTCTAAATCTATCCTCGACCTTGGATGGATTTCATTGCATGAACATTCATGAGCATGCATTTCATGTGAGAGTTAACTGAGCGAATAAACCATCAAGTGTGCTGGATGTTGTTAACTTACATAAAAATAATACCACATCTTAGTAGATCGATCGATCATTTGATCTGGAAACAAATCCTCATCAATTATACACATAATAACAAGTTTGCAAAAAGTATGTTTATAATCACACCTAAATAGACATCACACAATCTACTAACACAGTATGTAATACAAATTTCCTATAATTCACTTCCATATATTGTCCCATAACTATGCGACAACCCTAGCTATTAAGGAGAAGATTGAGTGAAGTAGTATTTCAGGTAAACATTACCAACAAAGATGGAAATAATAACAATGAGAGGGAATTAAGCGGTCCTAATAACGTGGTCCTGTCGTTCCTCTGAATGGCGTGATAAGTTTCTGTTGGCGCTCACTAATTGCTTAGGGGATTCTTACAAATAATGAACATAATTATTTATTTGTTTAAGGAAAATATACAGAGTATCAACATTACAATTGTTTATATGCTGCCTCTACGGACTTTCACGTACCTACATATCTATATATATGAAATATCTATATATATATATGGGCTTTCACGTACCTACCAAATCTATATATATGAAAAATAATCCATATTTCCCGTCGTCACACCATAACTTGCAAATGACTACGGATTTAATTCATATTTTTTTTTAAGGTTTTTAATACTTTGTAGAAGGTTCTTACGGAAAGAGAAATTAAGAAATTGAGTAATAGGAAAATATCGGTAAGCTTATCAACTATTTTGACTTCTCGCGTCTTTTCATTATTTATTCCAGTTCGAATTGAATATTCATAGCTAAGACAGGACAACGTCCGTCGGGTGAGTTAGTAATTAATATTTTTATCTGCTTCAGGTGCAACCGCAGGCATTAAAGTACTGGAATTAATTCCCAGGTCGGAAAGTATTATTGGAGTTTTCTATGAAATTTTGTAACAGTTTTAAATTTTGCCTGATTAATGAAAATAATACTCTTATTCTATTCATTCTATATATCTAAACATACAGAGAACTATCGATCGAAATTAGCACACATTAACATTATCGGGTAATTATTCATCAACATCAACCCCAAACCTTACTTTTTGACTACTAGACCAATGAAGCCGTTTACTATATTTTTACGAGAAACCATAATTCAGAACTTGGTAAATGTAAGCCTCCTTTATGATACGCCAACCATTTCCATCCATGATGTTTTTGCAGAGTAACTAATATCAAGAATTTAAAATGCAGAACGAAACCCGTAACACATAATAAAAAAGGTATGACGTGATACGATTATCACGTCATACCTTTTTTATTATTCTTCATATCGGAGTCGCTATCCCTCAATATACCTACTATATAATAACATTGCGGCTGATAAGTGTAATAAACCTTTATCATCAGAAACCGCTGGCATCGATCTAACACAATCCACGACACCGCACAGATCATTCCCGCAGATAAATCAAACCATCCTAATTCGCCCTTTACAATTGGCGAACATGTCCCAGTAAGCCATAATCACGACACTGAATTTGGACTCTCGGGGCCTGCGTAATAAAGCCTTCCCCGGTTCGATTAAGCCAGTAAATCAGACTGTCGACTCGCATAGATATAGAGGGTTAACTTCTGATTTCACGTATCCCTGACTCCTATCTCGCAGGACGGAAATTGCCAAGAAAAGATGGCGACCAACCGAGGCCTGCTGGTTGTTATTTATTTTTATTTCCTCAGACTGCGCCGGTATCCGGACGCAGCGGTCGGTAAATAAATTGTAGTTTTAGGACGCTTTATATTGCCACTAAAGACGAATAGGACCATAAATCAATTTATTAGTGACGTAAATGCGTCGCTGAATAGCCGCTTACCTGATTACACTGCTTGTCTGCCGTTTCTGTATACGTAAACTAGGATTAGGGTTGATGTTACTTACTAATACAGAAATAAGCTTTATTATAGCTTGTCACCCATTTTTTTGTGTTATAACTTCGTGGTGTTTGTATCAGATAACTCGACCTTCACCTCTACGTAACCGTTCAGTAATTCAGGCGTTGTGATATATATGAAATACCAACGTAATAAGGGAAACGACTAATCCGCTCCTGGTGTAATAATTCTCCTGTAGACACGATGATAAAGGAGGATTTTTAATGCCCTTTGATGGATTACTAACAACTTAAGCTACTATGAGCCTCTTGAAGAGATTGGGCTAAGGACGTCTAAGGCTGCCAACTTGAGTCCATTGTCAAGCTTGAGATTAAGTTAAACGTTAATTAAATTGTCACGCCCGTATTCCTCTTCTTGTCGAAAGGTTCATTAGGCATATGTGTTATAATAATAATAAACGGATCAATAAATACGTATTAATATTGAAATCAGAATATAGCAATGCTTACCTATTTATACGGCTTCATCTAGTGGTTGTGGGTTTGATTTCCAGGTCGAACAACATACACTCACGCCTTTTTCCCACAGAGGTTGGCAGAAACTATGGACTGCCACTTGCTACGACTCTTGCATATCTCTTTCGCTTCTTCCACATTCATACATCTTTTCATACACACGCGCCGGTTGCGAGTACTACACACCTGACCTTTTTGGAGAACCTCGCCGATAAAATACGTGGACGTCCTTCTAGGGCGACCTCTCCCGACGCTGCCACTAACACTCGCCTTATAAATTCCATTTGTTAATCGTCTTTCATTCATTCTCTCGACATGCCCAAACCATCTTAGCATATTCCTTTCAATACGTGTCACTATGTCATCTTTCAGTCCACAACATTGTCTAATCAGACTATTTCTTCGTCGAATAAACTTATTAAATAACATATCAAGACGCCTGTATTCCCCCAAGGGGATATGAAATGTTTTTATATAGGTACCTACCATTATAAAATACCTTAAAAATTCAAGGCCTTAAGTTTCATAGCAATAGTGGTGGCAAATATTTCAGCACATCCTCTCGACAAAATGTGTTTGCAATTTCACAAACCGTTATATAAAACGGGTAAGTATTACATATATCAGGTGGTGATCTTCTCACGCAAGTCAAGCATCCTACACGCGAAGCAAGGGAAGCTATTCTTTGTTGTGTTATTGCCATCTTAAAGGGAGAGACCCTTTACCCGAAGAGATAAAAGGGAAAATATTGGACACGCGTTCACACTTCCCGAACTTCGTTTTGTAATTTCTATTTTATTTTGATAGTGTGTACCAGTATACCTATTATATTAAAGAACCGAAAAATATAATATCTTATGAAGCATGTCGGCACTATTCATCATCATCATCATCAACCCATTACATTGTCCCACTGCTGGGCACACACTGACAATAAAACTTTATACACATACTGGCGAATTGTACTCTGCTTAACCTTTCAAGGAATACTTATGTGATGGTAACACAGCATGTTATGTTTATATTAAGTTAATTTATAATATTTGTAAGCTATTCAGTTTTTATTTCCTTCAATACCCTTCGTGACAATAAGAAGAATGAGAAAAAGGTATTTCAATCGGTCGTTCTACTCAAATATATCTCTATATCATAGAATTGTTGTTTAAAATAAATAAATATTGTAGAGAAATAAAAGAGACGCATTTGTATTTCACTAACGCCACAGCAGCAATTGCTTGGCAATCGACATTTCCTCGTGTCGGTAGTAATTCAATGTGACAAGTGCTTACTACCTGGCCCCGTTTTCACAAAACTAACTTTATTTTATTTACGTTAAATTTTTATTTACATTAAACATAACACTAAAAGTTATACAGTCTTTAGAAGTAAATTTTGCAAAGTACCATCACATCTGTATTCCCCGAAGGGCGGCAGAGGTGTACTAATTATAAACCCACAGTTCGCCGGTATATTTCCCATGTAATAGAGGGCGAGCATATTGCCATTAACCAGGCTCAATTGCAAACTACCAGCTGTTACTGAAAATTTCATAGAAAATCCCATTAGCTATTTTGCTTGACCTACGAATCGAACCCAGGACCTCTGGCGTAGCCATAGCGCTTAGGACTACTCGACCAATATATATATATATATATATATATATATATAAGTAGGTAGGTTTAACTGCGTCATTGTAATATGAACGTGGTTGCAAATGTGGTCTAAGTATGATGGTTCAATTTCCAGGTTGGGCAAAGTAAAGATTTTTTTATTAAGAGAATGGTCCTAAAATTAGTACTGAAATGTAAGATACTATCATCCCAATAAGATATATATAAGAAAGTATAGGTGTTATAGTGTTACGTATTATTCTGATTTCTAACACGGGAATATAAGATCTTGAAATGTATCCAATTATTTTTATCACATTATATTGGCTATTGGAAGCTTTCGTTCCTTGTTCAGCAGTGGACCTCCTTTGGCTGATAATAATGATGATGATAATGACGATGATGTTGACATATTAAACACTGACGTTTCTGATCTTTAATAATATCCATTGTGAGGTCAAAAAGTCGAGTTTAACACGGGAGGAAAAAAGTGTTTTCATTTTAATGTGACGTAATATTAAAGATTTCTTTTGTCTGTGAATTTGCGCACTGCCTACTACGTAAGTTGTATCTCACAAAGTATCTACTTACGTATGTCTGCAATATAAATATAGCTATGACACAAATGTCTTTTATTCGACCTAACGATTACACAAACGTTTAAGTTTCGCAAGTAATACCTTTAACAACAGACGACTTTCAAACAAAGTACCTACAGCGCCTTAACAATATCAAGCTCCAAAGTTTTTGAAATCGATCCGTCTTAATTATAAACGTTCGTTCAATGTGATTAACAAATGGCTTTAATCCTGAGTTCGACAAGATAATTAATTCGAAACGTGAGTAGAGTCAGAGTTTAGGCGAATGAAACTTGACTGATTGTCTTTTGCAAATAAGAGCAATTTTGGTAAGGACAAGATCAATTTGTGCGTCATAATTTTCCGCGTATTACGTAAAATATTGTTATCCAAAAGTTGTTGTAGATCTTTTAAATACATTGTTGCTAAGTTACATTTTGGTGACAGATAATTTAATGGTATTTGGTATTAATAAATATCGTCGATTGTTTAAAGGGTTAATATAATATCTACGTGACTTGTGGTCAATATAACGATAACTATAATGCTAAAGAAATAACGTACAACATACTTATGTAATAAGGAAAATGAATTCTTCTTCTTCTCTCAAAATAATATCATGTTATACATAAAATCATTTCAATTACTCAGAAGGTAATTATATAACTCTATACAAAATTCACAATTAACACATATCTGAAAACTGCTGAAAATCTATTTTTGACGTCACGCCCGTGATTTCGTTCTGCTGCGTCGCGTCGCGATTTGCGTTTGTCTCTCGTTCGACGTCAGTATCGCGTCGAATTAACGCGAAAGCTTAGTGGTTGCGTTAAATGTAACATTAATTACTTGTTACACACGTTTATAGCGGAATTGGGGCTTTAATATGTCCCCGATAACTTTAATGGGTTGGTGACGCAAAACTCTCCTTTGTATCCTTTGATAGCGGTAGTTTGGTTGACAGCTACAAAATTGACTATTTTGGGACGATGCAGCGTTGTGTGATTAATACATCGTTGGTAATCATATTCTCTTTGTCATCACGTAGTAAAGAACAGGGTAATAAAACACGTCCGTCTAACCTTTCAGAATACAGGCGTGATGGAATGTTATGTTCTAACAATAAAGCTTTACAACACAACGTTCTCAAACACTAAAACATAACTCCAAAATTGGACTCAACTACAAGCGCATTGTTTTTATTCGGCATAACTGAAGGCTCGGATCTTAGGACCAGTCCTACAGACAGAATAATAAAACCCGTAGGAGAAATTTCCGGGATCCTACGTGTGGGGACTCCGTTTTAATATTTTATCCCAGTTCCTTGTAACGCAGTAACCCGGACGGAATTTCGTCTGTGATTAAATGTATATTGTAACATATATTACACGATGTCTTTACGAATTCTCTTAATGTTGAAACTTTGAGAGGGTAAGGGACAACAGGAAGTTAAACATTAACCTTCAAGTTTCAGCATGAAGATTTTATGTTTGGTTCGGGAATATCTTACTACTTTTTGTAACCAGTTTGTTGCTAAAGCCTTGTTGTTGTATTATGATATATCGTTTATGGACTAAGTAGGTATAGAATATTATATGTAATCAAATTATGTAAGCAAGAATCCTTTGATAAATCCGCTCTTAATGTGTGTTGAAGAGGATTCGCTATTTTGGCAAACCAACAAAGTTTTTTTTAATTTTTTTTTATTATTGTTTTAGCATTATATCCAAAAAATAAAATAAAAATATCCACATAGAAATAAAAATTCAGGCAGGGTTAGTTGGGATGCTTTACCAACTAAGCTAGTGGAATGTCGAATTTCTCTTCCACATTTTACGTCTCAAGGTGACGTCAGCAACATCCATTGAAGACATTACTGTCCTTCAACCAAAACGACTTACTTTGCAATAAGTTTAATGTCGAATGATGTTGCCTTACATTTTATCTTAGGTTATCTTTTATTATATTTGAGCATTAAATAATGCGAAATATTCACAAAAATATCATTCAGTTACACGTTTGTTGTGACTACGTATTTATAATCTTCTAAGAGGTTTATATAGCCTACAATAAATAAGATTTAAATAATATGAATTCTTCGCGAAAATACCGTGAAATTTTCATAAACACGTCTTCGCAATAAAAAAGTATAATATGTCTATGGTCCTTCGGTACTGTTGTAAATTTAATGACATGCTATTGTACGTGCCGAGTGGCGACGTGTACGAGATAAATTCATAACTAAGCACTTAGGAAGCGCGTTGTATGCAAAATCTTCTGTAAAATAATAATATTCTTACCAAATGTCTTATACGCCCAACGCAACGATTCGGGGTGAGCTTTCGCCGCGCGGCGGCGTCAACCCAGGTACACAGGTCAAGCTATACATTTCCAGCTTAAGCTGATCTCGCATTGATTGACTTTCCGTACTATAAAAGGTCCTCGTTAACTGGATTTGTAAAGCTCACCGTGTAGCTATAAAATTTATGTCTAGCAGTGAAATAAAACAGATCTTCATGATAATTAAAAAAATATACGTTTACAGAAAATAACATGTTTCATTTTCCGAGGCTTAATATTATTGTTAAGAAACGCAAATGCATCAACAACAACAGCATCTCAGGAGTTTTTTTTTCTGTGAAATTCTTAGTAGCTCGGAGTTTACAATTGTGCCTGGTTTATAACAATAGGCTTGCCCTCTTCTACTTGGGACCTTAATATTGCGGCGAAATGTGGGAGCCTCACCCTCCGGGGAATACAAGTACTAAGGAACTTAGAACATTATGTAACAACAAGCCGATTATAACTTATCAAAACCGTCGAGCGTAACATTCAATATTTCATAAATAGAATAAAAAAAATATCCAGTACGCGGTTCGTGTACCGTTAACATCGTTATCTGTGCCGTCAAAGTATCCAGCCCTTCCGACTTGTGCACGGATCCGGTATAATGGAAACGCGACTGGTATTACATTTGATAAAGCCCGGTTTTTATCGCATAATGAAACGTCACCTGATTTAAATGATCGGGATGCTTTGTTTACATTTCTCTTTATGTAAAATTTTATGGTTATAACCTGTCATACCTGCGTTTCACGAGGTAGATAGATATACAATCAGGTCCTTTTAATATAATTATATGTATAAACATTATATAATTACCATACACCGCTGTTCCAGAGTCTCTGCTATATTAATATGGTCTTCTATACCAATAGTGGTGAACAGTCATCTGTTTTGTCATATTTCTTCCAATGTAAAAACAACTTATAATAAAATTAATATATTAGGTTATGAAATGAAATTGTTTTATCTCTGTAATTGATAGTAGCGCGGTGGCGGCATTGTGTGTGTGAAAGCATCCTTTGAAAAAATATCGGCGACTCGAAGCTCCTAATATTAATCAAACAGAGCCACTGTCTGCCAACCACCAGCTTTTTAAATTTAGATATTCACAAAGAAACCCCTATACCTATTTATATGTATATGCTGTAACAGCTGGGTTTTTATACAATATATTGTAATATTTTCTAACATAGGTTGCTGACTAACAACTGTTCCTTCCAGTTGCCTTACCTTGTCCTATAGTCCCATTTGCCACGACTATGACAGGCTGTCTAAGGTCCGGTGAACGCTTAACGTTCACTGGATCCCTTCAAAGGGCGAGGCTTTGCCTTGCATCTTAACAATCATGCCTATGTGTGGTCCGGCGGACTTCTCAAATCGCCGTCCACCGGCCACGTTCTAGTTGCATCCAAAACACTTTAGATACTGCACACTTATTTCAATAAGATTTTCTCTGCTGTCCGTAGATAGCTTGTTCCCGCTCGATCCTAGTCTATGGGTCTTGACCTAATTCCAATTCCTGTCTTAGAATGCATTATGCGGCACGTTATAGAAATCGTTCGATCCACTCCGAAGAGCTAGCACAAATTGAGCGTCGACGTCAGACACTTTAACAATTCGTTATTTTTATATCTCTCTACTTATTTTCCATGGAAATTGGCCAAACAGATAGGAAAATACGTATCTGGTTAATAAGCGGAAAAAACATTTCTCTCTTATGGATTTTTTAAATTTATGTTGACATTTTATGTAAATGGTTTTTTCTTATATAGCGGAAGTCAAGCCAGGGCCGCATGTGGATAAGCCTGATGGTAAGCGGGTACATAATGTGATAACCAAGACCTGGTTGGTCTTGGTTATCACACAAGTTTTTTTTTTTTTTCTTTAAAAAAAGCTTACTAGCAATGTGGGTCACACATTACTAGTATTCTTGTTAACCCCTCGTGCTAAGCTAAATGCTTGTGTTACGAGTGGGTTCACGTCGGTAGTGCAATGGGTGGGGTTCGAACCGGCAACCACATGATCGCAAGTCCGACGCCCTAGCCATTAGGCTACCGCCGCTTCAAGTTGCATTACTGGTTGTGCTAAAGTCACTCCATGTTCCACTAGTCAATAAAATATTTTATTATTCGGATTCACATATTTCATTGTTAGCACAATGAGCACAAAAGAATGTTGGTGCTTATTTATTTGACCTTCTTATTAACTCACTTTTATGACTCACAAGGGACAAAAGTAGTTCCTTGTGTAGAGGAGCAGAAGTGTGGTATTAATATTTTATAGGTGTGAGCTTCTTTTATGTAGAGGTAGCTGGTAATATTTTTGTGTGAATGATGGTCCAAGCGATGGTAGCTCGGAATGGGAGAAGAATAAGTGGAAAATGATTTATTGACATCGATAGTAAATAAACAAAAATATTTTGAAACTGATAATGAGGGTATTTTCATTTGTGCTCTTTAAAGCTTTATGATTTTACAATTGATGTTCTTTTAGAGAATATAGACTTTATTTAGCCTTGAGTTATAGATACAATTATAGCATTATGTATGGTTATGTTATACATAATCGCCAAGTAGTGAACAATTTGTATCAAGTTATTACATATCTGATCCGTTTTTATATTTCAAAAGCTTGATAATCCCATGAGACTGCGTACATGGGACGACTGTCAACCCCAACCGTAAGACAATCGGGATCAACGGTTGAAAAGGGTCTCTCAATGATCGATCTGTATATAGGCTATTATGTTACGAACCCTTAAAAATAAACGTTGAGCATCACGACACACAAGACCAAAATATTTCCTTATTCAAGCCGAAAGCAATCTCGACATTTCACTTCAACAGACCCTTGTAACCAATGGCTGTTCTCGATGCATAAATAACGGTCTGCGAAAACCAACATGTTTGGAGTGTCGGACTGACACAGTCAGAATGACCAATGAGACCAAATGGCCATCTGAATGCGACTGGATTCATTCCATTGTCACTCCTCCTTTTACACTCCGTTGATAGACGCTACAATTAAAGCACTCGTGACGTAATCGCTGCCATTTTGCATAGTCTTAAAATCTAAATAGAGTTGCTAATAAAGAACATTCTAGCGTCGAGTACTTTTGAAAATGAAATGTTTTTGTAGATCATTTTATAGGATTAGTATTAATTAAATTAAATGAACGTATCTGAATCTGAATAAATATATTATTTTTGCTGTACAATAAAGAATATTCTATCTATTTATAGCAGGGGTCACCATTCTTCAGGGGTCATTCCATTTCTTAAAACGGACCCCGAACGAAACTAATTTCGTTCGGGGTCCGTTTTAAGAAATGGAATGACCATCGAGGTCCGCACAACATTTTATAGAAAAAAAAATAACAAATGTAATTACGGAAAATAACAAAGATACTTTTTTACATACGAGTATTTATAAGAAATATATTTTTTTTTGTACATTTTTTTAAATTATGTACTCTGTAGTGCAAGTTGCTGTGTTCTCGCGGTCCGCAGAAAATGGGTCGGCGGTCCGTATCCGTATGCGGACTGTGGTTCGCCATTTGGCGACCCCTGATCTATAGTATGTAGTAGCGAAGTGACGTCAGTCTTTTCTTTTCGGTGCCCTTTACTATAGCCACCTCTAGCATCCCTGCAATGCGGACTATTTCATCACAGTGCATCAGGTCCACTGTAGACCGACTACAACATACTTGACCCCATTTAAACAAACAAACACCGACCTTCTTTACAAATGCCTATCAGAAACCAAAACTGAGATGTTTCTATTGTATTAGAATGTATTTTGAAAACAAATAAAAATACAAGACAATTATTGTAAGGAGTTTTTGGAATTGTTTCAATGTTGGGAAGGAGGAAGTTAGATTATTGGACTGCCTTAATAGTGGCCGCAAGTCAGACTTAAAAGCGTTATGTAAGATTTAGGTTCCGATTTCCAGATCGAGCTCTATTAGTCAAATTTTATATGAAATTATCAGTAGCAGCTCGGATTTTTGTTGGTAACCAATTTGTCACAACTTTTCCTTACGTTACGTACTTCATCGAAGATTGGTACTTCATCAAATTACACTAAGGCACTAAGTACTAACAACAATCTCAAAATTATACTGGTTTCTAACACTTACAAATTTCAAAATTAATTATTTTGAATTACTCCTTCTATTATAAATGCAAAAGTAGCTTTGTTTATTTGTTATGTTTTTACCTAGAGATTGATTCAATTTCAATAAAATGTCTTTAGGATTCGAATGGAACCGCAGGCAACAGCTAGTAATTTATAAAATATCTAAAAAGGGCGACATTCTAGCTGGTCGCTCTTTTTATTAATTACAATATTTGAGCTCAGTTTCAGTAGTTACATTATTCAAACCGGAATAGTGTTATGAATGTTTAGAATTATTTTTCAAATGGCCTAGATTTTTTATATAATGTTCATTTTTCGACAACTTAAATTTATTGAAAGATTTAAACCTCCTCCTCAAGGTCCTCAAGGTTAACTTTAATTAGGTAACCTTAATTAGTTCCGCGGTATGTCGGACTCATACCGACTATAACCCGCTTTGCCTTCCTCTGCCCTGTCATTTCATGGTAATGGGATTCGTGACATAAACCCCGACCATGACTGGAATGCTTGAAAGGACGAGGCCTGGTGTCGTATTACCACGAATTAATGCGATCATTTTTACGTTGTGAAAGAGGGACGCCACTATTTAACCTGTAGAGCGGCATCCCTCTCTCACAAACTAAAAATTATGGCATTAATACGGCCCCTGGCCTCGCATCCCACTAATCTTTTAATTTTTACATTCTTTTAGTTTTAAATTACCTTGTGTCTCACCAATACCTATATTACAAAAATGTATTTAAAAAAAAAAAAAAAAACGTTACTAGCATTGTGGGTCGCACATTACTAGTAATCTTGTTAACCCCTCGTGCTAAGCTTGATGCTTGTATTACGAGTGGGTTCACGTCGGTAGTGCAATGGGTGAGTTTCGAACCGGCAACCACATGATCGCAAGTCCAACGCACTAGCCAATAGGCTACCGCCGCTTATAAGGCAAACTTTATTATTACAAATTTTAAAATACAAACCATCATCAGTTATGGAATAAAAGGTTATATTTATATACAGCGCTAGCTCCGGCCATGCTGCAGTCCACGTAGAAGACTTCATTTGAAACTGCACTAACTTGTTTAGCACCCCACATATGATAGTGAATTGTTAAATCGGACGGAGAAGACCGGACTCCCCTGGTAGTTGGTATAAACTATATATCTACCTTTATATTTCAGGTTTACAGCAAACATTTTTAGTTTATTTTACAACTGCTTTTATTGAGAGATTGTAAAGTTATTTTTTTTTACGAGCCTTTATTTACCTTGCAATGAATGTAGGTATGTATTTTTTCAGGTCAAATCTTGCAACTAAAATTTTAAGCAGTTATGTTTAACTGATTCAGCTGAAATGTTAAAGGAAGCTGAATAATGATAATCGATGATAAGCTAAGTGATGTCATTCTTAATCCAATATGGCGGATAAGCTTGTATAAAATTATACTATTTATTTATTAATTTACGTATTTGCAGTCCACAAATAAAAACAATGAGATAACTTCGCAAAAAAAATGAAACGGCTAGATACATCAAGCTATACAAATCCAATTTACTTTGGCCTCTTACTGTATAAGAAGCCTATACCATGCCAGATCAGCTTAAACTGGATTTATATGGGTTGACCTGCAGCCATGTGGACCAATTTATAATTATAGAAAAGAGGCCTCATTCTTTTAAAATAAAGCAATTATGGCATTTAACCTAACCGTTTGAATATACAGGCATATGTTATGTTTATCGATGAAATATACTTAATTCAGGAACGGCCCCGGCAATGCAAAAATGCAATTGAATTAGAAAAATTGAAAGGCTCTGGGACACAAGAATAATAGATTATGTCATGTATTGTTCTGTAAATTGTTACTTGAGTTTTTGAACGTTTTTTTTTAATAGATTTAATAGATAGAATTAATTAATTAGACGGCACCAGCATTATTTCCTATCTGGCGGTTCCTCCGAGCATAAACGCTGTATCAAACTCAGAGAATGGTCTTTTTTAAAGTCCAGGCAGTAGTAACATTATCAGATATGCGAGCTTTACAATATAGGGCAAAATCTGAACAAGCCTTTTGAAAAAATACCTATAGCAGCTTTGAGTACGTTTGTCCTAGTTTCACATCACACTATACTGCCATCGTGCAGCTCAAACATTTTATTTAGGAAGCTCAATGACCGATCGCACGACGATACCAGATCACCAAGATATTTACGTAGTAAGTAATCTATAATAATAGAGACTGATGTTGTTTCTTTAATCAATGTTTACATTACTTAAGTTTGATCCGGTTAGGGACAATCAAGAGAAAGTAATCTTTTAAAGTGAGTATTAAGTGACTTCCAATTAGTACTAATCAACACCTTCATTAGCAGCCGTTACTTGGTACCTTGTAGTAGTGCAGTGATAGCCTAGTGATATGACCATTGGACTGCCAAGTCAAAGGTCTCGAGTTCGAATCCAAGGCACGCACCTCTGTCTTTTCGAAGTCATGTGCGTATTAATAATTAATTATCACGCGCTTAAACGGTGAAGGAAAATATCGTGAGGAAACCTGCATGCCTGAGAGATTTTCTTGACGGCATGTGAAGTCTGCCAACCCGCAGTAGGCTAGCGTGGTGGACTATAGCCTAATCTCTCTCGTTCTGAGAGGAGACCCGTGCCCAGCAGTGGGACAATGTAATGGGTTGATGATGATGACTTGGTACCTACCACTACGCGTATGTGAGTAATTGCAGCATAAAAACATGAGAGACTTATATAATATATATCTACAAGTACAACTATGTCTTTCAGTGTGTAGTTACAATAAAAGAAATGTTTTTTTTACCCAATTACTAACGAACGAATATGATCTGACGGCTCAGAACTCCCTAATATCAGGGCGTCGAAAATGATCCGAATAGCTTCGAGAAAAGGATAGTGCGGCCGTCCTTTTTTTTTGACTTAGACTTGTCCCTCGTAATAAAAGTTTTAAATTCGGCCTCTATACCTATAGGTGTCCTCCGGTAGAAGGCCAGTTAATATTATTTTAATTTTAAGGTACCCATTCGACCCCTGGAATCGCTGGAAAAGCCCATATATTACTAATAAATGAATACTTAAATAATAGTTAGCAAAATCCAAAATAAAAACAATTGATACTGTAACTGCTTCATTCATCTAGTTGTTGTAAACTAAAGCAACTGCTAAGATAGAGGTTCTATGTTCTCTTTCCAGATTAAGTTTCCAAAAGCAGTGTAATTTTACATGTATGTGTAATTCGTAGTAGCAACTTGGAATTGTTTTAAATTTAATTGAATTATCTGTACCGTTTCATTATTGAATATTAATAAATATTAAAGGCGAACTATGGATTAAGGTCTGTATACTTACGCCTTCGCTATGAATATCGTATCTTGTGTAGGTATGTCTCTTTTAATATCCTTAAGTACTAATTCTATATTAAGCAAATCAGGTGTCCGCATTCATTAAATAAAATGTTTTTTATTTTATTTGACCACAAACCAACGCTTAAACTTTGACCAAGCCATTTTATTTTAGGGAAATTTTATACATTCGCTTGAGTCAGTGATATTAAATTTCTGAAAATATTACCTTTTCTGGACGAACGTTTCAGTTGTTCATATTAAAAATTCCACAAGTTAAACATTTTGTAGTGGGTTTCTATCTGTGAATTTCTCTTCACACGAAATTTGACAATTACATATTATATATAATTCGGATACTTCGACTACGTAAGAAGTTTGACAGGTCCATCATAATAGCTTATGTGGACGAAATTTAAGGTGGTAAATGGATGAGCCCGTTTTTTTCAGAAATCTTAACGCTTGTGGTTTTAAAAAGATTTGAGGCGGTAAATATGATAACATCCTCTTAAATTATCAGCTGTTCCAAAACTTAAAAATAAGTTACTATTAAGTATAATTCATACTATATATTTTTAACGTTCTATTCGCCCTGTCGAGTGGGAATCGCGATGGCTTAATGGTCATAGCATCGGGTGTATTTAACCGGAAGACGCACGTTTGAATCCTGCCCGTAGTCGAATATTTCCTCCACAATAACGCCTAAATAGGTTCCAGTTATAAAATTATAATAATAAAACTTTATATTCGGACCATATAGTTTAAAAGTATTTGTAACAAACATAACCTCTAGTGCAGCATAAAATATGGCAAGTATGTACTTAATGTAATAGTAAAATAAATAAATTATCTACCTACCACTAATAGCAATATTGTGAATGTGCAACATGTTTTAGTCTCACGTAGCCGTAGCGTTCGTAGCAGTGCTACACCCACGTAGCATATTCGCTACGAGACCGTAGCGTGCTGTATTAGTTCGAGGCGTTAACAGACTACAGACACAATAGTTGGAATTAGTGTACTAATGCGTTTACTGTGTTTAACAGAACGTGCTGCCGCTGTTCAATGGACACATACAGGAAATTGTTATTAATAAATGTTGTTTGCTAGATTTATAATTATAATATTAATAGTCTAGTCGTGCACCGAGGACAGATAGCATAATTTGAATCAAATACTAACACCGTGAGTATTATTTTGACAAGTTTTGGTATTTTTCTCCAAAAGTACTTAATAAAAACAATATAATTGATGTCACATAATTTCAACAATCACGCCTGTATTCGAGGCCCGAATAATATGCCCCGAAGGGTTGGGCGGAGGTGGAGGTAAACTAATTTGAATCCACAGGATATTTATGACCCATGTTACATGGGACATAAATATCTTGGTAATCTAGGGGTCAGTAACCGGGTACAAACCCAAACTCAGAACTGCTACTGACAATTCCCAGACCTGGAAATCAAACCCAGGACCTTTAGGACTGAGGCAGTTCAATTTTATTTGGTTAAAATTGGTTTTATAGAATTTACTTGTTCAATGCAATTAAACCGGCGGTAGTGTAATGGCTAGGGCGTCGGACTTGCGATCATGTGGTTGCCGGTTCGAAACTCACCCATTGCACTACCGACGTGAACCCACTCGTAACACAAGCATTTAGCTTAGCACGAGGGGTTAACAAGATTACTAGTAATGTGTGACCCACATTGCTAGTAAGCTTTTTTTTTAAAAAAAAAGAAAAAAAAATGAGTTCAGCACAATGTTGTTTAAATAAATTCGTCAATATTCATGTAATTTCTTTGTCAAAGAACCTTATCAAAGGGTCTTTAAAGCGATACCTGGCCACCTTATTGTTTCTGGCACACGTCACAACGCTTAATGAACAGATGAATTTCGCATGCGGGTCGGTAAATACCATCACTGTCTGTTCTCCGAATCTGTTTGTAATTTCCTCTGTCGTGTTTACATATATTCGACAATGGAATATCAAACACGTGGATAAGATTCGTTCCTGATACTAATGTCCTATTGTTCGAACTGTCAATTTTGAGCAGTTGATTTAGTCAAAATACTCTTGATCCAATTTATCATCATAAGTATCGAATGCTTATCTACATAAGTACATACTATAGAAAAGAAATGATTGAATCAATTTTTTTGCCTGCGGCTTCGTTTCCATGGAAGAATAGAAAGGATTGAATCATTAACAACATAAAGGTCAAGCTTTATCTCAGATTGATTTTTATTCTGATTTTGTTATTCCGCTTTATTTATGGTCAACTTTTTTAACAATTTTATCTTTCAGTTTGTCTTTATTTTAATTTCTTTACTTTTAATATTTAATTATTTTCTGTATTAATTTTCATAACACGTTTTTTCCATTTCAAGTTATCATTGATAGAATTTTCAACATTAAAAAAAAACTTGGTAATCAAACCTTTTAATATAATCAATCAACTAGCCTATTATTGCCTGACCTCCTTCATACGGACAAGAGATCCGTAACAAGCAGTGGGGAAGAAAATTCTTACAGAGTATGATAATGAAGACGATCCAAGGTATAATCTGTAAAATTGTAGTACATTATTGCATAGCAACATGACTTTTTATTGGCTATAATACAGTTATTAAGGACAAATATTTGATCTACAAAAATAAGCTTTATTTTAAAGCTTTGTAGCTGTAATACAGTTATTAAGGACAAATATTTGATCTACTAAAATTAGCTTTTTTCTACAGCTAAAAAGCTGTAGAATAAAGATTATTTTTGTAGAATGAAGTATTTTGTAGAATGAATGAAAGAATGAAGCTTTTTTCTACAGCTACAAAGCTGTAGAATAAAGCTTATTTTTGTAGATAAAAAGTCATGTTGCTATGCAATAATGTACTTCAATTTTACAGACACCTTGGATCGTCTTCATTATCATACTCTGTAAGAATTTTCTTCCCCACTGCTTGTCAACCCTTGCTGATCAACTAGATTCTTAGCAAAGTGAAGATAATCTCTGTTAGCATAGGATGTTCAAGAATATGAATGCAAAATGGTACCCTGTCGTCCCGTACATTTACCGTTGACAACTTAATAAGTAGCAAACGATTACATAGCCACATGTGCAACAGAGTCCACATGTGTTAGGACACATTCAAGTGGGCTCTTTTGCACATAACAGCACTGAACGTTTCCGAGCCCATAGTATAATGAGAACACAACTTTGGGTGGCAAGTTAGCTTTTGCTGTATAGAATAACCAACAGAACATTATCAAAGTGTCTGTATTCCCCGAATAGTTAGGCGTGTACTTCATGTACAACCACAGTTTGTAAAAGGCAGCGAGCCTATTTGGCACATATTGAAACTCCGAGCTACTATTCAGAATTTCATAGAAAAACTAAATATAATTTTGCTCCACCTTGGAATCGAACCCAAAACCTCTAGCATACAGCCACTCTTAGGACCACTACACTAATGAGGCAGTTACAACTGACAAAACTACGCGCAGGAAGACCATTTTAATTTATGTATCTGGTAGAAAAAATACACAAAGAACCGTCACTCAGAAAGTAGGTAGGTAGACAACCAAGTTTTTTTGCAATTGGTTTCTTGTCGACTATTCTTTCAATGTCAAGTTATGATGTAACCAAGTTGATTCGGCGCTTCGAACCACGGTAGACTTCGTGGTGGGTTTTAGTCAACCAATTATTAATAGCAGCAGTAGTATTATTAACAGCTAAACACAGTCGTTTTTAGTCTGGTGGATAGGTAGGTCAACAAAGTTATCGAGTTGATAAATATAAACCTTTCTACTCCTTTTCTTAATTTTGAACATGCAAACTGGTGAACGGCTATGCCAATCGCAAAATTGAAAAAGGTTTTTAAAACGATACGTATTTCCCGACAAAAATAATATAAACAGTCGAACCACTCAAACGAAGTCAAAAAGTTTCCTTCACAGCGTCCAATCGGACTCGTTAATTCGAACTGTCGAATGAAAAAGTATAAATAGCATTCTGGCTCCAACTCGCTAACTAGGAGAGCCGAATAACTGAATATGTATCCAACGAAAGCAAGCTCTGAATCCAATTGCATCTACATACGAAATACCAACGTTATTTTTTCTTTCATATCGAGGACGATGCGGGTATGCAAATATTTCTATCAATATTCATAGCTGACGGCGTCATCGATAATTGAGTCTAACCTGACAACGGGATGCCTTTGATATCATATTCGTTATTTCGCCTTTCGAATGAAAAACTCTAGCCCTATTATTCTAAAAGTCTGGAAACCAAATGGGTTTATCGAAATAGGTGTTTCAATTCTTTGAATAGAAAATGTGAAATGATACGCGTAGGTACGTATTACGTACAATTAATAAATGTTTAATCAGCTTTACTGACAACAAAGATAATAATTATACGAGAGTTAGTTATTACGTATAACAGTTTTTTTTTCCTAAGTCCCATGGGGTGGGTCTGGGAGTAAATCCTACTAGTCCTACTTCCTACTTCCTACTTCCTATCCTATCCTACTTCCTATCCTACTTCCTACTTCCTACTTCCTACTATCCTATCCTACTATCCTACTTCCTACTATCCTATCCTATCCTACTAATATTATAAATGTGAAAGTTTGTGAGGATGGATGGATGGATGGATGGATGGATGGATGTTTGTTACTCTTTCACGCAAAAACGACTGAACGGATTTTGATGAAACTTTACAGTATTATTGTTTATACATCAGAATAACATATAGGCTTTTAATTATAACGATATTTTGGGAAATTCCCACGGGATTGGGGAAAAACTATTCCACGCGGACGAAGTTGCGGGCAAAAGCTAGTTGAATATAATTGCAATGATAACGAGGGTACCTAAATATATAAAAAATATGTTGATTATTATGTACAGTCCAAAATTTTTCAATCTTAGTATGTGCATACAAATTGGCTCATCTTTTGAGGGGTTGTCAAGAATCCCGACTGACTAAATAGATGTCTAAGGGCGTTATGCATATGGTATAGATCTGCTTGTTAATGTGGAGTTTATGCTGATTTGCAAAAAATATCATTATTTAACATAAATCTACGATAAACGATTACGAGCAGCGTTGCTATTATAAAAAGACTGCAAAGAATATTTCTAAATCATTCATAGGGTGATATTTGTTTCCAATCCCAGCTCTAAAAATATCTTTAAAATATCAGACGTTAGCTTCGAGCTGACTGGAGAATTATGGCGCAAACAATAAGAGTAGGTACCTATGTCAAAAGACGAGTCAGCTAAAAGAATACAGTCTAACTCTACAATACAAGCACATCTAATTTATTCATTCTTTTCAGATTTACGTTCAAATTCTATAGAACAAGGTCAACCGCTATCATACAATTTCAATAAAGGATAATCTTTCACAAAACATTTTCAATGCGAAGAACAACATTACATCAAGATGATTAATGTTTGCGAATCTGAATACGAGTTAAATAATGGACCACAAAAGGTTGCATATTGTTCCTTTTATCCGCTTGCATTCAAGTAAAAGTTGCGAAGTAATAATTCATTTCCGACAATGATCCACTGTTATAGCTGGGACTGAATCCGTTTGCAACCATTTAGCTGTAGTGCTGCACAAAACATCGAGGTTTTTTTCAGTCCACGTACATTGCTGACACAACTTTATGGGACCGCAATCTCCATAAATCTCGACCAGGACGACCTTTTGTCTTTGTCCCATTCTCTTAGGGTTTAGGCAAATTCTGATCCCCGCAAATTGGCCACAGTGCGTCCCCAACTAAAACTTACATGTTATATCTTTGAAACCATTGCCATAAAGGTAAATAAAAGTGAGGAAAAACTTGGGAACTTATGTAGATTGGGTTATGTGTGCCTCGAATAGGTAACTCGGTACACAATAAGAACGCACTTTTTCTTTTCTTTTAAAAGAAAAGTCTTCAAGAGCCTTCATGAATACAAGTTGTTAGAAAAGTGTTATGTGGAACTAGAAACACTTTTCCATAAGTTACTGCCTAACTTTATGAATAATCAAGTGAAGCTCCTTGCGGAACGTTCTCTTTTACCAAACTGTGCGCTATACCAGTAGGTAATAATCCTGAGGAGGTGGGTGTATTTACTGAGCCTAATTCATTATGCAGGTTTCCTCGAATCGTCCATAAAGGAGTTCTTTGAATATCGCCATTACATTAAATTGTTATCTGCGACGAGGCCCCCGGCGCACGGTTTTTTAATTAAAACAGGCAATTTGGCGCTGACTTAACCCAAGTTTTACAATTATGTTTTTGTCGTCGCGGTTACAAAGTTTGTGTACTAAAGGAAAATTATTTTTAACGAAAAGTTTCGCGGACTCGAGATAAGGAATTTAATAATGAATTTAATTGTTGTTAAGGAATTTATACAAAATTAAATTGTTAGGGTTTGATGGTTTGAAAGTTTAGTTGTGTGGCAAATAATATGGGGCGGACGTAGGTTCTGGACATGATTCTCGATTGCTCGCTGGCAGGACGATTTATCGAGTGGCGCGTGCTTCTGGCATGTTCCACTACTCTCGCCCGACGTTGCCGGCAAATGGAAAAGTTCCTCCAAAGTAACCCCCGGCTATCGAGGCCCCGATGTATTACAACAAATTTTATACCAGCTCTGGCAAACTTTCCGCGTACTGCTCAGCAATAAATAATAATGCCTGAATATTGGAAGCGATCGATACGTAATATTTTAAAGTTCCTGTTTGTAGTTGAAGTGGACTCGCCGAGAGTTCCTGCAGTATATTTTAATCACTGTATGCCTGACAGCAAACGTTGTGAAGCCTTAATAAACATAATACAGCGTAAAATGAACAGCCAAAATAAGGGAGGAATATTCATGAACGAAACTCAGTTGAAAGTTTTTGATAAGAAATTATGGTAATGATTTTAAATTGACCTAATCCATATTGCGGGGCCCGAAATTTGGGCAACAAAACTTGTTATGGTGGTGGTCTGATGCTCAACTGGAACTCAATTTCCTAATTAATTTATAACCGCTCTCAAAAGTTTGTTTGAAAGCGTTATAAAGATTTTATTGCGCTGTAAGATTTGTTAAAGATTTTAAGCGTCTCATTAAAGGAATGTCAAAATTAATTTGAATGATATTCTTTTTATATTCTGTGTGTCTTTCGGGCTTACTTTGATAATCGGATGTTTAGCTTCGAATCAAAAGATAACAATGATATTTAATATTTAAGTATAAGCATTGTTAAATAATAAAATACAAAACGTCAAATAAATTTTGATTGTAGCGTCAACGCAAGACACGAATTTATTGCGAATAGTAATTATTCGTGGTAAAAAAGTGTGCAATCCATTAACTGAATTTTATAGATCGATTATTTTTTATTATATTTGGCATTAAAGCATGGTGGCATTCGCCGTCACGTAGAATGTGAAAGAAAAGTTCGACATCACAGCCAGTGATCTCGGTAGTCTAGTTGGCTAAAGCGTTCGGCTTAAAGGCATTGACTGTACTTAACTGGAAGGCCACAGATAACCATGCCTGAGGCAGAATTTTTCTTTCGCAAAAAAATATATATTACGAACATCGATAATGTGATATAATAGTGGGCTCCCTGACGCAGTAATTACAATAATTGGCGTAACATTACTTGGAATGCCAAATACATTTAATTAATATGCACACGTAACATGAGCATGGATGGCTGTGAACGACAGGAGTTCATAGCCAACCATGCAACTGATATTTTAAATGAAACCATATCATTAATACATTTAATTACTTGTACTTTCATTTAAAAATAAATGTGCTTTTAAAAGTAAATGCATAGATGGTGTACGTTAACGTGACGGATTTTAATCAACGTCGGGATAAAAACGGTCCGTAATACGAGTCCTAGTAACGTGTTTACGTTGCGCGGTTTTATTTTAATACGCCACGTTCGCGCTTAAAAGCTTTCATGATATCAAATTGACACATTCCATGTATGTGCGAAAAATATGAAAATGACGTCATGTCAGCTACTTATAGCTACTGGATTCGTGACCGCAGCCATTAAGGCCTAAAATATAATACAAAACGATCGATGTTAATGTTAAAAGAGCTGCGTATCTTACCACCAGTTGAATCCCCCCTTGTTTTTATGTTTACGATTAGTATCGTTGTTGGAGAGTATGTATTGCTTTGTACTATATGTGAATGTAGTGTCTAGATACTAATGCTAAGAATTTCGATATATTTTTTTTGTCGATATCTATACAATGATGATAAATGATTTATGTTAGATTTTGTTTTTTTTTGACAATTCTTATATTCTTACTCACTGGTAAGATGTTACACTCAGCAGTATTGTATGTCAATTATAGCCTGTAACCTTTCTAGATAATCTTTTGTCTGAGTTTAGCGACAAATAAACATAAACTGCTTTGCAATGTTATATTTTTGTAATTATCAGAAACCCTTCACGTGTACACACAGCTACACATCAAGCTATACAAAACCAGTTTACGCTGGCCTCTTATTGTATGGGAAGCCTTTTAAATGCCAGATCAGATTAAACTGGATTTTTATAGGTTGACCTGTAGCCGTGTGTACCCATATAAGAATTCACCAATCATACACCCATCAATCATTCATTCACAGATCTCATCAATCATTTTTAATTGTAACCTATTTTATCATTTTAAAATTAACGAAATCTATAATTACCGGCTTTATTATAATGTAACTGCAATTAAATTTTAATTGCAGTTACTTTTATTTTAAACAATATTGATGGGATTGTACGCAATCTCGGAAACTTACTAATGTGTCAATCAATCAGTGCCAGTTACAATGGCACGGTAAATTATTGTGTATTTTCAGCGAAAACAATAAAGGGCAGTCCATTTTGCATTATTATGTCAACGTCAACTTGTTAAATTTTCTTAGAAACTCAGACACAGAATTAGAGAGGCATAGGCCCAAAAATAACAGCGCTCCCCTGTTTCAATCTGAAATTTTAGAGATCAAAAATATTTTCCACAAAATATGTTTTTTTTTTCTGTTTTTAAAGACAGCGTTCTATGCTCGTGATTAAAAACATTTCTAGAAATTCTGGAAATTGTGGAAATCGAATTCTGGAAATCGAAGTGGGTTATTTTATGTTGGAATGTTATTATTACGTTTGTTATATTTAGCTTATGTTTTTATAGGAAATTATATTGAGCATTTTCATACTACACAAAGTAATCTTTGATTACTACGTATTAAAGTTATCAAAGATTACTTCTTTGATAATTAGAATTCAAGATATTACACCTATAAACAAAACGTGTGTTCTATAGGGGACTGAAAATAGAAATCCTCCTTTCTGCATGCTTAAATTCGTGTAACACGAGTTTAAAAATCCACAATGATCGCATTTATTGATTTTGATACGTATTAAAAAGCACTACATTCGCTCGAATGAAACGTGAAATTGATATCGAAGTATGGCTTTTGAGAGCAGCCGACGTCACGCCACGTGACATGCCAATGTTTCAAACAGAAAACACGACTCCATTCATTCTTTTATTCGCACATCAAAATTTTGTACAACGTCGAGAACTAGTATCGCGATAAAATGAACAACCTAATAATTCTGTCAAAATTTTAGAATCGTGAATTTACGTCGCTCAGCTATCCTAAAACTGTGTCACCAGGTGAGACAGAAAATACGTTTATCGAGTTCAATGCGTGTAATAACGACGTGAAGACATATCCACCCACATGAAGTTTAATCCGTGAAATTGATATAGGAGCGTGTCGCGGCGTCGTCGTTCCCGTCACGCGCCGTGACACGCCAATGTTTCACAGCACGAAACGCGACTCCATTCCATTCTTTTACCCGCGCATCAAGCTTTTGTTCTGCAAACCTTTAGTTTTGATATTGGATTCGCACCACGTTGCATTCTTTTTCTAGATTTATTGGATTACGGATCGCCTTGTTTCCTGTTAGTGGTAGTATGCAGTGGGTTGTTTAGTTATTTGTATAAGGTACTTTATTTCTTTTGTAGTTTTTGGTGTTTTATTTTGTTATACTGCATTAATAAAACATAAACACACTTAAAATTTTTACCCTCACAAAATTTTGTTATTGCATAAATACAATATTCTTACATTACAAACATTAACATTACACTACAAAATTCGGGCATAAAAAACGCTATAAAAAAGGTTTTTACTGCAATATATGCTGTAGCAGCCGCGGAACTAAAACAACAATCCCACAAAGTTTTACTTATATCGCTGAAAACAAGCTGAATAAATATTACATCATGCCTGTATTCGCCGAACCGGGAACAAATCCGAACTACAGATACTACAAAGAATATCAAAGAAAAAACTCAGTAACACTTTGTAGAAACTAGGATTCGAAAGCTTGGAACAACTAGCTAATAATGCATTCCAAGTTTAAATCAATAATCACAATAATTCGTAAACACTGAATGACATTAGCGATGACACAGCCATTACCTGCTCAGCGATCGTAAATCTAATATTGTTGTATTGGCCGCGTTCCCTTTGGCACCGTTAATATTAGCAATTCATAGATTGAGTACCAACACTTGTCCCGGCCAATTATCGACTATTAATTATACCTAGAGCAAACACTAACGCCATATTAGCTTTTGTGCGTACATAATATACATAGAGATTATATTTGCCCCAATAATTACGATATTGGATGTGATGTATTAGATGCCATACATTATTTGTGGTTGCTTAGTATGCAGATGGAATAGGTTATTGTGGATTTGGTCTGTTGTGTACTATTGTTGTTATGCCGTCAGTGGCTTGAGTCTTGAATGGAGTTGTTCAGATCACATCAGACAAAACTCAAACTTTTTATTCTTGAAAGGTAGTGGTAGTTATAAAGATTTTAGGCTTCAATTTTCTCATAATATATTAAATTTTAGTACAGGTGTAATTAGAACTAAGCTATATAGGTGATTAATAACAATTAATAAATAAGAATACAAAATGATACTATGTTTACGACAAAATTTCTAGAGTTTTTTCGTTGGCTTAGGTATGTATTGTCCAAGGCTTTTATTACATTTCTTTATTTTTTAATAGAATACTGAAAGCGCAGTGCGGGCGGAGAAGTAAGACGTTCAACCTTACTTCTCCTTCTAATTGGGCTCTAGTATATTTTTTAATATAATATGTCATTTTAGGTTGACATTGGATTTTGTTTACCAAGAATATCGTAAGGTCAACGACTGCTTTGAAAGGAGAGAAAACGTACCGCCGCAGAATTGTCATATATCAAGAAACAAACGACAACTTTTCCAATCTCGACGACAGAAACGTCTGTTTAGAACTAATTTATTAAGAAAACAAGCTTGTTTGACCCCCAAAAATATCTCTACGCGCCCTAAAAGCTCCGAAGAAAGATCTGTGGAAATAAAATTACCTTTTCAACAGTTAATTTTCAGAATGAATCACTTTCATTCGCAGGTTGGCCGTTGTTTTCGCTGAAGGATCTCACCCGGAACCGAACCCTGTGCTTGTCAACTATAAGATGAATTATGACCAGTATTTACCGGAAGATGACATTTCTCGAATCGGCCCATTAATTCCTAATGGAGCGGCGACGGGGCTACATTTCATCTGTTTGGCTACACCCCAGACCATCGCCACAGAGCTATTTTCGGTAGCGTATCCCAAAATTTATAACTACGGGTTAGTTCTAAATCGTTGGATAGCGGCAAAGTAAGTGGAATTTATGATATGACGTTTTACGCTCTATTTGTTTGGCGGGTACCTTTTTTCTTGAGGGTCTTTGCCAATTTTATAGTGTTTCAAGAAACAATATATCTTTTTCTATCTCTTAAAATAAACATCACGCTTACGTAACAGGTTTGAATAACTAATAACACTACATAATGGACCTACATTATGTGAAAATTATTTTATAGTTAATATTTACGTTACTAAGTTTAAGGCGTTAGTCTAGTTCTTGTTAGAGCAACTGCTGACCTTGATCTCAGGCTAGAGATTCTGGGTTCGATGCCTAGGTCACGCAGTGCTAATGGGTTTTTCCTATGAAATACTCAGTAGCGGATCGGAGAATGGTTTTCTTTAAGACACTTACACCTCTGCCTCTTTTCCATCTTAATTTTAATTAGCCCCCCTCCCACTTATCACCCTTTGTTGTAGCATTCGATATTTCATATATTCAAGGCGATGCTAGATAAAATCGTATGCACCCATTTATATTACAAACATAATATATTTGTATGTGGACAAACGTCATCTGGCGTCGTCATCGATGACGTATATATCCTATATTGAAAAGGTTTTATATCCTGTGTAGATGTACGTTAAGGAAGGAACTATGAAGACAGTTCTGTGTCTTCCACTTAATTACTTAGTTTCGGAACTTCATAATGAAATAAAGTATTTACATAATCTGAACACAGTTGTTTACAAACAATATAGATGACGTTTCAATTTAAACTTCGCTGTTCATGAGCGTCATTCCTTCGGGACGAAACATTTGGAACTCAATTTGAATTTGAAAACTACGAGTAGATGTCAAAACTACTTTTGATTTTCAGTTCATACGAAAGTATTGAGTTTAGGAAATTCGTGTCTAATATTTTTATGACTAGCTGCCCCAGCAGACGTTGCCCTGTTAATTATCTATAGCACGTAAAAAACACTTTCTACATACCTATATAACATACATACCTACTTACTAATACATACATACATAATATAATTATGGAGGTCATTCGTTTAGTCAATAAAGTTTTGTTTCAATACATACATACTCATCTTATTACAAACATTTTAACCAGCCATTCTCGAGTGGTTCGATTACCGATTGATTGATTTTTAAGTTCTTGTGTAATTGACAATTCTACAAAAGTATGGTATGGATGCCGATGTTCGTTCGTGCCGATGCCGTTTGAGCCCCTTAGCCCCCCCCCCTTCTGGATCCACTGCTGGTGGTATAGTTTGTATGGACCATTGTGTCCGTGAAATATAAGTATTGTGATTCATTATGTACGGTCTCACCGCACATTGCCATTACTGCACTTTCAGCACAATTGTAAAGTTATTAATTGTCATTCAATTAGTTTAAGTTCAGTTCACATTCAAATCGCGTCATAGCAACACCTCACAATCATTAGTTAAGTAAAGTGGACTCAATACACGTATCAAGTGAAAATTCTATAGTTTTATTATATATCAATCATTATCATTATCAAGCAGCAAAAGACGTACGATGAGAACCATACACATTATAAGTAGCGATTTAAGCCTGATATACTTCGCGTCCTTTTATCCTCTAGCCCTAGTTTTCAAGACAATGACAACACGCAGGGAAGCGTGTGGTATCTCAGGTCAGAGCGGAGAGAGACCATTACGTATACAATGGTCTCTCTCCGCTCTGACCTGTGATACCACTACCAGTACTAATAGTTATCCTCTGGTACCGTTACATTGAATTTATAATAGCTACAGACTTACAAATGATAGTAACTGATTAAAAGGCCATGTTTAGTAAATGAAGGACCCTGACTGGACTGTGTTTCTCAAACTTTTTACCGACTATTTTTAAAATACTTACATACATAGTATAAAACGAAGTCGCTGCCGCTGTTTGTACGCTTAGATCTTTTAAACTTCGAAAAGGATTTTAATGCAGCAATAGATAGTGAAGGTTTATATATAGTATACATTTAAGCGTACTACAGTAGAGAAAAGCCGAGAAAGTACGCGGGCGAAGCGCACGCGTAAATTTATAAACGCGAACGAAACTCTTTCTGTTTATCTGTTATCTTTTCAAACAACACTGTTTAACATTTTAACAGATTCCGATAGAAGACCTGAGAGGAGACCCGTGCTTAGCAGTGGGACAATGTAATGGGTTGATGATGATGTTGTTTCATTTATATAAAATACACATATATTATGATATTGTTAAGCTGCATATTTTGAAGTCAATAACTTATTTTACCTATAGAGATTTATAAAAATTGTATTAGTATTAAAAACGAGGCGTACCTTATTACACTCTTATTACACATTTTTTTTCAGATTTGAAAAAATTTGTGTGGTATAAGAAACGCTTCGTTTTTAAAGTCCGATAACCTTAATCACGGAAATACCATGCGGTTATTAGATTTGAAGTATCTTGGTAACGAAAAGCCTATGTTTAATTAATTTCTGTACCGATGGTAGGGGAGAGAGAGGTAGAGGGTAGCTCTGTAGTATTATATAGTATTATTTGTTGTATTATTCACTTTGAGTATCATTGGCTTAGAGCGAAGCGGTATCTCTTTGAAACCGCCTTTATATTTCAACTTCACCTTACCCGACCGCACTCTATCCAATCTGCTGTAAAGGTTAACTGTTAGTTCAGTTTGTTTCTGTATAAGTAAAGGGAGTGCCCGAAATAACTATACAGCTAATAAAGTTGGTACTGGCCGATGTCCGTATAGGTATAGAAGATACAAGAAGAATGAGTTATCTTTTTCGTTTTATCCTTTCTTAAAGTGAATACGGTAGTGAAGCCGCGTGCAATAGCTAGTATATATAATAATACATTTCTTACAAACAACTTAGTAGCAATGTGGGTCGCATATTAGTAGTATCCTCGTCAACCCCTCGTGCTAAGGTAAATACTTGTGTTAAGAGTGGGTGAGTAGTGCAGTGGGTGGGTTTCGAACCGGCAACTACACCATCGCAACTCCATTTGGGTACTGCCGCTTCCATATTACGCTATATATTGATTTTAGATGTACCTATTATATATATAATATTTTGAAAATATGTATTTGTTAATTTTATTATTTACCATACTTTACTGTGAAAATAATGATATTTTAGAAATATTACTTGTTTTTATAAGACCCTTGTAATTTTGCAATACAAAGCATACTTTGTTTTGTTATTCTGTATCTGTTTTATTCTGGTACTCGTCTTTTTTAACTACAAGATGCTTTTTATGGAATGACTTCGAAAGTACGACGCCTTCTCTCGGGGAATGAACAGAGAAATAAAGAAATACTTACTCGTAACTTCTAAAGCAGGTAATTCTCGCTACTTTACGTTAATATGGTGCAAAGTAAATTTTATAATATACGTCTTTACTGTAGATTTATTATTTGGTTTTTGTCCATGGCAATAGGCTTGCCACTTATAATATGGGAGCTAAACATGCCAGCGAACTGTGGGTGTGCAATTGTGCAAAGTACACCTCTACGTACCTCCTTGGGGAATACAGGCGTGATGGTATTCTGTGGATTGTATTTAACAGCATGGAATAACATCACGATTGTATTCCAAGAACAGTGAGGCAAGGGCGACATTTTGCTGTTATGTCTTATACTATGCTTTAGTTGCAATGCAATTTGTTAAGCTTAGATAACAAAAGCAAAGTATATATGCTTTTGCTATCTGGGAATTGCACCCAGGATCCTACGTACAGCAGTACCGCTTGGAGCCATAACACCAACAAGTACCATTAAAAAAGTTGTATTATAAGACAAGTTGTAGTACTTAGTAGTTGTGTTGTAGTTGTATTAAAAAAGAAATCAAATTATCTGTTCAATGTTCTTCAAAATACTGTCATAGTAACCGTTTCAAAATTCCAGTAAATTGATTCTCTTAAAATGTTGAAATTTTAAATGAAATTCTGTTTCATCGCCGGTCCAAGAGATTTTATTAAATCAAAACATTTACCCAAAATTTCTGCTTTATTTGGAGTGAATTTCTTCAAAATAGAGTTCTTCATCATAAGTTCATTAAGACTGTGTCGTCGACATCCCGCCGAGAAGATCCTCCAGTTTCAAACTTAACAATGTTGTTTTTACACCGTCTGTTGTAAAAAATTTATCTCTATTAAAAATTAATATTTTTTGCTTAAAATTAACGCCTGCTAGATATTTAAGTAAAAGTTACTTATGTACTTACATATACCATCACACCTGTATTACCTGAAAGGGTTGGTAGAGATTTAGGTAGGTACATAATGTACACCCACAGTTCACCGGTATTTTAAGTCCTATGTAATAGGGGGCGAGCCTATTGCTATTAACTGGGCACTGAGATTTTCATTGAAAAACCCAATAACACTTTGCCCAAACTAAAACCTCTAGTCGCGTTTAAGACCATTAAACTAACGAGCCAGTTTGAGGTAAAAGTTGATTTTAAAATAAAATATGTTTAAAACGAATCCCATTCTTTTCCCTTTGGAACAGTCTGAAAAAAATACAAACTTTGCTCAACTAAGTATTAACAATAAATAAACGTCAAATTATATTATGTATTAAAAATGCTAACCAAAGATAATTATGCTCTATTAAAGCCTATAAAAGTTAACTAGATCTGACAGCAACTTCATTTAAAACGCTGAGCCACCACGTCAAGCGTACTTATCACAACTCCATCTTCGGATTCAACTTTTAATCCAAAAACGCAAAGTGTTAAACTAACGCTTTCAAATCTGGTGAGAAATTACCGAGATTAATGTCATTCTAAAAGTTCAACAAACATCTCTTAAGTCCCCGGGGAGAACTTTTGAAATTTTTCTGCAAGGTGCAATGAATCTAAAGAGCAGAGTGTTATTAGAAAGTTCTCCGAAGTAGGATTATTCGTACTCTGTCTGGAAATTCTCGGAAAGAATATTATGGTTTCATAACGGAAAACTTGTATACTGCCCGTGTTTATTGCGCGTTTCCCGCCTACAGTTTGTAGAGAGATAAAATTGTTTCGATTAAAGTTTGTGATCAAGTATAATACTCGGTTAAACAAAAACCGAATGACACAATATGACGTGTACGTACTAGGTAATAGTCGGTGTTTTTGGGGTAGAGGTCTTCTTAGATACCATCACCATCACGCCTGTATTCCCCGAAGGGTTAGGCAGAGGTGTACTAATGTACACCCACACTTCGCCGGTATGTTTAGGTCCCATGTAAAAGGAGGCGAGCCTATTGCCATTAACTGGGCACAAATCCAGACTCCGAGCTGTTACTGAGAATTTCATAGAAAAACCCAATAACACTTTGCTCGACCTGGGGATCGAACCCAGGACTTCTAGCGTAGCAGACGCGCTTGGGACCACTTGACTAATGAGGCAGTCTTCTTAATACAGACAAAATGATCGATGACGAATGAAAATCTTAAGGATATGGTATTGCCCTGTACTTTGGTATGGGGTGAGCTGTTGGGAGTCACTGTAGTATTAAATATTACCAAATAAGAAGCTAGGATGATGATGATGACATCAAATAAACCATTATGCTTGTATTCCCTAAAAGAGATAGGCACAGAGTACACGAACAGGTCGCTAGTTAGTTTTGTAATTCATGATACAGACACTAAAACAATAAAAATTTATTTATTCTTTTAAATCCCATCATATCAGCCTATCGCCGTCCACTGCTGGACTTCTCCCGAAGAGCGCCCATAATTGATGTGAAATAAATAAATAATAATATAGTTGAATACAAGCGTGATTGATAGGTAAGCACAAAATTGCTACGTTTATGAGACGACAACTCAATGAAAATTTCATCGTCGTTTCATCTCGCTGCTATCAAGTAAAATAAAGACAATATCCAAGCCATATATCTTCTTGAGAAATGGATGTGAAAATTGTAGATGGTAACAGAAAGGCAATGTCAACGGAAATAGTTCCACGTCTTGAACAATTTAGCAAACACGGGCAATATTATGAAATCAAAGTCACAGAATAAGTAATAGTACTACGAACTAATGTGGGAGGCGAAAAATACCACTTTTGGTAAATCACAATATGATTCAGGAACATAGTAACAAGGTGCTATACAGCGCAAACATAACCTGACTTTTATTTGAAGTTTTTTTTATAAAATGTGCTGTCAGCTTATACTGGCACTTTGTGTAGCCTCGTGTCAGTGAATCATATTGCTATTTACCAAAAATGGCGATTTTAGCCCGGTCACTCTGCCCCTTATTACGCCGCTGCCGCGCTTTTAAGAAAATCTTTCCATCGGGCAGGTTTCCTTACGATGTTTTCCATCATCGTTTTAAGAGAGCAATAATACGCACATGATCCCGAGAAGTTAGCGATTTCGGAATCTAATTTGAGCCTTGGCAATACAAGTCACTGCATATAGCCAGCTTTGCTGTCTTCTAAATCAGCACTTTGTTTATGTAGTTGTAGTAGACATAGAGAGTCCGAAGTGTGACAAAATGTGTCCTCAAAAAAGAAACGCTAATATGAAAAGTTAAACGGCAGTTGTTTTACTGTTGTCAAAAAGTAAATTTTATTCAAGCCCTCATTGTCCCTTTGTCCCTTATGTTTGAGGAGTTTGTTCTTCCCAAAAATAAATTATCGTATAAAAAGTTTACAGCAAAATGACAATAATTTATTCTCATTATTTCTTGAAACAAGGGAAAAAATTCAGTGAATATTGCGCAATTTGTTTAAGTACGCACATTCTTTTTCGTTTTCCTTTCGGCTTTTTCGTAACCTCAATATGTTGGAAGTCGCGAACCCGAGTGCTTACCAGAAGTTACGGCATTCTTTTTTCTAAAGGCTGAGTAATTTAAATATTAGCTTCACTAATTTAGGAGGCTGTCTGAAAAGTCACGAAACGACAGCTATGAATGAAGAAATACCAAATTGATTTTAGTTCTTTCTTCCCGAGCAAATTTTATGTTGCTTCTGCAAGCTTTTTTAGTTCTTTGTTATTATTTTTATCTCTAAGAGATTTTGAGATAGTAACTTAAATGACCGATAGTTATTTAGATAAATATTTGAATACTTATTTAGATAAATCTAAATGGTTACAATACTTGATTATTCTATTCATAGTAATGTGAAGGTACGAAAAAAAAGTAAGTCTCAATCTAAATAAGTACGGCAGTTTTTTTTTATTATTTTAAAAAAAAGCTTACTAGCAATGTGGGTCACACATTACTAGTATTCTTGTTAACCCCTCGTGCTAAGCTAAATGCTTGTGTTACGAGTGGGTTCACGTCAGTAGTGCAATGGGTGGGGTTCGAACCGGCAACTATATGATCGCAAGTCCGACGCCCTAGCCATTAGGCTACCGCCGCTTTTAAAATTAGTGGCTGACAAGATAATGAATATTCAATATTCAGTGTTAAATTTAGATCTAACGAGACAGGAAACGAAACATCATTACTAAAAATATATCTTCGTAAAAATCTCGGACGTTGATAATTCCGTGTACATATTCTGTGACATAGCTACGATAATTGATTTAAAGCAGGTTACAATCTAATTTTCTGCTTAAATCGATAGGGTCTCGTCGACGTAAAATTGTATTATTTTGTACTACAAATTGGATTCTGTGATCAGTGGGGACGTGACCGAAATATCCGATACGTTGACGTTTATGAACTCACCAACTAGATATCTGAGGGCCTACTACGAAATTAAAACGATCCAAACGAAATAACGATGTACAATGACCTTGCGGGAAAGTTTTTAGGGCACATTTTTTGTGCGTTGCGTGCGTGTGTTGTTTACACATCTCAAATACTAAATTACTAAAGAGAAAGAAGGTAAGTTCATAGCTAAAATCGAATGCTTAATCATAAGTTAAAATGGTTGATGATACTAAAAAATACCTATTTTGGTAATGCAATTAAAGTAAAACATTTTAACTTAGATTTAGAATCGATCCATCGAGTCTCAAAAAATAATGATTCGTTTGTCAAATTGAAATTTAAAAAAGTTAGGGACCTGCCTATATAATCGTTGAATAACACAATGACTGATGTATGCGTTAGGTAAGGACAGGTCAACTCAAAGCTGCTACTGCTCTTTCTTCAAAATGCTTGTTGACGCATTCGTGCATTGTGAAATTCGCACGAGATCGTCACGGAGGGAGTGAAGAGTGTTATTTTACAAATATTTGTCATACTCGTATTAGATATCTTCTCGCGAATTAGGAGAGTATCTAATAACATTAAAGCTTCCTTATTATACCTATTTTCCGACATTTCAAAGCCATGTTTCACAACATTTTGAAAATACACAAAGTGAAACGTTCTTAGTTGACCACCCACAAACTTGTTAAGGAAAATTTGTGACCTTTAACTAACAATTACGACCTCTATTTACCACGTAAGCACGTGTAACATCGACTGTTTCCATTTCATTTAGATAAGCATCCAAAAAACATTCCCTGGATTTAACGGCGATAGATTTTATTTCTAAAAAACTCACTTTTACAAACATCCGAAAATAAATTGGATAAGATAAGATTAATCTAAAATAAATGTAGGTTTGATGTAGTTGATAAAGTTTTTTACTTTGGCAACTTATAATATAATTTCAAAACAGATTAGAGAAGTAATAAAAAAAACTTTTTGTTTGTTTTTCTTGAGAATTTTGCTCATTAATCTGCCATCATGTAGTCGGATCGTAGAATTTATTGCTTAGATAACTGGGAACTTGGCGGACAGGAATTCTCAACTGCTAATAAATTTTCCGTTTTCATTAGATCCTGACATAATTAGTGTTGCTAATTAACAACGAGATGTTTCCCAAGTAAATTAAGAAAGAATATCAAAGAATGTTAATTATGAAAATGTCTTAAGGAATACCGCAGAAAAAGTTTTTTTGTTCAGTTTGTACAATGTACATTAAAATTTAAATGTTGAAGTAATTATGTTTAATCGTAAAAGAATTCCGATTATACCAGGGTTAGGTACGAAGATCTGAATGATTAAAATAAGTTTCTAACAAAGCTATTAAGAAAACGACCGTAGGAAACTGGAGTTCAGCCGGGGATCTAATTACAAAGACGTTCGCCAAGACGTTCACAGTTCTACGAAAATTATTACTGCAATTTTTCACTCAAAACTTTCATGAGTATAACTTTGGGACGGAACATGAGACTCAGGACTTTATTGAAGAAGATTTATTCTTAAATAAACAGAATTATAAACAAGGAGAACCCATTTTATGTCGTCTTTATTAGTTTTAGTATTACCTCCCTTATTTAATAGTTTATTACGGTATTTACTTTAGCTCAATTTTGGTGCTTCTGTTTTGAAAATCTACAGTAAACTTGAAACTTTATATATATACGAAAATCATCATCATTACCTCATTCACCGTTCGTTTGCTGGTCTCCTCTCAGGAGCTAGATTATAAGTTCACTTCGCTAGCTTACTGTGGGTTGGCAGACATGTGGATTTCACATGTAATCGAGAAAATAAAGAGTTAACAAGATCAGTAAAGTTCGGTACCTAATTATACTTTAATTCATTTACTAATCATTTTAAAAGAGTTCTCGAGTAGAAGGGTAAAAGTCGCATGAAATTTTACCAGCGTACTTCAAAAAGAAAAGCATAAGCATGCAGTTTCGTCACGGGACCTAAGCACATAATTGTTAGTAAGGGACCACCATTTTGAATCACCTTACGATCACTTTTACTTACTTACTTACTTACGATCGCTTTTATTGTTACAACCCTACTAAATCCTTTCTCTTTGTTTCAAAATGCTCTTTTATTATAAAGACACTAAGTAATATTGTTCATAAACATAGAAATAGGATAAAATAAAGTTAGACTAATATAATTTCTATAGATGTGGTAAAAACTGTAACTTTCAGCTTAAATATATATATATATATATATATATATATATATAAATATATATATATATATAAATATATATATATATATATATATATATATAAATATATATATATATATATATATATATTTGAAGTCAGTAGAGGTATTGCCAAAGTACTGGAACGCTCTGAAATTGCATGCAAGTTCAGTTTTCAAAGGTATAAGGTGCATTTTGCTCTGGCAGTCCTATTCAGAGTGCTCACACTATACATATTAACGCTATGAAATTCAAATTCTCATCATCATCTTCAACGACAGTATATTCGACCGATTCATTAAGAACCGATGTGCAGCTTTTCATGATCACATAGAAAATTATGCTTCAACGCACATAATACATAGTGAACGAGTATATTTATCAAATATGTTCAGCACTTGAGCGCCTCGCGTCGAGCTTAATATCCGTTAATTTAAATTACATTCCCATCAAATATAGCGGCAGCTAATTGTTAATAAAGCGATAATTAATCTTGGAATATTAATACTGAGAAACATTAAAATTTGGGCGTCAAATATTATATTGTATAACGCCAGGTAGATTATGAGTCAAAAGCTACGAGGGCGGTATTAAGATTATAATTAAAGACGTTTCTAGGTACGTAGGTCGTATTAAAATTTGATTAGATCCAGTTTAATAATTTAAATTTTGTTTTGACTGAAGTTATAAGAGCGTCACACCTGTATTCCCGAAAAGGTTAACAGTAAAATTATCTACAATTTTCCCTAATTTAAACAGTTTTGTATAGCCTGATGTGCTGGCGACTGTACTTAAACATATAGCAGTACACCTCTGCTTAACCCTTCGGGAAATACAGGTATGATGGTTAGCTTAGCTGGTAGCTGGTAAGTTTTATTTTACTTTTACATATACCTACGTGAAACATTCAAGAAATATCCTTCAAAGTAAAATCATTCACACAACGTATGAACTGTCAGTCAATCTTAATAATGTCGACGTATATTTTTTCGTGTGAAAAAAGACTTGACTCTTATTTAGTCATACAGGCTAACAGTTTATTTCATATCAATTTTTTTTATGAATATCATATTCAGTCTGGTTGATAGATACTTAGACACACATATTGGTAGATACTTAAAAAGATATTCAAGAAAAATACGCTTTAGAACAAAAATGTGCACTACAATATTTCAGTTAAAATATGGAACAATATTGTCTATCTATCTATAAGGAATATCTATCAAAAAGTTTATATACTTGTGCAAAAACAAATTCTCAAAATCAAATCGAAGTTTGCATTTGTTGCAATATGTTCCCTGCTATTACATGGGACCTAACTATTGTCACATCACAGTTCATCGATATGCGTAGGTTCCATGTTAGAGGGGGCGAGCCTATTGCCATTAGCCGAACACAAATCTAAATTCCGAGCTGCTACTGAGAATTTCTTAGAAAAACTCAATAAAATACTTTGCTCGAGCTGGGAGTTGAAGGGTCTCTAGCGTAGTAGTCGCACTTGAGACTACTAGACTAATGAGGTAATTAACAAATTTATCCCTTCATTACATATAGACGACTATCTCTCAGTATGCAGATGAAATTTTTCCCACCAACGTAATTTATAGGGAAAATCGCAGAGACTGGCCAATATTTTAAAACCCTAGAGCGCAATTTATCAAGTGAGGTTTTAATTAAATCCATATAATATAAGCTACGATACGATACTGGTCCGTTTTTCATCGCCGTGTGTAATATTCATGCAGTATATACACGTCAGTTGATTGACGTAATAACTCAATCATTTTTAACTCTATAGCAAGGCAGAATATAATTATTTTGGTATTTATTCAATAGACGGTAGGGATGCTTTTGCCCTGCAGTGCGACGACAACAGCTGAATATTCATAATAATATTGAATTAATATACAGCTTATTAATCTCGCCTCAAATGACTTGGCAACAGACAGCAGTGTTACTATCTTCATGATACTTTTTTGCCAAATTAAAAGAAATCGTTGGTGGTTTCGATAAGTTTTATTTTCGTAGGTAGGTTTCGCAATCGCCGAGTGAAACCGCGGAGAAGAATTGCAAACGTTATATACTTGATTTGGAACTTTAATTAATTTTTGGTCAGTAAGTTGTAGGCTGTTATTTTTATTTTGAACTTGCTAGACTTCAACTAAAAGGAATCCTAATTATGATACACAAAGCATTACAAAGTTCGTTAACTTCGAAAAGAATGAAAACTACATAATAATTGGAGACGTACTGAGACTAACGAGGGCATCCAAAAAGTATCAAAATCCGCAAACAGGGCACAAAAGTAGACACCAGCAAAGGTTTTCCTAAAATAGTTTCTATGATGAAGGTGTAAAGTATAATTTGGCATAGAAGCTAATGCACTTGTTTACGTGTACAAAGACGAAAAAGTTTCACAACGCTTCGTTAAACTAGACGCTTGGGATTACATGCCCGAGACACTCATTTAGACTGTGTGGCGAACTGAAATCTTGGAACGCGTTTAAGGGGAACATTTTAAGAATATTTACTTTGTTTACCGACTTCTAAGTCTGTAAGACTGATAATGTTTCACGGTTAGTTTTCAGTCTTCAAGTTTTGTTGAAATATGTATACAATTAGAATGCAGATTTATTGTACGAATGGTATTGTAAAGAGACACAATTATCGCGTCTCTTTACAATTTCATAACATACCTACCAAAGTATGTCGAAAAACGAAGCTAAGATTAGGCTGATTTATCTATATTTCCATACTTGTATACTTATATATTATAAATAAGAAAGTACCTCTAGCTAGTTATTTAAATTGTTTGCTATCTTTCAGTTCTAAACCGCGGAACAGATTAAATTTGGCAAGGATATCGATTGCATCCTTATAAAGATTAGGTGCGTAGTACTCGCAACCGGCGCATGTGTATGACAAGATTTAGTATGAGATACACAAGAGTCTTAGCAAGTGGCGGTCTATAGTTTCTCCGTTCCCTTGTGGAAAAACGATGTAAGTGTATGTAAGGACTGTTACTTTTTCACTAAAAATGCCAAGTAAAACGACCGGCAGCATCTACTAAAATATTGATCATACCATCACGCCTGTATTCCCCGAAGGGTTAGGCCGAGGTGTACTTAATGTACACCCACAGTTCGCCGGTATGTTTAGGTCCCATGTAATAGGGGGCGAGCCTATTGCCATTCACCGGGCACAAATCCAGACAACGAGCTGCTACTAAGAATTTCATAGAAAAACTCAATAACACTTTGGTCGACCTGGGGATCAAACCCAAGACCTCTAGCGTAGCAGTCGCGATTGGGACCACTAGACCAACGAGGCAGTCCTCGTTGGTCCTAAAATATTGATCATTATTAAAAATACTACAAAAAAACTTGCCCTTTAACACTTGTGTACCATTTCACGTGCTTAAAAACAGTGTGTACTTACAGTCTAAGTGAAGTCGTTCAATTTAAATTTTCCCTTCGTTTGATGAATATTTTCCCAGCGTTGCATTAAATAACGCCCACATAAATTCTCTTAACGTAGAGAGGATAGTGGCTGGACTAATCTCAACCACTGTACAAATAAATATTTATATACAGTCAGCAAAACGCCGGGGGATATGCATAACGTAATTTAGCTTTCGCGTGCACAGAAACCGTTAGCTTTAAAAATATTCAAATCTAGATACGTAACAAAAGTTCATATAAGCGAGAGCCAATGAGAGCTAAAGGCGCGGTCTTGAAAATGGCGTGTTGTGGAGCAAATAAAATAACACTTTGTCTACCATTTTAGACTGATGACTGATGAATAAATTGTTATTTGGGGGCACCGTAGTACCCTCGCCAAGACAAGCTGGAATTTAATATTTAAATAACATAACAAGGGCAAACAAATCTATGTAGGTTGGTATGTATGTTACCATTGTGTTGTAAATCTCAGAAATCTTACAATCTAACAGTGAGAAGTCTTGAGCTTTCTTAAGAAATGTGAATTCTTAACAAAAATAGACCATAAAAGCTTGACAGTAAAAGTATATTTATGTATAGACCTCTCTTAACCTGGCAAGCGGTACAGTTCCTCTTTTGAGCACATAACAATAGATTTTGCATTGTGTCTACAATCTGCCGCTTGACAGGTTAATTAATTTTATCTCTTATATATTTTCTTTTTTTTTAAATGATCTTAAGACCAAAATTAATAAGCTTTTGTAGGTAGAAGCTTATTATCGATTCAAATGTGTATTTGAACTTGAATTAGGTTCAAAAATAGCAACCCAATAAATATACGTTTTGAACTACCACCTACCAACACAACACTGGCGCATTTATCTTACTTATGTCCTACAATAAGCTTCCTTTCACCAAGATAACCTACAAATAAATCTCCAGAATTAACTTGCACCATTAAAACTTAAGAACTCCGAAGGAAAATAATGCTTCGCTTACATAAAAATATATTTAAGAATTTACATTACAAACGTTAACATAAAAAAAGCCAGGGTCTTCCACACAACCGCTGGATTTATGGCCGGACTATAAAGGACACTCAAGATCAGTTGGAAATTTGCATATAGTTCTCTTCGATCAGCAAAGACGAGTCCAGCTGGCACGCGAACTTCATAAAGTTTCTTATTGAGACCGAAGCAGTTGCAAGTATGAAATGCCCTTTATTCCTTCACTGTTTTCGCTACATATAAGTGTATGTAAACAATGTTTCTTTATACTTTTATTAGCCAATTGCATTTGATTGTGGAATTGCTTTTGTCACGCGATTGTTCTATAATGGATTTGATTATAATTATTCTGAAATGATTTTGCTTTGTGTTTGAGTAACGTTCATTACATTAATCATTTAAATGGCTTTAATAGGTTCGTATTTCTTAAGTTAAGTTTCCTAAAGCCATCTAAAGATTTTCCATTTTAGTTTTCTTATGTATTGTGCTATCGATAAATTAAAAAATCTTACTTATAATAATTATAATAGTTGTATGGATATACGTCTATGCGTTACTAGGTAAACCCAAAGCTGCTATGGCTCTTTCTGCAAGAGCCTTGTTCAGATTTTGTCGTGCATTGTAAAACTCGCATATTTGATAATACTACAACTATCTAGACTTTAAAAGATACCATGATGAAGATTGTTCCGCTGTTTTTCAGAGGACGTCAGTTAAGAAATTCCAACGCCATCTAGTTAAAAAACGAAAATGTGGACTAGGAAAAGTGTGTTTAAAAATTCTATGTACATAAATAAAAATAATATATACCTACTATTACTATTGTTCACTCATAAATCTAATGAATTCTATAACTGTAACAGTAATTATTTAAGTTTATTGTTTCGTAGTTTAAATTATTTTGACAATATCTAATGCCGTATTTGTAAACTAACAATTTTAATTACATTTCATATCTCAAAGTAAATAAAATTATGTTTGCGATATCAAAACAAATTAACGCAATTAACAGAGTGCTAATTGCAACGCACCCACTCACAATGGAAATTTTGTGGCACACAAATATAAGGCCAACTTTATCAACGATCTATAGACGAGTATCAAACTTTTGTTCAAACCGAGTTTTCATTGTGTCTTCCTTGGATTAATACGTGAACTTCTCAAAGGGTTATCTAAGTTTTGGGGACCACGTTTCTATTAATTACCCAAGTTTCTACTCGATCGATATTAATTAATTAAGAAGCCGTGCCGGTCTTCAGTATCGCGAGAACATTTCGACAAAGTTTCGTTCAGTTTTATTTTGTTTTATGCTTTTAAGAATACGTTAAGTCTGTTTAACGTGTGAGGGAATTTGTGAAACGTTACGTGTTTTGACTTTTGATACTGATAAGTTTTGTCGCTCGAAGTCACGCTACTGTGTCTGTCAGCAGGTTTATTTTATTTGTGACGGTACTGAATTGTGTTCACGAGTGTACTCGCTTAAATAATAAATTTTCATAGTTGTAGCTACCTGTGGCATAAATTGTCATTGTTTGTGTTCTATTGTCATACTACGAGTATAAGAAGCTCTATAAAGGTTATTTATTTGGGGGGGCTTCAGAGGGAGATTAGAAAGGGTTAAATTATATTTGCTCAATTAAGGACATGGTACTAATGAGCCCCACATTTATTGGTAGCGATTTATATCAGTAACAATTGACCTTAATTACACGGGGTTGTCCTTAAAATATTTGCGTTTTCATTAATCACGTGTAATCGCTTTGTGTATTAGATACACATAATTGATTATTATTGATTACATACTTATTGATAGCTTTTGGCCACATGTTTAAACAATAGAAAATTACATAGGATCTGCTACGCATTTTTAAATCAAAATTGATTTTAGCAGGGCCAGATTCTAATTCTTAATTTTCGAAATAGAATTTCCGTTCAGTATTAATGTCGTAAATGTAATTTTTAGATCAATTTTCAATCTTAATATAATGTAACGTTATTAGTTTGGTAGAATACGTATAGGAAATAAATTTTTGTATACCTATTAATAAATTACTAGTTTGTCTTCAGAAGAATTGCTCAATGTGGCGGTTTTAGTTCTTCAGTTGATTATCATTACCAGTAATTGTAGTACACGGGCTCAATTAGTCATGCTCCGAGAAATCAAAGTTATTTTCCACGGGCGTGAAACACGGCGGCACGCGAGGAAGCGTTCGGTTTGTGCCACTTTACAGCCACGAAAATTGACCGACTCAACGAAACTTTCAAATTAAGCCATTACTTAAATGACGGTTGACGTAACTTTGAATAAATATTGCTTAGAGTTGTTTTGCAGACTATAATGACTTGTACACCGTCGTTAGGTCCTAAAAATACGGAGTTATTTGAATTGAATGTTGAAAGTCATGCAAATACTATTATAGAAACGAATCGAGCTTATGAGTAAGTAAGTAAGAGCTCTTTTGCATTACATAATTTAAATTACATAATAATAAAGCAGTGACACATAATGGAGCTTTGTTTCGATTGGTCACTTTCAGCTTAGGATGGCAGTGTGTGGATTTCAGGTGACAAGAATCTATGAAGATTTTCTACACAAAATATATAAATGTATGAAGCTATCTTTTTTGTATTTTTTGGGCATTTTCCATGAAAAGATTATTAAGTTATTTTAGTGAAGGAAAAATACGACCGCGGGCAAGATTCGATCCTGCGTCTTCTGGTTAAGTACACCAGAGGCTATGACCGCAAAGCCACTGCCACTCCCACCCGCCAAGTCGAAATTTGCCTTCACAAATTGTATTGTATGAAGTTATTTTGCTGTTATCAATGTCACTGTTTCATTGGCCTTGTCTTGATCTTAGATTCTCAGGTCAAGTGATGTTATTGCATTTTTCTATAACAATTGCATCTTCAGCTGGGAGTTTGGATTTATAACCCATTAATGGCAATAGGCTCGCTGCCCGTTTACATTGGACCTAAAACATACTCGACTCTACCGAACCTTTCGGGGATGCAAGCGATGTGGTGTTTTGAGGATCTGTAAAACAAGCTCTGAAAAAGAAAACTGCGTATTATCATTTTTCTTGGGTGGTATCTTTTTGGGTGGGACTTGCGGTGGCTTAGTTGGCCACAGCGTCTAGTGTATCGAACAAGAAGATGCAGGTGCCTCCTACCCGCAGTCGAACTTTTCCTCCACTAAAATAACAATCAATGTGGATTTCCCACACTAAAAAAGGCCCTCAGTTAACCAAAACTTCCGTGATGTAAGCGTATCCGCAACACGTTGTAAAGTCGTGTTGTGAATAGAGATGGGCGTCTAACTGGTAAAAACATTTTAAATATAAATAAATTTAATATATTATTAAATCTTAATCATAATTTTATTATAAGTACAGTATATTTTTGATTAAACTCTAATATTGGAACATTATAATTGCATATTGGCCCATTTCCTCCCCCAATCCCCTTCCTTCTCCTTTTCTCCTTCCCCTCCCTTTCCCTAAATAGGCTCGGCAACGCATCTGCAACTCCTTTGGTTTTGCAGATGTCCATGGGCGGCAATGACTACTTACCATCAGGTAGCTCGCCTGCTCGTTTGCCGAGTTATCACATAAAATTGACCCTTAAATTATGTGTTGCCGTGTACCTACTGTATATTTTATTGTAAGATAGTACAGAATAGCCGTACAAACGGCAACCCTGTGGGCAAAAATGTGAAAATTATAATGTAATTTGGTTTATTATTTTTGAATTTTTACCCGATATAAATTAAAAATTTTACCCGGTTTACATTAAATTTTTTACCCGGTATAATTTAAAATTGGGAAGCTAAAAATAGGTTCTAATGCTTATTTACCCAAAGTTCTATTTTCAAAGTTTTTACGGGGTAGACGCCCATCTCTAGTTGTGGATTAACCGCCGTCCTTGACTGTCTGTTCATTGTTCCCGAACTTTATTGACATATCACTCCGCTGTTAATGTCTGAGGTACGTAATAAACATTGTTTATGTCTTCCTCACTATTTTGTGGAACCTTGAATATAAGGAGAGATGGCTAGGTATGTATATTTGTGACAAACAAATTCAGGATGCTACTTATATTGACTTTTGCTAAGTAGCAATGGCTTAAAGATATTTTATATAATTTTCTAGTTAAGGTATGTTTAATTAGTTATATGACCGATCAGTATATCGGTAATCGATTTCGGAGATAGGCAATTGGTATCGGTAAATAAATATAGGTATTGAAATTTTTATTAATTCATAATAAATATATAAGACATTACAATATCTTTAAATGTACGATAAGACTGTCTCCCTATTAGAAGAAGTTGTCCCCGAAAGAAATAATTGGAATACGCAATCGGTACCACGTTTGATTCCTTATCTTTTTGAGTTAAATGATCTTTTGATGCACACGTGCTGTAAGGAATGTGAAACTCGCTACCGGAATCTTTGTTCCCTGAGACCTACAATTTGGGTGTCTTAAAGACGAGAGTGAATAGGTATCTTCTAGGCAAGCACGCTTCATCGTAGACTACTTCGATGCTTAACATCAGGCAAGTTGTGGTCAAGCGTAAGCCTTGACCTTTTTTTTATCACAGATAGTGATAAAAAAAAGGTCAAGACTCAAAAAAAAACTACTAAAAACCAACCCGTATAATAATTATATATTGCTTACGCAATCCTCCGCCACTTGCACCGTCTCTAAAACATTAATACCCTTTGCTGCCACGTTTTGCAATAATGTTATCTAAATAAAATCTTAAGCGCTATAAAACCTCGCAGAACATTTAAGCGCGCTAACTTTGTTTTCAAATCATTGAGAGCAGACGTTGCAAGTCCAATAAAGACCGTGTCACGCGTCAGTCCGTCTCTCGACCGACAAACGGACACGTAGGCAATAACATCGACTCGATTCTACAAATTTAAACATTTCATATCCATGAAATAACAACCCTTATTGCGAAGAAATAAGAGCAAGAATGACAGCAAATATAAATTTGTCTCTAAGTACCTGCGTTATGAGTTGGACACTTTGACGGTCGTCGCAACTTAAAGTAGGCAACTAGAGTAGTGATATGGGTACCTATCCAATATTTGTGTTTGTTGGTAAATGTCACGAGTACACTAGGTCATTGGTATAAAAAAAGATATTCGCTTTGAAACGAATCAGAATGTGAAGCAAAGAAAATTCTGTTATGTAGGTAGATGTATAAATGCTTGTATATACCAAAGAATCTGAACAAAACGTATTGTCAATTACAATCGAGTAAAAAGGAAAAAAAAAATTCTCAGAAAACAGCTTTTAGTATTTTGATTACTTTTCTACAAACTATTAAGGCTGTGAGTACAAATACAAGAGATCGTTAATATTCCACAATTTCATATACAGTGTGATAGCTGAAAAGTTTGAATATTTTGTAGCCCGATTAATTAATGAGCAACATAAATAAACAAGATAAAATAAATAGCAGTTGAAAGTTTTCTGTTTTATTTATTGACCAAATAATTATTTCGTATGTATTGAAATCAATCGAACAAAATGCAGTTGTGAACTTCGGATACCACACACCACAAACGAATATGTCCGAGCAAACCCGAATCGATGACAAAGGCCACCAAAAATGAAATATGGCGGAAAAAATACACGTCCCGCCAAAACACTCACGTTGAAGCTTTAAAAATCGTCCTTTTGTTAACTGCGCAATGAATTTGGAAACTCAGACGCCTGCCTGAAAAGGTGGGTGTTGCTTTGTTTCGTGTGAATAATTTGCACGCGGTGGTGACGCTTTTATCGAAGAAATTCGCTCAAAACGAAACAGGTTAGGTGAAATTGATAAATGCTGTCAGGTTTCAAACACTAACGAAATGGAAAAAAGACTTTTAAGACGCACGTAGGTTCAATCTAGTACGTTACGTCACAATAATATTAAAGAGCGTTTTTAACCAAGTTTAACAAAAGATGAGAACAAAGAAATCTTGAATATGTAATAAGTACAGTAGAAAGTAAGTCAATCGATTTGAATTTTGATTTTAGAACGAAGTGCGGTAATAATAAATTGACATGTAAGAGAAACATGTTACGCTGCATCACGAGACTTTCGGTTTGGTTCCACGTAGTTCGCATATTATCGTCAAGCGCTGGCCCTTATACTTTTTTACATGATATAATATGAATCTATGTACTGTAATTGTATATCTACTGTGAGAGATGGCACAAGATCGACATTCGTTACATAAAACCTTTGTTTATTATTAGCGCTCGTTTAACAAATAAATTTCAGCCTGCTTTAATAGAACTACTTCTTATTTCACTGCCTTAAAATGGGGCTAGTAACACAGAGAAACAGGATCGCATTCGACAGAAATTTCTACGCACCCTTCTCAAACATTCTTCTTTTTCGGGGGTATCAAATAGTGGAATACATACTTTCGTAGAATATTAGCTTTGGTCCGCCACTTCCCTACCAAATTCCAAACCCACAGTAGGTTTGGAATTTAGCAATACGAGGCAAAATTACGTTATTTTGTTTGTGTGATTTCTTCTGTTATGTAGATTGAGAAAGTGCATATTTTGTTTTGTTATAGATTTGTTGAATTAAATCTATGGTAATGTTAATTTTGTATAACTAGGTGCTTCCTCCATTTATCTATTTTTCTCACTTTCTGAAGGGAATAACTACGAGGCAAGAGATTGTTGTGTGCGGATTTAATATTAATTCTTCTTATAGAAAATAATATATGGCCAGGCTCATCTTGGTTCACCAGATGAATAATAATAAAATATTCAGATAATATTAAGAAGATTTCCAATTTGTGTCATTTAAAAACTGCATACTTATAACATCACGCTTTTAAACGTAAAATACGCGACCAATTTAACTGGTTTTATTTGACTAAAATATTTAACACATCATCAATTCCAGCTTTGATGTGATATCAGTAAAGTAAACATATTTAATTTAAATCTGTAGAATAAATACAGACACGATATTTGTTTTTTATTGACTGTAGTGTCATTCATTCATTTAAATATAAATAATAATGTACCTATAAAATTTTAACAAATATAAAATTGCAACAACATTAATTTAATAGCTTTCTAGAATTATAGCTTATTTCGCTGAAAAAACCTCCCTTCTTCGGTTTTACCGGTCTTTTTTTAAAGTAGAATGGAGATTTTCAGTGCGTCTGAATATTGTTTACGTACTTATTGGTTATGCAGATCTTAACTGTTTATTGTAGCATATTGATCTTTTATTTTATACTGTAAATAATACTTTTGAGATGGTTATACCTATATAATTAAAATAATTAAGTTTCTTTTTGACTATCATTGCTGCATTAAAGAACACGCTTAAAATTTAATTTATAAGATACTTTATAAAAAAAAATTGACTAATTTATGAGAGAGGCTATCTATATGAGGATTTATAAAACAATGACAATATATCCCAAAATTTTCTCTGAAGCATTATCCGACTTTAGGTAAGTCCTCTTTTTATAAGGATCCGGGTATGAATTATGATAAACGGCCGATTTTCGATGTCATCCTTAAATTATTTATCGTGGCTTAAATGTGGGTGGAATTTAATATTTATTATTATGATTTAACGGTCTAAGAGTGAAAAAAAAATCAATGAGATTTGCTTGACTGTGAGTGGATGTAGAGTTCTTTGTAATAAGCCTAATTGTAGCGTAGTGTCGCGTGTGTAGTGTAAAAAAAAGCACAACTTGGACTGGCGTGTCGCAGAAGTTGGCAATTACCTACTGCGTTGTACAAAACGAATCATAGACTTGGCCCAACCTTGAGACATACCTTTAAATTACACTTACCACTTGACATTATTTCCGATAACACTGTATTTATTATGGGCACAATCAGATACACCTTGCTTTCCATAAATATGTTGCAAATTCATACTAATTTCCACTTAAGCCTGTTTTGAGAGTGTAAGTTATGTATGGTTATTTAGAGGTTGTTTTTGTTTAAATTAAGGTCATCCATGTTATTATTTGTATGACCTATGGTGTGACCTTTTAGTGAGGCCGTCTGTTGTTATTAGAGCAAAGATTTAGTTGTAAAGTGTTATGACGTGATGTCGCTTTGACTTATTTGCAGTTAAAAGTTTCTAAGTAGTTACTACTGACATCATACTCTTATCGTAAATATACTGTCGGTTACTCAATCATACGAAAACGGGTTATCTGATTTAATGAAAATTTGATCTGGACTAAGACATAGTGGCCTAAGTGTTTTTGAGCTTTTCTAGTAATAAAGCCTTCTAGTTTTGAAGCGTCGGTAGCCTAATGGCTAGGGCGTCGGACTTGCGATCATATGGTTGCCGGTTCGAACCCCACCCATTGCACTACCGACGTGAACCCACTCGTAACACAAGCATTTAGCTTAGCACGAGGGGTTAACAAGAATACTAGTAATGTGTGGCCCACATTGCTAGTAAGCTTTTATTTAAAAAAAAAAAAAAAAAAAAAAAAAAAAAAAAAAAGCCTCTACAAGAATGGTATTGAATTTTGATCTGTTTATCTAATAACCTAGCCTCAAAATCATATTATTCTTTCTCCTAGAACTTTCGTCTTTAGAAGAAAATAGACCAGGGGGCCTAGACAATGTTACATTTCCACGTCGAAAACGAAGTTACATTAATCTGAAATGTATGCAACTGGCATAATCTTTCTATATGTCACGTGATGAAATTATGTCAAATCCATACATTTTGGATATCTAACTTCGTCTTCGATAATGAAGATGTGACATTGTCTAGGGGCCCAGATATTCTATTCTAAGAAACAAAGTTGCATAATTAAATAGCTTCAATTAATTCAAATAAGGAACTCACGAACGACTGATGTTTTCCTCGGGACTTTTCACATTAAACTTGTTTTTTTTTACTGATTTCACGGCACTGAAACCTCCGTCTGCATCTCGTCGGGAACAAGGAAAAGTACTTCGTTTTTATAAAATTCGAATAAGCAACCGTCTGCCTAAAATTAAAAGGCGAAAGTTCTATTTCTTTGAAAAGGATATTCCTTGGTAAAACTGTATAAAATCTTGGATTTGAATAAACCTTGTTCGTTCCTTCATAATGATATTTTGATGTCGGGTATCAGAACTCAAATCCCTTAATCGCCTTACTTTTTAAGATCCCGTCGTTAAAGTCGAAAATATATTTATGTTACATTAAGCCGCAATCTGAAAGCAATTTCAATTTTTATTAAAGTCATAACTTTGTCAATCGAATACATTAAAATATGAGGTACTAAATGTAGGTGATATAGAAGCATAAAAAAGTAAAAACAATTATTGTTGAAATGATAAACATCAAATATGTGGATAATAACCATTTATACTAACAAATTACCGTGGTTCTACGTCATTTCTTAATGTAGCGTAGGTTAAATATGTTTCCTGTTCCGACATGGGTAAGTACAATCTTCATTATCTTTATTAGATTTCCCTTTGTCGGTGAAAACATAAAAAAGAAAAAAGGATTTGTTTTCTGAACATTTTGTTATAACATTCGTTAGGCTTTTGTTTTCGAAATCTTATTACCTTAAATTTCAAATTGATGTAAATTGGTAATAACTTCTGTTGTTTTATTTTCAATTCAAGTTCATAAAGTGCCGTTAGAAATAATATTATTCAAGATATGCATACTGAATTTTGATCAAAAATTTATTCCTATCATATACATAAAATTAACATTATTCCAAGTAGTAAATCAAATTCAAAATTTATTTCGAAAAAATGTCTAGGTTATGTAAATTATTTTTGGATAGATATACCTAGGTAAACAATTTGCCGCTACATAAACTTCAAATCGAGTTCCACGAATGTTTATTTCATACGCTACGCCCGCGGAAATCTACCAAAATTACACGTCACAAGAGCGAATTCCGTACATCTTTAGTTGAGGAATTCATTATAAATTCAAAGTCTAAATTGCTGCCTCGAGCAACTCATCAGCATTAAAAAGTTTTTGAGAATAGCACTCCCATTTTATGTGGCATACGTCACTAACGCCTCGTGTTTAGTTTAATTAGTACACCGAGCCTGATTCCCCCTAGAGTACGTTTAATGAGCTCAATGAAAAACTTGAAGAAGCGAAGAACAAGCAGTCTTCCTCAGTGCCCTTAAACTTTAAAGCCACTGTGATTTTTTGTTCAGTTGCCGCTTAAGACAGGTCAGAAGAAAATTGTGCAGTTTACTTTGTCTTTTTGGTGATTTCTTTGTTTTTTTTTTACAAGCTCGCCACGTGACTTTCTTTCTTGTTGGGGCTATTTATCGATTTTACATTGTTGGCCAAGGTAAGGAAAGAGCTTTTTTTAGCTGGTTTTTATCGTTACCAGTCCTATTTAACTGACACGAGTTTTCTATTTATTCATGAGGACTTTCCCCTCTATAAAAGAAAATAAAGCATAACCCCGAAGAATTTGAAGGTGTACAATAATTATAGAGAAAAATAAAAAATATAATACATATAATCAAGTAATAATAGTTTAATATTTTGAATAAATACTGATTTTCCTAGAATGATTATGAATTCGGTCTACATTAAAAATTGAAGTTACACTACACAGCTTAGTTAAAGAATTACAATTAATTAATAATAATACTAACATTTCAGAACAGACTGCCTCATTAACCTAGGGGTCCTAAGCGCGGCTGCTACGCTAGAGGTCCTGGGTTCGATCCCCAGGTCGAGCAACGTGTTATTGGGTTTTTCTATGAAATTCCCAGTAGCAGCTCAGAGTCTGGTTTTGTGCCCGGTTAATGTCAATAGGCTCGCCCCTAATTACATCGGACCTAAACATACCGGCGAAAAGTGGCTGTACATTAGTAAACCTCTGTCTAATCCTTCGGGGAATACAGGCGTGATGGTATGTATGTATGTTCAGAAATATGTATTCTGAGTCACTTAAATTCATAATTACAGTTTAACCGTACAAAATAAAAATGCCATTACTTTGCGAGCGGCAAGTTCTTCGCCATGAGGTGGCATAAATAATTCATGGCATATTGCTTCCAGTCGTTTGCCGTTATTAAGGCATCTAAACTATTGGTGGCGCCCCCTTGCCTTCAGTGTTTAACTTAATAGCTCTATTACTCAAATGAGCGATTGCATGCATGCAAATCCAACAACTTGTATTGCCGGTACAAGTGACTTGAGCAATCAAAAGTTTATTGCGAGTTTTATGACGGCTGTCGTAAGGGATTATAATTAAGAGACATTTTTTAAATCAATTACAATGACTATATCATAGCATACCATCACGACTGTATTCCCCGAAGGGTTAAGCAGAGGTGTACTTAATGTACAACCACAGTCCGCCGGTATGTTTTTTAGGTCCCATGTAATAGGGGGCGAGCATATTGCCATTCACCGGGCACACATCCAGACTCCGAGCTGCTATTGAGAATTTCATAGAAAAACCCAATAATACTTTGCTTGACCTGGGGAACGAACGAACCCAGGACCTCTAGCGTAGCAGTCACGCTTAGGACCACTAGACTAATGAGGCAGTCACTAAATCATAGCATAACCATAAAATGAATTCACGTTTGTATTCTCCGAAGGGGCATTAGTTCATCTTTGCCTAACCCTTCGGGTATTACAGGCGTGATGGAATATTATGTTATGAAAAGTAATTTCTAACGGAATTGCTAAATAAATTTCCCCTTTTTACTTATTCAAAACCACTTTAAAATTTAAATAGAAATGGTTTTTTTAATAAATTTTCCTGTCAAACGCTAAAAAGATTATAGTGAATGGTTATAAATGCAAAGGAAATTACATTTTGAACGTTAAGAAATATTAAAATCAATTGAGAAACATTTTTAAGATATTGCTCTCTTTAAATTTAAATTATATTAGTATTTTTTGATATAATAAAAAAAAACCAATATAATAATATTGTAACAGGGTAGGCTGCGTACAGATTTGCAAGCAAGATGCAGAATGCAAGGTTTGCAAGCTACTTATTCGAAGGAGGTCATCGCTCCCTGAAGAAGGTTATATGTTATACTATAACCCTATTCAGAGCCTATAATGAGCTTTAGGGTTTACGGACTAAAGCAACGTTGTGACGGTAAATTTCTCAGTACCTACATAAATAAGGGATTCTTTCCAAGCTCTCCCTTGGCACGCATCGGTTAATTAGTTTGGATATGCCAGCCTAAGGAAGAAAAAGCAGTTGTAACCCTACTGAATTAATTAAGTAGTACAGTTTCAATCTGTACCTAATATGGTACGTATCGATCGAGAAATATAGATAAATTACAATTATAAATTGGTAAATCTTTGAAAAATAAAATAACTACCAAATTTAAACGGCTAACGACATTTATGATTGGTCACATTCCGATTTAAAATTCTCATTAACAAGTTTGAAAGTTATTATTTTTTAGTGAAGGAAAAATACCACCGCGGGCAGGATTCGAACCTGCGTCTTCCGGTTAAATACACCAGACGCTATGACCGCTAAGCCACCGCGACCCCCACCCGCCATGTCGAAATTTGCCTTCACATTTTTAATTTTTGTGTTTAAGGCGACGTCAGTGACATCTGTTGAAAATGTGCTTCTCAACCGACATGACATGCTTTACAGCAAGTACAATGTCGTACGATGCCACCTTACCTTTTACAAAAAGATAAGTTTGAAAGTGTTTAAACACCGAGTATGTCGAAATAGCAAGAATAGCATAATGCTACAGGCCCCGGGCAAAAGCCGGCCTACCTCAGCTAGAGCTTAATTTTTTTAGTAGGCAGTTATTTGACAAAATAAATTCACGATATTTTAAAATTCAATTAATTAGTACCATATACTGACCAAAAATAATGTAGATGATTTTAATCATCCCATATACCTCAAAACTGACTTATCAGTTGTCAAGTAGTTTTTAGGAGAGATAGTGAACCCTTAACTCGCCTAAAAACAAGCAATACGAGAGCACGCACTATCGACATTCAATCCACTTTAGTAGCGCCAGGTGAATGTAAGCGTAGGGACTCCGCCAAAGATCCGCTATAGATCAAAGTGCAAAAGTATCCAAGGAGCATTACTCTTCTCTGTCAGGCGCACCGTTGGGATTCGCCCCACAATGCATGCCATCGCCACCCGGGATCCACTCAATTTCAGTTTCTTTGTGACACACTTGGCCTTGCAATGACAGTTCTCCATTTATTTTTACCTTTCGAAATATTTATTTGTTTATTCAGATATTTGTTTTACAGTAGTTTTAGTTTAGTAGCCGTACGTTTATGTATGAAAACCAAAATTCTAAAGCAAATATTTATTCCATATTCAAATGCGCTATTTGTATCAGTTACACAATCATTGCACAATGATATTTGCATATAGAATTAAATATTTTACTGCCTCTTTACAAAGACGGGAGTTATGTGAGAGTTCTCAGGCTCGTTTCCTATTGAAAATAGCTGTAGGTATTACCTGTACATTTTCCGGCTATGTTCATCGTTTGGCCTTTAGCTGTTATTTGAAATAAGAATATTTATGAGTGAGTTTAAAAAAAGCTACTTATTCCACCTCAATTATTTCAATTTAGTAAAAAGGAAATGTTTCGATTATTCAAAGCTTTTCCCCAAACATTGTATAAGAAAATACAACACATTAAAAGCAAAATACGGCCCTTGAAGGCCCAATATTAAATCGCATTACTAACGGTTCATATTAATGAATAAGTAATAAAAGGTTTTGATCATTAACGAAGTTAGGGCTCGTGAAAAGCTTGATTACAGATTTTACGAGACGAAATTTGAGTTAAAATATTCCATTAAAGCCATCTTATACGTATGCAATAATAATAAATTGGCCAAATTTGTAAAAGGTTGTTAATATAAATTACGCTCTTGTCTATTTTGGGAGAACTTTAATATATTTTATCACGCTTTTATATTAAAAGTAACCTTTTTTATTTTTAATGGCGGGTTTGATGTAGGAAAATGGTTAGCATTTCTAATATAAGGGTCGTCATAAGGACACAGTTTTTTCTAAAGAGACGTCGTATTCTTTTGTTATCTCGCTTCAGTGTTATCTTAAATCCACAGGAAATCAATATTTGTTTAAGTCACCTTAGAGGCCATAATATGTTTTATATTAATTTTAGAAAGTAAGCTCTATTCAAAACTCAATGTATTTTTTATCTAAACTTCGGAAAAATAATTAAACTCTTTGAATTTATTTGATCAGATCATTCAATATGGTTTTCCTTTTTATAAACTGAACAAACTAATATATTTTAACTATAGAAACTTTTTGCCAGCAGTATAAAGTTTTTAATAAAAAAATAATTCATAAATATAAATTTGGTTTGTGTCTAATCACCGGTTCTAAGAAACAACCGGTTTAAAGCTATTTTTCTATGTAAGTGCATGAAAGTGATTGCTTTACTAGAAAATAGATATAATATTTAAAAACACTATATTTTTTCCAAGAACCGCTTCATATAGCAACCCCTTCGTAGATCTGTATCACCTTTCAATAAATTGAAAGAGCTAAAAAGACTTTGAAATTCAACGTGTCTTTCACTAAAATGTGTTAAAGCATTCGACGAACCGAGCTAGGTTTAAATGAACATTTTGTTCGAAAACGCTAAGAAGAAATGTTTTAAAGAAGTAACAATCTCGAAAATACATAAAACTGTTATGTTCTTCGAAATAGAAGCAGACAGTAAACACCTCTTACTTACGTATTTAGTTATTTTTAAAGGATCTGTGAACGAGTAATGTGTGAACTGTGCGTGTATATAAATACACCTCTGCCGATCCCTTCGGGGAATATAGGCTAGTATGTTATGTTTAAGCCCAGACGGTGTAAGGAGCTAGGACTAGTATAGGATGCAGAATTAAACATGTGAGATGTGGTAGGATTATTTTTATAGATAGTGAGTAAAAAAAATATTCTTTCTTTGAAATATAACAATATTAGTTCCATGAACTTATTTAACTAATGGACACATATACTGGGGACACTCTTTGCGTGTGAAGTTTACCTCCATCCATGGAGACCCATGCCTCGTTTTGTCGAATTGTCACTATCAAGGTAATTAATGTTTTAAGCTCAAGCCTTAGACCTTAACCTTTTAACATTTGTACCTTCAAAGGGCATAGATACACACAATGTTTTGTTTCATGTTTTAAAGCCAGATTCGGACCTCAGATTATTATCCGATAAAAAACGTTAAAGTCCAACGCAATCTCCGTTAATAGGGTTTAGAAAATCAGCTCATTTTATTACTTAAGGCATAAGAATGCCAACAGTGTAACGAAAAACAGTAATTAACTTTAGACGAAATCTAATTTAAATGGTAATCAGAAATCTTACCACACTTATTAGCACCCTTATTCTTATAATAACATTTTTAAATATCAAATACAAATGCAAATTACAGCGGCATTACAAGTATTCTGACAGGACTCATAAAAAAGTTGGCACACTGAACTTTTCCTTTGCATATTCATGGAGCAAACTCACTCGGAAGTTTTTGGTGAGAAATTATGATAATAATTTTATACTAACTTCATCCGTCTTGGCGCTTTCATAAATTATGAGTCGTGTTGAGGTAGGTGTATGGGGTTTGTCGCGCTCCCGACTCGAACGCTGTGAATTGAATTAAATTGTAATGAAAGATTAAGTCCATCGAAAACTCGAAATTCATTTTGGAAATTCCACCCCTTTGAACTTTTTGAACCGTTCAGAATTACTGCTGAAATTAAAACGAAGTAGATTGTTACGATGGGCAGAGCTTAATTACTAACGCCTTCTTTGAATTGCTACAGACTACAAATTAATATTCAAGAATGTCTTTTAATAAATTACTTTTCTGTCTCTGTTGCAGACTAATTACGGCTTATATGTGTAGGCATTTAGTTATGTTAAATAATTTTAACAAAGCTTAGTGAGAACAACATTGTCAATTTAACTAACTACTCACGTATAACATAACAGAAATAGTGCTTTCTTAACATGGTAACTTCACAAAATATGGATGCTTCAAATTTACAAGGTTATTGGAACACAAAGAGTCAAAGGTAGCTAAGGCGTACCGTGTTTCCTTAACTATGTGCTTACAGCTTCGCTAAAGTGATTTCTGAACAGGGAATTTCTCGAACCACGTTAAACAATAAACTAAAGAGCGAATTCATTATCCTCTATCACGTGACGCTACACATTGTGCTACCATTCTGCCCAATTTCTCTAAAGGCGAACTCGAATTTGCCTAAGCCTCGTGGGGTATTCACGCCAGCGGGCTAAACAAAAGACGGCATATAGGAAGATTTATGAACAATTCACGACGCAATGATATGGGGTATCTATTCAAATCCTCCTCTGAATTCGGGGGCAGGTACTCGTATCAAGATGATGTATGCCCACGATACACGTACAAAGCTCGTACATTAGTTCGCTCGTTTCCACTTAATTGAATTTTTATGGATGTACGAGGTACCTTATTGTGTATTTATTGCTTTATTGTAGACTAGTTGTTGACCGCAGTTTTACTTGAATTATTGGATTAATCTCAGTGCTGCTTTTAATTTTATCAAAATTTCTTTAGAGTTTTAGCCGTGAAAAGGTAACGGAAAATCTGACGTACAGGAGTTACCATGAGAATTTTTTATGAGATGTTGGATTGATTTAGTACAATAATTTGATATATTAACATACCGTAGGTGTTTATGAGATCATAGTATGTAGGTACACCCATAATAATATATTAAATATTACTGCTACATGAATATAAAATCAATACCCTTCTTTATTGAGCTGTTTTGGTCGGTTAAAAAGTCTTAATGTTGACCAGGGTCATGATCTACCTATACAATCAATTCCATATAAATTCGGCTAATAGATCTTGAGTAACAAGTGGACAAACAGACAGATAACAATTCTCAAAATCATTGATTCTTCAGTATTGTTCAATTAGTCTCCTCCATTTATTTTGTCACTATTATTTCGCAATAAGACACGACTTTTCCACAAACTTATTATAAGTATAGATCTTTAGGAATTTGTGTCAGTATATTTTTTCAAAGACAGGTTCCATTATGTTTGGATACAATAGTATTTTAGAATTAACATAATAACATAAATGTGGTGTTTATAATTCACGTAATAACAGTCATTTTAGAAAATATACACAAAGATTGTTTGGTTTGTTTAATTTAAGCTACAGACTTTCTTGGCAGTTTTTATAACCTTGGCCGGAACCTGAAAGGTTTCCAGTGAACAGACAATTTGTAATACCGTACACATCTATTAATAACACCCGCCAGTAATGTTTATTACACGGGGCACGCGATACAGTGATTCCGCTAAAAGCATCTCGACATAGGCCTCTTATAAAACTCTCACAGGGAATAAAACACGCGTTTTCTATAGAGTAAATTTTTATTCACTCAGCGTAGTCCAATAGTGTTTCAGATGGCTCAAAGAAATATTTTTCGGAGAAGGTATTCGGTGCAAAGCATTAAATATTCACGGCAATATGCCACGCTCGCGTTCCGAAATAACTTATGCAAATATACGTAAGTTTCTGTGTTTTACAATGTGTATACTGTTTTCAGAGTCAAATAACTTGCAAGTAGGTGCGTAAAAACTGTAACAGCGTCGTTTCGTCAAGTCTCAGGTGTCCTTTTGCGTCGCGTTAGACACATAATGTAATGAATACCTGCAGGCAGGTTTTCGGGTAACACAAGCCCTATTTATAACCAAAGGGTGTGTCACCATTACGTTTAATATTAATGGGACGCTCCGCAAGCATGGACAGTTTCAGACTAGGTAAAAGTAAGTAAATGTAGGATCACCATGCTTTTGTTCCCATCTGGGACACAATAAAAAAGTTTTATTGAGAGCTTATAGTTTGTTTCGATCACCAGTTTTTCGAATGCACATACTCGGGGCCCGCTGCGTTCATACACGTTTATTTTTGCATAGAGCTAGGGGTTGTCCTTGGGAAAATTGGAGTATGGAAACTCTAAGTAAAAGGTTATTTGGTAAAAAGAATATTGGGTTCTCTCACGCTATTCAAGTGTCACTGAAAGGTCCTTTTTCAACCTAAGTACATTAGCGGGACCCTTTTAACTTGATGTTTGTTTGTCTAGTCACGTCGTCACTGTATATAAATACTTACAAACAAAATTTATGTAGGCCTGTAGTGTAAATCTAAGTCATTAATAAAATTACTATAAATCAAGTTAATCTCGTGTACATTTTCGTCGTTTAAAAGGAAATATTTGAACTAAATTAAAAATTGAATTAAATTAATTACCTAATGCCATTTTTCTAGTTAAGTAATCATAAATTAATGGATTATATTTTACTACTGTTGAAGATAATAATGCTGAACTCAACATAAACGAAAGAAAAATAGTTGAATAGTTATTAAGTAAAACTTTATTGTAATGACTACGTTTCCAAGAATTTAATTAACTTGGTAATTCATGATTGGTAGACTGCGTTTGATTTAGAAATAATTTAATAACGAAGAACAAAGTACTTCAGTAGATATTAATAATTTAATTAGTGCAAGAATCTAGTTTTAATTTTCTAGTTCGTTGAGTATGAAATAAAGCAAATGTATTTTTTAAATTATTGCTTAGTCTTATCGACATTATAACACCGCATCACGCTTGTGCCCCATAGGGTTAAGATAGAAGAGAACAGATGAGCACTCACAGAAAAGATTATCATATATACACATACCTACATACCATCACGCCTGTGTTCACGAAGGCTTTGTCAGAGGTGTAGTAATGTACTGTACACCCTTAATTTGCCGGTATAATTAGGTCCCATGTAATAGGCGGTGAACCTATTACGATTAACCGGCCAAAAATCCAAACTCCGAGCTGTGACTCGGAATAGAAAAAACCCAATAACTCTGCTCGACCTGGGAATCGAACCCAGGACCTCTAGCGTAACAGTCACGCTTAGGACCTAGACTAATGATGCAGTTTACAAGATTATCATTATAAATATTTCAGAAATAAAAAGTTAAACAAGACAAACGTGAAAGAAAGAATTAAACAGTTTTGATGCATCGTAAACTATATTGTTCCATGACAATAAATAACACTAAGTTCCCTCTGAATTCTAAATAGTAACAAAGATAAACTGGTCCGTTTCGCGAAATATCCACATAAAACCGCAAATATCTAAAAATGATTTACAGTGGGCCCGATCTGTTAGGGCAGATTTGCGGAAGAAAAAGCAGATTATAGAAATCCCACTTATATCCAACAATCGGCTTAATTCACTGATGTAGTAACCATTTTGACGGATTTGTGACTTTTATAAAATACTGAGTTTTGGCACATATTTAGGGATTACGTGTACTTTATTACAAATTCTTACTAATAAATCAATTTTGATAACAAAACAATATTATAGTGTTACGTTAAATATAACTTCGGTCTTCTATTTAAAGAACTGTTAATGTTCCTGAATAAATAAAATAAAAATATGTTATATTTAAATTCGCTAATCACATTGACATAGTCATAATTTTACAAAAAAACATTTATACATAAGTATAATATTTCATTTTAATTTAAATAGGACATGACTTCGAGATAAAATTAAATTTTTAAGACAAATGTTATCCCTCTGAATTAGAGAGGGGACTCCTTTACGTAAACACGAACCCTTTATTCAAAAACGTTCATTAATAAAAAGACACTAAGAACGTCGTTCATTTGTAATGCTTTCTCCTTCTATTTGGCATTACAATGACAAGGACAGGAATGTATTTAACGTGTAATTACGTTATATTTTACTACAGTATTAGGTACATTATTTGTTTACTTTGAAATATACTTATTTGAAATTGCATTTCGCAATTTATTCTACTACAGTGGTACCTAGGTACCTACGTTGTTTACTTTGAAATATAATTATTTGAAATCGCATTTCGCAATCGCAATCGCAAAAAGCACTACAAAAATTACGGAACGTTTTGATTGAGCTGATAGAATGAAACTAAAAACTCAATATTATAATATAATTTACCTATATTTTCCGCAATGATAGGCAGAAGTGGAATGTACTGTAGGTACATTTTATTTTATTGATACATAATCTCATCTACACTTCGCTAAGCGGAGAATCTAAGAGAACCGTCTTAGAGGCAGCAGAAATTTAAGAGTTTAGTCTGTAACAAACTCTTTATTAACATTATAATTATAGGCAGGCGTTGAGCACGGAGTAAAAAGAACTAGCATTATTATCATAGAACGTTTGCAATAAAATGTAGCCACTCTGTTGTTCAAAGCAGGTTAAGTGTGCAGCTTGGAAGCGATTAGGCGGTAAGCACGGACTCTTGTTGAGAATGAACTAGCTTCACTTGTGACCGTTGAGACCTTGTATTTTGTACTATTATGAAATAGTAGAATATAATGTGTTGGTAGTGATTTGTGGGGTTCTTGGCTAAGTCATAATGCTGAGTTGGCTAAGTAACAAGCGATCTACAAGGTTAAATCATAATGCATCAATCATAATGAATCATAAAGTTCAAGCATAAAATAATGTACGAAACACTAAGTATCATAACATAACATGTACACCCACATTTTGCCGGAATGTTTAGGTCCCATGTAATAGGGGGCGAGCCTATTGCCATTAACCGGGCACAAATACAGACTCCGAGCTGCTACTGGAAATTTCATAGAAAAACCCATTTGCTCGATCTGGGGATCGAACCCAGGACCTCTAGCGTAGCAGGACCACTACACTAATAAGGCAGTCACACAAAACACTAAGTGGGTATAATAATATATTTATATTTAATTGGCAATATAAAAGTTTATATAGAGAAGGAGTGCAAAAAACATTGCAGTCGAATTTTGACCACCGGGGACTACTAGCATAAATTCATTACGTAAAAGGAAAAAATGTGGATATTTTCATTTTGAGGGTCATCATAATTATTTACAACCTGTGTATGATTTTCCTGTTATTATTTTTCTACAGCTACCATACTTGTAGTTCGTATAAAATTATCTGTGTATATAAATGAATATCAACATTTGATACTTTGTTGTAAGCGTTTTCAAAACTTCTGAAAAAATTGAAAAAAGAGGCATTGTATTACATTTCAGCTCTAAATAACAAGTAGCACTATCCACTATTTGTAGTAAAACAGTCCCTCTAATTTTCTTATATCAAAGTAAAGCCAGATACACACTTTGTCATAAAATAATCGTCTATCATAAAAACGACCGGCCAAATCTAGCGGTTACAAAAAACATAACGACGTATTTAGTTGAGGTTTTATCATTGTGTAATCTTGTTATCCAATAAGGGTGTGTTTGGAAAATTTATTTTGGTTGGTTTAGAGAACTATCTTCGCGTTTGCTAGTTTAATTGCATAATAATATTGTTTATATTTGATTATGTAAATATGGTTATACAATTTCACTAAATGGTAAAAACAAACCTATTCATATTTTACCAGTTGGTATATTATTACAAATAAGTAAGCTGTACTATAATTAAGTAATATTGAATGAAGCAGAAATATTTTTATTTGTTGCATGGTTATAATTTATATTATTTTCCACCACATTGGCTTATGAGGTAAAAATTACATAATTACCTAGAAAGGGAAACGCCCATTTTTGGCCATGGTTTGCCCAACAATGTGGTAAATACAAAAAAAATACGCATTTAGTAACTAAATTATTGCTATAAACTTATTCGTAGCAGAACTCCGGAATTAAAAGCCGCTTTAATTAAGAAACTCAATCGGATTGCTTTATTTTACAACTTCCGGGCTTTGGTCAATCCGTCAAAGTAGGGAGGGATAGCGACTTTTACTGAAAAAATCGATACATCTAAACCGGTAAAAACAGATTTTTGTTAAATCTCTTTGTTCGTGCGATTTTTTCTGATTTTTTTATTGTCATTTTACAGAAAAAAAGTGAAAAAATGAAGTGTTTGTCCATTTTTGGGCTTCAAATACAAACTATTGAACCGATTCCATGTTTTCGGTTTTTTTTTATATAGATTTTTCGATAAATTGATATCTTATCGTCATCCCTACGTCAATAATAATCGTAAATCATAATTGACAACTGACTGATTGTCATTGACATTTCACATTTTGTTTGTTGACAAAATGCGTTATTGCGAGTTTATTAGAGATTTTTTGAATTGCGTTTTCTGGTTGATTTTTCGCCTACTTTGATTACGATTATGGACCTTGTTACCGCTCCTGATGACGACCTTGGCTTTACATTGGATTCTGTACCCGCTTCCCACGACCAAAAATCATAAAACTACAAGTATGTTTTTTGTTAACCGTGAATTTTTTAATATGATTTTTATAACTCCCACCGAGTTTTGTGTAAAAAATAGTGGTTGTTTCTTTATCTATAATGTCAACCCTAATGCCTATAATTTGGTTCCTTTCATGGGCGTCATTTGGCCAAAACCTCTTTAACAAATGGGCATTTCCCTTTATTTATTTGCCTAATTTTTAATGCACAAGTACTTAAACTGATTGCATTAATGAGTCACACCTGCATGGTATGATACATTTCTGGTGGTTCTACGTGGCACGCCTGCTATAACATGTCACGAGACCCAAAGGAATACAATATATCTCCGAAAAATACAAACTATGGTATTATCAGTGCACAGGTGTAGAATGCCCTCAGTCTTATGACACCCACGGGACATAACGAGGTTTTTTATTTTTAACTGGGGAATGGCCTCGAAAACAGGATAAATAAAAGAAAAATACAGAATAGCAATACATGTATTTTTTTTATAAAAGAGTTTTGAACATAATTTTAAAAATATTGCTACTATGAATAAAAAAAAAACATCCTGTCTAAAATTTTAAAGGAATAGCTCTGCCACACAGCCACCTCATTTTTTATCCAGCTTAGTCATAGCGTAATGATGACAATCTACGACTAAAATCAAGCTACTTTGTAAACGCCCTTAAATAACTTTGTATATCGTGCTCCGTTCGGCTGTTTCCGCCGATCGCCGAACGACTGGTGCCGTCTTTATTTGCAGTCGCTGTTTGTAGCCGTAGCTGTCGGCGGCGTAGCACGGCAGTCGCGTCGTAGCACTCGTAGCCCTTCGTAGCGCTGTCTGGCCTACGCTCCCCTCTACAACAGTATCGACGTACAGATTTTTCTCAATTTCATTCAGAGATTGCAACAGCAATTGGACGTTTTATTTTTTGTAATCTTTAATAATAGGATTATTAGTATTGGTGTTAAATTAATAATTAGTTATTAAGTGCTTGGAAAAATACTCATCGCAACAGGTAAGTCATTAATATAATAATTATTTTAAATAGTAAAATCCGTAACAATAAATATTTCTATCTTTTTATGTAGTCATTTTGGTTTCCACGTGTTCATAATTCGGTATAATTAATCAGAAACTCTTATTATTAACGTCACGCTCCTTCCGTTTCTATTATGAGCCGCGAGCTAATATTATGGTAATGAATCCTCGCAGTATGGTGCGTAACATTAACATAAACATAAATGGGGTTTATATACCGTGCCAGCGCAATGGTTCCGTGTATATGTAGGTAATATTTCATCTCGCGATACGAGCTTAACGCCGGATACAATAACCGTACAAAAACTCTCGCAATTGTTCTAGTTTCAAACTTCCACTTGGTGCCAGGAACAATACAGTTGCGGTGAAAAAAGGGTTCGAACAATTATAAAAAATATACGACGTGTATTTTATGAGCGTACCTTTTTAAATTGTAGCTTTGTCGTGCCTTCAACAGTTCACACTTTTACATAAATTTTATGAGACAATTTATTTTGATAACTATCACTCAAAATTCCGTCATTTGAAGAATTTTTTTAATAACTAGAGTATTTTTACTGAGTCATTAATTTTATATTACGGTTTTTTATGGATACAAAATTATCTATTTCGCGTTGCCTTCAACGTTCACACTTTTACATCACTCAGTATTCTTCCGTCATTTGAACAAGATTTTTTAATAACTTGAATATATTTACAAAGTCGTTAATTGCTTGTGGAATACGCACAATAGTCCACATTACGGTCCTTTTATGGATGCACAAGTGTCTATTTGGCGCTTACCCTCGCTTACACCCGGGGGTCATATTGTATACCGACACGAGCTCTCGAGTTAATTAATTAGCGCCTTTGATACCGACATACGCAGCCCTTCCATTCCTCGTGAGATCTTTAGTAAAGAAGAATGCTTAGTTTTTTCTGCTACCTTGTTTTCTGCCTTACGACTGGAAGGCAGAAAACAAGGTTACACAGTCGCAACGAATTATCTTTCCTTGCGTATGTACTTTCTTATTTCTTAAGTTTTTTTTTGTGTCTTGCGCGGACGTATTTCATTTCAGGTTTTGTTTTGTGAATATGGCAGTGTTTTTGTTTATTTGGATTGTATATAAAGTAGCTTTTACTAAACATCTATATTATTATATTGAGTTCAATAAGATGGTTGGTAAATTTGTTTTCGACGATCCGGAACATTGTAAGCTGACAATACGGCCTTGATCGAACATTAATCAAAAATTTTTCAATATCAAAATTTTTCTTCTTACTTTGAAAAGCAAGCTTTTCCCCTAATATTTTTCTTCGATGTTTTTACTTTGGCATTGTTCCATTTCAGTGAAATTAAAATGGGGATTCATCATCCGCATAGAGCAGTAAAATAAGGTGGAGGGCAGATGTTGATTTTGGAGCGAATATTTTTAAAATAAGTCCAACAAATTTTTCGACTGAAAAGTTTCGGACTTTCCGATTCGTTTTTATATCTGTAATAATTATATAACAAATATTCCTTTCATTGGAGTATTAAAACATTATGTTGAAGCTGTATTAAAGCTGGTCGGTCTCTCACTTACTTTAACTTTGGGTGCCGGGAATTCCAAAATTGGATACTAAAGTTTCATACAGCAAAAGTAATCGGAATTTATGGCGTTCTTTAAGTACTCAAGTACTCAGTTTTCGTGATAGATAATAGGCTTATATTCCCATGGGAACAACAAATACCCTTAATACCAAACTTGGAGTGGACACCCATTCAAAGGTCCCCAAAGGTCTCGGAGCATGATCTATTGTGTTGTGGTATAACAATACATTGCTGCTTGTTCCTTCGGCAATCAAGGATGGGTCAGTTGTATAGCCGCAGTGGATATTTTGTACGTTTATATTGTCCTTATAGGGAACAAAAGGGATCAAATTGTACCATCTGATATGGATAGCTTCATTGGCTATTTATGTAGATGCATTAAACGAGAAATGAAATATAAGCATTCGACGAACAACTACCCGTTATCCGTCGTGCATCAATATTTTTACTTTTTTGGGGCGATTTTATGATTACGAATACTAACTAAAAGGCTTTTACACATACCATCACGCCTGTATTCCCCGAAGGGTTAGGCAGAGGTGTACTAATGTAAGTATACCCACATTTCTCCGGTATGTTTAGGTCCCATGTAATAGGGGGCGAGCCTATTGCCATTAACCGGGCACAAATCCAGACTCCGAGCTGCTACTGGGAATTTCATAGAAAAACCCAATAACACTTTGCTCGATCTGCGGATCGAACCCAGGAACTCTAGCGTAGCAGTCGCGATTGGGACCACTAGTCCAACGAGGCAGTCAGGCTTTTAATAAATAAGTGAATATTGAAAACTTTTAATACTTACCGCAGATGTTGGCTTCTAGAATGTTCTGTTCTATTACCTGAAAAGTAATTAAAGTCTAAAGAAGCGGTGGTAAACAAAGAATAGTAATTCAGTTTAGAATATTATTTTACTTTATCATAAAGTATAGATACCATCGCACCTTTGTTTTTTGATAGAATAAGCTGACACCAACTAGCTAGCGCGTAGTTTAGGATCTCAGCATAATTTTTCGATATGTTTCTTTTAGGTCGCCTATAATGGGAGGCTTATAAAAATTAACCATTAGAAAATTAAACTCGTTGCTATTAAGAATTTCATAGATATACTATTCCATCTGAATTCCTCGAAATCTTAGGCAGTGGTGTACTAACGTACACCCACAGTTCAACCGAGTTCAACGGTATATTTTTGGTCCCATGTCATGGATATTGCCAGAAACCCAAAACAACCAATAACAATTTGCTTGACATGGAAAATTAACTGGGAACCTTACACTCAGCAGTCGGATATCACTAGACCATAAAAGTGAATATTAACTTACTTTACTTTTTATTTTTGCCTTTGTATCATTAACATTGATTCACATTTCTAATTTAATTTAAAAAATACGATACCCTATGACGATTTTCATAGTAACAATAACAAATTAGATATCAATCGTTGGTTACCGAAACAATAGATATTGAATTAACATACCATCACGCCTGTATTACCCGAGGGGATAGGCAGAAGAGTACTAATACACTTTGCTGGTATGTTTAGGTCTCATCTAAAAAGAGGGAGCCTATTGCCATTAACCGGGCACAAATCCAGACTCCAAGTTGCTACTGAGTATTTTATAGAAAAACTCAATAACACTTTGCTCGACCTGGAGATCGAACCCAGGACCTTTAGCGTAGCAGTTTCGCTTAGGACCACTAGACTAATGAGGCAGTCAAGGCATTGATTTTCATCTATAATATGAGGTTTGACGGGTTAATAGACTAACTAAACTATGAGTGGGATTTTAATTACATCAGGGAATAGCTTTTTTCGTATATTTTTTGCCATTTCATCTTGAGTTGGATATATCTTTATAAAAAGACATGTCACGGCCGGGTATGACCCACTGCCCCGCGGGAATTTCCTGGGACGTATCGCATTAAGAACTTCGACTTCAAAGATCTTTTTATGTAACACATGTTATGAAAAGGATGTATGAAACACATGTTATAGAGGAGCTCATGAATAAGTTATAACTGAGCAAATAAATTTATCTGTAAATTTCAGTTGCGCTTTTCACAGTGAAATTGAAGTTGCGAACATTGATTGAACCAATTACTCTAGTACTTTTTAGGAATACCTAGGCATATTAATTAAACCTTAATAGTATTATATTGTTTTTTTTTTTTTCATTTACGAAATTCTCCGTTCTGCACTGCATCCGCCGTGCTTTATGATTTTTATACATGAATAATAATTGGCGTTTAATAAGTAATATGTTTTTAAATTATTCCTTTTCTTTTTTTGCTATAATAGCCTATAATAGCTGCTATAATATTCTAAATATTTTGGCTATCCATACCGGTATTAAAAATATTTATTTTATTTGCGTTATTTTAGTCTTAATGCAATCAGTATCATGAGAAGCATCTTTATTTGAAATTATGCCCATGATTTCAATTTACCTTGTGGATTTGTGAAAATCTTGACATATTGAAGCCGTCGGTTTTGGTTGTCATGTCATATTTGGTTGTTACTGTGAGTGGTAGCCTGCCTGCAAAGTCTGACATTTACTTTACTTAATTTCTTATATATGGGGGGTCACACTGAAAGTTTTTAGAATAAGCCAGTAAGAAAAGCAGCCATGTCAAATTTATTTCAGAGCTAGAGCTAGAAACCCTTTGAGTGTAATCACATGTCATTTGTGTTTACACATTGGCGGCAATTAAAAAATCGTATGTCGTACGTTGAAATGGATTTGACTAGAGAACATTTTCGATAGTTATTAAAGTACACTACAAAGGACTAAGGTATAGGCAGCTATAGACATCTGAAAATAATGTACAGTTTGTTCGAAATAAGTAAGCCGATCGGAAGTTAGCCGTTTTCTGGGGCCGCGCAGTTACAGTCGCGTAATAAAGTGTTAGCGTTCGGAAACGTATTCAAATAATTTCGAAAATAAGATAAATAATTTGCTAACATTACGTGTAATATTGCTGGATTGCTTCATTGATAAAAACCATACTTGAATTTTCAAAAAAATATTAAATTGTCATTTAAATTTTAAATAGTCCACAGATTTGCAAAACAGTGTTGCGTTTAGACATTTTTCAGCAAAAAAAAAAGTAAGTACAAACCACATTATTACATTAGCAACGAGAAATAACAAAAACAATATCAAAGAACTAAACAACAATAACGTCAAAATATAAACAACGCATAGCACTTTTGGCACTGACTGTGTACTTGCACTGGGGGAGCGAGACAGAATTATGCATCAAACACTAAGGATTGAGTGAAACAGCGAAGAGGCGCTGACCCCACCCCTCGCGCCATTACCACGCATGCGCGCTACTGATTTTGTCGTAAAAATGACTGCTGCGCAGCGACTTGCAGACTACTTCCGATCGGCTTACTTATTTCGAACAAACTGTATCACGAAATATGCGTCAAAACGCTGGTATTGTTAGCTGCTTCCTTTTGACAGATAATTATTTATAACACTACGTCAAAACGCAGATGCTCATCGATGTTAAACAAACTGTTTTGTCAACTGGGACATTACAAAGTCATATGAAATACTAATACCAACCGCAATTGAAAAACCCTGACCTGACACTGGGTCAGGGCGCTAGTCTGCACCGAAGGTCGAATATCCATTACCGCGCTACTCGCCACATCGATTGACATCGTGTGAGAAGCGCAAAGATCCATTTCCGTCCAGTGACTCTCACAATTCTCAACGTGATGGACTGGTTAAAGTTTTCTATTTCCATTTCAAATGGTTTGTAATGTATATTGTTGGAGCTGTTAGGAGTTACTCATAGCTTTATAAAACCCTTTGGATTTAAACTTCTTTTAAAAATGTTTAGTTTTCGGTTTCTATTGTAGCGATATCTAGCGCGCTACATGGAACTACGTCGTTCAAATCCTGAATTGCGCAAGTGGAGTTTACCGCGCGAATCGCATATATACAACCGCCTGACATCAACCGTCGGGCCGTAGCCCGCCAGGCAAAAACACCTGCCTGGTCGGAGGATCCTCCCTTTGGTTAGAGGGGCAACACATCTAGCCTCACTACACTATTATATAATCTGAAATAGAAATAGCAATGGAATTCCCAGTAGCAGCAGTCTTCTTCTTCTTCTTCAACCTGTTGCCATCCAATGCTGGATGTATTTTTTTCTAAATGTAAGTTGATTTTTCAATAGATATTGTATGGGTTTTAACGGAGGACATGCTATTTGATACATGTCCTCAATATATGTAACTAAGTATATTCCTACTGCTTATTTTAAAAATACGAATAGTTAATTCCAAAAAGCCAAGTCTACGCTCACCTCAAATTAAAAATGTATCTATTTATTACTATATATTAAGATGCATCAAGAAGTACCTATGTAATTCGTAATAAAGAGGAGTAGATTAACAAAATTTTCCTAGAAACAGTCGATAAAACACAATCAACCTAGTTAACTTCAATGATAAAGGACAACAATACAATAACTTCAACTATTTAAATTGAGATAAGCAAACGAGTAGGGTTGGCCGCACTTTTGCACAAATGACAAATTAATTAAATGAATGACCCTGAAACAATAAAAGCCCGAATACCAACCCTAAACTCGTCCGGGCGTTCCATTGTTCCCTATTGTTATCACTTGAGTGATCTGGAAACAGAAAGAACAACAGGTATAGTGATGTCAGAAAGGCAAAGGAAATAAAATTATTACGACAGTTTTTTGTAAACAATGCTGATGGGAGTTTTATGTTCGTAATAGAATTATGTTATGTGCTATGCTGCTCTAGTTTTTATTGTGTTTTCACGTAAGTAGGATGTTATGGTTGTAGGATGTTTCTCCTTTCGTCCTTCCGTCCTTTCTAATGTCAGTGGATTTTACACCAGCGTGGGAGGGTTACGATCAACGGTATTCTGTAGACGGCTTACCTCTTTCGAGTTTGTTGCAATATAAATGGATGAAGAGTCACGTTCATGCTATTTCGAGTTAAAAAAGTTGGGATATATTTTTACCCTGAGTTTCTCGCATTCTAGTGGACACTTCTAGTTTTTTGAGCGAATTCCTAAAAATAGATATACTTTGTTTCTTTTAAAGGCACTGACAAGGAACGGCAAGGACTGTTTATCTATTCATAGTCAGTCAGTTTAAAGCCTTCGGCGTTCCAAATTAAGTTACAAAAATATCCTTGTTCAGCTTTGATGCTAAAATAGGATATTTAAATATACCATAATTGTGTACCTTATTATGTCAATTTATAATTCACTCATGGATGTATTCCTACAGTTCGCTGGTATATTTAAGTCTCATATTATAGGGGGCAAGCTAATAACCAGGCACAAATCCAAACTTCAAGCTGCTACTGAAAATATAATTGAAAAAATAAAAAATCACTGCTCGACCTGGAATCGAACCCAGGACTTTTAGCGTAACAGTCGCGATCACTAGACTTCTGAGGCAGGTTATATAGGGTAGGTATTACATTATATTTTACAACATAATAAGTATTTATTATAATTCAGGTATGATTACCCTAGAAAATGAAGATACATACCTAATAGAATAAAATAATCTTTATTGTACACCATTAATAAGAATCAACATTCTTATTTTTTATTATTTTTTAGCATTAAATATTGCGAAATTTTCACAAAGAACTGAATTTTCTAATTAAAGAAAATTTCTAGTGAAAGAAAAATTCGATCTCAGGCAGGGTTTGAACCTGCGTCTCTCCGGTTAAGTACACCAGACGCTTTCAGACCCTGCCTGAGATCGAATTTTTCTTTCACTAGAAATTTTCTTTAATTAGAAAATTCAGTTCTTTGTGAAAGAATCAACATTAATAAGGAAGTAATGTCTGGCATTATCAAAATCATTATTTTTGTTCCACTTAACACGTACCAGGGGACACGCCTTACTGGGAACTTAAAAAATAATAGAATACATGTTAAAGGGGAAAAAGAATAATTAATGATACACCACTCGTCAAATCACGTCTTTTTCCCATGCTGGAGAAAAATAAATGTAAATATTTTTTTCTACTTGGATCTCTATGAATTTTTCATTTGATACAGTGTTTTGAACGCGTCATGGTATTTTATGATTACATTTATGGCCAATCATCATTGGATATCGAAAACATTATATTTTTTTTTAGAAGTACAATATCAAACTGCCTCATTAGTCTCCACTAGACTAAGAGATCAAGAGCGACTACTACACTAGAGGTTCGATCCCGAGGTCGAGCAAAATAACAACCCATCAAACATCAACCCATTACATTGTCCCACTGCTGGGCACGGGTCTCCTCTCAGTACGAGAGGGATTAGGCTATAGTCCATCCTAAAATATTATGTAGTTTTCTAGAAATTCTTAGTAGTAAGCTCAGAGCCTTGCCCGATTATTGGCAACAGGGCGCACCCTATTAAATGAGACCTAAACATATCGGCGAAGTTTGGGTGTAAATTAGTTTACCTCTGCCTAAGCCTTCGCAAAATACAGGCGTTATGGTATATAATGAAAACATACATGAAAAACTCTGTGCTTCTATGTCAGAAGAAACTTTTTATCTCCCTAGTTTTCAGGAAATCTTGATACTAAAGTTATTGAATTATAGTACTGTTTTTATGGTATCTAAGAGTTACATAAATATTTCGTATCATACAAACTAATGAACTGCTTCAATAGTAACCTTAATTAATACATTTTAATAGATTTGCGTGTTACTAATGTAGCGTGGTAAATAGTCATTGTAACGAAATAATAATTAATCAAAAAAATGTTTTATTCCTTGGAGTAAAAATTATTTTTTGTTATATAGGTAGGTAACATTTTCTTTAATAAGAAAATATTTTACGTAGCAACAAACCACTTTCAAAATATTTTAACATACACTACTTCAATCGTATTCGCCACCTATTTGAATATGATTTGAGTTTCATCACAAACAAATCCTAATCCGCAAGTTCATAGTTATACCAGCTATTTCAATTACATAATAAAAAGACTGTGCTTCATAAAACTTATACTTCAATACTTATATTTTACAGAAATTATTAGATTATGACTGGTCTTTTAAAGAGAGACTGCCTCATTAGTCTAGTGGTCCCAAGCGCGACTGCTTCGCTAGAGGTTCGATGGTTTCGATTCCCAGGTCGAGCAAAGTGTTATGGGATTTTTCTATGAAATGGGTAATGGCAATAGGTTCACTCCCTATTGCATGGGACCTAAACATACCGGCAAAATGTGGGTGTACATTAGTAACCTCTGCCTAACCTTTCAGGAAATACAGGCGTGATAGTATGTACCTACTGGAATTATTATTATAATTATGATTGGTCTTTTAGATTTAATTTTAGAAAAAGGTATTACTATAATGACTCACGTGATTTCAGAATACGACAGGTGTTTAAGAACCTTGTCACTGTTGAAGAACAAAATTTACTTTAAAAAATTTACTAAATATTTTAATAAGAAAATTCGTGAATCTTTGTATAATCCTCGACTCTAATATTATCAAGCCAATTTCCATTGTGGAGTAAGAACCACATTACTCACCTAACACTCCAATTTCAACTGACTGCTAAAAACCTCATTATAACAGAGTAAGGGAGTGTTACCCAGTGTTACCCAGTGTTGTCTCATAAACAACATCAATTTGCTGAACCCGTCTAATTGTGAGAGTGTACCTCAGTAACGTAACACCTGGAATGCGAAGCCTTAAATCCGACGAGCTTACGACCTCACCGCACCTGATACCGGGAGTTTATTCCCAGGAATTTGTTTGTTATACGGAATTAGCTTTTATGTACTTGTAATAAAGTTGCCTTTGAATATCGATGCGAGAGCTGGTGGAAATAATGCAGGCATAAAGGTTTTATGAGTAGGTGTCTTATCATCGCAGTATAATAAAATATAAGTCTTATTTAAGGAACTTTTAGACTATGTAAGTTAGGTGACAGGACAAATTCAATAAAGGAATCATTTATCAAAGTTTTTTGTATACTGCCAGCGTGAATAGTTAATATTGAGAAGTAGGTAGGTAGAATAGGTTACGCCGGTATTTATTTGTTATTTATTTAGTGGTCGGTACTGATATTGTTGTCTATCTACATTTTTCTAAATGTTATAGTAATCAGACTTGTGTATATTGCCATTAACCAAGCACAAATATAAACTCTCAAATCCTATTAAGAATTTTAAAATAAAAAAAACACAGTAACACTTAGCGCGCTTGCCACCACAAAATCAATAAGGCCACTTACATTACATTTTCCTCTGGAATACTGTATCACACAACAAATACCGCAAAAAACTTTCCCTGTTCTCTCATATCATGAGTGTGTTTACAAACACAAACTAACACACACATAAACACCCGGAACTACTTCCTACGGTCATACAAATTAATATTTTGTTCAGTTTTTTTAGTGGTTTAGTCGACAAACGAACAGACAAATCTCCTGATATTACCATTAGGTGGCTCGTCTGTTTGTTTGTCATTGCTGTCTAAGAACACTTGCAACACCAAAGGAGTTACTGATACCGTTGCCTAGCCTTAAAAGCCCCTATAAAGGATATAGACTACATACTGCCAGGGCCACAGCAACCGAGGGGAACCTGGCTCTCACGTGCAAAAGTGGAATCTCAAGCCAAAGTGCTTTGCGACGGACTATGACGTAGGATGGTCAGTCCCCAAGCGGTTCTACCACCAAGCAAGTCAGATATATTCTCGCCTCTTACGAGATACCTAACAAAATAGGACTGATAAACTGTATTTTAACCCGTTCCGACCCAGGCTATTCGTTGTGATCAACCCGGTGTATTCAGTAATCAAACGGGCCGTCGAATTCTATTATAAGTTCCCTTTACGTGGTTGCCAAACTAACTAGTCACTGTACATCGTACAAATAACAGTAACAATTATGTTTTGCTTTAGTGGCGGAGAGCTCCAACTAACTTCTTGAGCTCTCGCTTAACAGTTTGATTAAGGGCCCGACGGTTCCCAAGTGGGGCTTCCTTATTCTGAAACTTGAACCAACGTTGCTAGGGTTAAGTACCTACTTGCATCGTATTTGTCTTATAAAGGGGAATCCGTGTTCGTTTGTCTATTAATTAGGAACAGAAGCGTGTGTAATTGGGTTAGTTAAACACACATTGAAATGTTAATGATTTAAAAGTGAATAAAAAATTCGATTTCCGATATTATTCGAACCTGCGCCCCTTAAACTCATTAGCTTAGTAGCTAATACATTGCTAAAGTGTCCGGTGTACTTAACCAAACATAGGTCATATATTAAATCATTGATCTTATTTAAAGCATGTTAGGTTTGCGGTACGAGTCAGCTAATCCGAACGGTTTATCCGATTCGGGAGAAAAGTTCACTAACGAATAGCTCCCGGTGTCCAGTTAAAATATACGGTTGCGTTTCGAAAACCAGGATTTCTGCATTTACAGATTTTTTAGGTCAGCGTATTATCATAGGGATAGTTAATGTCGTATTTTGAATAGTTTTCTTCTGAATTTGATTTTTAAAAGGGTTATAGAAAGGTTAACCTGTTATTAGGTTTATAGGTATGAAATCCTCAGAATCAGCTCGGAGCTTGGATTTATGCCCAAATACGATCGTCAGCAACTATATAAGTAGGCCTCTGCTTAAAACCCATTAGAAAAGACAGGCGACATAGTTTGGAATATACGTATATATAAGTATAGAGGGCATTGCGAACATTATCATAAACAAAAATTCTCATAGAAAGATTCTTGTTAAACTTTCTTTGTTAGGCCAACGCATGTATAGATAAAAAGTTGATCCTTCTGATATATTCTTAATATTATAAATCTATGTATATTTATGGTTTTATTCGAGTTGTCCCCTCGCGTCGATATCTCGTAATATTAAATGTCTTTGGTTCTAATAAAATTGGCTGCCAATCAAATAATCACTAAAGCTGCTAACAAAAGCTTTTCGTAAAAAGAAATATAATATGTAAAATATGCAAATAATTTGTGTTATGAAAATGGATTTGTGCTATTTGCGTTTTTGGATCACTGTGATTGCGATGTGGACTTTTTGCTAGCTAAATAAAAAATAACCATTTGTAGATTTCAAGCATGGATACTAAATCCTTTTAGTTCAATTTGCAGATATTATCTATTCGATTCGTCTATTACGAAATTCTCAAAAGTAGTCTGAAGTTTAAATATGTGCCTAGTGGGAAAGAAAAGCATATAGCATAAGCATATATGGCAAAAGTATGCATGATACAGAAATTAGGTGCGCAATAACTACTCGCAACCGGCGCGTGGGTATGAAAAGGTTTAGAATGTGGAAGAAGCGAAAGAGGCATACAAGAGTCTTAGCAAGTGGTGGTCTATATTTTCTGCCTACCTCTGTGGGAAAAAAGCGTGAGTGTATGTATGAAAATGAATCAGTAGTATTCCCCTGCCTAACCTTTCGCGGATAATACAAGAGGGGTAATATACAACACAATAATATATTACAAGCAAACAAAAACTGTTGTTACGTTACTTAGTCACTTAGGAAGTTAGTTTCTGTGAAAAAGTTGTTTAATGCAGTGGTCATTTATCTCGAACGCCAGCCGCATATGCCGCGGCGTCTGCCCGTAACTTCGTATATCGTATTTGTGCCATATCTGTTCTGTGCCGCTGTGATCATCGGCATTATACTTTTCGGGATTTATATTTAAATTAGGAAAAAAATGGATAACGTTACAGGTTAAAAACATCGAGAAACAATTTGCTCTTTGTCTTCATCGTCTTCTTAAAAATTCTGCCACTGTAAATATAATATATAACAATCACAGTGTTTGTTATCGAACTCCTCCAAAACGGCTTCACCGATTTTTACGTTTTTTATCGCGATTGTAGTATTTCAGAGCAACTTTTGCCGGGTCAGCTAGTTATATATATAGCTAGGTATAAGTAATGTAGGTACTTTTAGGTAGTTAGTAGTTAGGTTATACTTCCATATTATCGTTTGTCTATAACAAAATATATATATATATTTTTATTTATTTAGGTACAATTATTACATAGGTAACATCAACAATAGAACGATAACAGCTGCAGTAGTAAAAACTGTGTCGCAACTGTAATCGCCCGCCTCCAAACACATGAGACTTAACAAAAATGTAATAAAAAGTTATAGTTACTAAATACTAAAGTAATATAATATTACATTACCTGAATATTTCTAAAGCATTTGATTATACTGTGTCCTTCTGTCAATCTGTGACCAAAAGTTCACAGAATATTTGTTTGAACAAGTTTGGTTTGGTTCGGCAAAACTAGTTGAAAAACATGCAAAACAAGTGATCAACATTCTAGTGTCCCGTGTTTATGCAAACAACATTTTCACCTCTACCATGTTTCCAATCCCAGGGGAAACTAACAAAAGATCCTTGCATATTAAACGTCGCTCCAGTAAATTTGATTTACCTTTTTCTATCAATTGTTTCCCTCGATAAACAAGTTTAGCCTATCCTAAATTGCTCCGAATAGACCCAAAATAATTGTATATTTTTATCTTGTTAGTTGTTTCTTTCTTTTATTTATTATTCATTTACTCGAAGAAAAGTGTAATGTAGATTGGCATAATTTTTCTATTTTATTAGTAACTTGAGAAAAGCGGTTTACTAAAGCGCCTTACTAGAGTGCCTGTAGGCGTGTGGCTTAACACAGTAAATTAATTTATATAGTACCTAATATTTCAATCCCAAATGTTGTTGTAGGTACATAGATTGTGTGTTCATTAAGAAGGATTGAAGTCTGCGAGGGGAGTGCCTTTTGAGCGGCAGTGTAAATTAATTTGAGCAGTACGTTATGTAAGATTCAGTTTAGCTCAAATGAAAGAGCGCTATTCCTTTGAGCTTAATATAATATACTACAATCAACGATCCACTTACTGTGCCTGGTGATTTTTCAATTATGTTTACTGATTTTTGTTCCCCATTCCATACTAGTCTAATGGTGAGACAATTATTATTCAAATGATAAGGTACAATTCTTCATTCTACTCATGGTAAAGTTGTCATAATAATTATATTACGAGTCAACACCAGAAATACAAATTAATATCCCATTGTCACGATCCCCTCCTTATTTGCGATCGCTTGACAAAAGCGAAGCGAAATCACAAGAACAGGCGCGTGCATTTTAGGGTTAATGCTTAATTAATTTGAAGAATGGGTATTTCCAAAATATTTTTTTATACCTAATTGTTTGACTTAAAATACAATAACGATTTCAAACCACAGACATACATATCGCTCTGATATATAAATAATAATTGTTTTAATTTAATAATGATTGTGATGTGCAGTGATAGCCTTGTGATATGACCATTGGACTGCCGCGTCAAAGGTCTCGAGTTCGAATACAAGGCACGCACCTCTGACTTTTCGAAGTCATGTGCGTATTAATACTTAATTATCACTTGCTCAAATGGTGAAGGAAAATATCGTGAGGAAACCTGCATGCCTGAGAGATTTTTTTGACGGCATGTGAAGTCTGGCAACCCGCAGTGACTAGCGTGGCGGACTATAGCCTAATCCCTCTCGTTTCGAGAAGACACCCGTGCCCAGCAGTAGGATAATGTAATTGGTTGATGGTATGGTATGTTTCTTTTCGTGTAACAATATATGTGCTAGATCAGCACTATCGAATGCCGTCTTTATAATGAAGTTTGGAAGTCAATAGGCAAAATTTATCGCTATTCACACTTTTTAACGTCATCTAACGTTAAACCAGATTAGGAAATTCGAATAAAGTAATTTAGATAAAAAGACCATGTAGCGATATTGGATTGTATTTCTGAGAATAGATATCCATCAAAATAACTGTCAATATAGGCAATGGATATATTTCCAATAAGCTAACAATGTAATAAACTAATACGGAAAATAGCTCATATATCAAAGAGATAAAGAAAATAATGCCTTATTTCTTCACACAAATAAAATATTCAACTATAATATAGATTCGGAACTTATCTAGACAGAAGAGCCGTGACAGAAGACACAATATATCCTCGATCCAATTTCGATTGTCTTCGAGAAGGTCTGCGAACGCCAGATATTTCCCTGCTCCATAAATTCTAGTCGGAGTTCAACAACTGGACTGTCTCCTCGAATTATCTGATAGCTTGCTGCTTAACACTAGAAATTATTGCACAGCAAATGTAAAAGCAAGTTGCGTTGCCTTGATTTATGAGTTTTATAACATAATTAAGTATTTATTGGTACTATTATGAATGCGTAAACAACGTTCTGTCAGACGTATTGTTGTAACGTTCGAACGCCTAAACTACCACAATCAAATTTGATGAATTTCGGTATAGCAATCCTTTATGCAAGTGAAACCACGATTATAGTTAGTACGTAACATTTTAGAGAATATCGGTCTTAAAACAAAAGAGATTTGTTATTCGTTGAAGAAAAACCTCTAACCAAAAACGGTTCATTAAAACAAACCTAATCTTTTTGCGGAAATTGTTATAACGGTCTGTTGGCGTGTCGAGAAGTCGTGCAGTGTCGGCCAAAGTCGGGCAATGTCGGACAGTGTCGGGGTGTTGCGGTGGCCCTCTGTGCATTTCGTGCGTTTAAAGTCATAATAATTATTAGGTGTACTGTTGAACCGCAATCATAGAAGCCTCTAATTGGTGTTTGTGTGAAACATGCACTAATATGTAATACTCTGATTAAAAATAATTCTAGTAATTAATTCTAATAGCCCGATATTCAAGTTTGATTACCTACGCACTTTACTTTTACAGGATTATCATATTTTCGATAATTGTTGTTTATTTTTTCATCATCAACCCATTACATTGTCCCACTGCTGGGTACGGGTCTTCTCTAGAACGAGAGGGATTAGGCTATAGTCCACCACGCTAGCCTACTGCTGGTTGGCGGACTTCACATGCCGTCCAGAAAATCTCTTAGGCATGCAGGTTTCCTCACGATGTTTTCCTTCACCGTTTAAGCGCGTGATAACTAATTATTAATACGCACATGACTTCGAAAAGAAAGAGGTGCGTGCCTTGGATTCGAACTCGAGAACTTTGACATGGCAGTCCAATGGTCATATCACAAGACTATCACTGCGTACGTTTCTTTTTTAATTATAGAAAATTCCGTATACACTGTGCCGAGATAACGTGTTACTGGCCCGACAGTTCCATTTAATATTCATCATCCAGCAATTTATTTCCATGCGTTTTTTGTGGGCAATACTTGTAAACTATGAATGGCGGAATCAATTTCAGAACTGACACTGGAAATAAAATGATATCCAATATAATGTACATCACAGCAATCATATTGAGTTTCCAATTGTTCGCAGGTCCGATGATAACGCAAACATGGGTTCGACGAGTACATACAAAATGATAAAGCTGCAGTGTATAGGGAGACATCCGATGAAGTAAATGTTGTTGGCGACAGCGAGGTTTTAGCCATGTATCCTAAAGTAATGTATGCAGCGGTGGCCGCGCTGACACTGCAAATAATTGGTGCAACGCGGCTGATGTGTCCGAGTGACCCTAACTGCGTTTGTGGTGGCACGCTCGCCGTTGAACTCAATTGCAACATCGATGGTGAGTGCACTTAAATGTTGACGCTCACGAATACCTTTTAAAGCCAAGTCCCGAGTTTTGCATGATCAAAATTTGTACCCACTAAACTCGTTTCCCATCTAATATTTCTTCGGTTTAGGCCGATTACGTCATGTTACTCGTTCGGTTTAAGCTGTCGCATATTTCTGCAATATTTTATTAACTTTGCATAAACTTTTCAGGTCGAACAGTAAAAATAAATTTACTACCAAACATCTACGTAAATATTAAATGTGAGAACGCAACGAGTCTTGACTACAGCAAACTACCAAAATGTGCCAACAGTATGAGTTCATTTAAATCTGTCAGTTTTAAAGATTGCCCATTGCCATCATCCTCATTCAAAGATGTGTTGACAAACATGGGAGTGTCAAAAACCATGGCGCTGATATTCCAAAACGCAAAGAATCTGTCTGGATATTTTGTCAGAAAACATTTTGCAGGATTACAGGACTTAACAAAGTTACTTTTGTCGATAAATGGGATAACTCATCTCCCAGACAATTTGTTCATGGATATCAATAAGTTAACATGGCTTAACATAAGATCAAATACAATCAACCTCTCCGAAGAGTTATTCAAGCCGTTAGAAAGGCTGGAAACTTTAGAAATTAGTCACAATCACATGACCAATATATCCTCAAATATCTTTTCTCATTTATCTTTCTTAAGAAAACTTTCTCTGTGGCAAAGTAACGTCACTTGGTTTTCTAAAGATCTTTTCACAGGCGTCGACGTTCTCGAAGAATTAGATCTCAGTTCTAATGGCCTTAACGAACTTCCTGCGTCAATATTTAAGCCCTTAAGGAAATTAAAGAAACTGACGTTGTTCTCCAACAAATTTTCATCACTGCCACAGAATTTGTTCAAAAACAATGTGGAACTTGAAACAGTGGTGATACTAAATAATGACGTCAAGCTGAAAGAGCTACCCAAATACCTTTTTGGGGATTTGCCAAATTTGAGGCAAATATATATTCAGAGAAGTGGTCTAGAAACCGTGCCATACGACGTTTTCGCCAATTCACCGCTAATTACGAACATATCATTAGCATATAATGACATCACAACACTACCGGAGGCCATTTTTAACGATCAAATAAATCTCCTTGAATTGGACCTCAGTTACAATAAATTGAGCGAACTGAAGCCTAAATTGTTTTCGTCTCTAGTAAGATTAGAAAGGCTTAAATTATGCCATAACTCTTTGGTAGAAATATCTGGGTAAGTAAAATTTTATTCGTGTCTGTTCAATATCCATTCATTCGATTAGGGTATGTGACCTAATTTACTTTCTATTACAGCCAAACCTTTTCGTCTCTGCTTAGCCTAATATACTTAGAAATGGAGCACAATAATTTAAAAAGGATTTCATCGTATTTGTTCAGTAACAATAAGCAGCGGATGTCAATATCTTTGGCATACAATAAACTTGATTTTGAGGATAAAGAGTTGACAAACAATTCTTGGATGGTGAAAAGGGCTTCGCCTTTTGCTCATACTTATAATTTGAAGCTATTGAATTTGAGCCACAATGAATTTAAAGTGGCTTTTGAGGACTGGTGGGTGAATGGCCATGAGAATTTAGATATAAGCCACAACAATATACGAAAGCTTTGGGTGAGTTTTCATTTATGTTATATCCAGATAACTACGCCTTTATTTACTTAAGTGAATATTTTTATTGCTTGTATTTCATTACAGATTGATGAAAAATCTTCAAAGAGTTATCAAAACGTTATGAAGAAAGGAATGAAGTATGTATGGATTTCTAAAAACCCGATAAATTGTGTATGTGAGAACTACTTGTTCATTGATTTCATCCAGGATTCCACCAAAACTAAGGTGGGTTGCTTTTACTATGGGACTATATACGACCGACAGTAATAAATTATATAGATCTAAAGAGAACTTATACCCACTTAATTGTTCCAGATTGATGACTTGAAAAATGTGAAATGTCCACTATGGGCTAAGGAGGCTTGTTACATGAGATTCACCATACTAATCACCCTTATGACCATCGTTGTATCGCTCTACACAATCATTTTAATAGTTTTCATAATCTACAGAAAACAAATAAATTCTATTTTGAAGAAAAGATTCAGTTCTTTCCATCATCCAGTGGGAAAGAGAATACACAAGGTTGTAATGAAATACTGCCATAAAGACGAAGAATTTGTTTTCAAAGACATTTTATCTGTCATGAAATGCAATGAAACTTTGAAAATTCACACGAAACAGATTAAGAATATTAGCAATACGGAAAATGTGATGAAAACTTTCACGAGTTGCGTCAAAGATGGGAATGTTAACGCCACGATCGTCGTGTTTTCATCAAACTACTTAACAGCAGCATACGGTCACGTGGACATCAAGAAAATCCACAGCGAAATGTTGAAAGCGGAAAACACGATTTATGTTTTCGCTGATATCGGTCCTGAGAATTCGATATATGCGTTCCTTGAAGAACAACGTGATGTTCGAACCTCTTTAATGTGGAATGAAGACAATTTCTGGGAGAAATTATTGGCTATGCTCAATGATCTTGGAAAGTATGATAATAATGAAATGAGGAAGTTAAAAAACATATTCATCGCTACAGCGGTGCTGCCGTCAAATGTATCGTTGTCTAAGCTCCCGGATTGGCCTAACGCATGCGATTTAAACACACTGACACAAAGTCGAGTTTAGTTTCACTCTCTATACTTAATTTAGCGAGGTAAAGACTGACTTCTCCGCTACGATAACATCTGAACTCAATCATAGTTTATTTCAAATCCTCATTTCTTTTATATCGTTACGTTAAGGTGAGGTAGAAATTAATATGAATATTGCTTGTATAAAATTTTTATAAAACTATTTTATCATGTAAAAATTAGGATAATAACTTATTGTTTGTAAACAGTTACTGTGAATAGTTAAAAACCCACTCGTGCTGCGGTAAAACCAAGTGATGCGAACTTCAAAGAAGTGTGTATCGTCAATAACAGAGGCAAAATGTAATCGATTGTGTAAACATTTATTTTAATTGATTGTAAATAAGTTTAATGATACAGTAATGTAAACGAAAACATTAAAGTTTCATGGAAACTCCATGTTGTTAAGAGTTGTAAACAGCAGCTTATAATAAAACCTATACTTTAACAACATGTATGTTATTTTATTTAAAACCTTTAAATATAATAAAGCCTTAATACCTAAACTGGTGTACTTTAAAAATCTATATATATATATAATATAGGTACTATTTATATTTCAGTATCGTAATACGTTGTCTAAAAAATAATAATCATAAATCTTAAACCTTGACTTAAAAGTGTTTTCATCAGAAACATTTCCAAAATAAATATCTGTTATAGGCATGTCTATGATGCTAAGAAAGATAATTAACGTTATATGATACATAATTACTTTCTTCTCAGAAACATCGGCAGTAACTAGATACCTTAATTGGAAGTGAACGTAAAGGTTGTATTTATTGGATAACTGTACCATCTCGGACGATTTCGTAGAATCTAAGTTAAGATAATTTTCATCAAAATAGAAATTCTTCAGCGAAATGCAATTACCAGATAAAAATAGTATCATTTCTCGTTCGAAAATTAAACCGATTCATTGATATAAAACTACTTTTTATAATATTGAATCAATGTCTTTCATTCGCGTAAATGTCTATCAATGAAGTACCAGCCTAATAAATTGATTTTAAATATCTGAAGGTTTAGATAGAATACTTGGGACTGGGAAGTTACAGAACAGACAATAAAATATAAGAATAATGACAGAGGTAAGTATATGACTGCTACTTTACTCATCATCATAATGACATCAGTCTATTGTCGTCCACTGCTGAACTTAGACCTCTCCAAAGAGATCCACATACGTATACGAAAAGACAATAAGTAACACAAAAGTCAAAATATTGCCAATAAACAATATTATCAACCGATACCAATATTTCGTACGTATAAATCACGAATAGCAGGTGCCCGAGAATCTCCAATGGTGAAAACCATGGCAACGGCAACCCTAGCCGAGTGCAGCCGACAGAAGTCGAAGGGACCCGAATGGCTTCCGAGTACCGGTGGAAATACGATAGCAGTTTTATATCGATAATAAATTGTCGGTTATGGAACCTATGTATGTAAAATATGCTGGTAATGGTTGTGAATAAATAAACATGGTTTTTTATTTCTAGATCGGGTATCATAGACTTTTTTGAAAAATGATGCTATAAATCTTTGAGGAACACGTAGGCTTACTGTACGGTGTACATCTATTTATTTGACGTGTAGGCAAGCCATACTCATCAGAGCTATGTTATCATCAATCAACCAAATTACTTCCCCACTGGAGTAGGGCCACGCTGGTTGGTAGACTCACGTGAAGTCGAGAATCATGCAGGTCCCTTCAAGATGTTTTCCTTCACCACTGCACTTCCACCACCACACTTTAGCGAGTGATAAATCGCAAACTAAAAAAATATACTTTATCGTGTATGACCATAGAAATCAAAGGTATATGAAGTAAGGATTTCGCACTAGTGACTTTTATACCCAAGTGAGATCTTCTTAAAACGCTGTTATTATTTGGCATATATCTACTTAACTTAATGGAATCTTTGAATTCGATTATTGAGTAATACAAATTGACAGACTAATTTAAAATTTTGCACACCTATCAAGGGCCGATGACAATATGATAATTCACAAAGTTTAATTCTTACCAGGACCATCAGCATTAGCGTTTTTTTTTTAATCTTTAAAGTACCTACTTAATTTTCGTGCCTGCTTCTTTTTTTGGATGTGATAGCCGTTATTCCGGCTCTTTTTTCGGAATATAGCACTAACGTTTTTACAAATAATATGAACAATATTTGAAAAAAAAAAATAGAATAGCGCCTAATCGATCAATCAAACCAAAAAAAATAAATAAACAGTTAAAACTAAAAAATACGCTTTAATGGAAGACCCATCTAAAAAGTAAAAAATAATTGTTAATGAGTTATAAATTAGAAAGCAGAGTGAAAAAAAATAATTTGATTGTTAAAAAGCGTAGGGTACTTACAACAATTATCATACCTACGAGGCGTTTGATAAAAAAAATATATACGTAAAAGTTAATACTAGTTACCGTCTACGTCGATAAAGTAGTGGGTACTAATATATTATATCGTTGACACTAATTGTATTACGGTCTGACATCAGCTAATTTGTAATAAGATGTATTGCGCCATCTGTCTCTTAGGCTTAAACTACTGCTATTTGTGTGTTTGTTAGTCTATCACTCCGGACAAACTATTCTTCATCTCTTCCTTCGTTCTTAGTCTCAATTGACACTAATTGTGAGAACACATGTCATTATCAAAATATTCTTGATAAAAACTTAAACATATTATCGAAATATGGATGTACAGTCACCAGAACATCAGGGTATACAAAACTGTAAAATTTCTCCAAATGATTTTAAACCTTAAAATGTGGGTGATTAAATCTAAAATCGACTGAGAAAATTTGTCATTTTGTTGTAACTTGATAAGCTATCGACCGTACAACAGGGGTCTGCACTTTTCATGTTATATGTAATATTATTTTGCAGAAGCGGTGGTGGCCTAGTGGTATCGGTCGCGACTTATGGTAGTAATTTCGAACCCAGACAGGCATTTTACTTTGTGTAAACTATTTAATCACCACTGCTCTTAAAACGATGAAGGAAAAAAAGGAAACTGTCCTAGAACCAAAAATTCGAACACATGTGACATCTACCAACCCGCACTGGGCCCGCGTATTGGATAACAACCCACTCCCTCCCACCGAGAGGAGACCTGTGTCCCAGTAGTTGGAACAGTATATGCAGATTATGTATTATTTTGCATACCAGCGAATAGCATTAACTTCATTTTATAGAACATTTTTTAGCAATCACTTATTTAATAAACATTCAAAACTCATAATTTTGTAGGTCAGAATCTTCTTTAGCCTTAATAAACAAAACTGGTTTCCTGGCTTTCCTTTAGATATCGTCTCGACAGCTTATAACGTAAACGATAATTCAATTCATCTGTCTGACGCAATAACGTCAGATATCCAAGAATTTCATATGCCAACTTGGAAACGGAACCGCAATAAGCCGCTTATTCTTTCTCAAATCAGCATAAAAGTTTTCATATCGATATCAGTGCTCCGCAGTACAATACAGATGCATTATTGCAATGTTTCACGGCATGGCGTCGACTGTATTCGTGGCACGTTGCACGTTGGCACGCTGGCTCCCCCGAGGGGAACCAAACGAGATTCGTCCTCAAGCCCCGCAGATGTTTGGTCTCCCTAGAGCCTGTAGTTTTGGATTACAATATTTTCGTGTCTGCTATGAATGCTGATTCTAAAATTAAACACGTTGCAATATTATATTTATACATAGCTACGCCGAAATGTTTTTTTAAACTGAAAGACGATAATTGCTTAATATGTTAATATTACTTAATGTGCTAGTAGTTATAAAAAAAAATCTGCAAAAAAATTGGTGTTCTTTTTCCAAGAAAACTTACAGAAATGCTTTCCAGAACAAAGGCATCAACTTAAAAATGGCGACTAAGCGACATACTCTTAGGCACTATAGTGTTAGGCTTCCCAAAAATACAGAACACGTTTTTCATGAGCTTCAGACTATAATAACTCATAAATATTCCCACACTATTCCCCTGAAAACATAAAAAAACTTCGTTAATAAGTCTGGCTGTATTATTGCAATGTTTCGCTATAAGAGAGAGTAATGCTCGCTCGGTGAGTCCCCCTGAGAGGGCTGCGAAATGAGATTCGTCCCCATAACACGTAGATGTATGGCCTCCCTTGCGAACGCGGTATATTCAACATTGATTAGTTTCTAATTATAATATGGAAAAATATTATTTTTATCTTACCGATAATCCTCTTTCTAGTGTTGTGAGTTCAAAAATTGCATTTATTATAGGTAAGAAGGTACAATCGCCAGCTTAACAGGTAATACAACAATGTGAAATTTCTCAAAACGGTTTTAAACCTTGAAATTTTGATGATTAAGTTAAAAATCGTCTGAGAAAATTTGACATTTGTGGTAACCTGATGGGCTGGCCATACATAAATATGTACTTTGTAGTTTTCGTTTTAGATGTGGGTTCTAACCTGTGAGAGAGCTCTAAAGTTACATGCAATTGATTATTGTTTTGTAAAGGAATAAGGTAAATTTTGCTGTGGCACGTCGTATAGCTTGATGATAAATTTGAAGTATTGATATTTTTTAAAAACAACTTGTTTTATCGCATGTGGTTTCATATTTTTGTACGTAATTTACCAAATCACTTTAGAAAGTAATTTAAAGAACTCCGAGTAAAATTAAGCTTTTACACTTGGAGGTTAAATTTGCTCGACTAAAATAACTTGGCGTCAGATGTCTAAGAGCAATTCTCTTACAATTGGTACTGTTTTCTAAGTAATTAAAGCCACAGTAAAGAGCCATGAATTACTTTGGGTAATATTATTTTATCTTAAGAACTCGTTTTCATTGCTTCATACTAATAATGATTGACGATACGTAAATTACTGTTTTTATAAAATATCATTACCATGCAATTATTCATTGATGAAAACTTAAAATAAATAAAAGATGATAGTAAAGGTAGACGCCTTAATTTCAGAAGAAAAAAATTGATTATCCGTTCCATAAGCATAGTTAAGATCAATTTGAAAAACACTGAAAATAAACAAGCAATTTATTTATCCATTTCCATCATCTAAGCGTAGACCATCACACAAAACAAAAAACAAAACTGCGACCAATGACGTCACAACATGAGCGCTCCAGAAATTAAGTATAAAGTCTGTCAACGGTACGTCGGTGATCAGGGCTGTGCTCATGAAATATTCATGCGCACGATGTGGTTGACTGTACCTCCCACCGCGATATATTTACCGCTGACCATGCCAGCCCTAGCTACGCCAAAATAATAACCGGGCTGTACTATTGTACATTGTTTGGCGTAGCGCTGCATTTGAGGGGTCCTTTGTCGTAATTGTAGTGAGTAAGGATTCTTTTGATACGGAAAAGAAAATAGGGTGGGCTTTTCCCTTGATATGTAGTTGATTGAGGAATAATGAAATGGTTAGTTTGTTTGCAATGCATAAACAAGCTTACCATGCGACCTACGTTCGCTTCTTTGACCACAGGCAAAATGTTAGGTACATTGTTCATATTAATTCTGCGAAATAAGAGGAAAAATATGTATGCAAAAGACATGTATAAAGACGCCCCATATGAATAGAGTTAAAATATTAATAGAATGTGCAATGAAAACATTTTCATATAAAAACATTGATCCCCCTATTGTTTAACGTTTAGGTCGGCAAATGAGCTGACAACCCACTTGATGGTAAGTATTCATCGCCAACATGGATACCTGAAACAACAGAGTAGTTGCTGATACGTTGCTGACCCTTAACAGCCCCTAAGGACTACAGAATAACGGAGCCGCAGCAACCGAGGGGGCACTCTCACGCATATGAGTCGGAACACACACCAAGGTGCTTTACGACAGACTGACCGCGTAAGAGTCCAATTAGACCCCAAAAAGATCCAACCACCAAGTAAGTCAGATATTGTCTCGTCTTTTACAAGATGCCTATCTGAATGGAGGTGGCGGTAGCCTAACTTGCGATCATGTGGTTACCGGTTCGAACCCCACCCATTTGATTGCACTACCGATGCGAACCCACTCGTAATACAAGCATTTCGCTTAGTACGAGGGGTTAACAAGAATACTTGTAATGTTTAACCCACATTGTTAGTAAGCTTTATTAAAAAAAAATGCAGTGAAGAACTGTGTTCTACCCCGTCCCCTAACAACTTCCAAAGGAAATCGGGTGACTTCTTAGAAATATTAATTAAGTAGGTATGTCATTTCCATACAATCCATTTGTATTCATTCATCGATTTTGTTAGACCAAAACTGGTCTATAGACTTTGAATTGACATGAATAGAATCAAAATTAGCAAGAATTTAAATCTAAAGAAAGTTTAAAGAGAAACGTATCCGAATAAGTTGTTCGCGAAACCGCTAGGTTGAGTTAACCAAATTAAGTACTCCAGAGTAAGTATGAATAATCAATGGTCTAAGTTAGCCGCAAGCCGTGATCTATTTATACATAAGTTAGTGGCAGATTAACAAAGAAGTTATAACTCGATGTTCCAGTACCGCTATTGTCTAAGCGGAGATTAGGCAGGCCTCTCTTGGGATTTGCCTAAACCCCAGATTGTTCTGGCTTAAAGCTAGATATTTGCCAGACAATACGGTCCATAATTCAATAAATTTGAGAATAAGGGTTGAAATTGAGATATTATGGCAAATATCACAAAAAATAACTTGGTTTTTGTTACTTGATAGGAAGTATATATCTATCTGTCTTACATAAAAGAAAATTAAAAATATATTTTTTGTATCTTAGATTTTAAAGTAGATATAGATACGTTTATGAAATTTTCTTACTGTGCTGTGCATGTGACTAAACATCGATTCTTCCCTACACACAAATGTGCTATTTTTATCGATATTTCTTATCGATTAATACTTTCTTAGAGTACTATTCAGTACTTCAATAAAGCGTAGTTTTGTACCTTATCTGAAATGCATAAATTTGAAATTGATTATTAAAATGGTACGGTCCAATAACTATCAGAATACAACAGTAATTTTGATTCTAATTAATTATAGTTGAGAATGGCTACATAAATGGTTGTGTAGCCATTCTCAACTATATTAAATTATTAATTAATAATAATTAATGTCACTACAGGCACGGCTACACTTTGCGTTTCCAGTATAAGCAGACCTTTCATTGTTCAGAAAGCCTTTAGAATGCGCGGCTTGTACTGGATTTGTATACTTTCATCATCATCATCATCAACCCATTACATTGTCCCACTGCTGGGCACGGGTCTCCTCTCAGTACGAGAGGGATTAGGCTATAGTCCGCCACGCTAGCCTACTGCGGGTTGGCAAACTTCACACGCCGTCAAGAAAATCTGTCAGGCATGCAGGTTTTCTCACGATGTTTTCCTTCACCGTTTAAGCGCGTGATAATTATTTATTAATACGCACATAACTTCGAAAAGTTAGAGGTGCGTGCCTTGGAATCGAACTCGAGACCTTTGACTTGGCAGTCCAATGGTCGTATCACTAGGCTATCACTGCATTTTGTATACTTTATTTGTATAAAATATGGAACGCTATACAAATCAAAACTAAAAGGACGCATTTTATGTATGTTGACTTGTGACACTTGACAACTGTGCCCTACCAGCTTACAAGCGTTTGTTATTTTATATTCATATATTTTCAAAGCCTCATTAGTCTCGTGGTCCTTAGCGCGACTGCTACGCTAGAAGTCCTACCCTAAGTTCGATTCCTAGGTCCAGCAACATGTTATTCCAATGAAATTCTCAATGGCAGCTTGGAGTTTGAATTTGTGCCCGGTGAATGGCAATAGGCTCGCCCCCTATTAAATGGGGCCTAAGCATACCGATGAACTGTAAGTGTACAATAAGTACACCTCTGCCTAACCCTTTGGGGATACAGGCATGATAGTATGATATGTTATATAAATAAAATTTGGATTACTGAACGAACAGTAATTAGTAACTAGTCGTCAAAAGACTTATCCAACTGAAGCTGCGTGGCCTTTACAAACTAATATAAATATATACGCTCAAGCCTTCGATAGTGTATCAATCATTATGGAACTAGGTCATCTTCACGGGCGGTCTAGACGTTCTTATTAGCAGATTGTGACCTACAAGTTAATTTAAATGTACTTATTGAGTCGGAAGGCTACGCTCCATTTATCAGTTCGTCTGCTGTAAATCAATTATATGAATCACTTGCTGTGCCCCACACTTTCACTGGCTTTGCCCCGCTTCTAAAGATCAAGCGGCGGTAGCCTAATGGCTAGGGTGTCAGACTAACGATTATGTGGTTGCCGGTTCGAACCCCAACCATTGCACTACCGAGGTGAACCCACTCGTAACACAAGAATTTAGCTTAGCACAAGGGGTTAACAAGAATACTAGTAATGAATGATCCACATTGCTAGTAAGCTTTTTAAAAATAATAATAACTTGCTGTGCCCCGCACTTTCACTGGCTTTGCCCCGCTTCTAAAGATCGTAGCGTGATGCTATATAGCCTGTAGCTTTCCTCGTGAATGTAGCTATCATATACTAAAAGAGTTTTTAAACCGGCTGGTAGTTCTAGAGATAAGGGGGTTCGAACAAAGAAACAAACTCTTAAGATTAGTAGGTATCGATGATAGATAAAGGAAAAAATAAATAATAGCCCAAAAAACAAAAAATTGTTACGTAACCACTAGTTAAGTAAGCGCAACTGCTATGCTGTGATCTAAATAATGAGTTTGATTATATTATATTTGTATAAGTTAAATAAATTACATCTAATACATAATAATCTCGTGTCACAGTGTTTTTATCGAACTCCTCCGAAACGACTTAACCGATAGTTATGTTTTTTTTTTGTCTATTTTTATACCCCCTACCATTACCCCTCATATTTTTGATGAGATTTTATTGAGACAGAACAACGTTTGCCTGGTTAGCTAGTAATTTATTATTAATATGGTATAACACCATACAGCATAAGTCACATGCAACTTCTCATATTATTGTGCAAAAATATGTTACGTTAAGGGCAAGCTGTGTGAAATACAACACATAATACAGCTGTAAAGTATGTTATATACATTTCAATCAATATGACTTTCATATTTAGTTGTTCAGTGACATAAATTGCAATCGACAACGTATGTTATCGATTTAAAGGAACCCTTTTCAGTGTAAGTAATCTGAGATGGGTAGGACATGCAGCTAATTAAAGCAAATTGCTTCGTTGGTGACAGGCGAGAAAAATACCGCGACGTATTGGAGTTGACAGCGAACACGTATCGACTCAAGTTATTTGCAGTTGCATTTGTTTGTGAAAACTTCGCTTTTTTTAATAAAAAAAGCTTACTAGCAATTTGGCCTGCGTTCCCATTGAGGGACCACATTTGAATTTTGAGCTTTTGAATGCGTCAGCCTTTAGTAAAAGTTCCCAAACAATTGTAAATTCAGCCAATAATTTGTAAAAGCAGCCACTCAAAAGTTACAATAGGCCAAAGGTGGTCCCTCAGTCGTGACCCACAGGCATCCATATCTCGTGACCTAGTGAATATTTACAACTGCTGTAAATGTCTGCTCTTAGTAAAAGATTTGTAAAACTAATTTACCAAATATGAACCCTTTCCGTTCACTGTGTAAAAATTGCTAGCATGCAGAAGGTGGTCCCTCAATCGTGCACTATAAGTTCACCTTGAGTGAAGACCACAATGGAATTAAGAATTTTCGTATGGTTCTAGCGTTAGTAAAAGTATTGAAAAGATTGTAAATTCAACCTCTAGTTTGTAAAAGTAGCCATTCAAAGAGTATACTGGATTGAAGGTGGTCCCTCAATTGAAACGCTTGTCAAAAGAAAATATATCAATTTACGTAGCATTCGGAAGTTTAATAGACCAATACTACAGTCTATCCTTTAGTAAAAATTTTTACTAACGATTACTATACTAAACAGTATAAAAAAACGTGTAGTTTTGTGTTAAATAATAATAACATTCCGGCGGAGAAATACTAGAGCGAGGTGACCACACAGCAGGATTTTTCTAGAGACTATTCGATTTAAACGACACCTGAAGAACCGACTAGCGAAATCCTTCGAATAGTTGGGGCTTTTGAATTTGTTACCGGGCATAGCACCAGCGACCTCGGCCATTATAAGTCTTACTAGTTACTTTTATTTATGGCGACTTACGTTATACCTAGGTACATTTATGAAAGTCCTCCAAACGAAAAAAAAATAATATACACATTGCTACTGACTCATTTGTAATGTTTGACTGAACTCTATTAAATCCGTGCGTTATACTGGTGATCGGGTGCTGTTTGTGGTAACTGGTCGACTTAATTATATTTTTTTACACACTCATAAGTTGACTGAGTTGCCTTGTAGGTCCTAGTTATCATGCATATTGTTATTTTTTTTATCACTGGCGCTATGTCCGGGCATGAAGCCCCAACTAATTTGTAGCCATTTTGTTTGACTTTTATTGTTCGAGGTATTTCGCTAATCGGTTCTTCAGGTTTGTCGATAAAATACACAAAAAAACAAATTAAAAGTAAAAAAACCCTTTAAAAACAAGATTTTATTTAGATGCGCCATAAATAACAAAATAAACTTTTCATTTAAAACTTTTACTATCAACTTATAACGTCATTACACAATTTATATGATATAAAAACTTGTCGCGAGATTTTTGGACCTATGTACTCGTATTTACTTAGTTTGTTTTTTTTTTTCAATTATAATTAAATTAATTTAATTTACTTGTTTATCTACACAGGTAAATCTCGCAACAAGCTTTCATATCATATAAATTGTGTTATGACGTCATAGGTTAAAAAAAATAACGTGACCCCCCGTGACGTAACCCTAATGAGTGCCTCATTAGTCTAGTTTTTCAATTTATAATTAGTCTAGGTCATAAGCGCGATTGCTATGCTAGAGGTCCTGGGTTCGATCCCCAGGTCAAGCAGTGTTATTGGGTTTTTCTATGAAATTCTCAATAGCAGCTTGGAATCTGGATTTGTGCCCGGTTGATAGGAATAGGTTCGCCCCCTAAACATACCGGTAAAGTGTAGGTGTACATAAGTACAGGTAAGTCAAATACAAATAAAGATTAAGATAAAAAACCAGTCACAAGTTTTTATTTATCCGAAAAAATACTGTTGTGTGGTCACCTCGATCCTAGTATTTTTCCGCAGGAATGTTATTGTTATTTAACACAAAACTACACGTTCTTGTATACTGTTTAGTATAGTAATCGTTAGTAAAATTTTTTACTAAAGGATAGACTGTAGTATTGGTCTATTAAACTTCCGAATGCTACGTAAATTGATATTTTCTTTTGACAAGCGTTTCAATTGAGGGACCACCTTCAATCCAGTATACTCTTTGAATGGCTACTTTTACAAACTAGAGGTTGAATTTACAATCTTTTCAATACTTTTACTAACGCCAGAACCATACGAAAATTCTTAATTCCATTGTGGTCTTCACTCAAGGTGAACTTATAGTGCACGATTGAGGGACCACCTTCTGCATGCTAGCAATTTTTACACAGTGAACGGAAAGGGCTCATATTTGGTAAATTGGTTTAACATATCTTTTACTAAGAGTAGACATTTACAGCAGTTGTAAATTTTCACTAGGTTACGAGATATGGATGCCTGTGGGTCACGACTGAGGGACCACCTTTGGCCTATTGTAACTTTTGAGTGGCTGCTTTTACAAATTATTGGCTGAATTTACAATTGTTTGGGAACTTTTACTAAAGGCTGACGCATTCAAAAGCTCAAAATTCAAATGTGGCCCCTCAATGGGAACGCAGGCGCAATTTGGGTCCCACATTACTAGTATTCTTGTTAACCCCTCGTACTAAGCTCAATGCTTGTATTACGGGTGGGTCACAACACGTCGGTAGTGCAATGAGTAGGTTTCCAACCGGCAACTAAATGATTGCAAGTCCGACGCCCTAGCCATTAGGCTACCGCCATTTTTTATCTTTATGTGTTTTGTATTGAAACATAACCAACCTAAGAATATTTTAAGACTTTGTATTATTTACTTGAACTATAATCCAGTCTAACTGGAGACTAAAAATTTTATGCCCACAGGGCGAGACATAGCTGATCGCAAAACTTTTAAGAACATCTGTATATGTACCTACCTATGATCCACAATAAAGAATTTTGATTTGATTTGATTGATTGATTTGAGACATACGTCTCTCATATTCACGGCATCTAATGTTGAATTTTCGTAATCACGTACGTACCTATATTATTGATCATTTGCTTAAAACGGTGAGAGAAAACATTTTGAGGAAGCCTGCATACCTGACCAACTTTCTTGAGGTTTGTGAAGTCTGCCAATCCGCACACAAACCCCTCTTACTCTGTGAGGAGACCTATGCCCTGCAGTGGGACAGTAAATAGATCGAACATGACTATTATTATTAACTGCCTCTTTAGTCTAGTGGTCTTAAGTGCGACAGCAACGCTAGAGGTCCTGGTTTAGATTTCCAAATCAAGGAAATTGTTATTGGGGTTTTCTATGAAATTCTGATTTGTGCCCGGTTAATGGCAATAGGCCCGCCAGCTATTACACGGGACCAAAACATATGGGCGAGCTGTAGTTGTTCATCAGTATACCTCTGCCTAACCCTTTGGGGAATACAGACGTGATGGTATTATGATAATAAATAGCAAAAACTTACAGGCTTTGTCTTCTCACTAGATGCAGACGACTTCATAGGTTCATTTATAGCTTGTCTACTTCTAGTGGACAGAATAACCAGGAGGAGTAGCCAGAAATGGGAGATAAAAGATGCAAGCTAGAAATACGCCAGTAGTGTAACAATGTGAAATAAAATTGGGTAGAGAATCTGAGTCATTAATTTTTCTACTTCATCATTTTCATCATTGCCTAATAATACGATTTCAAAAATAACAACATTTTAGACCATTCGATTTCAAAAGGAGATCAGCCCTAACTTTAAACATAAAGGTATTAGGAAATGCATTCGTGATTGAAGAATGACGTGACTGGTACGATGCGATGCAATGGTTTTATTGTTAACTGGATTGAAAAGTTCGCTTCAAGAAAATAAAGACGAAACAATAAGAATTTAATGGTTCACCATTACCATTTTTTTTATGAAAATCACTTTTTCTATGAAATTATCAGTAGCATCTCGGGGTTTGGATTTGTCGATTTGCAAGGTCATCGTCTGAGGGCCTCTAAATTTATGGATATATATGGACGACAAAAATAAATGTTGGCTGTTCTGCGATATTATATTTTGCCCCATACAAATTCAAAACGGATTTATTAAAAGGTGTTAATTTTTGCTCATTAACAAATGGTAATCTCACGCACTCAAGTGCGTATGACGCGATGTGCGTGACTGTACAAAGGTCACCGTCACGCGGAATGTATTTTATAAGTGGCCGAAATAAAAAATAATTGTTTCAAAAATTATTCCTCACAATTTTCATTGGTTTTGAAGTACGAAGGAGAAATTGCAAATGACTTTCAAGATTCATAACTTGCAAATTGCGAATAATTTCGTTCGCGTTTAAGGTTCAAATTGTACTTTGAAATCACTGAACTATGTAGATACCTAGGTATAGGAACTTTGGCTTAAAGTTGGACAGGCCTATACTTACCCAGTAGTGCGTGAAGTCAGGCCGTGGATGATGATGATGATGACATTATAATATAATTAAGGTTCTATCTTAGGTACGCTATCGTTTTTCTATCTTCAAGAATTTATTGACATTGTACAAAAATAAACACCGCTGTTCAAATAAAGCAATCAACTGATAACATTAAACAACCATCATAAAAAAGGAGCTCAAGAAAACAAAGCGAAAAAATTAAAAGTGAACGAATTTTAATTACATCGCCCTTGTAGAAGGCTGTAAATAAAAGGAACACTGGCATTAAACAATAAAAGTGCGACCTTAAATTCGTTGGGGCAGGCTTTAAATTAAGTTTACCCGCCCATCATCATTATCCGTATCTTAGAAAATTTGAAACGCACCCTTTTACGAGCCATCTGACGATACCCGCCTTGTTCTTGTCCGTCGGCTTTGTCGTAATAAAGTTATAACCTCCATCCCTATAGCTAACTCGTAGAAATTTAAATCTATCCACTACAGAGGGTATTCAATTTAATTGTTCTACGCTTTATTGAACAATTATTCAAATGCAATAAATATGTTTTACATACCATCATGTCTGTATTCCCGAAGAGTTAGGCAGAGATGTACTAATGTACCCACAGTACCCCCATATGTTTAGGTCACGTTTAACACGGTATTAATCCAAACTCTAAGCTGCTACTAAGAATTTCTAGAAACGCGTCCGTTTACTTCTGTCTAACTCTTCGAAGAATGGTAACGGGCATCATGGTATAAATAGGTTACAGTGATTATTAAGTGGGAATTAAGCATTTTCAAAATGAAAATTAGGTTTTCTAGACCTATTTCAGTAAATCTATTTTCAGCTTGGGTCAGGGCTGTTTCCCGACAAGTCGAGCTTCAGTTTACTAGGTCACTAGTGCAACTATTGCAGGAAAACAAATAGATGGTTTCTTCGTCTATGCAACCCTAATAATCTTGCGATCTAATGGTAGACTTCCAAGCTCAAGAATTATTTTAACATATTTCGGACGATTTTTTATGTTCCAAAGCGTAGGTACTAAAAAATAATAATTTTTTTTTTCTGATGGTTCATTACTATTCTGAGGTTCAACTTTGACCAGGAACTTGACTTAATAAATTTGTAAACAAGTAATATCATGAATAGCATCATTTTGAAACTCAAACGACTTTTTGTACCATATTGCATACCGTTATAAACTTTAATAAATTAACCTCAGAACACATAATTGAATGGAAGGATAAGCAGGCTGATAAAAACGGGACTGCTATCTAGATGCGTAATTTCATTTGTTTGGAAAATTTTCTTCCTCTAACGTCATCTGTTTTCATTACTTGATCGTCCACTGGCCTTACTACTACTTCCAATATTGCTTGTTCTACTTAAACAACCATCAATAATCATACATCCTATAATAGTCTATACCTTGGGAGTTGAATATTTTTGGAATATTTTGCGAATGGTATCAGTATTTTATTTAACATAACATATAACTTTTAGTTATAGCCGTATTTGTTTTCGTGATTACTACTTAATTGGTTAATTTATTGTTTATTGACATAATATTTCTGTGCTGCATTTAATTTGCAATTTATTTTAGTATATTTTCAATTCGGCTCGACCTTAAATAAGAAGCTTCGCAAGATTAGATTTCCTTCCATTAGGCATAAAATATCGCATCTGAGTGAGACAGGATCACTGAGACCGGTCAATTTTTATCTATAACGTTTCACTGCAGTAAATCGACAGTGATTTTTCAGGCTGAAATATTAGCGGTTTCAGTCCCCATATCTCTAGGGCCGCGCAGCGACGAGACTGTTAATAAACACAATTTTTCCACGTCCGAAAAAACGCGGAAAATCGAAACACAACAGAAAAATACAGCCTCTTTTTCCTGGCCTGCTTTTTACGCAGTGACATGTAGTGAAGTGACCGAATAATTTGCTCATTTGTCAATGTCTTCGCTTTGCCAGGGAGAAAAATGATTCAGTGAATCTGTCGGGGCGTCACGTCTCTGAATTAATTGAAATAAATTACCTACTTCGCGTCAACAGTTTAATCTTTAGCGGCTATAATCTGATACCTGTCAAAATTACTCACTCACTAAAGTTATCGCAGGTTGTTATTTAAATTTAATATGTATATCGAAACTCTTTTTAATTATAAGTAGGTAGTATGACTGTCGTTACATCAGGCATTATGTAACTGGTTTACGTCTTATTCACAAGAATATAAAGCGTCTAATAATCCTATTAAAGTGTTTCGTCTTGTTTAATTTTATTTGAATGTTTCACATGACCTACGAAAATGTCTTGCTGATCTGGTATCGTCATGCGACGGACCGTTGAGCTCCCTAAAACATGGTTGAGCTACACGAGGACTGATGTATGCGTGCCGTCAGTTAGGACAGGTCAACTCAAAGCTGTTATGGCTCTTTGTTCAAAAGGCCCGTTCAGATTTTGCCCTACATTGTAAAACTCGCATATCTATGATATAACTATTGTCTGGACTTTAAAAGAGACCATGATTCTCTAAGTTTGTTTCGACATTTCTTCTCAGAGGTCAGATAGATAGATAGTCAGGTCAGATAGGAAATGTCGGCGCCATCTAGTTTAAAAATAATATGTAAAAGAAAACGACTTGTAAAAGAGTCTTTAAAAGATCTATTTACAGAAATAAATATCATTTCATTTCATATCATCATTTCAATTTGACACGTGATATTTTGTGATAGAGAAAAGAAGAAAAAACATTATAGCTTTAGGAAATTTGTAGGACGTTTTATATTTTCATGACTACGACGACGGATTGTGTATACCGATGTCGTTATTATTATATACCAATATTAGTTATATTGTTATACATTAAAAATTTTCGAACAGTAGAATATGAATGAATAAGAATGTATATTAAGTGCTGAAAAATATGTAAAGCGAATGATCACTACATTTAATTAATAAATTACCAATTAATATACTTATACTATCAGTTAAGCTGAGGCAGGTCGCTAGTAATATTTATTTTAAATTAAGCTTCGATACAATAATATTAAGCCTTGCCTACAAGCATTTTTCTGGTAGAAAAAACTAGCTTACTTATCGACTTTCTGTAACACCGGCAATGTTGGCGCGTGTTCATCGTACTGTAAGTATGCTTTGCTGTTGCTCAAACAGTTCAGTCCGGAACCTTTCAACCTCAATAGAATATTCAAAGGTCAGCCTGTGAAAATATGGTTCAATTGGAGCAACGATCCACGCGGGATTTCCGTTTTAATATTCAGGCGATGAAAAATAACCCGTCATAAAAAGCCGGACCATATGAGTTTTTAGAGGCCGCGTATTTGAATATTGATGTTTATGGAAAGTATGGAACGAGTCCCGCACCTTTGGTTATATAAAAGGTCGTTATAGCTGGGAGAGTATCATAAATTCAGTGTAATGGAACTATAGATTTCATCCGACGCGAAATAACGCGTGCAAACTTCATAATGCCCGTAATTTTTCATTATGGTTGCTTTTACGTATAAATATGTCACTGTTATGAATATAACGAAGAGTTCATTTGCTTAAAAAACATGGTGCTTTTGGTTGTTGAGAAAAATTGTTACCATTAAGTCACCCCAACGGATGCAAGCGCTGAGTGATGACGATGTGCTTGAGTTACGAGTATATGACATTTTATATGACGACATAATTTCACGCTTCCCAGAAATATTTTTACTTTTAGATTATCATATTCAACCCTCATATACATAAACTCAGATAAATTAAGAATACTTTCGTATTAAAGATAGTAAACCATTATGCGAACTCCCTGATGGTAACCAGCAACCAGAGCCTATAGATGCCTAATAAATGAGGTATTAATATGGATACCACTGTATTATTTTCATACCTCGGTTATTAAGTCTCATTTGCCCAGCCAACTGGCTACATTACCTCCCAAACCGGAATTCATAATTTTTGCACAATATTGATTTTTGGGAAAATATTTGGCAACAAAGTGGGCCCAGATGAGTTCCGCCATACCAAATAGGACCTCCTTACCCAATTAAACTTTATAAACGCTCCTAAACAAACGCTGTCCTATAAACATACAGAAATATGGTTCACCCACACCAACAAACCGTTCATTGCATATCTTTAGGTACTGATATAATAAAGCTGTAGAGATATATTTTTTTCCAATTTTTTCCTCAGTCAACGCATCACCATCTTCTCCGGAATTGCAGGCGTCTGTGGGTTGCTATGGCTAGTAACCATCAGGTGGCTCGTCTGCTCGTTTGCCGACGTCTAAATATAAAAAATCAAAGAGAAGCTTTTTAATATATTTTTTTAAACTTCAAACGAAGCGTACGCATGCATTACCGGCAATAAAACAAGGTCCACTTAGCTCTAGGCCGCTCGGGAGAAAAAGAGCATTAAGGCGTAATTTATCACAGTTTCCACGCCATTAAACATGGAGACTGCAAAAACCGCGTACTATACGTGATAAGCTCCATGAGAACTGGATTGTCTGCGAACGTGAATTTTTTTAGCATGTACGACCGGAATCTGAATAGTTTATGTGAAGCTGGTATAAGTACAGTATTTGAAAAGGGCGCCCAACTACTACTACAAAACTTACTACAAAACCTTTTTACATACTATATATTTATATAATATTTTATGATACGGCAAAGTTACCTATCTACATCATCGTCAACCCACATCGTACCACTACTGGGCACTCGCCTTATTTCAGCGTTATTTATCTAAACGCTATGGTAAATAGAGTATAGCTGCAGTATTAAACTTTTTTTAATGCCGAGAATATGGCTTTAATAATCAAGATGCTGTGCTCTTTACACAGGAAAAGCTTTGAACTCAGTGTGAAATAATTCAAACCATCTTTAATTTCTGAAAGAAAAGCAAATCCAAGCATGCTTTACCAAGAATAGAAGGAGAATAGCTGATGTAAGTTTCGGAGTAGCTAATTTAATTTAATACTTTTAAATAAAGTGTCGTTTTATATGGAAAATATCTTTTGCGGTGATAATCATACCATCATATCTGAAGGATTTGGCAGTATGTTAGTATACCTTTGTTTATTTAATTATTTACTAACCATCCAGGGTTGGAAGCTAGCCCCATATAATATAGGCGATCCGATTTCCATGTGACTTTCCACTCTTTTTACTTCACTACTTATATATTTTTTTCTTTAAATCACTGATGTAAACATGCCTTAAATATGGTGGAACCTTATTTATTTATTTTTTTTCCATTTATTGAATAAAACAAAGAAATATAACATAATTAAATGATAATAATCATACCACACAAACCATTTTAAGTTTAACCGTGGCATGTTGTTTACGTAAAAAGAAATCACAGAGAAATATTTTTCGAATATTTAGATTTGAGATTTCAGCAGTGACAGAATAGAAAAAACCTATTCCAAAAGTGTTCACTTGTTTCATTAAAATACATAAATAAAACACACTTTATAAATGAGCAAAGATAACAAAAGGGAATTCACAGGTAGGTTGAATAAACAACGATTTTTCACCTAAAAATATTGAAATAGGTACTGGAATAAAAGAAAAACCCTTTCAAGGGTTACTTTTGATAAATTGGAAGAAATAAAAAAAGGCTTAAATTGAATGTACCAAATAGTTTGTCATTCAGACGAAAGAAAAATTTAAATATTTTTAGAATAGGCTGTCTCATGGCAAAGAGCATCAAATACAATGAGCTTTATCAGTTGTATAGAATGTTTCAGCATTCGTAAATAATTTTAATAGCTTAGGGAATCTAAGCTTTATAGTATTTGCTTATAGGTCGTTCTATTTTTGTAAATACCTTTACTATTTATATGGCATTTATAAAAATGGTAAATAGATTATCTAAAATCCTAAAATCATGGGAGATTTTTATGAATTTTAGCAAAGTTTATAGCTACATATTTTTTCGTTTCTAGTTTTTTTTTCAATCCCTTCCTCTTAAATAATTGTTCTTCTCTTACTCGAGTTCTAAACGTAAACTTAATTACAACTCGTGGTCAAAACTCGCCATTGCAAAATAAACACAGTGTGTCATTTTTATCCAAGCATTAATTTCATACGTAGCTGTAAGCGGTACTTGTGTTTTATTTCTAGTGCTAGCAAAATTGGAGCACTGCCCATCACTAGAGAGAAACGAAATAGTGTTATCTGAATAAATATATTTCCAACACATTTAAAGCGGTTAAAATGATGCAAATTAATTTGGCCTATGTCGCCCGACCTCATCCAAAAACTGGGTCAACGACCTAATCATCATTGGTTATGAACTTTACGTAATGGACATGCAGACATGGAGTCCGCTCTTCACCTAAAGCCATTGTTTCGTTTAAAGGCTAATGGGTCCGGGGCCGGCCGTGTTATTCAAGTGTCAAGAAGATGAATGCCATGTAATTTATGAGGTTACGGTGAAAAACTGGCTTATTTTGATACCTGGCTTTCCAACTCCGTTGCATGACAACACATAATGCCGCTTTTCACGGTAATCCATGTATATATATAACGGTTTTGAATTTTTTCCCTGACACGAAGTGGCTATTAACGTTGTTGATGGCTACGTACGCAATCGTTATGAATTATAAACAGTACTGAATACGATTTATTGTCATATTAATAGTAATTCAGCGCTTGTAATGAGGTACCAGTTTAAGCAAAATAATTTTATTTTTGTATAGAGTTTTACGTCAAAATGAAGGAACGGTAGAGTATTTAACATATTGATGGTCTTGACGTTTTAGTCGCACTTTCTTCTTTACCTATATTTTATTAACCGTGCACCTGTTCAGTTTTTACAGGTATTAATTACGCATAAGTTAAATGCAAAGAGTGAGAGAGAGAAAATATTATAAATATTATAGGATCTATTAGTGAGCACAAACTTTTACGTTGTTACAGTAACATAGAAAATATATGAGTTAAAGATACTCACGTCTATAACAGTTTCTTATAAAGAAACTATTACGTAAACTTTAGTTTAAGTTTCAGGGGTAAGTTACGTAATCAAGAGTAACTACTGGATATAAAATGTTTACGTAACAGCTGCCCTTGAACTTTTGATACAGCAGTTTTGGACAGCAGTCAATAATTATGAAACCAAACACGTCACGAATTTTTTTTTTCAGATATTTTATAAGCGGACTGCCTCATTAGTCTAGTGTTCCCAAGCGCGACTACTACACTAGAATTCCATATGATAAATTTTCTTAAACGCACGGTTTTGACTCGTAACTTAAATATTTGGACAAAAAATAAAAAATCTTTTGGGAATTTCAACAAAAAATATATTTTAATATAATATACCTAGTGTTAAAATATAACTTGTTTTCGGCAAGGACGATGAAGCGAAGGCGAGCGATGCATCACTCGTAAATATTTACTGCACCAAGTCATAAATTTGGGAATAACACCAGCTGTTTATCACTTTTTCGATCAACAGTTTACAAAATATGAAGATTTATGATCGACTTTGTACAATCTACTTATTTATTTAAGTTCTAGATCAAATATCAATTCCGATCTCAGTTGAACCAGTATTTTGTACAATATTGTAATATCGTTGATTTTTTAGGTACATGTAGGTACCTTATATCTGACATCTATAAGCTTTAAATAATAAAAACACTACTTTTTTTAACTTTAATACTAGATAGTGACATAAATTTATCTTCACCTTTTACCATATTAGCAGCCAATTCCGATTCATTAAAGCCTGGTTTTCCGGCTTTTCTGACAACAACAATAGTTATCTAGGTGTTCATGTGCAAGTGCAAATCGGGAAGGTCGGTTAAACGTGTTTTTTAGGGCACCATTGGGTTGAAATAGGGTTTGGAATTAGAATTATGTGTTATGAATGGGTACCAACCCATAAATTAATTGTGGGATGTGCATCTTAATCTTGTAGATCAATTCAATCAATTGTTGTTGTTATTAAAACGTCAAAAAGCTCTCAGTGGTGGTCCTTAGCGCGACTGCTACGCTAAAGATCTTGGGATCGACTCCCAGATCGAGCTAAGCAGCGTAGTAGCTTGGAATCTGGGTCGCCCCCTATTTCATGGGTCTAAAACATACCGACGTGCAAGTACACCTCTGTCTAACCCTTCGGTGAATATAGGCGTAATGGTATGTAAATTATGTATCATAAAATGGATCTGTCGGAGTACAAAACACCAAGTTCAGTCTTGTTTTACAAATGACCTAAGTTATTGATAATTGTATCCATCGGACCCTTACAACGAATGAACATTAAATATTCACGAATACCTTTACATAATTACAAATCGTTAGCACCGTGACAGATGTTGATATACCTTTGCCCTTTCTAGACACCCTAACATTAAAACAAAACAAACTCAATACACGTAATATTGATACAGTTATCGACAAAAGCGAAATTGGAAAGTATCTTCGTCATCGTCACAAAGCTTTTTCGCTTTTCGATCAGTATCGCTATGAGGCAATTTATCTTTGTGACTGTACTTTATCAACAATAAGTATGTGCCTATACGAGATTGTATTAGGTTTTTTATGGTTTCTCAAGTATAGAAACTCTATTTGTAAGGCTTTTTGTCCATCTGACAAAGAATTTTTTTTGAATGCCGAATCGGAATTGGGTATCTTTGGATCTGATTGAGTTTCGTTTCATAGTCACTCGTGTGCCTGTTTTTTAGAGTTATTATGTCTTCGCTTTGACATTAGCTATTGACCGACTTCATCCAGGGAGTTGATTGCTTCGACGGTGTCGCCATTATCAAAAATAATACAGTCATATCCCAAAGCATATAGAAGTTTTAGATTTTTACTAGAGTAGGTATGAATAATTAGAACACATAAATTTCATTCATCATCATTTGGTAGTTTCAGGTAAACATAATCTTACCAGCTCAAAATATGTTACTAGAATATCAAAACTTACGCTCTAAGCTGAAATAAAAAGGCACTTTACGTATCATTCGTAACGTTCGTCTAATACACTTTGACAACCTTTTATACACAGACTATTAAAGACAACATCATTCAATCTCTTCGGCAGCGTCAGATCATAATCATAAATTAACAAATTCCGCTACGCACTGTTTGTTTTGTTCAAAAGTTATAATGGAAAATCATAACATTCATAACCAACTGGTTATTTTATTACTTTTGATTAACTTCCTTATACTTAACTAGCTGTTGCTTCGAGTTTACTCGTGTCCTCGTGTCCAAAGGATTTACTTACAGTAACTTGGCTTCTAATTTTAATTTGAATCTTAATTATGTTAGTCTTACTTGGGTATGACTGCCTCATTAGTCTAGTGGTCCTAAGCGCGACTGCTACGCTAGAGGTCCTGGGTTCGATCCCCATGTCGAGCAAAGTGTTATTGAGTTTTTCTATGAAATTCTCAGTAGCAGCTCGGAGTCTGGATTTGTGCCCGGTTAATGGCAATAGGCTCGCCCCCTATTACATGGGACCTAAACATATCGGCGAAGTGTGGGTGTACATTAGTACACCTCTGCCTAACCCTTCGGGGAATACAGGCGTGATGGTATGTATGTTAGTCTTATTGACCTAATAAAAAATATATTAATTAATTATACGCACGTCAACAAGTGCATTCTTTTGTCAGGTTGTCACTGTCAGTGTCACAGCGTTGTGTGACATTTAAACAGCACTGTTTCAATGTCACACAACGCTGTGACACTGACATATTTACTCTGGCAGCACTGCCAGAGTAAATTGATAATATAATTATTATGTAAACTTTTTTGTATTTATTTCATATCTGTCTCTGTATGTCCTTGGTTGGAAATAAATCATTGTTCTTTCTTTCTTTCTTTCTAGGCTTATCAAGATGAAACTTGCACTTAATTTTAATTTAGATATCCAGTAATACCACTGCGAATATCAATTCTAATTCCATGCAGTAGTATTTCGTGATACGAGTACAAACATACAGACAGACAAAAAATCTAAAAATGTTGTTTTGAGTTTTGTTGGTCTAATAAAGACCCTGTATTAGTTTTTCTTTAATATATATAATGTACAGATATCAGACAGAACTCCACATTATTAACATAAACACTAATAAATAAGTATGGCTATAAGCGCTTGACGATAATAATAGTATCCGAAATATGTAAGAACCGACCTTCTGGAGAGTAGAGGGAGCTTAACACTTTTTGATTACGTGACGATTTCTACCAGGTAAATCCTAATGCACTCCGTTCCAAGAAAATACATAAATGTAAATATACAAAAGATTAAACTTAATGATTTCAATAATCAGGGCCGTTAACCAGTCTTTAAGCCTAACTTTCTGTCATCCATATCTTACATACAGCAATGATACAAAACAATTTCTATAGGTATACGCAGCGATAGGACAATAAAAATACTGAAATTTCCAACGCATCACAATCCATCCTAAGACTCTTAACTATACCAATATTTGATGAGATATTTCTTGCTGTTTAACTTTCATCTCAAAAAACCTTTCCCGCCATAGCAAAATTCATCCTTAAGACAAATAAAGAGAGTCCCAGATGATGCCGGATATCCGGGTTTAAGAGCCAAGGAAACATGGCCGCGGATGTGGAGAGCTTCAAGCACGTTAAGTAGATTTTCATTCATATTCTTTTTGTGTATTTTAACCTTTGCACTGGAGGATTTTGAGGTGGAAAACAAAATTAATGTACCTATTTCTTTGGTTAAAATATTGAAGCTTATCTTAAATAAAATTACTTAATTATCTTTTAAAAGTATTACTGCACTGTTCGTATACGTACACGAAGTCTTGTATACAAATATTTTTATCATATTCAAGTATTTATTTCCATTCTGAGTTTTTATAGCATCCGCTAGGGCATAAATCCTACGTCATTTTAGCTTAGAAGCTTTTCTCAAATAGTCGTCAACGTGATAGAATTTATAAACATGAACTATAGGAGCCCAAAGAAGTTCCTTGATCTATAATTATTTCATAGTATTGGTATTAAATGTCATGGCATGTGAAAAAATAGCTTTTTGTATATTATGGGATATATGTACCTTTAAAAGGACTGTATGTAGGTATATTAAGGAAAATGTAACATATCCAGAAAAAAATATATTTCAATAACGTAACGTAACAAATCAATCAAAACTTTTGATTGATTTGTTGCAAGCCTACATCACTTTAGTGGTTGTAGGCCATAGTGGTGCAAATTAATTAGCTTGCGTGAAACGAATTGCAGCAGTTTTTTGCGGTTTGGTTTGTGTTAAATGAGAATTGGCTAATTTATATACTGTTTAAATCATGATTTTATATTTACAATTAATTACCTCTTATAAAAGATATAATCAATTGGAAATATAAAATCAAGCGATACGATGGATGCGTGGGTAGGTATTTCAATCAAATGTTGTTTTGGTAGAGGGTAGATGAAGGTTCATGACATACAGTTTTAGATCATCCAGTTCTTAAGTTATGAAGAGGCTCGTGGTTAAGAAATAACAACGATGATCATTCGACCTACGGGCTTAAGCTGCTCTTGACGCGGTTACTCTGTAGATGGGTGACCTTTCTGTAGCTAGTGACCCTTCATGCTTCGGAGAGCACGTAAATCCATTGGTCCCGGTTGCCATACGAACACTTATGAAGATTGCTAGAGGTAGTCAGAAGTCAAGAAAGCTTGATAACTAACTCCTCTTTCACCATCATCATCATCATCAACCCATTACATTGTCCCATTGCTGGGCACGGGTCTCCTCACAGAGCGAGAGGGAATAGGCTATAGTCCACCACGCTAGCCTACTGCGGGTTGGCAGACTTCACACACCGTCAAGAAAATCTATCAGGCATGCAGGTTTCCTCACGATGTTTTCCTTCACCGTTTAAGCGCGTGATAATTAATTATTAATACGCACATGACTTCGAAAAGTCAGAGGTGCGTGCCTTGGATTCGAACTCGAGACCTTTGACTTGGCAGTCCAATGGTCATATCACTAGGCTATCACTGGACTCCTTTTTACATTATCGGTATTTCCCGGTAATTGGATTGCAGAGGTTTGGTGGCAGTCGCTTCGTATCGCGTCGTATAAAATACTGCTATTCAACCTACATAATTGGGAAAATCTAGGAGGATATTAAAGATTGAAGACAGAGTTGTTAAGTTAAATTATGTTTCTCTTCAAAATGATATATACCTATGGATACCATATGGATGTATTTTCATCTATCTATTGGGTAGACGATCAGAGTTATTTAGACCCTGAGAAATTAAGAATTTAATTAAAATATCTTCTGCTTCAATTATGAAATTTTCAAATAACGACTGGGTAACTTACAAAATATTCCAATTATCCGAGGCCTCCGCGATTCAATTTGTGTAAGTTTCTCCAAACGTACAGTATTAAAGCAAGATTCGCCCGGTCCCCACATAAAACCGGTTGTAATGTGAGTGAGTTTGCTTCGCCCGGACCTCCGCAGCTGCTCCTTGTAATGTCCCTCACTATCCAGTTTATCTCCAGACCTTCTGCGACACGCCTCGACCCTGATTTATATATGAAAAGTCTCAATTTATTGTATACCCAGTTTTGGTAGTTAATAGCTCAGGATATTCTGGGGTTGGCCGCGCGGTCAAATTAATGAGTGTGGGACAAACAGCCGAATGTGAGTGCTTTGTTTTTGTCGTTTTCGGATCAATTGCTAAACGGGAAAAAATAGAACTTAATCCGTAACGATAGAATTCATTATCCTTTAAATGTTTCAGAACGGTAAATTACTTGCCTAAAAAAGAGTTGATAAAATTTATTGGAGCATGCTTATCTCTTCTACTTTTATCTCCTGTTACATGACTTGCGAAATCGAATAATACTTATCTTAAGAGAAATCTAATTATAAGAGTTAAAAAAAAATCTTTTTTCAAATTCAGAAATTTTATTCCTTTTACCTAACGGGTTTGAACTAATAAATCTTAAAAGTCAGCCCTAATTGTAATTAGTGTATCATTTATAATTAGATCTATTGATATATAATCAGTATTTCTTTTGACCTTGCTCATCAAACTAATTGCCGCAAGCATGGCTGTCGAATGTGAGATTACGGGTTCGAAATCCCAAGCATTTTTTATATAGCTCTATGAAAATTTTCGATTTGCGTCGAGGTAAGGGGAATAGATTCGCTCCCCATTATTACTTTAAAAATTCCTTTATTAATTGAAATGTGGATATGCCTCAAACTCATACAGCTCTGCGTAAACTTTCCGGGTTAGGTACAGTGGTGGCGTATTTTATTTTGAGAAATGCTTCGGTGTTTTCTATTGAGAATTTAAAGCTATGAAACATATTTTCTATAGAAAGGTTTTCGTATAATTAAATTATTTACTTGTATTCAATGGCGTTTAATAAGTACAGATATGGTACTAGCGCGCGCAATCTTAAGAGTCGAAATCAACCTAATTGTGTTAGTTAGCTTATAGTCCGTGTCATGCAAAGCCGCTGAGCGTGACAGGTCAAAAATTAAAACAAAAATTAAATGTCATGTGTGAACAGAAAGTGTACCAATTATGACGCAAAAGTAAACAAACGGGAAATTAAAGAGATGTAATTAATGTTAATGTGTGCTGCAGCTGCGTACGAAACACTTATTTCGTTTGTTTTGTTAGGGTATGACATATCGAGGTGGACAATTCTCTCTCCCTCTTGAACAGTGACGCGCGTTAGGCAAATCCAAATCTATACTTATATTATAAAGCTGAAGAGTTTGTTTGTTTGTTTACTTGAATGCGCTAATCTCAGGAACTACGGGTCTGATTTGAAAAATTATTTCAGTGATAGAAAGCCCATTTATCGAGGAAGGCTATAAGCTATATATCATCACGCTAAGACCAATAGGAGCAGAGCATAAATAAAAAATGTTGCAAAACGGGAAATCCGAGAAACCACGCGGGCGAAGCCGTGGGCGGAAAGCTGAAATGAAATGAAATTTATTAGACAAAGGTACAATACATATGAATCCCCTGGTCCCCGAACTAGTGTTAACTGTATATCAGAGACCAGTGACTTCGCCTTTTCGTTAGCACAAATCTTATGTCACTAGCTTATTATAAAACATAAAATAAAATATTTTAATTAAACATAATTGGAGTTGGAGTTTATGTGTGTGAAAATGTTGACTCGTGTGTGTGCGTGCGTGTGTGTGTGTGTGTGTGTGTGTGTGTGTGTGTGTGTGTGTGTGTGTGTGTGTGTGTGTGTGTGTGTGTGTGTGTGCGTGCGTGTGTGAGCGAGCGTGTGTGTGTGTGTGTGTGTGCGTGTGCGAGCGTGTGTGCGTGTGTGCGTGTGCGAGCGTGTGTGCGTGTGTGTGTGTGTGTGTGCGTGTGCGAGCGTGTGTGCGTGTGTGCGTGTGCGAGCGTGTGTGCGTGTGTGTGTGTGTGTGTGTGTGTGCGAGCGTGTGTGTTTGTGTGTGTGCGAGCGTGTGTGTGTGTGTGTGTGTACGTGTTGAGTGTGTGCGCGTGAGTGTGCTTGCGTGTGTTTGGTTATGAAGTTATCTATGCATGATCATTTCTTCAATATCATCATAGCTGAATTCATTAAGCCACTTTATCAGTATCAATTTGAATTTAGCATTTGTGCACTTTTTACAGGTTTTATGTACTTTTAGAAACTTATTATAAATAGTTGGAGCAATAACATCAAACTGCCGCTGGGCGAAAGTACTCCTAGCACGAGGTACCGGGCATCGATCCACACGTTTATTTGTGTCTTGTAAAGTAGGTATGGTCCTCCTATGGTATCTCCTCAACATCTCGAGCATAAACAGTTTCCTGACTGACAAAACGTCTGCTTTTTTATAGACTTCAGCTGTCCGGTGACGATAAGGTAAGTGCATTAAAACCTTTAACACAGCGCGTTGAGCCCTTTCAACTACAATGAGGTGACTTTTGCAAGCACCTCCCCATGCACAGTTGCAGTACCTGACTAAACACTCACACAGCGCACGATACGTTTGGATTAAGATCTTTGGATTTGCTACGCTTCGTAGGTTCTTAAATATGTAGATCATTTTCCTAATCCTAGCGGCCATTGTCACTGCGTGAGCGCTCCAGTCAAGTCTTTGATCTATAATTAGCTAGTTGGGTTATACGCGCGATTTTAAAACGTGTTAACATTGCTTATATAAATAAGAATAGGTACATTGACACCAATGTAAACAACCGAAATATGTAACTTAATCTTACGAATGTACCTAATAAGAAAATAAATATATACACAGACCAATAAGAAGTGCGAAGTCAAAACGAAATTTCAATTTGCACCACGGTTAGACTTGTGATTCGAGTCGGAAGGAATGAAATATTATACGGCTTCAGTCCGGGCCCTGACCCATGTCAAATCAGCATTCGCAGGTATGCCACGAATTATTTACGGCCAACTCACTGCTATGAAATTTTTTATCGCAACGATAAATCTTTATTAGCTAAGTTGGAGGAATTTTTCCGGGTGTTGAACGAGCCTTCACATTCTTGGCCTGAATTTTTTTAGGCCCTATTTGATATTTACTTTTCGAATAACAACTAACAATTGATTTAGGAAGAATAGACTTGACGAAAACATAATTAAATATAATAGTAGTAATCATTTAATCGACTAATAAAGATATAACAGTTTTACAGATTTAGAAGGATACTTTCTCTCTTTTCCGCAAAGGGCATCTAAAACTCTACGGCATCAGTCGTCTAGTCTATTGAGTTTACCATCTAAAAAGTTTTGTTATCAAGAATTATTATATGACCTACCTTCTTGGAAGTTATATTGATTTTCCCGTTCAAGTACGGTCGGCTTCCAAGGGCTCTTATCGGATGAAAGGGTCCACGGGAGGAAACGACATGGAGTATCATAAAAATATAAATCAAAATACCATCATGTTGTTGTCAGCGCAAGGACTGAGACAACTAATAATTGCGTGCTCGGCATTTAATGACAGCTTTCTCAGGTAATCAATTCCCTCCCTATTGTACAAACTCTCTGTTCGACTATTATATTTGTATTAAAGTACCTATATCCATTATTTATAGCAAAGATTTCGCACCTTGTTTTTCAACTCACCGAAACCACCGTCACCAAAAACTTGTTTTTAAATCCATCTACGTGTAGATTGATTTAAAAACAAGTTTTCAAATTTCGTTTAGTGACGGTATTGGAATAAGGGTGCAATTTGTTATTTCTTAGCTTTCATTTCTCTTTCTCTTCTCAATGAGAGGGGATAAGCTATTTATAGTCCACCACACTGGGTTTTTATAAGTATGCCAACTTAATGCATCCGCTTACCAGAAAATTTTTGAAGCATGTAAATTACCTCATGATGTTTTCTTCCACCATTTAAGCGAGTGATGATTAACATTAATTCAACCAAACCCGTTAGAACCCCTGGTATTTAAGACAAAAGATTATACATTGTATTCAATACTGTACTGTAATTAAATACTTTAGAATGCTAAACACTGCATAGATCATCAGCTACTTGGGGAGGGGGCAGGTATGTCGAACTCGTAATGACTAAAACTGCACTTGAGCTCCCTTGTTTTATAATCAAGGCCGTGCGATTCGTGCCATGATAGGCTGTGGTTCAGCAATCATCAAGTCAGCTTCTTCATCATCATCAAATAATCGTCAACAATAGCATAAGCATAGTATAACCAGCCAACTTCTGGAACACAGTTCTCCACTCGGTGAGAGGGAGTGGGCCATTATCCACCACGCAGGCCCAGTGCGGGTTGGTAGATGTCAAATGTCTTCGAATTTTTGGTTCTAGGACATGCCGGTTTCCTCACGATCTTGTCAGTTACCATTTTGGGAGTAGTGGTACATAATTGACACAAAGTAAAGCGCCTGTCTGGGATCGAACCTATGATCTACAACTCGTAAGTCACGGCCGTTGCCACTGTGCCAACGCTGATCTCGATAATAATATTAATTCCTAATATTTTTTGCTCTATTTAATAAATGCAGCGTCACTATTTTTTTAGGATATGAATTTCCAAGCGAGGTGATAAATTTTATACAACCTACCTGGAAACCCTAAAGGTGCCAGAAATACAATAAAATCTGTCTGCAAAATGAAATGTATAAGCGCAAGCGGACTGTAATAGTCTGGCCTGTCGCATAAGACATTATTATTTACGGTAATTCAGGGATTTTGATATAGCACTTACTAGGATTTTCATTTTTATTACACCATAATAAAAAAGAATTCATAAAAAATACCCTTGATTTTAGTCTAGTGGTCAAGTAAGCATAGATGTTGAACGGTTTTAGGAGTTGTTGAGTTCTATTGAAACTTTCAAATTCTCAGTAGTATCTCCAAGCTTTAATTTGTGCCCGGATGGCAATAGGCTCGCGCCTTATTACATGGGACCTAAGCATACCGGCCAATCGTGGGTGTACATATTTAACGTTTTAAGGTATTCTAGCGTGATGGCTTGTTGCTATTCTAATTGATGTCTAGAGGAATAAACTAATCATAATTTATCCAAAGGACATTGACGTAAACATGGTCTGCCAAGTTCTGTGTCTCAATTTCGAAACCCTCTTCGGATCCCTAACTGTTTTAAATCATGTGCGTGTCATTAAATAATTATTACTCTCATAAAACGGTGAAGAAAGCATTGTGAGGAAACATGCATGCCTGAGAGATTTTCTTGACAGCGTGTGAATTCGCTGGCCAAACGGAGGTTGTTTGGCCAGCGTCACTTTAGCCTGATTCCTTTAATTCTGAGAGGAGACCTGTTACCTAGCAGTTCTGTAGGTCAATATATTGAGTTGAAAATCATCATCATCATCTCATTACGCACGGGTAATGGGATGATGATGATGATGGGCACGGGTCTCCTCTCGGAACGAGAGGGATTAGGTTATAGTCCACCAGGCTAGCCTACTGCGGGTTGGCAGACATCACATGCCGTCAAGAAAATCTCTCAGGCATGCAGGTTTCCTCACGATGTTTTTCCTTCACCGTTTAAGCACGGGATAATTAATTATTAATACGCACATTACTTCGAAAAGACAGAGGTGCGTGCCTTGGATTCGAACTTGAGACCTTTGACTTGGCAGTCCAATGATCATATCACAAGGCTATCACTGCACTACGACGATTCAAATGTAATAAGTTAAAAAGTACGACGATTGAAACGTAATAAGTTAAAAAGTAGTCCTAGGTTAACTCTTCTCAAGCCAAATATTTACCAAACCCTACACAAAAAAGATTGGCATCTCAGTTATGATAATGCTTGAAGATAAAATCCAATATCACTTTTCGTGTTCACCGTCCTTCAGTTAAGGGTGAACGACCATCATTATGCCGGCCCCTGAAACTTCACTCAAAAGGGGCTTCCACAACGTCAGCGCTCCTCGATAACACTTCTAAACACAACAGAAGGGTAAATCTGCTACTTAAAAAAAAATCTAAATATTTCGATTAAGGGGCCAAAATTTACCACTTTTGGTAAATCACAATATGATTCACGGACTCATGGCTACACAAACACTAAAGGTACACTAAAGGTCATTATAAGATACGCTGGCAATGTAGGTATAGCACGTTGCAGCTATGTACCCGTGAGTCATATCATGATCACGAGGTGTTCAGTTTTGACCCGGGGGGGAGGGCCAATTCAAGTCTCAGTTTTGTAAATATCAAATGGTATTCTACTAAGATTACATTTCTGAACATTTTAATGAAATTATTATTATTACATTTACAAGAATAAGTGTTGTACAGAGATTAATCTCTGGCTTCCACACTTCACACGCTTCGGAAAATTTAAAATGTATCTGAAAGCAACATAAAATTGGAAAAAAAAAAAAGAAAATTAACCCAAAGGTGACACCAGTTACGTTTATGACACTGAAACTTTACCGAAATAATATTTCGAACATTTTCAATTTACCGGAATAACCCTTCTGTTGCGTACAGAATTGTTACTGTTCAGATCACTAACATGTTGTCCCTCCTACTGAAGATACATCTGTGCTGTTTGTTGAACATGGAACATGTCGTCCAAATTGCCGCATTCTCGACCCATGAATATTGTATGAGTAGCCCGCACTATGCGATCACTTCATCATAACGCTTGAGGGATGGCCAACGCATGCTCTATCCTATTTATCTAGGAGGGGCTTATTGACTGCCTGAATATGCATAGCAAGCCTTTCAGCTTCGGGCCGGATTAATCCCTGTCTCGGTTTTTGAACACTATAATCCTGGGTTCAGTATTAATTTATGCAGTATTGTTATACTAGGTTAAATTTACAAGCAAACTTACCATTATTGGTATTATCAAAAGGTTGGTTAGGCAGAAATGTCTCTACACCTACTGTTCTCTGCTACGTTGTTACACTAGAGGTGCGGTTCAATTTCCAGGACGAGCAGTGCTATTAGGCCTTACTATGATATTCTCAGTAACAGCTCGAAGTTTGGATTTAAGCCCGCTTTAAAGCAATAAAGTCGCCCTCTAATTACATAGGACCTAACATATCCGCGAACTGTTGGTTCCACTAGTATGCCTTTGCCTAACCATTCGGGAAATACAGGCGTGATGGCATGTATGACTATGTATGTATTAGAATTAGACTAATATAAATAGTACAATTTAGACACCCACTAGTCAAATTACGTACCTACGTTCATAATTTTTTCGTCCGAGAAAAAAAACCTAAGGAAAAAAATGGGTACATCAATAAACAAAAGTAAAATCCTGCCAAATGGAAATCTCTTAAATTATAAATCTACCCTGAATGGAATTGAAATCTACATAATGGTTTGCGCTGAGAAAAATGAGGGTACTGAACAGTACGACAATAATATGAAACATGGGGGAACAAAGGGTGGTTTTAGATGAAGTACAAGTACAAGAAAAAAGTACAAGAGGGATTTTAATATGACTTTACATAACATAACATAATACATACCTACATATTTATAAATATTTAATAAAGACTTCAAAGACTCACGCCAGTATCCCCCCAAAAGATAGGCAGAGATATACTTGGGGGCTGAAATGGTTTCTTTGAGAAATTCCTCTGCATTCAATTCATATTTGTCACATAACCCATATATTTTTCTAATAAATTATTAATAACATCAAAAAGGAACTTTTTAGTCAGGTCATCTAGAGCCACAGTATATTACGATTTTTATCGTATGTAATAAAGCGCGAGACTATTGCCATTATTGGACACGAATCCAACCTAAGAGGTTCTTCGAACTCCTGACTTCGACAATTAGAAAGAATTTAACGTTCGTAACATCTAAACAACAACGGTAAGTCCGTTCAATTGTGATATCTGTATTCACTGATTCAGTATATAAAAAAAACACTACTATCACGGCTGTATTTGCCAGAAAGTTAGGCTGAGGTGTTCTAATTTACACCCACACGAGTGATTGAATTAGTATGTACATACCGTCACGCCTGTATTCCCCGAAGGGTTAGGCAGAGGTGTACTTAATGTACACCCACAGTTCGCCGGTATCTTAAGGTCCCATGTAATAGGGGGCGAGCCTATTGCCATTCACCGGGCACAAATCCAGACTCCGAGCTGCTACTGAGAATTTCATAGAAAACCCCAATGACACTTTGCTCGACCTGGGGATTGAACCCAAGACCTCTAGCGTAGCAGTCACGATTGGAACCACTAGACCAACGAGGCAGTCAATGGTATGTTAGAACAAAAACAAAAATCGGATGTTAGCTACAACCGATTCAGTGTTTTTTTTTCAAACATTGTTAGAATAACAAAGGCAATATTGTCAATTTGGCGGAATTCTAACCGCGTTTTTCGTCGCCCATCACGTAGTTACTCGTGACTGTAATATTAGCAACGAAGCCATCAACATGAGAAACAAAATGGCGGAACATAGTCCATTCAACAGTGTTCAGTTAAGGAACGACAAATTCAACACTGAGGCTGGCATTACCGTGTCGAAATACAATAGATCGCATTTCAAGTTATACTGTTGCACAGTGCAGTTTGATAAATTTATAGTGCCTTCGAGATCTATCATCTCTTTATCACCAGAAACTGTATCGCTACGCATGCTTACATAAAATTTTAATACGGTATTATTTACATATTCCATGCCTATGCAAACCTATTTTATAAATGTAATCAATCTTTTTTAGTGCTATTATTGCGCATAATACGAACAAATTGGGATCAAAGCTACTTTGCACATAGGTAGTTTAAGTTCTATTCTGATATTGGGCGAAAAAATTTATTCAGTCAGTTGTTAGTGATTATTGAAATACATTTGAACCTATTCTAAGGGGCCGTCCATTAATACATAGACTACCCCCCCCCACACACACCCCCCCCCTCACCCTATATCACGTGTATTTATTTGGAACTACAAAAATCTTATTTTTTTTAAATTTGCGGCGCATTTTTTGAAAAAATAAATACACGTGATATATTACTACACCCCCGCCTCCCCACTCGTGATATTTCGTGATTTTTTATGGACCCCTTTCGAGCCTCACGTGATTTATGGACAGCCCCTAAGCTTAATTATTTACAGGACGTACATACATCTCAAAGTACGTACGTATACATTTTCAGCATAAGATGACCTTGCGTATACTAGAAATGTATAACATAACATAACATACCATCACGCCTGTATTCCCCGAAGGGTTAGGCAGAGGTGTACTTAATGTACACCCACAGTTCGCCGGTATGTTTAGGTCCCATGTAATAGGGGGCGAGCCTATTGCCATTCACCGGGCACAAATCCAGACTCCGAGCTGCTACTGAGAATTTCATAGAAAAACCAGTAACACTTTGCTCGACCTGGGGATCGAACCCAAGACCTCTAGCGTAGCAGTCGCAATTGGGACCACTAGACTAACGAGGCAGTCAGGTAGAAATGTATAGCTTTATATATACCATATTCATAGAATATATTCTATAGAAATGGTGATACAATATTTCATTTTCACCCTTCACGCTTTGTAATTTTATTACTAGGATCAATTTTACGACATTCGATACTTTTACGGTTGTTGAGCCTTAAACGTAAAAGGGTTACTGTTACGTCCCGCATTACTTTACCTCCTTTGTCCTTGTATAGAATTTTGAGAAGCAATTTTATGTTTTTAATAGATTCCCGTTTTATTGTCGCACGATACTAGGCGTATACGAGATTTACGGAGGTTTAGATGTTAAATTTCACTTTACGACGTAATCAGGAGTTGGTACAATGGTTTAATAAGAGTTGTGTTAGGATTTGCCTCAAATCTCGTAAATACTCGGGCTATAAAACAAAAATATTCTGCGTAAATCTTAGATCCCGGTAAATCGAGGGATAGCTCTGCTTCCGCGAGTATTATATAGAATTACAGAAAAAAAGTAGATTTAGTGAGAGTATTAATAACATGAGATGAAAGATTATTCAAATACCCGGTGCCATATTTTAGTGAGCGGGCCAGATGAGAGTTTTGAGACCTTGACGATTGCTTTCCAGATCGGACGAACCATATTTTTGCCCGACAGAAAGCACAAAAAGGTTTTGAACCCTGAAGTCTCGACCCAACTTTACATACCTACTTAAGATTTTTCAATACCAGTTTGGAGCTTTGATTAATTGTGGGATCAAATGTTCAATACCCCCTTTTATCTCGTAACAAGTATGAAGTTATGAATGACATTTTTTACTCATACATACTCAAGCTTCTGGTTTTTTATTGCATAAAGCTATTCCAAGGTAATAATAAAGGCTTTCATAAAATTCAATAAAGTCCCAACACGAGGAAACCGTGTGTAGGAGACAGTCTATATTTTTCCCGTCCTGAGAGTCGGATTATCATCTAGTAAAGCGAATGTTGGCAAAAATGCAATATTATGAGGCGGTGGCAGTACTTAATCGCTAGATTTGTAGTGGAGCACGACTTAGTGCAGTACAACGTGACACGATTGTAGAAAAGTACTTTAATTTGAATAAGACAGTGAAATATTATTTGTGGTGGCTTTTCTGGTAGCAGCGATACTCTTTTACAAACAGCGGTTGTATCAAACATTATTTATATCATATTATCCCGCGTTTCCACTGACGACAAAACATGTTGCAAACAGCTAAGTACCTACTATCCCACTCACTTTTTGAGAGTTAGAGCAAAATGATGTATGCAACATGTTTCAGTGGAAACGCGGGGTTAGTAACTGGTCTTTATGGGGAATATTATCAACCTACCTGAATTCGATGAAATATATACAGATAATATTTTTTTCTGGCATTATTTAGTACGCGTAGGTACTTATTTGATAAATAGGTGTTATTTGTTTTAAATAAATTCGTCACAATGCTGTGTAACTTGTAAAAAGAGCATTTCAACTTCTTGACGTCGTGTATAATATAAGATGTCAGATTGTGATACACGTCACGTACGGTCACGTGCCAGGAGTAGGTACAACGTTTGCGAGGGACCGAAGTCGCCACGCCGACTGCCCCGAAACCGCCGCCGCCGGTGTAAACCAACCACGTTCCGTAATTCTAATTGCCTGGAACCACAAAACAAAAGCCAATTTTCTATTTAAAGCTAAGGAAGAGGTCATTAAATATTATGTATTTAAAGCTCGTCTGTTTGTAAGAAGCTAGTTGCTGTCACAATGCGGTAATCTATAGACCTTCCTCGGACAAAACGACTACTTTATTCCAGACGTTACTCGTACAAAATATTAAGTCGTATGAATTGGTAAATCAGTTGCTAAGTCATGGATCCCAAGTTTAAATCAAAGAAGCGTACCTGATAATTTTAAATTATGTGCATAGTATTAATATATATCACTCGTTTACACAGTGAAGCAAATTGTGAGAACACCTGTACGCACGGCTACACATTAAGCTATACAAATCCAGTATCGACTGATCTCGCATTGTAATCGCTTTCCGCATAATGGGTGGCCCGCCTATACTGGATTTGTATAGCTTGATGTGTAGCCGTGTGTACCTATGTCTTTTTTGCAGTACGGAAATCCTCATGGATCATCCATGACCCGGGAATGTGGCCAGGTATGTCAGATTCGTACGGACTAATAACTGCACTTGGCTTACTTTGCCAATATGTTATAGGCATGGGATTTATAGAATTTACCACGTATGCCTAAGAGACCTCGACGGCGAATAGATAGTTCGCATTGGGTCAGGTGCCCAAGTCTGCTATGTCAAATTTATATGTACATATCAAAATTGTCTTTCCATGACACCAAGTGACACAAGCACTGATAGATATGGAAGGAAAAACTGTCAAAAATCAACAATTCCCATGTCACTGAATATCAACTTTACACACAATAACAGGAATCTTAGAACCGAGAACCTAATCTAGACATCAACTCGTTTACAGTTTACTCCGAAAATGAGGGGTAACCCCTCCCTAACTATTCTTTCAAATATTGCAGATCTTATCAGATAACTGCAGCATCTCGCAAGCAAGCAAAACAAGAAATTTAATATGCTTACCCATAACAAATGGCTCGCCTCTTTGCCACCAAATAAAAGTATAATTTGCTGCCACAGTATGACACAGTTTCCCCGTTAAACATGAACACATTTTATTAGCAAGTTGTACTATTTGTAGGTACTACATAATTATACATTGTGGACATTTCGAATATTTTACGACGACATTAACAACACTAGACTACACGACAGCAGTAATTAATATAGAGAGGTGTGGCCAGCACTTAACAGTCGTAATTTTAATAACAGTTACATTTCTTAGACCGTAGATTAAACTTGGACCGTCTTGTGTTAAGCTTCGCTCCGGAGCCAAATTAAAAAGCTGAGTATGCACGAGATATTTTGGCAAATTTCCTCGAGTGCGGCCGAGGTGCAGGCCGAGTGTGGAGGCTCATTGCATGGCCTAGAATTCCCTACGGAGGAGAATGCGAATCACGTCCTACGCCAAGAGAATTCCAGCGCTTTGGACGATCTCTCAAATTATCCGCTGGACTGCTCTGGATGTAGTTCCTAGCATTAGTGGAATTGCTCTGAAATCAATTGATCGGAAAAATATTTGATACCGACGCCGACGGTATTTGAAGTTGTTTGATTTTTAAAACTTTTCGTAAATCTAAGTGTATTGAATTGCAGCTGTAATAAAACTGGTTCCAATGATGCACCAACTCGCTAAATAAAAAAACTCTAAATTTTCCGAAAATAGTCATATATTTTTTCTTAAAGATGCAGCGGCAACCATAATCTAGAGACATGAGCAAAACCATTATATAACTTGTGCGATATCATAATTATATTATCTCATCAGTTGCCCAGTAATGTTACGGGAGACCTTCAAACTAAAACAATACTGTTTGCACATTTGCAGATTTTTTCGAATACTTCGTGCAAATACTTTTGGATACTATCCCAACACTACGAACGCACAGCAATCAAAATGCAAATTAACATTTGTCAAAGCAAATACAACGCTGTAATATACCTTTTAATGGCTATAAAGCTCGCAATTAACTTCAGACTGTTATTATGGACGGTTTGTGTATATTTTTAATAAACTAGCGATCGTTAACTGGATGCGGGCGAATTAAATCAGAGGTCATTTAGTTTTACTGACGTCGATAATTACAGCCGTGCTGCCAGCCGACCCGTTAAACCTACCGCAAATAACTGTACACACACTTTGTAGTAATTATAAAAACAATGTTTGTTTATGGAAAATTAGAGCTGTATTAAATAAAGCATGAATTCATTAAAATATTACTACAGCTATCATTATTGATTTTTAGGTAATACCCAATGGAGTGCTGAGGGTAAAGAAAATTGGTGACGGGAATGTTTTGCATTCGTGATTATTTTCCTTACTAATTTCGATGTTTATTTATATAAATTAATGATTTGATTAGTAACTTTACCTGCGGGAGTTGTGAACGGCTAACTTCAAACGTCGTTCGTCTTATGATTGCCACGTCACTAAATCAACAAATCATTACAATGGAAAAAGAACTTATTGCGTCGTTCAAAATGATAAGGGTATTACTCAGAAAATATGTAGCTACAGGAAAATCCTTTGTGAAAACAACGCATACACCCTCCCGCCCAAGTTTGTATGCCATCATACACATAATGGCTAATAATCTAAAACATACACCAGTGTGTACTGTACATAGCCATGCTTATCCCCAGCGGATATTGGAACTGTTATCGCGCTATGCAAATTCAATTGCGCAGTGCACTCTACGCGACAACTTTGGGACGATGCAATTGATCGTTACTACCCAATAAGCTCCAAGAATTGTTTTGGGGAGTAGTTGTTTATAAGCATGTAACGTAACTGCTAAGATTGATAGAGTATATAAACACAGTAAGATATAGTTTATATACATTTATGGTGAATTAAATGCTACACTAAACGTGCAGTCAAAACGACCCTGCCCTGCCCTGTCTATATTTTTTATGTATTAGACGTCAGCAAACAAATAAACAAGCCACATGATAAGTTGTCATTGCCGCCCATAGACGGAGGACTGCTGATGCGTTGCCGACTCTTAAGGATCATAGAAAAAGGAAGAGGACTGAGGGAAGAATTTGGTCTCCGGCGCTCTACGCTCACCGAATGAAACCCAACAGTATGCATACCGCTAAACGTTTGTATTCTGTGGGAGAGTACTTAGTACTTCCCCGGTCGTGCCTACACACTAACGCTGGCATGCTGGCATGCCAGTAAGTCACAACCACTACTACACTACTTCTCGTTTTACTTTGTACTTTACTACTCTACTCTACTGAATTTCAATTACGAATAAAGAATTGCCAAGTAAAATATTGCAATGGTCGCGCGCGGTTTTCTTAACACGATTTTATGGAATAATCTCGCAAAATTATCTTGTTGGAGCTATTTATGAGACCCAAGTTTAGCGGCAGATTCCCACTGTCTGATATAGTATACCGCAATATGCTGGAAAGGTCCCAGACAGTATGTTTAACCGTACGTCTAGATTAATGTCACTACATATTGGATGCTACAGCCAAAATCTTTGCTGAAAATTGTAGGATTATGCTAATATAGCATTTTATTCTTGTTATAAATGACTGCATTACATACTCTGAAAGTTAGAGGAGGACCTAGCGAGTTTATGTATGGAAACTGAAAGGTATAGAAATACATAGTGTCAAGTAAACAGATTAAGTTACTAATGCATTATGTGCAGTGAAAGGCTAGTGATATGATCATCGGACAGACAAATCAAAGGTCTAGAGGTCGAATCCAAGGCACGCATCATTTGACTATTTGAAGTCATGTGCGTATTAATTAATTATCACGCGCGTTTGCCTTCACCATTAAAATGGTGAAGGAAAAAGTCGTGAGGAAACCTGCATGCTTAAAAGATTTTCTTAACTGCGTGTGAAGTCTGCCAACCCGCAGTAGGCTAGCGTGGTGGGCTATAGCCCAATCCCTCTCGTTCTGAGAGGAGACCCGGCCCGGCAGTAGGACAATGTAGTGGGTTGATGATGACTAATGCACTATATGCGTTTAACAAAGAAGTTGCTTTGAACCATAGTTCTTTTTAAATTTAAAGGTCTTATAGCCACTAGAAAAAAAGTAATCTATCTGCTTCGAAATAACCTTACACATGTTCGTGAGATTGTACCGACACCGCTGTCGTCTGGATCTTATATGAATAATACATCAGCCAAAACTTCAACGAATCGAAAATTAAACCATACAACTGATATCGCACGAACGGTTTTATATATACAAGAGAAAGTAACAACGCTGGTATGAGTGCTTCAAAACATAGTTTATAATATTCATGGCAGTAACTGACTCGTATATTTGAGTTACGACAGGAGCAGAGAGCTTTCCACTCTACAATATTCGAATGAACATTGTATTCGCAATATATGGTGTCATACAAATAAACACGTTTGAATAAAAATGGGCGATGCGCGCGAACTACTTATATGTTTTTACTAACGTCATGAAATAATAAAATAATTTAGAACGACGACGTCCTGACTACGATGTCCTCTGGAACAGTGCCAAGCACCACGGGGTGCAACGTTATCCGAACCTCCAGTACAAACTTTTAAGAAGCATACTCCTGTCTAACTTTGCCGTTATTATAAAATGTAAGAGGCGACGCAAATAGCACAGCAGTAGGAGTTCGACGGATTTTTAGACATTGCGAACAACGATTATGGGGTACTCGAGTCGCATCGAACGATGCTCGCAAATTTTTATGAGCCAGTGTCGTGCACATCCGCCAGCTATAGCTATCGATAATTTGTCCATAACCATTCCATTTACACGTGACGTGTATCGAGTTATGAGTTTCCGCGTTAGTTGGCACATGTTGCAGCGTATTAAATTAGACGTATCAGCAGATAGCTTGATATTGGTACAGTTGGACCTGCGCAGTGCGCACATGTGCGACATTGGCCGCGGCTCATGCATCATTCAGACGGAACCTGCATCCAATCGCTCTTACATTTAGGTTATAGCTCACCGCTTACGTGATAAATCGCCGCTCTGCAGGAAACTTGTAGTATCATCACGAGTGCGCGGCCATATGCTTCCGTTGGCTTTTATCAGATTTTTCCAGCTGGTTACGAGAGCTCATGTAAAATGTATGCGGGAGCCGTGTTTGTAATTGCCACAATAGCTTTTGCATATCCTAATATTAAAAAGGAATTCGCTTGCGTTCAAAATATAGGCATAGGTTCCGTACAAACGATCCGTATTTAGATCAGGTTTACCTATATAATAAAAATTGTCAGAAGTTTTGAAATGTTCACCTAACTTTTTTAGGCATTTAAATCGTTGTACAAAAACTTTGTTTTTGAACCCAGGCTCTGCTCTCAATAATGTAAAATGGCTTATACATTTCACAACTAATGAGTATTAGTTATTAAATCATACAGATCCTATACTTGAGAACTCCCATGATTTCGATATATTGTAAAAGCCAATAACATCCAACGTAATATCACTGCGTCTCGAGTGTCATCAATAACTGCACTGCAATACAAAATCTATGAGCACACTACAGTCACTGATATTGCCATTCCATATTAAATGGAAGTAATTGGAATTCCTGTCGAGTGTGAAATTGGCGTCTTCATTGAGCGACCAGAGACGAAATGTACGCCTCATACAATATGTATATTCTCTGAATATTATTATGCGTGTTTATTCGCCCTTATATTAATTCAAACCGTATTTATTGCTCGTTCGGAATTATTACTCGTGGGTAATTGTGTTAGTGGCTATAATTCATTGGACTGGGCGGAAGAGCCGAGTGATGATGTATAGATACTTCCATATCGCATTATAATGTAGAATTTGCTATTCAATATAGGTAGATTTCGACGCTCTTGAAATGCAATTTTGAATCAGTTTCATTTACTCATTAGGTAGGGTTTTGATATCATTTTCTTTGTAAACCTTGTGGTTAAAATATTTTTACCTTGTTTTAGGACTTAGTTTTGAACTACCTTAATACACCTGATAACTAAAATCTCTTTTCTTTGTGTTATTCCTGTTTCACACGTAACAAAGGCTACGCTAACGTGTCACCCTTGTTCAAAGGCATTCTTTCAATTGGGGTGATAGGGGTGGATTTTGCAAATCATCTTATGAGGCCACGTGAAAAGTATACTGCCGTTAAAAGTGCCTTTTCATCCTCTATATCTCCAGTTTCTATAGTCTTATAGGTAGAGATAAGGTAAGAGGTTTGACGCGTATTGCATAAATTGAAATAAAATGCATTCTCAGCACATCGTAGTCTCTAATGGGGCTGTTGACTTAACAATAGCTATGCTGATTAATTGTTCTTAGAAGATAAGTAGCGCTTGTCGCTGTCAATTAATGGTTAGGTGACCATTCTTCGAACACGCTGAGAATGTTCAGCCGTCTGTCCCCGATTGTCATTTGAGTATCTATGACAGACTAAGCTTCGCTGGGAGCAATACTTGTAGGCGACGCGATAGATGCTGCATATGGATTGATAGGTAGAGGATTATACCAGAATTGCCCTCTACAGTGCCGGAGACCGCAGTGAGGACCCTCACTGCGGTCTCCGGCACTGTAGAGGTAGGGTGTAGCTAGGGTGATAGACCTATCACCATGAATGAAACCTCGCTCCCGTAACCCTCGCAAAAAGTTTCGACGCAAAAACCCACAGATCAAATAAAAGTTAAGATGGCACTTTGCGAACAAAGACGTGTACGTATACGAAACTACGCCTTATCTAGTCGTAGTCGAGCTTTCGATATCTCGACTGACTCGACTGACAAGATAAGGCGTAGTTTTGGTATACGTGTGTGCGTGTAATTGTGTTCGTACACGGCAAGGCGTACTTTTAGCTGGCCTTACTTCTATGTTCGCAAAGATCCATCTCAACTTTTAATTTGATCTGATGAGAAACCTCTGTTGTTTAAATTGGTAAGTCACCTACTATAGGTGGAGTCCTACACATTCCGTTGCTTTAAAATACGTTACCATTTCCAAGCGTTAACGGAACAATGCTAGTCCATAAAAAAGCACCTAGGTGCCTTTTTAGTTGGCCACACTGCTAGGTCTTTGCTAGTAAAGAGCTTGCAGTGTGGCGCAGTTACTAACACGATTTTGGCAGTTTCGCTTTTAACATGTTGGGTCGCTCTCAACTAAACGTGTAGCTCATGCTGACACCACGGAAAAATAATTAATTAATGAATTAAATGCTGTAAATGTAATTCATTAGTGAATTATTTACCGTAACGTAGGTGCCTTCAAGTATACAAGCGTGTTCGTGTCATTGTCTCGTCCTTAGCAGAAAATTATTAATTTAATAAACACGTACATTATTATGAGATAGGTACACCTCTACCTAACCCTTCGGGGAATACAGGCGTGATGATTGCAAGTATAACCTAGTACAATATATCTAAAAATTCCTATATGATAATACTATAGTACATCGTGCGTGTAATAATGTAATAAATAATTTTATGCTTTTAATATCTCTCTGCGTATAAATGTGCTAAAATGTGGGCTTATGTTGGAGATTTATACTTCATTAATTCAAGGCTGTGAATTTATCTGCTTATCCTCATATTCCATATTAATGGGGTTGATTTAGTTTTCAGACAATTTAAAGTTTTGTTGTTATTGATTATATAGGTATTACGTTCATTTTGAATTTATGTCAGGAAAATACTTTGTGCTAGAAGAATATATTTTTAAACTTATTCCATACTAAGAGCCTAATTCAAAATGTCGCGCATACATATTATACTCGGAAATTTGTCTATTGGAAAAATGTATCAAAATTCCAATTACCCACATTAAGGAACTTCACCAGTTAGACCTCCATTTATATAATAAAGTCTACCGAAAAGACGCGTACTCTATACAAATACACTGATAAAAAAAAGGAATTTCCTTCTTCCTTTTAACTGTATTGAAAATATTACTTTACTTACTTTGTTCTGGATTGTGTAGAGTTTTCTCCATCTACTTATTGTTTCGCTAAAGATTTTGAATTTCAGATTTACCTACCTCACTGTTGGTATTTTATAGATATCTGAATCTTACAAACAACTTGGGGTTGTAACCGTGGCTGCTACACTAGAGGTCTTGGGTTCGATCCCCAGGTCGAGCAAAGTGTTATTGAGTTTTTCTATGAAATTCTCAGTAGCAGCTCGGAGTCTGGATTTGTGCCCGGTGAATGGAAATAGGCTCGCCCCCTATTACATGGGACCCAAACACACGGGCGAACTGTGGGTTTACATTAAGTACCTCTGCCTAACCCTTCGGGGTATACAGGCGTGATGGTATATTATGTTATGTTATGAATTTTACAAACTGCCTAGGGGTTGTAAGCGTAACTGCTACGCTAGAGGTCATGGGTTCGACTCCCAGGTCGAGCAGTGTTATTGGATTTTTCTACGAAATTCTCATTAGCAGCTTGGAGTCTGGATTTGTGCCCGGTTAATGTGAATAGGCTCGCCCCTTATTACAAGGGACCTAAACATACCGGCGAAATGTAGGTTACATTAGTACACCTCTGCCTAACCCTGCAAGGAATATAGGCGTGATGGTAGGTGTTTTTTATTCTTAGTATCAGCTTGGAGTTTTAAATTTGTGTTCGGTTAATGGCAAAAGATTCGTCTCCTATTAATGCGACCTAAATTTATCGACAAAATGTAGATTTACAGTTTAGTACACCTCTGCATAACCTTTTGTGGAATAGGTTCAAGCGTGGTGATGTGTATGCATGAATATTACAATATAATTATATAATTTCCACGTTTGATTTAAATTTTCGATTCAGTGAAAGCGGTAACAGTATTGTTTGGCTTTATTTCGGCTGCTTCAATTGATTAACTGAGGTTTGCTTAATTTCATTTTGGAAATTCATTGATGCCAATAACTATTATCGTTTTAAAAATTAAGAAACTTACCAAAATGTTCATGTACAAAACTAATCATTATAAACATATTTCTGTCTCTTTGCTGGGCACAGGTCTCCTATTAGAGTAGTGGGCTATAGTCCACCGTATTAGCCTACTGCGGGAAATCTACTGCCGGTTGGCAGAGTTCACAGTCTTCACATTTTATAGGCAGTGTTCACACACTGTCGAGAAAATTTCTCAGGCGTGCAGGTATCCTCATGATGTTTTCTTTTACCGTTTTAAGCAAATGATAATTCACATGCTTGAAAGACAGAGATACGTGCCAGACTCAAACTCGAAACCTACGACTTGACAGTCCAGTGGTCATATCACTAGGCTATCATTTCTTTCAGAACAAAACTATACAGTAAAATATAAAAAACAATGTAATAGAAATCAGTCGAGACCGCAATGCGCAAACATTACAAAACTTCCACACTGCTATTACTTGATGTAGATATGTTATACAATACTTATTACAAGAGGACGCTCATAAAAATACATATCCACACAAAATTCACCTTAACTTTTGCAAGAATTCTTTACATCACACATTTCCTCCAATATAATTGAGGAATGGAAAAATATTTTTTCCCCCTGGTTACACACACCGACAAAGAAGTTTTCAGAAACCGTTTCAAATAACGAAGGCAAATCAATTACTGGTACACTGCTTTTTAAGGCTAATAACTCTTTTACCTGCAAACCGAGTTGGTTGCGGTTTAAGGGGAAGGCGCTCTCCTTAATCACTAAACCTCACGAACAACCCGTACAAGTCAGTGGCTGGCACCCATTTTTTACATTCGCGTTCCTCATAAATAAAAATAATGACGAGGCGCGTTCATTGGCTTTATAAAGCGAAATTAATTACATAGTTATTATATATCATATTTAGGCATACATCTGGGTGTTTATTACAAGGATATTTAAGGTTAAGCTAACGCTTGCCGCAGTCAGTTTATAGATAGGTGCCTCGTAGATCTTGTTTGTTATGTCAACATGACAATCATTAATAGTGGTAGTACATACATTAAACTTATTGATGAGGTCCTTCAGAAAGATCAGGTGCGTTGTAATCGCAACCGGCGCGTGTGTATAAATATTATGTTTGAATGTGAAAGAAAAAATACCAATTAAACTTTGCTCTATCTTTCTAGAACTACTACACTAATGAGACAGTCAATTTTTTTTTTTCATTAGATAACATCTACTTACCCCAATCATTGCAACCCAAACCCCTTTACGAAATGAAAAAGAAACATCTCCAAAAGATGAATTTTATCCGAACAACAGAATTCTATTAACTGAAATATAACTGAGCTCCGGTTGAAACTTGCATTTCACTTCAACTGGATATCTCAAACGAAACCCAAGTTAAAGGATTATTTCGAAATACTCGATAACGAGAAGTCGTGGCGGTTCGGAAACGGTTCTTGAATGAAACGGAGTTACAATAGATCTGACCGTTAGATATAATAGGTATCTATGTCACTATTCACTAGGTACTATGATTGCGGAGCTCTGATTATGTCAATACTCACACATTTTAAACTCATAATTTAAAATGTATTAGTCAATACATTTTGTGAAAGAAATATTCAAAACGGGCGTCGCCGCGTCGTCCCGTATCAAATAGAAAGACTTGCCGGTTCGTATACTCCCTATGTAAACTTTTCTTGTTTTTCTTTTGCTGTGCTGTTGTCTGTTATAAAAATGTTAGTTATAAACCTTCTTATTGAACGTACAGCTTTTTGGAACGAAGTTCCTTAACGCGACTCGTGGCCTGTTAGAAATCGTCACGTAAGGAAAAGCGTTGAATGCCCGCTCTTGAAACGTTCGGTTCCGTCCGACGAAATTCGGATATTATCGTCAAGCACTGGCCATCATACTTATTGACATCATGTGTTCGTTTATAATGACGTTCGGATCCGTACGATGTAGTTCGAATATTATCGTCAATCGCCATATTTGTTTTTTTTTATAATGCGTGAGGAACTTCGTCGTTAGAGCCTGATATCCTCTCACAACAAATGTTTTTTTCTTATTTTTTTATTAATAATAATCATTGTTTATTATTCTGTGCGATTACGTTGCTTACATTTATGTGACTTATACCAATTATAATTGCCATATGAAATATACAAATAAATATAATGTTTCGGGGAATGCATAGGCATGATAGTAGATTAATACTATGTATTTATTTTAATTATCACATGTTGTCATAACATATGGTATGATAGTTCGAAGCCAAGTATTTCAGGCATCCAATTACAGATTTCTTTTGATATATATAGTCGGTATCTGCAAAGGAAACCATAATTGGATTTTGTGCTCTGTTATAAGTTGCTATAGTAATTGTGTCCGAGAAATGACAAAAGTTTCATTGTGTTGGGATCAAAATACAATTATGTGCTAGATTATGGGTAGCTAGGAAAATGGCTAGACTTTTCTGTTATATCTAGTATTATTTCTTATTCACTAATTACTTCCACTGCCTTAGTCTAGCGGTCCTAAGTGTGAAAGTTACGGTACGGTACGACCTGTGAATTGTACATGTACACTCACTTAAGTATACCTCTGTCAGACACTTCGGAATATACAGGCATGATGGTATATTACTTCCACGTAATTTTTTTTTTACTTGCTAAAGTGTAGAACGGTCTGTTTTCCGCAACTTTACGACAAAGCGCGTACCTATTTGGCATGCAAACTAAGGCTATATTCATACAAGAGAAAATAAATGGGAATAATGAAAACATCTGCAAATCCATGTACCATCTCAATTAAATGAGCAGTATAACTAAATAACGTTAGCATAAGAGCCGCCATGATAGACATTGGGAGCGTTTTTTTTTTATGTGTGGATATCCTGACAGACTTCCGCCGCCTGGGGGAGGCGATGGGGCGTGTCGGACTCTACCCATGATAGGTGACCTACCGACTGGTGTTCCGCTTCACCACTTTTAGCTGGGGCCATAGGAGCGAATTGTCATTCCTCCACGACCGCAGCAGGACACCCAAGCCTCACTCAATTTACTATCTGACAAATATTTTTACGACAGCTTAAGTTATTATTATTATGAGTGTAGTAGGTATGCATGAACAATAAAAATTTGGATAGAAATAGGTTCATACATTTTTAAACTCAATTTAAATATTCTATATCAATTCGGTATCCAATTTTGCTGCCTCGGTCTTAGTATGAAAAACTAAATAAAATTCCGGAAAATATTATAGATACCCTTGGAAACCTGTTTTGATATTTATAAGATCTCTGATGTCAAAGTTTAATAAGTATAAAACTCATTATACAAATTGTTTATAAATACCTTTTGATGATGCGATTCAGAAGCGATTTTAATTAAAACGACGTGTCATTTGCGGTTGTACGATTGAAGTTGCAGTCTGATATGCTGCCATTTATAATACAAAATGCATAGTAAATATTATATTTATACTAATGATCAGTACTTTGCATTGAAATTTCATTGCTTTGATTAAGTTGTATGATTAAAACAGAGTAATTGAACGGTGTTCGATTTATAAATAAATTATAATTAAATATAATTCGTATTCTAAAAAAAAACTACTGATATTTTAAGATATAAGCGCTAAGTGAGAGTGATGGTGGCTTGGTGGAAACGGCCGCGACTTATGAGTTGTAGGTCGTAGGTCGCTTTACTTTGAGTAAATTATATCATCACTACTGCTCCGAAAACGGTAATGGAACTGTAGTAGTGGCATCCTTATTAGGTACTCTAATAATGTTGGTGGTTCCAGTATTTCTTTATTTCTTTCATGCGTACAAAATCACCCGAATATAAACGAAAATGCCTTAATAAAATTACCATCTTCCGTTGGCTACTACATAATTTCCACGAAACTTTTCCAATATCTATTGATTATTTCGCCATCAAAGAGACAGTAACGGCTGCAAATTATATACAGACTCTAGCAATAGCAATTTCCCAACAGAAATGTCTATAGGGAGGCGCAGGTGGTAAAAGAAATTGTCCCCCATTACGTACAGTTTGCTGGACCATTTTATGGCAACTGATGGCAAATTGTTTGGAACGTGGGATGAGCAGAAAGAAATTATCCTGTTAATATTCATGTCTCGGTTCAACCATATGACTGCACGAAGCCTACCCTACGAGATTATTACAAAGGTTTTTCTTAGTTTTTGTGTGATTTTGTTTATTCCACGTGCGTTCTGTCCCGCCTAAAATGTAAGTTATATGCGAATTTCGCAGCAGTACTGGGCACAAACGAAAGTTTTGTTTCGGATAATATTTGCTTCACATGCATGTGTTGGCCGGGTTTGTTTTAATATAACAAATTTATTCGTAGCTGTATGTTCGTGAATATAATTGAGGGACTAGTAGCTAAGTTATAACTGCGCTGATCAACAGATCTGCACGGTTAAGCTGCCCCTACCGCGGTAAGCACAGGCTTACCCATCCACAGGGATGGGTGACCAATGTGACCATTCTTAAAATCAAAGGCCTCTGTTCTTCGGACGGTTCACTTACCGATCACTTATGACACTAGTAAGTGGTAGTCAGACCTAAAAATCCTGACAACTAGTTTACGCTACGAATATCGGTATTGTCCAAAATTTGGGTTTCAGCCTTTTTCCTTTTTAAAGTACCATCTATAAGTGAAGTTAGTATTTCATACGTAGGTACAACAATTATTTGTATGAAGAGTCTTTACTCTTTATACCAATTAATTAGTAGAAATACTGCCATAATAGTCTAGTAGTCCTAAGTGCTGCTGCTAGAGGTCCTGGGTTCGAGCAAAATGTTATTGGGTTTTCCAGTAGCTGCTCAGAGTTTGGAATTGAGTCCGGCTAATGGCAATAGGCTCGCTCCCTATTACATGGGACCTGAACCTACCAGCGAAATGTCGGCGTACGTTAGTACACCTCTGCCTAACCCTTTGAGGAATACAAGCGTGATGATATGTTAGTAATTTTAAACGTGCATTTAAATGAGTAGGTATCGAGAGTACGGTCATTACATTAGTATTTCTACGGTAGTTTACAAAGTTCAAATACTTCCAACAAACATAATAACAATGGACAAAAAGTCCTAAAGTATACCAAAAGTAAATTATTATACCAAGAAATATTTTCATAAACACGAACAATATTCCAAGTAATCTGGTACATAAAGGGTAGTTCCCACTAGCGTGTATATTATGCAATTACCAATTCTCTCGTCAGCTTCGATGTGCATCGTGCACACGCCACAACAATGACGTCATAATTCCCAAGCCCGGAACTTATGAATCCAATCCCGTTTATCGTATGCAAAGTAAAACGTTACATGGTGTAATGGGTCTTGTACACACGGCTACAGGTCAACCTATACAAAACCAGTTTAAGTTGATCTGGCATTGTATAGGCTTCCCAAACAATAAGAGGCCAGTGTAAACTGGTTTTTTTATAATTTGATGTGTAGCCGTGCGTACATGCTGGTCGATGTTGACCACAGTTTAACGCCCTTTAGTCGTTTATTACTAAGTACATATTTTAAATGCTCTGAAAAAGCATGATTTTTTTACGTGTAGATTTGAACATAGAAGCTGTACGAACCATGGCCATTACATAAAATTTCATCACGCTTGTATTCCCTGAAGGGTTTGAGCAGAGGTGTACTGTTATGTAAAACCACATTTCGCATATTGCCATTCACCAGGCAGTACATATCAAAACTCCATTGTGCTACTGATAATTTCACAAAAAAACTAATGTACACCCACACTTCGCCGAAATGTTTAAGCCCCATTTAATATGGGGCGAGCCTATTGCCATTCACCAGGCACTAAGTACATATCAAAATTCCGAGTTGCTACTAATAATTTCACAAAAAAACTAATATACACCCACACTTCGCCGGAATGTTTAAGCTTCATTTAATATGGGGCGAGCCTATTTCCATTCACCAGGCACATATCAAAACTCGGAGCTGCTACTGAGAATTTCATAGAAAACCTCATAACACTTTGCTCACAACATGGCCAATCTGTTAATTTATCACATTTTTCCGGCTCTATATTTAGTTAGCATTAACAATTATATGAAATGAGAAAAAGAAATAAAAAGTATTTATTTAAGATTTAAAAACCATATTACAATAATTTTATAGTTCTGCCAAACTGCACAACAGTTAAGACTATAGCCTAACCCCTTCTAACACTGCGAGGGGACCTGTGTCCAGCAATGGGCAGTAAATGGGTTAATGGTAATGATGATAAGAAAAAAAAAACATCACTTCTAAAAACATTTTGAACGATATAATACCGGCTGTCATATGAATACATGTCGTAGGTATATATACCGGCTGTCATATGAATACATGTCGTAGGTATATATACCGGCTGTCATATGAATACATGTCGTAGGTATTTAGCTATATGAAAAGCGGTATTAAACGTCGTTACTAGTAGTCAGAAATCCGAGAATCTAACAACCGGAATAGAGGTAATTTATTACCGAAACCAATGCTTTGAGTTTAGAAGGACGCTACTGCGTCAGTGGATTATGATGTATGAGGATGTAAAGTAAAACATTCCTATCCTTGGCCACGATGGCCGAACTGCTGTTTGCATTGGGAAAAATATATCAAAATTAAACTAACAAAACAGATAGGTATTTCGTTTAATATCATTATTATTCTAGCCTTTACACCTGTGATGGTGTCCACTTCCATACGAGTGATAAGTCTTAGTAAGTTCATAATCATTTTATTATATTATAATTTCTTTTATTTGAAAAAAGTGCATTTTAATTTACCTTTTTAAGTAGGTATTTTTTATAAAACCAGAAAAGGAAAATAAAAATATAAGAATTCATTTATATTATAATTATTACTCTGTCATTATTTATCGTTTTAAAGCTAAGACAAAGCTAGTAAAATTGAATCACAATCTAACAATAAATCTCAAGTAACAAATTGATGGCAACGTGATATTAAAATTCAGCAACATTTCGCGGTTCGCGCGCATATTGGATAGACCCTTCAAAAACACAATTTCGCTGACAAATAGCCACGCAACTTGATACTCAACAAAAAAGAATCGTTACGAACAAAGCAAGCCTTTGTACGAAAATGAATAGCTAAATACAGTAGCTAGTGAAAGTATCTGTACTGTGCTTACATTCATAGCTTGACATAATTGCGACCACCATCAACGGAGCCGAATGAATGGCGTCGTGACGAGCCGTGACGGCTGTGGAGCGCACGCCAGTGTGCCGCTCTTTTGATGAAACCATGATTACACCATACATACTCATACGTGCATCAGTTCATAAAAAAGTAACTGGAAACGACACAGATTTAGAATGGGAATAAAAACTCCTTTATCCAACTATTCGATTGTGACAAGAGATTTTCCTATGTATTGCCTACAGTCTTGAATAGTTTTGGTGTAAGTAAGAGTTTAGCAGATTGTCATTTTAAACAGAGAAAATAAACAGTAGAAATAAATCACAAATGCATTACTTGGTCAACTTATTTATAATTTATTTTGTTTTGTCTTTTTATTAAAACTACATATTGATAGCAAATCAAAATAAAGTGTATAGTTTGCCAATTAATATAAAATCATCCTAATTAATAGTATATTAGTAAACTAGGTTTTTCCTGCGGCTTTGCTCGCATTTCCTAGATAGATAGTCAATCAATTCTAAGAAGCCTATAACCGACTCCAAGGCCCATATATCTCTGTACCGAAATTCATCAAAATCGGTTCAGCGATTTAGGCGTGAAAGCATAACAGAAAATAAATAAAGTCATTTTCGTATTTATCCTAATCGTTAAGATTGTGTTCTTTTATCACATAAATATTACAAGCGACAATACTAACACTACAACCCCGTTTCGTTTCTACAACAAAGGTAATTTACATAAATACTATAACGCCTGTATTCCCCGAAGGTTAGGCAGAGGTGTACTAATTTACACCCCCATTTCGCCGGTATGTTTAGGTCCCATGTAATAGGGGGCGAGTCTATTGCCATTAACCGGGCACAAATCCAAACTCCGAGCTGCTACTGAGAATTTCATAGAAAAACCCAATAACACTTTGCTCGACCGAACCTGGGGATCGAACCCAGGACCTATAGCGTAGCAGTCGCGCTTGGGACCACTAGACTAACGAGGCAGTCAAATTCTAAAATCAAGTCAAAGCTAATTTAAAAGCTTCAAAAACGTAATCTATACTGTAGACATGGTACGTCGTACAGTGAGGTTGTCAGCTCAAAACTTGAGGTCCCCCGACACAGTTTCGCTACGAAATTCTACCAACTTTATGAGCCTCCAGGCATTCGTGGTGCGAGTATCTTTACAACTTACATCGTAGCGAGATGGACTAACTTTAAAATGTCAACTATTGTATGAATAGTGTGATGTGTCGAAAATTCCCACAGTTCTGAATATATTTTCTTAGAATGTTTAAGTTAGCTGCTTGTGTATTCATGTGTTAACCTAGATTCCCGTCCCCGCTGTACGTGATAGAAGGATTGACGTAAGTAGGTAAATCCGAATTTCCTAAATAATGGTTGATCTATATGATGGCTTATCTATATGATGGCTTACATGCTTACATCAGGACAAGTCAACTTAAAGCTGCTATGGCTCTTTCTTCAAAAAGCCTATTTAGATATGGCCCTACATTGTAATATGGCCATGGATCACGCAGTAAGTACAGTTTCTTACCCATTATAAAAGAGGACACTGGAAAGTCGAAACACTAAACATTTACGTCAGGTAAACAGCGATAAAGATCCTACCTGGTTCGTTTTCAGGAAAACAAAACAAATGCTAAGTAAAATAATCCTTAACCATTAATCCTATTAGTAAACACAAAACAAGACTGGAAAGGATTCGATGAGCTCAAATGACAATTAGAACTAAATAAAAATAATTGAATCTAAATATCAAGTGACAGTCTAATTGAGATATGCCGTTTGTTTGTGTTGAGTTTGAAAAACTAAATCAGGAATGGCTAACTTTTTCAGTAGCAGGGCCATACAACATTTTGGAAATCCTCATGAATTGTCTGCTGCCTGGTTCGTCAGCAAGTTATGTTGGTCTCGTACCGAGCAAAAACTGCAGTAGCCTTTCCTTGCCAGGTCTCACTGACTGGTTTAACTTTCTAGCTGTCCGTTGTCCGTGATTTCGCTCAAGACCCTAGCAGAATACCAGCGCTACGTCATTCATTGTAATGAAGTGGCATATGCTGAGCTAGAGTCTTTTTTTTGGTCTCACGCATCATCATTTCATAGTTTTAATAATTATTATTATTTATCACAAATGTGTTTATGTGAGAACATAATTAATGTTTTCTTTTCACTGCAATTTTAGAGGTTATTCAAAGAATTAAAAAAAATACCGCATAATTTTGACGAAGAGAATTCAAAATTGAAAATGAAGGTTAGTTTTTTTAAGTATTCCAATACGTTCCAATACCTCGCGGACCGCGGAACAGCGTGGATAGCTCAAAAAGCCAACCCTCAAAGAGCTGTGTTTGTTATGTCCAAACTGTGAAATAACTAGAGCCTATTCATCAATGTCTCATCCAGTTAAACACCACGTCATAGATACGTAGTACGTATACACGCTGCTACGTTGACGCGCCTTTGTATTGCGCGCATTCAGCTATGGGTTAAATAAAAACTGAGCTCCGCGAAATACGAAAAAAACACAGCAGCTTCCCCGTTTTGGCGACAATCCGAGGATTTTAAGTTACAATTTATCCAGATATATTCAGATGAAGTCCTGAGGCTTGGGTACCAAGTATATATACGTAGGTATTACATACAAATGGTGCTATTGATTAAATATTCATGTCTCCACAAAATCATAGTAGAGTCAGATCTAATATTTATAAGTTCTGCGGTTGTGCTTTCATCTCGACCACATTGGTTGCAAAGAGTGGTTTTTAAGCAGGAGATCACAGATACGATTCTCCTGGGAGTGTTGATGACTATTGGGTTAGATAACTTTCTTTCTTTCTTTTCTTAAAAAGTGTTTACACGTATCCTATCTACTCACTTTTTGAAGTTTTATAAAATAATAATCTCCTATTTTAGTTACAAACGTTTTATTTCAAATATTCTAAATGCATTTTCTGGTAATATTATTCAAAGCTGGCATTCTTCTTAGCTTAGGTACAAGCCTGCCTCTTTGTATTCTAACGTTACGTCGTTTAGCTGCGGTGCATGCGCAACAAAGTCCGCATTTATGACGTCACACAGGCCTTAAAGAGGGCCTCAAGTTATACTAGCAACACGCACCTTATTAACGTTAACAAGACACCGTGCGTTACCTTAAACTGGGTAAAGTTAAATTTGAATATGAGACCCCAAAGCGGCAGGTGTACGATGAAATAATCTTCATTGGAAATACCCAGGGAAACCGAAAATTAATTAACCCTTTTGTAGATAGGTTTATGGAAGAAAGAAATAAGATTTTTTTGTCACAATAAAAACGACCACACCTACTGGGAATTCACAAAAAAAGTCCCCCGTTTTACATGAATACTCCTCCGCGTTCCCCTTCAAATATACAGACGTGATGGTATGATATGTAATGTTGAAAATGTGAGAGTAATTCTCTAAGCAGATTTTTATGATTTCCCGAATAACAAAATAGGTATAATAAAACGGGTTTCATGCAAAATTTTCTTTTCCATATTTTGACAAAGGGTATTTAAGCTTGCAAAACCTTACCTTTTGCGGGATTACTTTTTGTAATCTGCTTCTGTCAGATGCTTATATTTTTTTACCTTTCTTCACTGTCTTGTTCAAAGTTTTTAATGATATAGATAGAGCGTATTAAAAAAGTTTTGTTTCGAGGTAGGATTAATAATTCGGTACAGTCCTGTTTGCTTTAAAAGTCAAGCATGTAGATCATGTAAAATGTAACAAAATAACATTGGACCAGAAATGTTATTTTGTTACATTTTACGAAATAGGTGATGAGTCTATTGTCATAAATGGTACTCAAATCTTAACTCTGGCTTCTACTAAAAACTACAAAATCTTTTTGTTGGGTTTGCATCAGCAATCAGACCTTGGATAATGAGAAAATTTGTTAGTCATCATTCTCATAAACCCATTAGGTACATTGTCCCACTACTACTCCTCTGAGAATGAAAGGGCTTAAGCTATACTCCATCGCGCTAGTCTACTGCGAGTTGGCAACAATCACACGTCTAGAAAACATCAGACATGGAGGTTTCCTCACGATGTTTTCCTTAACCGTTTAAGTGTGTGATAATTATTTATGACTTTGAAAAGTCGGAGGTACCTGTCGTTCGAATTCCATACTTTTGACTTGGCAGTTCAAAGGTCAAAACGAGCCGAAGACACGCGGCGCAATGATCATGGTGATGTGACTAACCCCTGACTGACAACAAAACATGTTGCAAACAGCTGTTTGCAATTGGAAACAGTGTTGTCACTCTTTGAGAGTTAGATAAATGTTTGCAACATGTTTTGTCGTCAGTGGGAACGTTGGGCAACGGCAACGCCTAACGTGCAAAGACTTTATACAAAGAAATCTGAACCACGATCCTGCAACAAGCAACCTAGAATCTGCCTGCAACTTGCAGCCATTAAACCAATGAAGCAGTAATGTATCTTCAGCAGGGAAAACGGATTACCACCTTGCTCGTAGACGACAAGCAAGCTACTTATCGTTATTTACACACTTCCCCTAGCTTAAAAACAAAGAGCCAAATCCTGTACATAATAGCTTAAAGGCAAAGCAACCACATTTAGTGTTTAAGCTTTTTGGAACACTGTTATCTGACGCAATTTTAAATGAGTTGGCAATGTGTACACTAAGTCTTCTTAGAATGTCGTAACTCGGTAGGTCGTAACTAAATTGGTAGGTAGTATTATATAACCACGGACGAGAAAAAAAGAAGGACTCCGCGCCACGCAAAAGTGAAGCACTATAAGTATGCCGGACCATTTGTACATACATGCCTCACGCACACATTTACATCATAGGGTGCCGATCGGCCGCCATTACGCGGCACTACGGCGTCATTGTAGGTACTTTTTACGTCAAGTAATAAAATAAAAGTATGCCTTCTTGTGTTGTGAAATGGTGTAAAAATAATTCTACTACCCAGAAAAAGAGTCAAGGAATAACATATCACAAGTAAGACACTTATTTATTGTTGATTTATTGTGTTTTTGTACATTTTAAAAACATTACTATTGGCACACAAAACCTAAGTCGTATGAGTGTTGTCGCAAAATAAATGGGTAATTTTCCCGAGAGATTGGGTAATCCATTTTAATGTGTTCTTTGTATGATTATTTTTTGCAAGACTTGAATATGATTATGTTTATAGATTTCCTACAGCGAATCAACCATGGAATAATGATTGGATTAAAACAATAAGAAACTGCAGAGATGATGAACATTGGAAAATAAATAAGTTTTAATTAAGTACCTACTAATATGTTAGTAATTTCAATTAAATAATGTAAGTGGACTTCATATCGCTTTATTGAAATAAATAAATAAACTGTCAATATATTACAAAAAATGGGGAAATTCTCATTCCCCTGGTATCCCTCGCATCACGCACACATAGATCGGTACGGTGCTTCACTTTCGATACGCGTGGCGCGGAGTCTTTCTTTTTTTTCTCGTCCGTGTATATAACACGTGGGGCTCGTCCCACGTGTCATATATTACTACCCACCGGTTTCGAGTCGAGCTATCGAAAGCTCGACAGACAAGATAAGGCGTAGTTAACTAATACATGTATGCGTGTAATTGTGTTGTACACGGCAAGGCGTAGCTTTAACCGGCCTCACTTCTTTGTTCGCAAAGTTCCTTCTTAACTTTTTATTTGATCTGAGGCCGTGCTACGCGATTTCACGAGCAGTTTCCGAGTTTTTTTTATCCTATCTCGGCAAATCAGAACATTCCTTCAAAATCGGTCCAGACGCCAGCTGTACCCAAATGTAAATGAAAAAAAAAATCAAACATACCGCCTGTATTAAAACATTAGGCACAGGAGTACATTTCAAATATATTTAAGTCCTATGTGATACAGGCTGAGCCTATTATCATTCACTGGGTAGATATCCAAACTCCGAGCTGCTGCTGAGAACTTCATAGAAGCAATTTGCACAATCTGGATATCAATCGCCCATAAGACTAATGAGGTTAGTAAGTTAGTCTAATGGTCTAAATATGGTCGAAACATTAAAAGGTATCATATTATCCGAACTACCCAACTGACTTTAACATCACCATTTAGTTCGGGGGGGTAATAAATTCACGCCAGTTTCAAAGGTACGTAATTAGTGTTTTTACTATGGTTTATTAATTATGGTCGTTAATGAAGTTCAATTAGTAAGTCGGGCCATCAATCTTCTACTCTCTTGGAGACAGAATGATGTATGACCTCTTATTGATGGGGCCTACCCCGTAATTTTGGGACATATTTGCGAAAGTCATTAACTAGTACTAATTAGGAATGATCTTATATAGACTATACAGCAATTATCATCAGAAAATAATATTTTTTTACAAAAAGAAAAATGAAGTTAGTAAAAAATAAACTATGCTAGTCGAACAAAAATAATATTATGCAATATTTTTTATATAATTTCAAGAATATAATTGTGATTTGGTAATAAAATTTTACCAAAAATAAGATTCTACTTAAAAAAATCCGTAAAAAAAAGCTACCATAGAGCTTTTGCATATAGGCGGGTTTTAGTTTTTAATCTAGAAGCGTCGGTAGGCTAATGGCTAGGGCGTCGGACTTGCGATCATATGGTTGCCGGTTCGAACCCCACCCATTGTACTACCGACTTGAACCCACTCGTAACACAAGCATTTTAGCTTAGCACGAGGGGTTAACAAGAATACTACTAATGTGTGACCCACATTGCTAGTACCTAAGCTTTTTTTTTAAAAAAAAAAAACTTTTGTACGTACATAACGCTCTAATGGTGATAATAGTTGCTTATAGCCAACATAATATGAATCTTTCTTTATTTTAAGGTTACGATAAAGAATATATTATATTGTTTAGCATTCTACTTTACATTTACCTATTGTCAATATAATAAGAAGTATAATATAACATACCAGGAAGTGGCCATTAATATCCATTCCTTCTCTATAAATAGGTATGCTCATATTTCTCTGCAATGCGGTTATTTTTGTGGAGGCATGTACTAATATTAAACTTCGTAATTAAAACGACATTGTAATACTTTCTACAAAATAAAATCGCTCCGGCAAACTGGATTATAAAACTGAATTGGGTACTAAAACAATGTTGAACCCAACAATGTTCAAATTACCCTATTCAAAATTCAAAACAATATTTGTTTACATTACAAAATATTCTCATACAATGATGATATTCGCAGAAAGTAGGTGAACCACACAAAGAGGCTGTCAATATGGGTAATCCTAGAGAATACAAGGCAAAATATTTGTTTGGCGAGCTGTCTTCTTGCGTAAAGAGACCAATATAGAATTTAGGTTAATAAAAGTAAAGCATTCCGTCCCAAATAGGATTGTAGGTGTCTTTCAAACAGATATCGAACACGAAAACGATTGCTATTCGATCGTGATAATACGAATTTCAAATCGATTGGTAGAACAAACAAAGGATTTTGTGAATCAGTTAAGTTAATAATTAATCACTTAGTCCCTGAAACTGATGTCTTTCGAGAACGTCTTAGTTCAAAGAAAATTAATGAGATTTAGCTTGAACAATATTGTAATGTTTAATTTATGATCACACAGTTTATCGAACATATGGAAGAAAAAGTAAAAACAAAAGCCGACCCATACTTTATATATGGATAAAGGCAGAAGAAAAATGACAACGTTTAATAATAATACGAGAACATTCTAGGAATGCCTTGATTAAACATTAATAGAAAACTATGCGTTTGTAGTCATAAAATTCTTTATGTATCAATAAATTTATTTGATAACATATCCTAGAATACCATCACGCCCGTATACCAAAGGTCAGACAGAGTTAAATTGATTGATTTAACACATTCATTTTTGTTATAAGTAATATAACCGAGAGATTGTTCGTTTTTTACCAATAACCCTGTATATTACGACAACGTTAACCTTTAATTCCTAAACATAGTCTATGTTCGTCTCGTTCGTCTGTTTATTTAGCCACTAAAATTTCACTTACTCAACCATTTTCCTTGGTAACTGTTGTGATGTAAGCACACATTAGCTTACTCGTTCGAACTGTGGAAATGCGATATAAAAGGAACATCAAGAGAGTGGTTTTGCCAGTGGCTTTTAACATGCCGCCATACTGGTGAAAGCGCGACGGCTTATATTTTGATAGTAGTCATTTTAAAGTGCACTGACAAGTCTTAGAGCTAAGGATTCCTGTAACATGAAGAGAACGTATTCTCTAAATGTCATCTTATAGCATAGAATACAGAGGAGACTTTTCAATGTCTCTGTGGTCTGGAGACATAACGTATGAATATAAGTATTCTGTGGCATCACAAAGGTTCTATTTGAAAACCAGTGCTGCGCCATTTAATTTTAAATGTCGTAGTAAGTATTTCAGGTTATTTTTTCGGTTTCGTGCCTTTCCTTTTCATCTTTCTTTTTGTTCAGTTTAAAGTAGCCGTGGTCTAGCAAATACTACGCCTATACACAGCAGGAGAATCGCGCACATACTATGCAAAATTTATATTGTTTGATACAATCGTTTCCAAAATAATTGCAAAAATCGGAACATTACCTAATGATATAATCTTAAATGCTAACGATTATTATTAAAGTCCTTTAAATTTTGGAGTCACGTGGATCAGCAAACAAGCAATTACAAGATAATTTTTTCCAGGGATTTTTTATAACATTTCGTTATGTAAAATATTGTAATAAAAGGAACTCGGAACCTGGTATAAAAATACGGACCAATCAAGTTAAGTGAATTACGATCAGTCTGTCGAAGAAAGGACAATGATTGATGGCACGTTTTTCCATAATGACTGATTCAATTTAGTGTTCAATTCTTCTCCATGGGATCAACCTTTTGGAACCGTGCAACTAGAGTCATAACGTTTCATACTTAAATGCTTAATTTAAATAAAAACATTTGTAATTGAACCTGGGGGCCTAGACAATGTTACATTTCCATATCGAAAACGAAGTTACATTAATCTGAAATGTATGTAATTGGCATAATCTTTCTATATGTCACGTGATGAAATTATGTCAAATCCATACATTTCGGATATATCTAACTTCGTCATCGATAATGAAGATTTGACATTGTCTAGCGGCCCTGATATCCAAATATGGTGTGTGGTGCAGTATTCATAGCAATTGAAGGAAGCCGGGTTTTTAGCAGAGGTTTTTAACCAAAGCTCTCCGACTCATTATTAATGATTAGCTTACGAACGTCCCTTGAAGGTGGAAGACCTTAAGCTGTCTATGTTTTGAATCAGAGAACAGCTGAGTGAGGTAGAGTTGTGGAGCAGTGCGGAACGGTGCGAGTGGTGTGCACCGCTTTGCAACGCTCGCACCGCGCCTCGGAGCGGTATGAGCGTTGCTAAACGGTGCGGGCTCGTGCGGAGTTATTTAAAGTGAGTCGCAAAATTCGCGCACGTATAGTTCTAGCTCCCGTAAATTTATTGTTTTTAAATAGCAATGGCTGATAAAAGTGCTGAAAGTGCTATCCGTGAACTAACAAAAACTGTGCTATCTTTGCAAAGTAAAGTTAACTCTTTGGAGAAGCTTTTAAATGAGCAAAATCAACTTATTAAAAACCTAATAAATGTGAACAGTGACACAGTGCAAAAAAATAAAAATACTCTTGAGGTCTTCCGATCCCAGAGTCGGCTCCGCGACAATTACGTACAGCCCGCGTTCGGGCTGAATCGGCAATCTCCGCGAACGCTCGGAAGGCGACTAAACCCACCGCTCTTGCTACTAGCCGTGTGGCGACGCCGTCATCAGGTAGTACCCCTACTCCAGTTGCACAGTCGATACCGCAACACACCGATGTCGAGAACGTTTCGGCCAGCACGCCCACACAGGACACGAATGACGGTGCTAATGTTAACACTGGTGAATGGATCGCGGTGAGACATCGGCGTAATCGACGATCGGTCGAGAATGTTACCCGCGGTACGGCCATCCCAGAGTCATCGTCGTTGCAAGCTGCAGAACGTAAATCTTACCTACATTTGTATTATGTTAAAGTCGGAACTACAACTGACCAAGTGATTGCACACCTGAAGACCATTTGTAGGGATGATGTTTGTACTGCTGAGGCGCTGAAGCCGCGTGGCGACTATGCATCGTTTAAGTTAACAGTGCCAACAAAGAATATCACCAACTATCTATCACCAGAAAACTGGGCAGAAGATGTACATATTAAACGATGGATCAGTGGGTTTCGAAATCAAACCCGTAAAGCCTCAGAAACCTAAAAAATGCTACTTATTCTATCAGAATGTTAGAGGATTGCGCTCAAAGTTAGATATGTGCAAATTAGCAATATTAAATGAATCAGCTGATATATTTGCGTTGACTGAAACATTCCTGACGAGCAGTGTACACGACGCAGAACTGTTTCCTGATGGTTATAATGTCATTAGAAGAGACCGTGCCAATGATGCTGGTTGGGGAGGAGTGTTGTTGGCGGTAAGAAGTCAGTACGAAGTCAAACATATTGTCAACATTGAAGGTTATTCGGACGACTTAGAAGTCGTTATGGCATCTGTATTACTTAAAAACAAAAAAATACTGTTTTGTGTACTGTACATTCCGCCTAATGCTGATGACAATAGGTATATTAATACATTTAGAGTGCTAGAAAATCTTGTCTGTAGATATTCTGAAACTCACATAATAATATTAGGAGATTTTAATTTTAATTCATGTACTCAGCATGTAAAAATGGAATTTAAGCATTTACTTGCGTATTGTAAATTGAAACAGTTTAACACAATTAAAAACAAATACAATAATATGCTAGATCTGATTTTGAGCAGTCTGGATAGTAAGTGTTTACTAATAAGAAGCGACACAGAGCCATTAGTACCGGCGGACGCGCATCATCCTCCGCTCGGTATCACACTTAGTATGCCGCGGCCGGAGGCGCGTGCGCCCGTGTCGTACTCGCCAGCACCAGAGCCGCCGCCGTCGATGCATGAGTTATCACCACAGTGGAATTTTAGAAAAGCTGATCTCGTAATCCTTTATACATCGATTGCTTGCCTATCGTGGGATGAGGTTTTTGCATCCACTAACGTTGATAGGGCCGTAGAGAGTTTTTACCAAAAAATAAATGAGTGTTTACGTTGTCATGTTCCTGTAAAAAATAAATCCAAGTTCAGGTCTAGATATCAATATCCGACATGGTACACTTCTGAAATAATAAAAACTATACAAATGAAGTACTCCTACCTTAAAAAATCAAAGGAAAATAGTAATATTTTTTACAAAGAAATGTTTAGATATTATAGGCAGCAAGCAAAAATATTAATTAGAGTGGCTTATGATAACTACATCACGCGAGTACAGACGAGTATAAGGAAGGACCCTAAAAGTTTCTGGTCCTTTATAAACAAACAACTTTCATCCAAACAAGTGTGTGATGAGTACGACTGTGACGGACAGATGGTGTCTGGTACTTGCGCTGCCAATGCGTTCGCAAATTTTTTTAAATCAGTTTTTCTGCCTGAGGCGCCGACATTGTCTGCTGACATTGCTGAGCGTGGTGAAGCTTGTCTATTGTCATCGTCTCGTATAGCAGTGGACAACATAAGTTTCACTGATTTACTCTTAGCCACCAGGCGTCTGAAGGCGAATTCATCTATTGGGCCTGATGGAATTCCTCCATTTGTGGCAAAGGACTGTATGGAGGTTTTCAAGGAGCCACTTCTATTTATTTTTAACCTAGCTATAAAAACTTCCATCTATCCCGCACTCTGGAAAGTGTCTCGGGTGACACCCATACCCAAGGACGGCCTGAGGTCACAAATCAAGAACTACAGGCCTATTGCAGTTCTTTCGGCATTCGGTAAGTTATTCGAAACTATCTTAAATCGTCACATAACCAGGCAGGTCAGGAGCCGACTGAGCGAATTCCAGCATGGATTCAGAGTCGGTAGATCAACCACTACCAATTTGGTCAATATGGTCGATTATACAACATCTGAAATGGATAAAAATAATCAAGTTGATGCTGCATACTTTGATTTTAAAAAGGCATTTGACCGAGTCCATAACGATGTTCTGTTGCAGAAGTTCTCGACCATAGGATTCACACCCAGCCTATTAAAATTATTTTGTAGTTACTTCAGCCATCGGACGCAATATGTACAACTGTCAGGCTATCGATCTGAACCATATGTAACCACATCTGGCGTCAGTCAGGGAAGTACATTGGGTCCGACTCAATTCCTGATTATGGTCAATGACTTGCCGGATGTCGTTGAGACGGCTAGGTGCCTGTTGTTCGCTGATGACCTGAAACTCTATTTGGGTATCGAAAGCGCGGCTGACTGTGATGTGCTTCAGCGGGATATTGACAACGTTGTGGCCTGGAGCATACGCAACCACCTAGAATTTAATCATTCTAAGTGTAAGATAATCACGTTCACCCGCCGCCACACGCCACACGTTTATAGATACTCTGCGTCTCATATACCGCTTGAGCGCGTCACACAAATCCGTGATCTCGGCGTAACTTTGGACACTGGTTTAAATTTTAACGAGCACATTACAGCATTATGTGATCGAGCTTATAAGTCCCTTGGCTTTGTCATGAGACAGTCGGCTCGGTTTAATGATAGAGGAGCCATTGTCAGTTTGTATTTTGCATTTGTTCGCAGTAAGCTCGAGTTTAGCTCAATAGTTTGGGATCCGCACGAGGCAAAATACAAACTAATGTTAGAACGGGTGCAGCGTAGATTCTGTCGCTATCTGTACAAAAAAATATACGGTTTTTATCCCTACTTGTATCCGTCTCTTTTCGTCTCCGGCATGGTGGGTATCGATACCCTCGAACTGCGACGTAAATGTACGCTGCTGCTTCACTACTATTTGTTACTCAATGGCAAAATTGACGATCCCGCCTCTTTGTCACGTTGTGCCCTATCAGCACCGGATCAGTACACACGGCTGCGCGCGCGCCGCCTGTTTGCGGCTCAAAGTGTGCGAACTTGTACTGCACAATATGCTTCGACAAATCATGCTATATCTCTGCTTAATACTCTGACGGCGCAACAGTCGGGTCTGGACATATTCCATACTAAAATTAATAATTTCATTCAATATTGTAGAGAATTCTTGAGTAAATTAATGTGCGAAAAATGATTAATAATAATTTAAATGATAAATAATAATTTATAGGGTATTTTATTTATTGTTGTATTTTTTATTTATAAGTATTATTTCATTGTACGTTTTATTGTAATTTTATTTTAGTCAGCATAAATGTTTAACTCGAAATTTAAATGTAGGTAAACTAATAATATTAAGCTTATTTCTATGTTGACTTTCTACACGTGTTGGTTTTAACTGTAAGTGTAGAGAGTAATTGAATTCAAAATAAATAAATAAATAAATAAATAAAGCTATTAAAATTGCACACACCTCCAACTTTACACCACTGAACAGTCGATAGAAGGCCTTCATAGCCAAAAGAAATAGAACACTCGCTAATTCCGCACGGTTCTGTTCTTCCCTATTGTGGTTCAAATGAAAGTTGCCTTTTAATAATAAATTTTGTTCGTCATAGGTACATGCCTGTTTTTTATGCGTTATCTCTAAATAGACTTTTATATCGATAACTAAACACTAACATCTTTTATCCGAATTCTACCTAATGCCGCACTCAGAGAAATCAATAAACGTAATACGTAAACCAGTATATAACTGTCACGAAACTCAGATATACAGAAAAATAGGTTAAAATAATTAAATATAGGTCAGGATATTGAATATTTATTACGAATACGAATTGTTCGTAATAAATTGTTGTTTACGTGAAATATTGTTGTTGATCTAAATATAAATTGCTTCCAGTTCATTGACTAACCTATGCAAATTCCTTAATTAATGCCGAACCAAATTATTGTGTAGCGTGCCATAAGTTCGCACTCACTACATCTTGATTGTAGATTCGCAGACTAAAATATAAACAAACCATGACGATACGAGTACACCGTAGTTGTTTGAAGTTTCAATAAATATTTTATTGCCGGCTATAGTTAGGGAAGCGGTGAAACTTTTTCGATAAGTTCGCTGGCTAACAGCTTAACTCCTTGTTCCAGTTGTTCATGGTTAGAATCGTTTCGATAGCTTTTGTTTAGACATTATGAGAATGTACGAATTGTCGTGAACATGGGGTTTGGCTTTTAATATCGGCGCGGCCATTTTCTGTTGTTATCGGAAAATACATTAGTCGCCCGATTTCGTCTTTTGTGGGTTTTTTTTTAATATAAGTAAACGTTTCGTTTCGTTTTATGCTTATTGAATACATTGAAAACATCCGATTCAGGAAAAAATAGAATTAATATTTTCAAAGTATATTGATGTTTATTACAAACTAGATCAGGTAAAGTAAATCTCTTATTGAAATATTACAGAACGGCTTACATTCACAGTTTTATAATGGGAATTAACATAACCTACCTTCACGTCTGTATTCCCCGAAGGGTTAGGCAGAGGTGTACTAATGTAAACCCACACTTCATCAGTCCCATGTTACAGGGGGTGAGCCTACTGCCATTTACCATTAATATGGGAATAATATTTATATGAAATCTATATTAACATAAAAATATTTGTTTTGAACTTTGACACAGACTCGGACGCAAGATTCCAAATACGCGTATTACAATTTCGAGCACGTGTGCCATTCCATAAAATCGAGAGCAGCTATTCAAAGATATAAACTGACTAACAACGCTTCTAGTACAACAACACTAAAACGAATCTGAAACTAAAAAAAACCTAACATGTGCAACTAGTCACAAATTCAATACAAAACTCATTCCAATGGTACTCGTATATTCTGTGTTGTACTATTAACAATGTTTTGTAAATGTACATGTTGCTCGGCGAGATTGAAGCAACAGTGACTATGTCGTATAGTACAGTCATCCTTTCATATAGGTACAGCCAAAATACAGTGAGGGCAATTTTTAAATAAAAGTATAATGTGTCATTGTTACTGATCGTAACTACGAATGAAAAAGGCGGTGAAATCAATTAGCCACAGTTTATTTTATACTTTTACAAAAAAAATGTGTGAATCCGAGAACTTCGCTACCAATTTAGATTAGAAGCCAGATGCGGCTGCATATCAGTATTTCACACAAAGCGGCAGCCAACAGACCACCGCAAACCAATTTCTGCGCGTTATGTTATAAATATCCTCATAAAAATAAATATAATAAACCCTTGTTATAACCATTTGTATACCTAATTGCTATTTTTCATGAATGAAATAAACCCTAATTTCTTTTGGTCTAAAAAGAAATAGACTTTAAGATGAATTACGGAATTCCTTTTGATAAAATATTATTGAATAAAGTACATATATAATTATGATGGTCGTGCTTGACGCTTTTGACCTCAATTCGAGCAAATTCGAACGGGTACAGTCTCGGGTACCAATATTTACAACGATTTTCTTTCAAACTATTGATCAAAATTATGAGATATTGTGCTGAAATAATCTTTTTATTTTATATTTATGACGAAATATTATGCAAATCCTAATAGTGTGTCTATTAGGATTTGCATAATATTTCGTCATAAATATCAGTCGATTTTCTAGAAGAAAATTCCTTTTGAATTTCAGTAAATGTGTACATATTGGTTCTTGTATCTACACTAGTAAAGCTTAAGAGGATAGTATCCGCTCCGCGCTCCATACAAACGTAGTTTGGTCTTATCTTGAATATTAACAAATGAAAGTCTTTGGAATTTTGCAGTAACAATCTTATCATTAAAATACGTGTTCCTGTAGTATACAATTTCATTTCAATATAGGTTAAAAAGTTACACGAGCTCAAAGATTGGCAATTTTCGTTGAAAAACGGCCCCACTTTATGCTAGTATTTCTCGGCAATGTATCAATACAGAAACATTCTGATTCGAAAGAAACCCAGATAATATAGTGAATATATTTTTACAAGTTTTTTTTTTACGTATTAACAATATTATAGGAGTAATCTCCAAAATTCGGAACATAAGAAATACGCGTGAAAATGTTGTTGTTTCTCCTCTCGGGCACGCGTTCGCATCGCGAGGGATAGAGACAGCGATAACTGTGCAACATTGTTGCGTTCGCGGGGTACACTCCTCTTAAGCTTCCGCATTGATCGAACAACGAGAATAGCTATGTCCGATGGAACTTACCACCGCAACGCACAAAATATATCTGTATATATCTTTGTTGCTCCGGGATATTCCGGACGGGCTCAACCCTATTCAAAATCCTCTATATTCAACTTTTAAATGCTGATTGTACATGTTCGCAACAAAATGTCGGGGTTCATTTGAATGCATCTCTCACGGGGTATCAGGAGGTTCTAATATGGTGATATCATCTGACTTCTGTCGCGTCGTAGGAACGCAGCGATTTACACGCGGAAGCTTATTGTGTCGGAACTTCGGAAGGATCACGTAGAGCATTTAGATACGTGTATATGGACTATCAAGGTGATTCAGGATTTATTTATGCAAGATGTTCTTTGGGTTATCTTTTTTTTATTTTATTATAATAAACAAAAATATTGTACAATTTATTCAGTAAGGACAATTTCGCCAAACTGCTTGATACAGTTTGTTGGCGGAAGAGGCGCTCTGTTTTATCTAGTAACTAGTCTTAGGTGTAATTATAACATTCTTATGATCTAATATACATAAAACTTTGTATGTACTGTCACACCCTTTAAAGCTCAAAATGCCCTTTTAGCAGGCTGCCCTCCAAAACCGATTCCCATTTCTTGTAAAGTATTATTTACTGCCTCTGTCTAATGGTCCTAACTGCTACGCTATAGGGCCTGGGTATGATCCCTAGGGTTTGAGCAAAATCTCAAAGGGTTTTTCTGAAATTCTCAGTAGCAGCTTGGAGTTTGGACTTGTACCCGGTTAATGGCAATAGGCTGTCCCCCTATTAATAACCTAACATAAACATACCGGCGAAATGTGGTTGTACATTAGTACACCTCTGCCTAACCCTTCGGGGAATAAAGGCGTGGTGGTACGTTATGTTATATTAGTCGGTTTTTAGAAATTCTTAGTAGCAGCTCGGACTATGAATTTGTACCATTTAAGTACATGTCTGTCTAACCCTTCCGGGGTAGTGACGTGGTATTATGTTATAGTTAATCTTTATAATAATTATGATGTTACAATAACATTACCTACCTACTGAAGAAGAAGTTCCATAATAAATAAGTTTTTTTTAAGGTCTAATATATAAAATTCAAATCTATTCGATGTCCAAAGTCGATTACAAGAAGGTTACCAGATTACAGATTACTAGACAAATAATTGAGTAACGTTCACAATCGAATTGGAAATATAACAAGTTTTTAGATTTTGATAGTTATTACATTATCTGCACCTTTCTGATCAGAAAGTATAAAAAATAAATCTGCATTTTAGTTTTCCAACAAGCTGATAGAGTCAGCTGATTGCAATAGACGATAAAGTGAGATGGCGATAGACCGATAACGAGTAGCATTCGATTACGCAAATATCGACTTTATAAGCAACAAACTCTATCTAGATTTACTTTAGTTTTGTTTGCATCATTTTTATTTACCTCTTTTTATTACGTTATTTATCCTTCTTATACATAATATATTGTTATTTTAGCTTGTTGCTTATATATATATATATGTATGTACTTGTATTCGTATCATACACAACTGAATCATCATAGATACAGTAAAAAATATGTATAGTACAATGTATGATATTTATTTGCTTTTTAAGCCTGAAAATGTTACAGCAGGTCTACCAAAATAAATATCTAAATTCACTTACTTATAATAAAAAACAACTTTTTTATGGGATAACTCGAATAAACGAGCAGGCGAGCTACCTGATGATGAGTACTAACGTTATATAGTTTTGATATAAATCTACACACTCGTTTAATAAATTCTAAAATCACTACTACATTTATTTTCAAACTACACTAGTAATTTTTCAGTATTACAGAAATTCCGCACCAATAAAACCTCAACATTTTCAAAATATTGCTGAATAATCACAAGTCGCGAACGTGTTTCTTTCAGGTATCGATAGATCAGCGGTTTTTCGAAAATGGCAACATTTCTCTGAAATAGCTTTTAACGATATTATTTTTTACCTCCGTTATTCTACCTGACTAAACAAAACAGGGTCTGCCGAAAACCGCTGTTTAGAAATACATTTATTTATTCAAGAAATATTATGAATATTCATCCCTTTTGCCAAGGAATCGATTGATATTTTTACGATGTTTCTTATCTTATTCTATTTTAGATAGATAAACAGATAAAGCGTTATAATAATAAAGTAAGGTATTGTAATGTTCATAGATATTACTAATTTACCATAATAATATTTTTAAGAGAAATAAAATCGTCTTCAAGAGTTCAATTAGGTATAGCGTAGTGTTTAAAATCGATGTTCAGACATTGTCAATCAAATTTGTAACCGATCATGGAAGTTACCACTTCAATCTTATTCAAATAATTGTAATAAATTTATTTGTATCCATGTAAAAAAAAATTAAGTGCTTTGACAAGTTCACTCCAGTAGGTACCTAATAATCTATAATATTAAGATCCTGGAATCAAGTTTTTGGGAATTTTGCCATTATTTAGTAAATAAATCAGTCTTTAAATACTGGTCAATTTATCTGAAAACAAAAAAAAAATATAAAATAAATTCCTTTTCTAATGATTTTGATCACAAATCACATTATACGAAACATGATTAAATATAAAATAAATAGAATCAACTATCAACATGTAGCATATTCACTTTATTTTGATAGCCTAATACTGGTACAGCTCGTCCAAATACAAGGTATTTATTACCCGTAGCCAACATGCTAGCCAGCGCAGTGCGCTAGTATCAGTATTTGTAAACAGAACAATATTCAAATTTTATTTTCAATTGTAGCAAAATTGAATATTCCATTCGAATTCCAAAATAAACTATACCAATATTAACCGCCTTATAAGGCCAAGGTCCGGCGACTGATTTTGGGTTCGATGTCTCAGGTCGAGGAAAGTGTTATTGGGTTTTTCTATGAAATTTAATTAAATTGCAGATCGGAATTCTGATTTGTGCCCGGGTAATAGTAAAAGGCTCGCCCCGCATTACATGAGATCTTAACATACCGTCGAACTGTGGGTGTACACTTCTGCCTAACACTTCCAGGAATATGGGCGTCATGGTATATTGTTCTAAAATTTAAAATATTTCTCAACTCCATTTTTGTGTATCAAACTGTTACCTGCTTAAGGCCATCCAATTTTAAAGGTAAAATTTTCGGTAAAACACGTCCTAACATTACTCTTTCACCATAGAATACTTGAATTGAATGAGAACCACAAATATACCCTCATATCCTTTGGGGACGATACCTTCGCTCGGCCATAAGGCATGCACGCCACAAATATTCTATACAGGAGACGGAAAATACACATTGCATCCATTACGGCGACAATAGACAGTCCCAAAGCATACCCTTACCATGCCGTGTACCAAACCTTTAATTATTTATACGAACGATGAGTGCCTACCTGTGTTCCGACCGACACTTGAATGACGCGACTTCATCCAAATTATTATTTGCTTCTGAATTTATAATAATATACCCTAATATTCCGGTGTATCCCAAATAATTCATAACTCTAGGATGATGATATAAATTGGAATAATAATGTATTTAATGTCGGCTCGATAATCCAAACATTATCTACTTATTCTAACCAATTAGAATCTGCTAAACTTAAGAGCCAGTTAATTATAACCAAAATGTATGCTTGATTGTTTTATTATCTGACTGCCTCATTAGTCTAGTGGTCCTAAGCGCGACTGCTACGCTTGAGGTCCTGGGTTCGGTCCCCAGGTCGAGCAAAGTGTTACTGGGTTTTTCTATGAAATTCTCAGTAGCACCTCGGAGTCTGGATTTGTGCCTGGTTAATGGCCCTGCCAAACCCTTCGGGGACTACAGGCGTGATGGTATGTTATTGTTTTACTATTTATGTTTATAAAGTAACAAAAAAGACATTATAAAATATGACACTATGAATATTTATTGTGATCTAGATAAAAGTTGTAATAATCATGAAGTGCCTAGCCATTGTATATTTGACATTTCTGAATTCATGACAACTCTCTATTAAAATGACATCAATATTAAATTTCACACTTTCATTACTAATAAACAAAACAACACTGATTGCTAGGTAGGTATCACCTATTCTAGGTCATTAAAAGTGCATAAGTGGAACTACTGTTATTTTACCACATAGGTGTCTCGGACTTGAATATGGATTCGATAATCGCAACTTATCTTACCTTATTTACTCATTCTTCGTTATTTTGATTCGATGAACGATGAACGATATGATTCAAAGCTTTGCCGATAGATTTTAGATGTAGATCTTGTCCTATATTTTACTTCCCAGATGTCTATAGGTATTTTTTTATAATTTTACATTAAAATGAGAAGAAAATGCAATGTCTAAAATGAAAAAGGTTTACTGAACATTTTGAACTTATACACACAACGTCGCCTCTAAGACGTAAATTATAAATGTGAAGGCAAATTTCGACATGGCGGGTGGGAGTCGCAGAGGCTTAGCGGTCATAGCGTCTGGTACTTAATCAGAAGACGCAGGTTCGAATCCTGCCCGCGGTCGTATTTTTCCTTCACTAAAATAGCTAAATAATCTTTGCATGGAAAATGCCTAAAAAATACAAAAAGATAGTTATACACACAAGTCTAAATCGAATTCGGTGAAAAAGTAAAATAGTCAACATGTTCCCGGGCGGCACGCCATCTAGTGACGTTTTCCCTTTGTGTCTGAATCTAATAATACGGGACTGTGACGGTACTGCATTGCCCCACATTCGAGTTTCCTGTTACAGACAGCTAAACGTCAGCTGAAGAGGATATATTTCGGCGCCACTATGGTTTATAGGTACGTGAATTCACTATACAAATAATTTACGCTTTTTGGATAGGGCGTCGGACTTGCGATCATGTGGTTGTCAGTTCGAAACCCACCCATTGCACTACCGACGTGAACCCACTACGACGCCACGACGTGACGTAACACAAGCATTTAGCTTAGCACGAGGGGTTAACTAGTAATGTGCGTCCTACATTGCTAGTAAGCTTTTGAAAAAAACTCAGTAGATAATCTGTAATCTAACTCATCTTAATTCAGTTTTTAAAGTTAGTTTTAAATTACAAAAAAATAGCACTCAGTAAATACGTTAACATGGAAAATCAACTTGATAATTTAATTATTAGCACTCAGCACTAATGTTTGAAAAAAATATATTCAATTATCAATATTTAACTTTGACTCTGGTTCAGACATAACTTACTGGTCCTTCGCAAGCTTTAAAGGGACAACTCTCTGTGTTTTATGCTAAGTGTATAAATCAGGCTACTGCAGACTAGAAACTGATTTTGTCTTTGTACTTAAGGAGTTTACGAGCTCCATAAGACTCTCGAGGTGTACTAGATAATTCTTCATTAAAAAAATACATTCTCGACTGGAAATATATACATTTTATTGCAAAAAAGGCTCGTAAGTTAGTGCCATGCTGATCAAAAGTAAGTCTGTAAGGTAAAGCACTTGCTGGGGTCAGTCTATGGTTGGATGACCAATTTTGGCACATCGAGACCCCTAAGTGGACGTCAATTTTGATTTGCTTGCTATTCTGTATTCCGCCGTGCCTCGAAGAACACGTTAAACAAACTGCAAGCAGATCCTATCTAAATATCTAAAAGTCTATCATCGATTCAATTGAACATGTTAATTATTCGATATTTCTCATGATTTATTTCTACATTGTATTGAAATTTTTCGTCCCTACTCATTAATCTTAATTTAATTAGACCTAAATATTAATTTTCATTCGTGAAATTTCTCATTAAAGTTAGACATTATAATACCTTACCATTAATTTTATTATCCAAAACAAAATTTGAACGTGTTTCGAGAAACATCGTTAGACAGGTCGCATCTAAAAGCTCCGTAACTATAGCTGAATTAATGTTATCCCCAAGATGATACGTAGTAGAATTATCAACAACACCCACTAAAATTTGCAAAGTTTAGAAGCAGACGTGCTGTCGCTCCTATTACTTACTTGTAAGGTCCAAAATTGTTTGATCGGTGTACTGATATGTGGGTTGTCATTTTGTGAATATCACGTCACATGTTCTGCTTGTTATCGTGTAAAGCTGCCGGGCCGTAGTTGCGAACGGACACGCTACACGCTTTAGCCACGCCGACCTGGGTCCATACCATGAAGCGTTAAAGCGATCCCTTTAAGTTGTGAGAAAGGGATGTCATTATTTAATGTGTAGAGTGGCATCCTTCTCAATCGCAAAATAATTGCTTTATCACATTGTGATACAGCCTCAGCGTGGATCAGGGTTATGTAATTAACTCCTCAACAATGAGGATAGAGCTTAGAGACTTGACGGCATTATTGTGATGGACGCTCTGGCACAGCAAATAGGTTTAGAATAGACTAGCTTTTGCCCACGACTTTGCTCCCGTTGATAAAAAAAAACTGAAACCTACAGTAATGATCTCTTCTTTCTATGGACCTGCATGCAACCAAAAGGTCAACCTCTATCTTAGAATCTTTTCAATTAATTAGCGATGTACAGCAGTTTTAAGGTTGGAACGTAAACTTTCTCGTAGTGAAAACAAAATCTGTTTAGTAATTTTGCGCTAATCCCTAACAAACAGGCAATTTTCTAAACCTTTTTTTCATTTAGTAGGATAAGTTTTCATCAAGAAATTATAAAAAAATAAACACTTATATTTACTACTTTCAAAAAACAATAAAGACTAATTCCACATACGACCCACGCGGTTACAATCGGTCTTCTTGCTCCCGGGCATCCGGTACATTCTCAAAGAAACAAAACGGGTCTGGAGCCGGATGTGCCGTGATAAGGAAACCGGATGCCGATCCCTGGCTAACGAACAACTAGCAACAACCAACCAAAAACCCTAGACCCCCAGCCAATGCTTCAAACGTCCCATGATTTACAAAATTTCTAAGCAATGGTGAAGGGAAAGAGTGTCTTGGTAAACTGGTTTGTCCTATCTACATGCTAATATATTGAAGTAATAGCAAAGTGACGTGAAAGTAAACTTCCTTTGATACTTCACCCCTTAAGGGTACTCGTCTTTATATTGTAGAAGTTATACGAGGAAAGAATGTCTTATGAGAAAGAAAATATATGTGGAGGTAATGGACGTGTTTGTTATGATTTTATAAAGTTCTTCGGAATACGAGTGGATCCGAGCCCAACAACTAGCAAGGACATTTTAGTAAACGTTTCAAAATATCCAGATGAATAGAGCGATGTGTAAGAAACAGAGAAAGGCACTCTCAATTTCTTTAGATATTTTAACTGACTTCAATAAAAAAGGAGTTTATCAATTTGACAAATCAAATCAAATCAAATCAAATCATATTTATTTGTTAAACATGTGTGTACATACAAGAGCATGCAAGATATTATAATATTTGAATTTTAATTCGAACATGTTTAGCCATAACAAACGGCGTACAAATATTTTTGTGAACATAATTTCTTTTTTTTCCAATATCCTAATGAACATGAATATCTTATCCAATAAATATTAATAAAATAAGAGCATACAATCATTGTCAAGTCATTTAGATTCAATCAATCACAATTTGGTAATAAATTAAATTCGAATATTATGTCAATACATTCCAGTTGCATTAAACTATAACAACAATTACTTACTTATAACATTTTGCGTCAATCATTATCTTTTCGTTTAAGAAATCTGTTACACTATCTGTTACACACGTACTTATGTGTACTTACGTGAGCTTTTAAACAGATGTGCCAAATTTCATAAAGGTTATTATGTTCGTTCACGTTTTTCTCAGAAATTAATAAAACAATTTCAAAATTCCAATCCAAAAAACAATTCTAAATAATTTTGTTTACAAAGCAGTTTCGGTAGCGAAAACAAAAGATACCACCAAAGCACAGACTTTTTTTTTAAGTCTGTCTATGTATGGTTTTTTTTATTACATTTAACCTATTTTCTGAATGAGTAATATCCTTTGATAAAAGACCCTGTACAATGATGGTAGTAATAACCTTTCTAAGAACCAATTATTTTAATCCATATAACTGCTACCATTCTGTACTATAACTTTTATGAACTAGAAAAGCTTTAAAACTAATACACTTCGCCCCGATTTCAATAGTAAGTCTGTTGAAATAAGGATGATTGAAATAAGGTAATTAATCTTGATGTTAAAATCTTTAGAAAAAAATCTACAAAAGATAATCTATAATTAATTTCGTATAACAATAACTATTAACTATTTTCCTAGTAAAACCGTTTGCCTACTGAAATAAAGATCACAATGGATAAAACGGCTTTTGATAAAAAAAGCTCCAGTTACTCTTTTCAAATGAAAGAGACAAGGTAATTTCACCTTTCCCTGTTATGTTTTAAGGTTTATTTTGATAAGAGCTAATCATATACTAGTTAGCATACGGATGCAGTTCATTACTTGTAAGTACTGTGTAATGAAAATGGAATCTCTGGAGGAAAGAACTGGAAAGTAGCGTTATAAATGTGTAATTACATAGTGTAAGGTAGGTTTATTATCCTTTTGCAAGCAATATTTTTTTATTATCTAAATAAATAAATAAAAAATAAATAAATAAACGTTCTTATGATATTTGAAATTACTGGCTGTCTCAGCAATTTTTGCATTCAGTGGTCTTGTTAAAGATTTTCGAAGTAGAGTTACTCAATATAGAGACACAATTAAATTGATAATAATTGAATATATACCCATTGAATATTTGTCCATTTTTATATACACTTGGCATTTCCTTTTAAGTCAATCCTATCCTTTGACTTAGTGTTTTGAGTCAATTATAGCAGGCAAAATTGAAGAAACGAGGAAGGGGCAGTTCTAGCAGAAGTTTTATTGCACAAGTAAAGGAAAAATCGGGAGTAGAGTCGTATCTAGAGGTCAAACAGAAGGCAGATAATAGAGAACAGTGGCGATTGCTCCAGCGACAAGAGCTGAACTCTTGAATGGATAAGAGGATTTCCTTTTATATATAAAAAAGTAGATAGGTTTCTAAGATAATCGGTTAGATTACTTTTGAATATCTAAAAGCTGGATATTAACACGTATCTTAAGGGACACAAAAATCCTACCACCAAATTTATCATTTTCATCCTGATGTTATCCAATACATATTCTATCTTCATTTATGCACGCTATTTCAAATGATGTTCGGCTTTCCGCATTTAATCCTTTTATAGATATTGGCCAGATCGTCGAACTATCTCATTTTACCTGCTGCACCCATATCAAATAGTAAGTTTAGAAATATAAATGAAGACTGCCTCGTTAGTCTAGTGGTACTAGCGAACTGTGGGTGTACATTAAGTACACCTCTGCCTAACCCTTTGGGGAATACAGGCGTGATGGTATGTATAAATGTAGCTCTCTAATATGCGGAGGTTATAAAGAATCGAGCGCAGATGCTGGACCAGTAAAAATTGCGAAGGACACAGTACTCGTAAACCGAAGGGTCTTGAGAAGTGATTGACGATCTTAAGACTCAAAGATAAACGCTTGAGATATTTTTCGAAGATAATCTGAAAATTACATTAAAGCACCACTCAAAAGTTTCAACAGTTTTTCGATAAAAATTATTTTTGTAAAGAGACTGTTTACGTTGTATTATGAAATTGTTTTCTATTAACAAGTTGTTTTTATTACTCTCATGTTATAAGGAAGATCACGCTAGAGATTGACCATCATATTCATAAATATACAAAACCTCTCAAAAATATAGTCTCTTAGAAATATAAGGTGTTTCGTCTTGTTTAGCATGTGATATTTTGTGGCATGGAAACGAAGGCTAAACACAATAAACTCGTAGTTATGGGTAATTTGTTGGACGTTTCATATTATTGTGAATAAGATGGTAAATCTACAGTTTTTAATTAACTCGGCTTCGATATAAAAGTCTACCGTTGTGGGGTCCCAAGATCCTGATGTGATGACTCATAATCATACTGGCCCATGACTAGGGACGGTTCTCTACTTTCTTTAAATAATAAATAGATTAAAATAAAACATGTATCTATCAACTGGCATAAGTTTTAGCAACGCATGCTTAGTCCCCGAGTTTGTTTCGACGTTTCTTCTCAGGGGTCGTTAGATAGGAAAGGTCGGCGCCATCAGCGGTAAAAAAAAATGAGAAAAATCGACTTGTAAAAGTGTCTTTAAAAGACCTATTGACCTATTTATCATTTCATCATTAGTATCAAATGTTGGGTGTGACTGTGTTAGCCGTAGTATGATCATCCCTATCCTTGACGAAATTCTCCCCATCCTTTGCCATATCCTTAATTTCTCTGTAACTAATGGTGTCTTTCCTAGTGCATGGAAGAATGCTCAAATAATTCCTTTGCCTAAAATATCGAATCCTTTATCTTTCTCCGATTTCCGTCCTATTTCCATTTTACCGTTCCTTTCAAAAGTACTTGAAAACCTTGTCCACGGCCAACTTAGCTCTTTCCTTAACAAAAATAGTCTACTTAATCCTTTTCAATCCGGTTTCCGTCCTGGTCACAGCACTACTACAGCCCTAGTTCATATTACGGATAATATCAGGTCGACTATGGAGGCTGGTAACTTAACGGTATTGGCACTCTTAGATTTTAGCAATGCTTTTAATACTGTAGACTTTGATATCTTGATTGGCATGCTCTGTTCTCTTAACATATCTCCAACGGTGATTGACTGGTTTCGTAGTTACCTGTTTGGCCGCCGACAACGTATTAGTATCGAAGATTCCACATCTTCTTGGTGCAATACTTCTGCCGGCGTACCACAGGGTGGCGTTCTTTCTCCATTGCTTTTCTCAATTTTCATTAATTCAATCTCTGATCGACTCACGTCTTCCTACCATCTTTATGCAGACGATCTTCAGATATATTGTCAAGCTCCTTTTGAAAACCTCTCTGTAGCCTTTAATAGAATAAATAAGGACTTGGCTCAAATAATGGACTGGAGCATTAATTTTGGACTCAAGGTGAACCCCACTAAAACGCAGGTGACTGTCATTGGCAGTTCTAGGATGACCGCTAAGATTAACTGGTCAATACTTCCTCAAATTACTTTTAATGGGACTGTCATGCCAATATGTGACAATGTCAAGAACTTGGGGATTCACATCGACAGGACTTTGTCATGGAATGCACACCTGAAGGAAGTCAGTCGAAAAATGTTTGCTTCGGCATCCTCCTTACGAAGACTTCGGAACTTCCTACCTACAGCTACTAAAATTACGCTTGCACAATCTCTCCTCCTTCCAATCTTAGACTATGCCGATGTCAGCTATCTTGACCTTACTGAAGAGCAGCTAGATAGACTTGAGCGACTTCAAAACTTTTGTATTAGATTTATATTTGGCTTACGCAAATATGATCATATCTCCGAATTTCGTACTAAGCTCAACTGGTTGCCAATCCGACTTCGCCGGAATTCTCATATCCTTTCTTTGCTTTATAATGTGCTGTTTAATCCATGTACCCCTTTGTACCTTAAAGAACGTTTTGAGTTCATTTGTGACACACATTCGAGGGTTTTGAGGTCATTGGAAAATTTGGAACTGAAAATCCCAGCGCATTCCACAAGGTTTACTGATAAATCCTTTTTCGTTCAAGCAGCTCGCCTGTGGAATGCGTTACCACTTACGGTAAGACGTGCACAATCTTTGCCGATGTTTAAAATGCTTCTGAAGAAACATTACTCGGGACAGTGTAATACTTAATCAATCCTATTTTTATTATTTATGTATTTTTATATATATTTTTTATTTATATATATATTATATATATATATATGTATTTATAATACATAGGATATAGAGTTATTTTTATATATACATATAGGTAGTTTTAAGGTTTTGCAATAATGACCTGTTTTTGTATAGTATTATTATTTAAATGCCCGTTATCTTGTCCAGTGTTCATTTCACTTTGGTTGCCTGGAAGAAATCGCTTTAAGCGATAAGGCCGCCCATTGTACCTACATTTGTTTTTGTGGATATATATTTTTAAGTTTGCATATGTGGTGTACAATAAAGAATACAATAAATAAATAAATAAATAAATAAATAACCATAAAAAGTGGAATAGCCAAAGACGAGGAATAAAATGTGATAATGGGAATGTGAATTTATTTCCTTGAATATACGTAGTGGTATCTGACAATTTCCAATTAAATTTAACCTGTCAAGCGGCATATTGTAGACACAATGCAAAATCTATTGTTATGTGCTTAAAAGAGGAACTGTACCGCTTGCCAGGTTAAGACATTGAAATTAAGCTAAATAATATTATATATAGATTCGTAAAAAGTTTCATTTCAAAATTAAACATTAGTTCAGCACAATTTCTATGTTACATCACATGGCATGCAAATATGATGTCTAGTTGTATCTCCTTAATCACAAACATTATACAATGTATGTACGAGTTTGACAAAATCCTTACAAAATATAATGATTTTAATATAGAAATGAAACAAAAGTCACGTAAAAATATAAGGACTATTGAACAGGAAATAATCAAAGGGTGGGTCCAAGCCCAACCCGTGGGAAATTACACATGAAAGGCAAACCAAAATGTCTTGCGATTAAATCTGTCTGTACCCGCATTTCTGTCCCATCGAGTCATTTAATTGAGTGGAAATACTGAACGTTTGGGGTCGTGTTCCAATTTAGTATAAATTCAGTGGACACGTGTTTAGAAATCGCCGTCTATTTATTTATATGAGAAAACTAATGTCTCGGTAATGAAATATGTGACTGATTTATTTTCACCGTCCCACCGGTTAAGTGTTGAGAATACTGGTGAATTAAACATCAACCATTATATAGGTATTAGAACTTCATATATTAGACATTAGACTACACACATCAGAAGGTATATTTGTGCTTCCTAATAGACTCAATCATAAATCCATGCTTCTTGTTGTCCCAATCATCATGATGATTATTAAAACGAAATATCAGAGATCGGTAGTTTAACTAGGAGTTTTATGAGTAATATTATTACTCTGCCCAATTTTCGTCTGTCGCTCTTACTCTTTAGTCACCAACGAATATTCCGTTTTCTTTCAATAGATGTTGTATTTCGGAAAGAGCACTCTAACGAATGGCACCAGAAGTATTCCTCGAATAGTAACTTATTTTCTTTTTACACCTCAATAAATAAAGAGGAAAGATTTAAAATATGTTTATTTGTAATCGATAAACCCTGAAACCCTGAACCGATTTTAATTATTCTTTGACTATTAGAAATAATAGATTGGATTTAAAATTCCAAATTAATATAAGGCTATTTATTATCTCCCGGGATAACCGGAACGAGTGTAGCTGCGGGTAACGTTCTAGTAATGAATATTAATCACCTCTGTCAACTACAGTAATCGGTATTGTATGAAACTGGAATCTGCATCGATATCGATCTGTTTTTTCGGGTTGAAGGCAAAGTTGTAACGAGTTAGCGACAGCGTAGACTCTTTTGCATACATTGAAAAAGTCTTTAACTTAATGTTAGCTCAACGTAATGTGAAGTTTGTAAGCTGAAGTACGTCAACATTTTAGGGTGCTCGACTCCTCGTATATTAAAGTTCCCAATCTAACTGCATGTTTGGTCTACCGGTTACTGCGATCACCACACCACTACCAATGTGCCGAGTGTATTGGGTTTGATAGCAATGTGATGGATGGATATGTGAAAGGAATGAAGAAAGAAATAAAGCGGTGGTAGCCTAATGGCTAGCCCGTCTTACTTGTGATCATGTGGTTGTCGGTTCGAAACTTACCCATTGCACTACCGACGTGAACCCACTCGTGATACAAGCATTTAGCTGAGTACGAGGGGTTAACAAGAATTAGACTAGTAATGTGCATTGTTTTTGTTTTTGTTTTGCGTGTAATTTTTTTTATTTTGTTATTCCTAACGCTGTATTTTAGTTGGTTTTTAAATTGTGAAGTTGTCTGATGCTTGTTAATAAGTAAATAGCCAATCTTAAAGAATATTTGTATACGACCCACATAATTGTACCTAGTCTTGGTACCTATACTTTGTGTCACTTGGCTGTCAGCTGTTCTTTTTAACTCTACGTCTTAAAATCTGGTTCCATCTAACTAGTTTTCCAATAAAAACTTTTTCTGAAAAAGTTAATGTTAAAATATTTAATGGCATATCTTCGGAGTCACGCAACATTAATGGTCAGATTTTATTCAACAATAAACATTTTTACAATTTGTACCTATACCTACGACCACACGTAGAAATCAACTTCTAAAATTTGGGCTTGTTTACGCACACATGCATGTGTAGAAACATCATTTTTACGTGCGTTTACATGTGTGCACACAACATGTTTTTGCTTCGCGTTTGTTTACCCGCTGACCCCTTTATTAAGAACATAGCAAAAAAAATTTGGAGAGTGTATCTAAAGAAATGTTGAAATGGAGAATGGCCGTTCCGTACCATTTTTTCGCAAAAAAGTGGAAATAAAAATCTTGAATCGTCTGCCACCTAGGAAGGCGGTAGGGTTATGTTGGACTCATACCAACTAAAAATCTCACTAGGTTTCGCTAGTCCTTTAGATACGCCTATGATATATAGGGTTCGCTGTTTATACTAGACCACATCTAGTATAATCAGCGGACCCTATCAGGGAGTGAAGCCTTTCATCGCTTTCTACTTAAAGACGAGCGTGAACGTTCTGATTCCGCACCTGATTGTTAATTTAAAGATAAAATGCGCGCCACTTACTGAGGCAATTATTTGACTGTATTTTTTTATGCTAGACAGAGAGCATATTAAAGCGGCTTGTGATGTCACTAACCCATATGATACAAATTCTACACTAATACAAAGTTTGCAGGAAAGGGACAGAGGTTTTCCTCTCAATCCCCACCAAAAACTTACAACGCTTATTTCCTTGAACTCTTTTAGCCGATTATGTTTAATAATAGGCCTGTAATTTTCAATAAATTCAACACCAGTCACTATACCAACCTGGTGGAGCGTCGGATTCTCCAATTCAGCCGCCCGCAGGCCAAAGTTCACTCTATTATTCTGTGTTTCGAGGGCAAAAAACATACCTATTACTTCTGCTAGCCCAGTACAATAGCGAAGAATAAATATTTAGGTATTTATTTTGCAAGCAGCGCAAAGTAAAAGCTTTCCGAGACATATTGACAAACCACTCTAAGTGAACGTTTATTCGGTGGTAAGACGCCAGGTAACATGTATCTACGAGAACACGTTTTCAATGTGCCCTTGGGATCTTTCCCAACAATTTGTTCGGCGTTTTCAATACACAAGCACTTTTGTATTGAAAGGAAAAACATTTCCATCTCAGAAAACCACCCCGAGGTAACATTTGGAAGAAACGTTAATGGTAAAATTATATCTGTATATTGTATAGTTGTAGATTTAAAAAAAAATACACAAACGAGGTCGATCGGCAGATAACCGACATGTTCTTAGTAAAATAAAGATATTAAAAAGCTATCTGTTTTAATTTCCATAAAGTTGGTAACACGAAAAATAAAATTAATATTTCACTTCGACCCTAATTGCTTCTGATCGTTGAAAAAAACAGATGGAGTGCACCCAGTGGAACATTAAGCGAATTTCAATATTTTAATAGAAAGATCTCAGAATTCGTTGTATATTATAATTGGAGGTTTATTGGTTTATGTAAGCTAATGCAAAATATATTACCTATTCTAAATGTTAATTAATCTAGTGGTTCATTAATCTGCCACGCTAATGGTCTTAGGTACGATTCCCAGGCCAAGTAACGTGCTATTGAGTCTATGAGTGTGTGGGTTTTGGCAGATTTAACCTGCTACTCCCTAGCACAGCATTGCTGACTTAATAGGGAAAAAAATAATAATCAACCGACTTCAAAAAGGAAGAGGTTCTCAATTCGTCTGTGTTGTGTTTTTTTTTTGTATGTTTGTTTCGCGATATCTCCGACAATTATGGATCGATTTCAATGATTATTTTTTTGTTTGGTAGGCCATACTTCAGAGCTGGTCCCATTTAAATTTTATAGAAATCGGTTCAGTGGTTTTAGAAAAATCTAAAAATTGTTTACATCGATGATATTATCGTTTACTCCAAAACATCGCTGTCTCATTGCAGCAGTGCGTTAAGTTGGCTTACAAGTACTTATAAACAAAACCTTTCACTTAAAATTAAAAAATAAAATAACTTTTAACAATAAAGTAAAACCGCCTTCAAAAAATAATAAAATAATTTTGTCAAACAGTATTTTTAATCAAAAGACGACGGGTGGCTTTTTAATTTTAAATATATCTGTAATAGACGTGGGGCATTAAACATGGGGAGGGTGGAGTAGCCATATTATAATGGGTCCTTTACAATATCCGCCGCACCGCCTTCTGTGTAAGGCTTTTAATGTTACTGAATGATTTAATAGCCTATTCATAGTAATATTTGCCGTAGACAGCATGGCTTGCAATTACTTTAGTGTCACGTAATTTTTCTACGTGTTTCTATTAAGAACTTTAACCCAAAACACATCCGATGGTATTTTTTTAGGTTGTTGTTTATTAGTGTTTTGTACTTGGATTTCTATATGAGATTGTTTTTAACAAGTATGCGCTACGTTGTCTTATTGACATTATAATAGTCGCGAATGAATGACAACTCGCTCCAGTGGCCCCAGCTAAAAGTAAGGCGAAATACCCGTATGGTTTTGTTTGTTATGTCACCAACCATGGGTGGAGTCCGACATGCCCCGCCTTTCCCGAGGCGGTGAAAGTCTATGCAGATTTACGCGTGATTTTTTTTTATCACCCACCTTAAATAAGAACGTTCATCAATATAAAGATGTTTGTAAACGCCATGTAAACATATTTCAACATTCCTACAGAATCAGAAATTCGACATAAAGAGAGCCATTCATTTTGATCAAAATATCGGATAATTTAGCATCTTCCCACTTATTGGATTAATTATCTATTTGGTATAAAAAAAAAACAATCCAAACCTAATCTTGAGCTTTCCAATCCAGCTTTACAACAAAATGAACTTGATTAAACATCAACAATGATAATAGAATTCACCATTCCTTAGGTATATCCATGGGTCAATTGTCTAAATCCTTATTTCCTCTGGATCGCGCCAACAATTGCGGTCCTAATTAGAAAGTCCTTACAGACGGACAGTTTACCTGGATTATCTTCCGCTCACAATGTTCCGTTTCATTTGCACCACATTGTGTGAAACTCCTTAGAAATCCTGTCTTGGGAAATCGACGTCTGAAAATGAGAAATATTTTTGTGTTTGCTACTCGCTTGTATGTGTAAAGTAGAACTTTTATTTGCAATTTGCACTAGTACACACAACAAAAATATAAAATACAATATGAAGAATTTCCCATACTATCTGTGCTTCTTAATCATGAGGAAAATATATTATATTTATTTTCGTAATAATACTAATTGCCTCGTTAGTATAGTGGTCCTAACCACGACTGCTACGCTAGAAGTCCTGGATTCGAACCCTAGGTCGAGCAAATTGTTACTTTTATATGAAATTACTAGCAACAGCCCGTAGCCCGTAGTTCGGATTTTTTACATGTGATCTATAAATACCGGAGAACTGTTAAGTAGGTGTACATTATCGAACCTCTGCCTAACCACTGCGAGAATATAGGCGTTATTGTATGTTAATGATACTAGAGTAGCCCCTGATTTCATGGAACTTATTTTTATGCCTTTTAAAAGTTATTTAGGTATCAACTCAATCGGATATTAAACATAATTATCCCAAAAGCAGATACGTTTTCTAATAACGGAAATTGCTGGATTCCCGGCCAGAACGCAGACAAAGGCGAATTTAATCTCTTGTATTGATCAAAATTGTAAACAGATAGAAGCGTACATTCCACTACAACGTTCGCAGTGAAGCCCCACTAAAATAACGAGTGATGTGATACAACATTTTAAATCGATGTTTGTTTTACTCGATACAGTTTTTGTTACTGCCATGTGAAATTTTATTAGCATGTTGTTTTTTTGTTGTAACCATATATTTTTAACAAATATTGGGTTACACTACTATATTGGTCTAGTGACTGCAAGCGCGGCTGCCGAATGTGAGGTTCTGAGTACGATTTCCAGTTCGACCAAATTTCTAATCGGTGTTTCTATGAACTTCTCGGTACTTACCAAAGTACGTACTACTATAAATTAGAAAACTGGCACAAGTTCAATAAATGAATAGATTTGTGCCAGGTTGATGGTAATAATCTAAAAGACACCACAATAATATACACCTCAGTTCCTTCGGGAAATGCAGTGAATTTGTGCTAATATCTAGGTACTGTAATATTCTATTGTAGGTACATTAGGAGTAATTTGCGATCACTTTATAACGCCGTATAAAAATTACATTATCACATATTTTATACGAAGCGACAGCGACGCGACATTCAATATCGATAACCTGAGGATAAAGTGTATTCGATCAGGTTATCGATATTGAATATTTGTGACGGTTTGTGATGATTCCCATAATGATTTGAAATTAATATGAAATAATTAATTACATAAATAAATATGAATGCTAAAAATAACACAAACATTTTCTGCTACTTTTACTATTATCCGTAGTTTTTGCGCGATTAGTTTTAACCGGTCAACACAGCGGATCAAACAACAACTAGTTATTTGTTTGTGTAAGATGGGATGTCGCGCGACATTTTCTATCTGGTTTTAGTTGGTAGCATGTGATATCAGACACGACCTAAGCCTTACCCGGGCAGCGGAATTTCCGCACTCATCAAAAAAGGGCTCAGTTTTGTTTTATGAAAGGAATTAGATGACAATATGAACTTACACCGAACCACTACCATCACACAAGCATTTTCCATAGAGTTAGATAAAACAATAATTAGGTATTCAATTCGATGTCACTTCCTAAAGGACTAGTGGCATAGGTTTTGTTGTCTTGCATGTAGCTTCACTTTTAGAATCGACATGTTCACCTGAACTATAGATGAGCAAATCAGAAAGCTAATTCGATTACAACGACAATCGATTCACGTGGAATCGATTCTGTATCCCGGTACTTGAGCATCGCTCGGTTAAGACCTTGTTTCCGACGTGTAATACGATAAGCTGGCCCACGAACCAGCATTCCCCGCACGTCTTGAAGCACATTTTCACAAACATCTCGATAAACGATAAGCCAAATAACGAAATGCGATACAAACGTTAAACAAGACAAATAACCTTTTTGTTGTCAACGACAATCGAATAACGTTATGTGCATTTTTGTACTTGAAACCTTTTCTATTCGAAATATATACATCGACTTCAAAATAAGTCATTAATCTATGTATATGTAGATACCTACACAAAATATTTATTTTTTCATACAATTCTCAGTAGTAGCAACATACCGTAGAAGTGTGGGTGTAAGTATATTAGTACAGCTCTGCCTAACTCTTCGGAGAATACAGGCGAGATGATGTGCTATGTATATTGATGTAAGATGACAATGCGAGAGTGATACCAGTCGTGGCTACACGACTGGTATCACTCTCGCATTGTCATCTTCTAATAAGCTATGGTTGTCGCTTATCATCAGGCGGCCCATATTCTGCTTGTTGTTATCACTACATTTATTATAAGTCCTTCGCCGCGACTGTAGCGTCTGTCATTTGTTCGCGATAATCTCAAAAATTACTGCACTGATTTTGCTGTTGCTGTTTTCACCAATGGATAGAGTGATTCAAAGTTAAGGTATATGTATAATACTTACATATTATAGTACAGAAAAGCCGGGAAACCACGCGGACGAAGCCGTGGGTGGAAAGCTAGTATAGCATAAAAAGCATGTTTTGTTTTTAAAGTATTCTTTACAGATGGTCTATATAAATTCAGTTGTTATCTGATCATTTACTAAAGGAGGAAGAATACACCGTTCAGTGCTTGAAGTCGTTCCATTTTCTAAAAAGTTAATTAGTATTAGAGTTAAGACGTAGATAAAGAAGTGATGGAGTTAGGCTGTTTAGGTAAGTACTTGGTTTTCCCTTGGAATAAAAAGTACGATGAAAGAAAGAATGGGACGCAGCGCCGCTAGGGTTAACAGATTATAACATGCTTTTTGAAATACATATACTTAGCACTGTTCCGTCAATTGATGTTGATGACGTAACCTTACTAGACAAATAAATATGGTAGAGAAATTCGGCATCGTGGGCAGAGCTCTCGGTAACTTGGTTTAAGCGTTAAATGAAATGAAATGAAATGATATTGAAATGAAATGAAATGATATTTGAAATGAAATGAAATGAAATGATATTTATTTCTGTAAATAGATCTTTTAAGACACTTTTACAAGTCGTTTTTTTACATATTTTTTTTACATATTTTTTTAACTAGATGGCGTCGACGTTTCCTATCTGACGACCTCTGAGAAGAAACGTCGAAACAAACTCAGAGAATCATGGTCTCTTTTAAAGTCCAGACAATAGTTATATTATATGCGAGTTCAATGTAGGGCAAAATCTGAACAGGCCTTTTGAAGAAAGAACCATACCAGCTTTGTTTGTTAGATGTACGAAATCGAACCCTGCCCTAGGTCAAATCTTTTATTAATTTATTTGCAACTTATCATAATAATCATTATTACTGAAATAGATTGTAATGTTATCGAGTAGCTGTATTCAAGAATCTCCAATACCTATCGTGCTTGCAAAGGTATTAAGCAATTATTTATGAACGCGTAACACAAACCAGATTCAGGAGTCTTTAAGCGAAGCATAGTTTCATTGGAATGTTTTCTTCAAAGCTATAGTAAATGATAATGAATTGATGTACAATTTATTAACACATAACCCAAAAGTTAAAATCAGCTGCTATCAGTATACCTCATATTTTTTTTAAATTAAGTAGCGTATGTTAGTGTATAAAATGATTTGTAAATGGAGTTCAGTCGTAAAAGAACGAAGCTTTATAAACAATAGAATAATGGTATTTCTTTGTATTTGTAGTGAAATAACGGAGTTTACGAGACGTTTATATCAAAATTACAATATTACATTTTTAGTCTAGTGTTTGTAGTGCAAACATTATCTCTTCCTTATCATACCATCACGCCTGTATTCCCCGAAGGGTTAGGCAGAGGTGTACTTAATGTACACCCACAGTTCGCCGGTATGTTTGGGTCCCATGTAATAGGGGGCGAGCCTATTGCCAGTCACCGGGCACAAATCAAGACTCCGAGCTGCTACTGAGAATTTCATAGAAAAACTCAATAACACTTTGCTCGACCTGGGGATCGAACCCAAGACCTCTAGCGTAGCAGTCCCGATTGGGACCACTAGACCAACGAGGCAGTCTTCCTTATCAAACTATATCAATCCACTGTTGGACGTAGGCCTCCAATAGTGTGCGCCATTAAACCCAGTCCACCACATATGGCATCCAGCTTTTGCCAACAAACTTAAGCAAATCACAACTCCATCCTGCCCGAGGGCGAAGAAGAACATACTTAAACAAATTTCCAAGTAGGTACTTGAATTAAATAGGTAAGATAAATTTCCAAGATAATATAAATGTTAGATACAGCTACGGTTTCATATCAATTTCAACCTACGCAGTCAGACAAGTTTATTCCCTGCTGGGTAGCGAATATGGAGATATCTAATCTAGTGTCAGTCATCTTGATGAATGCCGAGTATTCGGTGTATCTCCGGTAGTTATTGCTCTACGTGACATATGGAGAGTCCTATCGCCGGCTCGGGGTTACACTTAGGGTTGCCATGTGGGATTCGAGATTCGGCTTACATTTACGTTGTTAACATTTTGAGGTTGAAATTGAAATGCAGGTATATTACGTATTTGCATTTTTTTTAACTTACCATTCGGTTCAGTTATGTACTGTACTTTAGGAACACAAGCATAATCAATTTTAAACAATAATAGTTCATCATCGGGTTTGACGCCTTATCACGCTCTCTGAAAAGATATTGCAGATCTAGTGATCAAGTTATATAAAAATCATTTCACTTGACCTCGCATTTAATGACTCTCCGTTCAATGAGCGGTCAGCTTAATACCTACCTGCCACACAAAATATACATAAAATAAGTCTACTTAACAATAACTCCCTAGATCGTTACGGAAAAGCCAATGTTAAATAAAAGTCCGCAATAAAAATGCCAGACGTCAGTACAATAAGATAACAGACGATATTATTCTGCTGACTGATTCGTACCTTCGCATCGCGAATCGTGAACATTCCGAGCTAATTAGAATAATTTTCTGACTTGCGGAATTATTGATGAGAATATTTCATTACGCTCGAATGAATTTACGAATTTATTGAATGGTCGTGTTAAGGTATTGTTGGAGCTATTATTTTTTAGTGATCGGTTTTTTGTATTAGACTTGAGACTACTCCTTGAGACCCAGTATTTGGAACTGTGCAACTAGTGTTTGACAATTTAGAAATACCTGTAATAGTGATGTTAATGAATTGATTATATAGACTTGTCTTGCCTGATAATAAGGCAAAAGATCTAAGATGGTATTGCAAGCTCCATTACCCTATTTGTGCTTTACTAGTACATAATTATACTTTAGTACCAGAGGTAAAAGCTCGATCATACGATCGAATACAGTGCAAATAGGGGCCCACGTCTATTAGTTAACGAGTATCAGAATGGTTTCTGCCCTTGGCCATCGCTGTTAAGGGATTAAAACATCATGATTTAATAATATAAATAGGTATAATAGGTTGAATTCGTAGTAAAAAGTACTTTTATTTCAATATATCTTTCCTTTCTGTACTGGTACCAATAAGGTAAGAAAAGGTTGAAGCAATAACACTTCAGAACGAACTTTGTTTCGCTTACAATTAACAATAATTCGTCCTAAACGACCACTTGCGAAACTTAATCGTTCGTGTAGTTCTAAATACGTACTGGTATTACTTTTAGCGGATAATGTCTTTCGTATTACCTGCTAGCGCTATTAGCTGTTGTGAATAACTTCGATTAAACCTTCTTGAATGATCAACGGTACTTACGAACAAATTATTGGTAAAGTAGTATTAAAATTATATTATTACTTTCAAACTGTTTAGTAAGCTGAGTTGCCATAGACAGTTTACCTTATAAAAGTTGTTTTTTGTGAAAGAATTTTCTTTTTGAACAATTCTCTGTAGCGTTGTTCTTATGTAGGTACAGTATTTACTAAAATTGAATTAAATTTGGACCGATTTTAGTGATAAAAGCCTAAACCTGGGCTTGGCTTCGTCATTAGTGTAGTGGTCCTAAGTGCAACTGCTGCGCTAGACGTCCTGGGTTAGATCCCCAGGTCGAGCAAAGAGTTATTGGGTTATTTCTATGAAATTCTCAGTAGCAGCTCGGAGTCTGGATTTGTGCCCGGTTAATGACAACAGGCTCGCCCCCTATTACATGGGACCTAAATATACCGGCGAAGTGTAGATTTACATTAGTAAAACTCTGCCTGTGTTAGGCAGAGTTTTACTAATACTTTACTTCGGGAAATAGTGTAGGCGTCATGGTATGTAAGCCTAAACATTTCCTTAAGATACCGATAGAGGTTAGTCCCCTCCACTTATTGTTGACCCCGACGTATTAAAGGGGTGTTATAAGTTTTTAGTGTGTACATCCATGTATCTATCTGCGTGTATCCTCCGACGCAATAATGCTTGTATTAAAATATTCTACTTCTCTTCAACGTAAAGACAATATGACGACGATATAATTTTTTACATTTTAGAGGTTTTCTTTTCAGGGGTTAATATTAGGAACATTTTTAATTTCTTTTTTTTTCGGAATAATTTACAATTGCACATTTTACACGAGTCAGCCTTATTATTTGTTTAAATAGGTTACTAAAAATAGATAAGTCTTTGCAGAATCTAGTAATTACAATGTAAAATCAACCTCATTTTACAGTGTCTTTACCATTTCAAAGGAATATTCTATTTGCAAAACGTTCTATCGTGAATATTACAAGAATAGCTTATATTTATCTCTAATGGCTGCTCCTTGTGCATCTGATAGGTTTATTATAAATTTAAGAGTAGTTGTACTTCCACAAAGCTTTTAGCTCTCCTAACGTTTCTAGAATATTGGAAATTGTAAATCCTATAACGGGTTTCCAGAAGCTTATCATTAAAATTATAAAGGTTTATCTAGATTTACTAGTGTTATCAAGCTGACCGAATATTCCTCGTACATTGCATGCCACACTCAAATCCTTTGATGGATCGACTGACGATAAGAATTAGTATTGTAATGTTTATTTATGTAAGTTTATGAAAAAAAAAACAACTGAGTTCAAGCATTTTAAATCGATGGTCTGGTCAGAATTTCTGTGGGACCACCCAGGGAATACATTTTTTAAACAAAAAACGATCGCTGACGATATCGCGAATCATATAAAAAAAACATACAATCTAAATGGTAATCTATCCCTTAACTTGAAGACGGTTAACAAAATGTAGCAAAAGCAATTTACGTTATCTCACTTTCAAAATGAAATTTTAAATCAGTCAAGGAATCATGCAATATTTGTTGCCTCTTATTCATTTGTTTTACATCCAACTTTTGCAACAACATATTGCATGCAGATTTTTTTTTCAACTTAATAGCTACCTAATATCCCCAACAACGATATTATCGCATTAAGGTCGGCACGCTAAACTTACAGCATTTGCGGTTTTAATATCGTAATGGCGTCCGCGTACCGCCCTTAATTTAGTTTTCTACAAGTCGGAGAAGCAAATTACCCAAAAAAGATCTGAATTAAACATTTTTAATTAGTCATTCATTCGCAAAGTAAAAACTGTAGACCTTGGTATTTGTTTAATGTAAGGCAAATAGCGAAGCGTCGTTTTTTTGTAAAAAATATTCCCTCTGACTGGTTCAGTGAAGTATTTCTGAGAATGTTGTCTGGGTAACATCTTTTAGATTGAGATCATTTATAAATTAACCTTAATTGTACAATGCATTAAAAGAAATTTGGTCGTGTAAATATAATATTTAAGCGTTAAAAGGTTATTGTTTGAGAAAAGAAAAAATCGTAAGTAAGGTTTCGTATTTGTTTAGCTTTGTTTTTATAAAGCAATTGTAATAATAAAATTTACCTACATCACTTGGGTAAGAAATAACGACTTTGATCAACCGATCTCTTACCGCGGTCAGTTACCATCACTATCACTATATATTATAGAACAAAGTCCTCCGCCACGTCTGTCTGTCTGTTCGCGATAAACTCAAAAACATCTGCACCGATTTTTATGCTGTTGTCACCAACGGGTAGCATGGTTCTCGAGAAAGGTTTAAATGTATAATAAATACATATTATAGTACAGAAAAGCCGAGAAACCACTTAAGCTAATTCTTAATAAATATAAAGCACTGTGTGCCTCGGAGGGCGCGTCAAGCCATCAATCCTGGACTGACGAACAACTATGACAATCGGTAGTGGTAGTCCAAAAAGTCTGAGAATAGCTCTATCCGTAGAATATCAGTATTTTTCTTTCGACTACCCTATGCACTGGCTCCAACTATTCCCAGACAAATCCTATAAATGGAAGGATAACTACTCATTACTATCTGATAAAGTGTTTCCTGGTTCCTATTGTTCTAATAATTGCCAGCCGGCAGCCACACGCAAACAATGCCACCGATTATTATCGCGATACTCGTGAAAATCTCATTATCTTCAGATCTGGCGTTATTCTTCGTACGTCCTTTGTCCGTACGGCCCGCAATCACGTTCGCATCACAAACAAACCGAGATAAATGATAGGTGATGCCCTTTTATTACTGTTTGTGAACGATTGGGGTGTCGCAGAGATAAGTCAGCAGTTTTGGTAAATAGATGCGAGGTAGATGCGTATTTTTTTTCCGTTTTCCCCATACTGTAAGACGAAGACACGTCATCGTTTTGTTTGTGGTAATCGATAAAAGAGTCTTAACGAGCTACTTAACCGAATGACAATATTGTGGGATGACTTCAAAGAATTATATAGTCTTAGAGCTTGCGCATAAAATCAATAATGAAGGCATTTGCGTCCAAGGAAACCATGGGAGTAGTAAATCATATTAATTATTGGAAATGGTTAAAAAGAAAACCATAGAAATTATTACTTCCATCACATTATTCTTTAAATATAGTAAAACTTGTGTGCTATCAAGCATCAATGTAGTATTTAATTTTAATATCCAGATCTAAAAACAAGCAAAACTAAAACATATGATGTATGTGATTTAATATGATAAATACCTAATACTTTATTTTCAGACCACATTAAAAAATAAATTTTATCGAAATTTCAAAGCTAAAAGATAAAAAGAATAAATTAAAACGTACTTACACTTTAACGAGCTGTAATACGTTTACGGTACGTTTAAAATAACAGGAAAAACCTTATTGCTTCTTAATTAACGACTTTGTATTTATTATTGCCCGACAGGCAACATAATACCTACAAATAAAAGTCTTCCCAATTTATATTTGCAATAGAAATAGGTAGGACTTGTCTATTTCTGTTTTAATATAGTAATTTCCCGTTGAACAAGGTAGGGACTTTGTCCCCTCAAAGATGGCAATTTGAATTCCTAATGGATCAATAACTATTTCAGTTTTGCCTTTGTCCTACTGAGAAAGTCCCAAAGGAATCTGCTGTATTTGCCTTCATTTCCCGACAAAGAAAATGAGGAGAATTTCTAAGGAATTTTCAATTGAAATTGACAATTTATATAAATACCCCGTCTTGCTTAATTGCGATTAAAACGGGGCGTTTGGGAAATAGAATTTATGGTACCCAGGTACTAAATTTTACTAAAAATTTTTAGAAATACCTCAGCGTTGTCCAGAAAGAAGGTCAACCTACGCTCAACCTAATTATTATAACTTTACCTTACAAGTGAACAATTGGCTTCTAATTATCTATACCATAGTCGCGACTTTGGTTACCGCAATGAACAATCTCATTAATTATTTATAGCCGCAGATAGCAGTTTCGTGATTTTTCAATGTTGATTTTATGGTGATTTATTATTGATATGTCATTTTTCTACAAATAATTTACTTAGACATTTTCATACTAAATGTACAATACGATAAAATTACTCAAGAATCTAAATGTAGATTCGAATTGAAAAATCTGTACAATACTACATATCGACTAAAAATAATGTTAGATTTGTCTTTACCTTTTATTACAAATTGGTGCCCAACGGTTCAAACTAGTTGCCCTCCATTTCCACCTGGCAAGCGGTACAGTTCCTCTTTTGAGCACATAACAATAGATTTTGCATTGTGTCTACAATCTGCCGCTTGACAGGTTAATATGTGCTTAAAAGAGGAACTGTACCGCCAATAGCGTCCCAACACTAGCACGGAGCAGTTACTATCGCATAATCGCTCCCAACTACTCTCTTATTCAGTCATGCAAAAATGCTTTCAAATCGAGAACTTAGATATGACGAGAGCAATTTCCCTAGGGACGTAAAACACAGGAATAGCTAGACTTTTTTCACGCTAAATTGAACTAAAAGGCTTTCAGTAGCAGACGGAGCAGGATGCGGCCGACGCCGGACTTCCGGCTTTACGTGCTTCAGACTTTACATGCAGTAGTTTTTCTCTCGTTCTCTCCTATTCATAGATACTCTCAATGTTTCATTGGGCGAGTGAGTGGCGAATTTTGTTCAAATTTTGTCAAGTTGTTTTTATGAATAAGTAAAGTTGAGTAGTTGAGCAAACTACAAAACAAAAAGTCAGTGTAATCTATCTTTTTGTTCTGAAATCATACCGTTACTTAAATTTGAATTGAAAATAGGTAATTAGGGTTCAAAATAAGTAATCATTTTCTATTCGCATTTATGTAGGTTATTTCTTTACTGTATAACATACAAAAAAATAATTACAATAATTGTTCTTGCAAGCGTGATGTGAGTACCAATTTTCATAAATACGGAAAATTTAATTTGTGTATCTGACAGACTTTATAATATGACATTTCAGTATACCAAAACTGATGGTACGAGTATCATGGACACCCTTTGCTTTTTCATAGAAGCCAAACAAGCCAACTTAAACTAAACCAAATGCAGTTATAATAATAGAGTTTAGGTAGCATTAGTAACGAGTTCAAAAGTTAATATGGAAGGTGAATGTTTAAGCCAAATTGATGTCATTATGAAAATGTGGGCAATCTAACTGTAGCAATAGCAGAAACTCATAATTGGGCAGGAAGTTACTATGGGAGGGTACGCGGAACTTTCAAACGGAACTTTTGTACGCCCAATTAAAAGTAATGATAGAAATTATTGCATTTGTGTTGGAACTTTAACACAAATGTAGAAAAAAAACGAAAAAAAACAATTCTGCTTTAAATTTGTGTTGTGCTTTTATATACTTACATATATACCATGCATACTATGTAAGCATCAGTATCTGTATGTCCCGTATTTGGAGGATAAGGCTGTGTGTACATTCAAGTTCCCCAATATATTTAAAATTCTATGTAATAGGGAAGTGATTAACCAGGCGAAAAAAATTTCGAGCTACTACAGAGAATTTCATAGAAAAACTCAATAACACTGCTCATACTAGGAATGAAATCCGAGACCTCACTTTTGGGCAATGTGTCAGAAAATTTATATTTTTTTCTAGCGTCGTCTTCTACGTAGAAAAACCACATTAAACATATCGACCTACCCGAATAACAACACCTACGAAAATGGATCGAGTATTAAATAGCATAATGTACCGTTAATGGCGACACTCAAAGCTAAACAATAACAGATGTTTCCACCGAATACCTATGTTTTCCGCTGGGTTCGCATTTTCCCCGGAACAATTAGTATTCTGTTACTGTGCTAGGGGCTAATTGGATTGTTAGTTAAATTGACGTACAAACACTGGCAGTTGCGTCAGCAGCCGCGTCATTTTGCCGCGCTCACACTTTGAACGCGGATGTAGTAAAATCATCAATACGAGTAAATTCATTCGGTTAAGCTTAATAAACACGATGCATGGGCTGACCGCTCGGTGAGATAAAACTGCGCTTGGCGAGGTCAGGCTTCAGATGGGTATGATTTTTAACTCATGTAGATCTCCCCAGCATTTAAGAAGAACTTTCTGTGTCTGTGTATGTTTATAGTATAGTCAATGGATAGAATTTTTTAAGAAAATTGTGCAACCTAAATGACTGAAATGATTTTTTTATGGGATATCTCGGCAAACAAGCCGGAGAGCTACTTGATGGCAAAAATCGTCGCATGGACATCTCCAATAGCAAAGGGGTTGCAGATGCGTTGCCGAGCCTATTGAAGGAAAATTTAGAGGATAAAGAAAAGGAGAAGAAATGGACTGAGGGAGAAATTGGGCCTCCGGCGCTCATCCAATTGCTGCCAGCAACTGCAATCCTAAATCCAAAACAAACTTAGCTATCATTATATTTAGGTATGATGATATTCTATGATGTTCTTCAGTAAAGGTTTCGCTGATCCTAATGCCAACGTTTGTTCATTCAGCCATTGTTAAGGGTTGTCCGATTTCCAAATTGGTTTAGTTTCCAACATTATTATTTCCATGTGAGGAACATTCGTCACTCAAGCATAAACAGCTAAATGGGGACAGCGGTACACCTTTGAAACTCAGTGGGTTATATTTCCTTCAGTTGGTTCACACATGTCTCACAAACAATTTAGACCGTAATTTTAGTTAGTGCTAGTGTAGTGAGCTGGTACATAATAGTGTTCCACTTTACTACCAGACACTGTACTAAATATTGTACTTACATTTTTGTATTAAAAGTTAGACACTGTGAAGATTTTTTTTGTAATTACAAAGGAGACTTTATATATAATGTTGTGTTCACTTTCACTTAGAATGAAATAGAAACAAAATGGCTCACTCACCCTTTGATAATAATATTAATATTTGTTTTATCGCGTACCTGGTTCTTTGTTGCGAGAAAGAAGCCTTCAAGAGACTGCCAGCCTACTGGGGAGCGGGCCCCAGGTCCACCAGGTCAAACCAAGTAATGGTCCATTCCATGACCATTACTGGGTTTGACTATTACTAACATCCAGAGTAGTCATCTTTACCTAATTATTAATTGCCATTAGGCTATGGTCGGTAGCCTAGGGTTAGGGCCTAGTCGGTAGGCTAGGGCGTCGGACTTGCGATCATATGGTTGCTGGTTCGATTCCTACCCATTGCACTACCGACGTGAACCCACTCGTAACACAAGCATTTAGCTTAGCACGAGGGGTTAACAAGAATACTAGTAATATGTGACCCACATTGCTAGTAAGATTAAAAAAAAAAATACTATTGTACGCACGGCGACACATCAAACTATGAAAACCAGTATAGGCTAGCCTTGAATTGTATGGAAAACCTTTACAATGGGAGGTCAGTTTAAACTAGATATGTATAGCTTACATACAAACATCATTCTTTCTAGTGGTCATAAGTGAAACTGCCATTCTAGAGGTCCTGGGTTCGATTCTTAAGTCGAGTAAAATGTATTTAGGTATTTCTCGAAAACTCAGCTTAGCAGCTCAGAGCTTGAATCTGTGTCTGTTTAATGCTCATAGAGTCGCCCCCTATTACATAGAACCTAAACATGCCCGGGAACTGTGACTTAACCTTTGTGAATTACTGGCGTGTTGGAAGTTTATGTTGAATTCAAGTTATCGTAGAAAATGTTGAATATAATTCACCCAAGTTACTAAGTTACTAGAGCGCTACAAAAACATGAACTAATAACTTACGAACTCCAAACACCTTTCAGTTCAAACTGTAGACACACAAGCGAAACAATGCCAATACAAAACATCGTCTAACAAACTTGCCAGCTATAAATTATACTAAACACTAATTTCAAGCGGAAGGACATTTATCTATACTATTTACTACAACGCATATACTCGTAAAATTAATATGCCCATTTATCGATCATCATTAAAACATTTTCTTAACTACCTAGGTATATTAAAATGTAGTATGATTACTTCGCATTATTTTTGAAGTACCTACAACTAAGATCAAATAAAAAGTTAAGATGGAACTTTGCGAACAAAGAAGTGAGGCCGGCTAAAACTACGCCTTGCCTTGTACAACACACAATTACACGCACACACGTATAACGAAACTACGCCTTATCTTGTCAGTCGAGCTATCGAGCAATCGAAAGCTCGACTGACAAGATAAGGCGTAGTTAACTAATAAATTTGTGCGTGTAACTGTGTGTTGTACACGGCGAGGCGTAATTTTAGCCGGCCTCACTTCTTTGTGCGAACAATGAAGTGAGGCCGAGTTCCACCTTAACTTTTTATTTGATCTGAGACCTACCTACAATAAAAAATATTTACTAATTTTTATTAATTTATTCAGGTTAACCAATAACTAGCATCTGGAAGGAATTGGGGGAGGCCTTTGCCCAGCAGTGGGACAGTAACGGCTAGAGAAAAAAAAAAAACAATAACAATTTAGAAATGTAACAATTAATTGAAGGCTTGACAATAAACGACTGTATTATTAATAACGTTATGAAAATAAATGATGTACAAATTTTATTCAATCAAAAGCAACAGGAATATTATCAAAATATATATAAAATTTATAACATCCATTATTGCAATGTACCTAATGGGTATAATTATATTTTCAAGTCCGACCTTATTTTTGTATATTAGTTTTCTAAGTAAACTGTGTACAGAGGCAGACGTTCCAATTTCTGATTGAGTTCGCATTTACTTTGCTTTAGATAGATTAGCTGCTGATTTGAGACCTAAAGTTGGCTAGCACGGACTAGCGTTCTCTTTCCTGTGCCCCTTATCGGAACATTGTTTTATGTATTTATGTTGAAATGGTTCGTAATGTGTTCCTAAAAGGGTTAAGTTGTACCTAATGGCTCGTTACTCTCACTCTACTTGCAGATGTTTCAATGCATAGAATTATGATTCACTTTGTGTGTATTCCGAATGTTGCGTGTGAGAGGCAGTTTCCCTTCTCGGTTGCTGCGGTTTCAGCGCTTCATGCAACATAAGCAAAAAAAAACAACCATACAAAAACTAACTGCAATGCAACAATCAGTTGGTTCTCTTCGACTCCATCTTCTAGTTAAATCAATTCTCTTCAAACTTTCTTCAGTAAATCTGTAAACATTGTAATATAAAACAAATAGAACAACATTAAATTCAACGTAGCCCGCTTTGTTTTGTTTACTAACGCAGCGTGATATTTGCGTTTCAAATGTTCTAAGCTTGACTCAGTTAAAATATGTTGAACTAGTTTGTGTACGCTTTGTATCAGACCCTTTCTTTAGAAACTAAAGAGGCCTGAGTTTGTAGAACAACCTTCTTGGTAGACTGTAACAACGAACTTGAACAAGATGATAAGCAGTAGGTACCTATGAATATAATAATGGCAGTGTTTGACTTTGTCTCTAAAGTGAACCTTAAAACTTTGCTTTAATTTTTATTTTAGGTGGATTTATAATAAAAGTAGGCAATATTGGCCTGTGGAACAACCAAGCGAAGACTCCTTTAGGCGGCGCACGTTCGCCACACTGTGCAGGATGCAAAACAATACTTCGCCCTCTGAAGAGGTCCCATATCACAGATATCACAAATCCCATAACCATAACTATTAACCATAACCGGTTAGGGAAGACAAAAACGGTTTTAAGTCGGTATGAGGTATGAGTGAGAATATGAGTGAGTGGCAGACGATCTATAGGAGGAGGATATAATGGCCTTTTTTTAGTGGATTTATCTATACATAATAAATGCCTGAGACGATAACGTCTACTGCTCAGTACACTCCCAGTTAGAAGAAGAATATAGTATAGTTAGTTTCTTATTTTAATTATAAATGACGAATTATGTTAACAAGAACACTAGCACCAACAATAAGAGCGTCCCGGAAATTAAGTATCCAATGAGCCACATATATCACAATCATAAAAAATCTTAACACAAAACGAACAAAAAATCTACCAAGAAACTTCCGCCTCAAATTGGCACCAGAGAAAAATAAATTCCCAACAGGAAGAGGAAGGCACTAAACGTTTGAAAGTTTTTCTGTTGCCAACATCGGTGGCTCGGTAACAAAAGCGGATAAATCGGCCGAGAATACCATGCATTGTATTCGTATTAAGTGAGAATAGACGACGCTATCCCTCGGCACGACAAAAGCATCCTCACTGTCAGACGTCGATGTAGGAAACATAGATAGTGCAAACAATGAGAGGATAGACACCGCTGTGAATATTTTCGTTAGTTTTTATCTGATTCTGGCGTAAAAGCGAAGTATAAAATGTATCTAGTTCTTATCAACGCGTTGTAGTCATAAAAGCAGCTGAGAAAGGGTTATTCTTTATTTAGAGGATATATTTTGTATCTACTAGTACAACAGCTGTGTTACCATATCGATCTAAAGATTGCTGATTGCTATTTAGATACTTAACTTATTTAGATTACTATAAAAAGCGTTAGTGTAAATCATGAAACCAAAACCAAAAACATTCCCAATTTCTAGTTTGATTTAGAAGCACGTCACGGCGAATATATTATGATGAAATTTTATTCGCGATAAAATGTTTAATTCATGCATTTTAATTATTTAACTAGCGCCCCACCTATTACTCACTTTTGTCATTATAATACCTACGCAAATCCAACAAAACCCTAATGGTTGCAAAGCAATAACATAATGAACAGATTGAACAGCTTGTCTTGCCTCGCTTCCTCTCCCTTTATTTTAATTTCCTAAAAGCCTTGCAGTTTTCAATAATCTCACTCTTTTTGCCTGACGTGATTAATCCCGGCTTTCCCGGGGTCCGCACCCCGGTTAAATCTTCTACACTTTGCTAGGCTTTCGGTATCGAAGTTTTCAATATTAAAACCCACTATCTAATAATCTGTTGTTATTAATAAGGAGCTAACTTCGATCAGCTCGTTGAAGGCAGTAACTCAACAGCAAATCGTTTAAGAGTTGTTCCCGGATTGCTCATCGACTTAAGTTGTACGCTAATTAAACTGGGAATGTCGATCGTTCGAGTGTTTTGACTTTTGAGTGGATTAAGTCTTAAGCCATTTGGAATGAGATAAATAGCTTTTTATAGTGCCTCTGTTGCTATTGTGCTTTTGTTTTGTGACCTACTTACTAACCTCTGGTTATTGAACTGAAAATGGGAACATAATAAACCCTACTGACGTATATGTAACTGTAAAAGCTTAAACTTAAGCCTTAAAACCTTAATTAAGGTAAAGCAACTCTGAACGGTAAAAGTCGAAAAATCTTAAGATTAATCGTAGTTCGGTCTTTGGGATAGAGTTTCAGATAAAGCAGAATATTGGACTTACGGACATAACTGTGTTGTGAAAATTGTACTCTATTTCCAATTATTATAAATTGCCGGGAATGAAAATATATATTGAAGTTATTGAATTGTATGTATTCCCCGAAAGGTTAGGCAGAGGTGTACTAATGTACACCTATACGTCCCCGGTATGCCTATTTGCCTATGAAAATTTTATATTGTAATTAATAGTAACAACAAAGAAAAAAGGCTATAATTTTGAATGTGACGTATCTAGCTGCACTTTTTCCTTGTCCTCTCGCTGAGAGGAACGCTGAGACTCGGGGGATTTGCAGCTAATGCAGCCGATGCTGGCCAGTGGGCTAACTCTAACAGGACAAAATCACCCCTCTCCCAGGCTGGGGCAAGTGAGGATCACGGAAAATCTCCAAGAGAGTGCTGAAGCGGTTTGACGGATTTGCTGAAACGTTGCTATGTATCTCCGGTTAAATCTTAAGAGTTAGTGCTTGGATTTATTTTGTTTGTTAAATAAGAATGATGGTTTTTACTTTTGTAATAATTTTAAACCCTTCTTGATTATAACACCTCGTCAATCTATAGACAACCTTGATGCTGGATGCCATGATAGCCTAGATAAGATTGATAGCACCGCCTAAATTGATATATACAATCTTAAATTCATCTTCCTATTAGTTATGTTTGTGTTTGCCAAATGCATTTAGTAGTTGGTCGATGGACTTTCAATTTTGACACAAAGTTGTGTGTGTTTTTATAGAAAAGCATGATCCACTATTGCCATTAAACATGGCAAGAAGTGGCTGATAAAACACATTTTGGGGCTACGTGAATGACATTGTTAAAACCATGTCATTATATATTTCATTTGAATTTCTATAAAAAACCCAAATACACTTTACTCGATCTGGGGATCGAACCAAGGACCTCTGGCGTAGCAGTCGCGCTTAGGATTACTAGACTAATGAGGCAGTAAATTTATATAGACTGCAGTTAAAATGTATACTATTAAATAACCTGTTAAAAACTTTAGTAGAAGAGACAAACAGGTTGCAGACTAGAAACGAACTTCCAAATCTATTACCACAAACACACAATGACTATCTAACTAGAATTACAATCTTAAGTTCCAGCTCTCACTTGGAGAGCGTCTCGAAATGTCTTAAGTTGTCTTACGGCTTTAAGACGACAAACTGAGGCAGGACTCCGGACCTTAAGTGGTTCGCATCGACCGTTTTGCAAGTTGGTAACATGCCAACTATTATTAATTGCTTTTAGAATTATTGTTTTGTTTATTGCCGCTGCGGGTAGTTAGTGAAGTACTGTATTTTGATTAAACTATGTGGCTTGTTTCAATGTTGTCTGTTTCGTGTAATGAACGGGTCTATTATTATAGTTTTCAGTATAAACGTAATATTATATGTGACATATTAGTGTGTGCACTGTTAGATAATGACAACCGTTTTTTTTATATCTGGTCAAATACTGTTTTTGTGTTTAATAATGATAAAATCATGCCTATACATTCATGAAATTCGTTTCTCATAAAGTAGCATTGCTTATACCATTTGATCTCTGAGTTCTAATGGATGTTGAGCTAATAAGGACGATTTTGATTTAAAAAAACCTTAACATAACATATTATACGTACGCCTAGATTCCCTGAAGGATAAGGCAGAGGTGTACTAATGTACTCGTGATCTTAATAATTGATTGCAAAAAAAAACTATATACGGCCTCCTTAGAATGTGGTGTTTTTAATTTTTGAAGATTTTACAATCAACGTTTACCTCGTACTTCATTCTAAAGAGAGTTGCACGTGGCTTCGCCCCCATGTACCTAATCCCGTTCATCCAGCGGGATAATAAATTATTGCCTATGGTAATCTAGAACAGTGAAGTTGGTTTCTAATGGTGAAAGAATTATTAAAATCAGTTCAGTAGTTTCAGGGTTTATCGATTACAAAAAAAAGCCTCTTTATAAAATTAATAAAGAAGTATCGATGACCTCAGAGACATAATATTTATTTTCAAGCCTAAAAAACAGAAAAATGTTCTGATAAAAAAAATACTTACAACTTATACAGAAGAGATCCCACCTGAAAAGAAAAAAATACACTTAAGTCAAGTAGAAAACAAAGTTTCATATTTTCTTGGAACAATTTCTAAAAAAATTTATATTTTAACAACTTTTCCTCGAAGATGCCTATACAGCAACAAAAACATTGAAGTTTTCCAATACCCAACTCTATTACCGAAGTAATAACAGTTTCTACTACTTTTTGTTTATGGGTGAGGTTTGGTGAAATTAAGTTTAAAAAGAAACATGTCAGACGTAACAAAAGGGCCTTGGTTTTTTTTTTATTTCTTTAAAATACATATAGAAAAATGTATTCAATTAAACATAATACCGGAAAACTTATAGTAATGATCTATTTGTATATTTGTATATCTATTTGTATAATCCTAAAGCTCTAATGCGGGCGCAAATGAATAGTCGCAATATTTTAGTTTTAATGATTTTCTATTTATACCTGATACAATCTAAAAGATCGAATATGATGTTTATTGTTTGGCATGCCATGATAGCTTTATATGAACTTCTACACATGAAATCGAAAAATTTACACAATTTATATAAAATATCTCAAGAATCGTTTTTTTTATTAGTAACCGATTCTTTGATTTCATATAGTATAAGTTTTAGTGAGTAAGAACCCCACACTCCCCGGTTTAGTCGCCATGGAACGTTCGCCTTTTAAAAGTTTCCAACAACAAACAAAAAAAGGTGTACATTGGTACACCTTTTTTTTTTTGTTGGTGGGTGAGCAAAAGCCACCCTTTTGCTCACCCTTCGGAAATAAGTATACCAGCAATGTTGATTGTGACGTTATATTAAATTTCATTAGAACAGACTGCCATACAATTGTAAAAATTCATCTAATTACACCTGCATACGTACCTATATAATATAGATATTTAAACCGGACTCATCATGGCTGAACAAATTACGTTCAAAGCGAACTGTCTAGTTCACATTCGTACCGTTTTGGAATCCCATCAAGTGCTTAAATTCATATGATGTCGTACATTTGAACATAAATGAAGTTGAGAAGGGATTAACCGAAATATTTTTAGGTATATTAATTAAATAGCCTTAGGACCCCGGGGCCCAAGAACAATAAACTTACATTGTGGCAGGAATTTGTTAATTGACGGGTTAATCCACTTATAATTGTAACTTATAACTTTTAGACACAATAAACGTTTATTATTATTTTATTATATTTTTTTTGCATTATATTATTATGCCGATACGGTTCGTATTAGGGCTCCGTGATTGGCTTCTGTACCACTGATTCGATCGATACCCGCACTTCTTATATCTTTCCCACACAAACTGGATCAAGCAAGGCTTGCAAATGAAGAATCTACACTCAGCATTGGCTAAACAAACGGTAAGAAAGAATTTAAAAAATGTTAGGAAAAGTTTGAATGTATTCTGCTTTTTAGAATCGATTTTATCCATTTCAAGTTCAACCAAAGCAATGCGATAGTCGTACGATAGCGTGTCTGTTTCAATACGTAAAGTATCAATAAATATGTTTAAATACGTAAAGTTTTCCTCCTGTGGCAACACTACAGCTAACAGCTGATTTGAACTTGTCTTTGTATTTTTTATTGTAAAATTATTAAATATTGCTTAAATTAGGCCGAATTATAATTAATTGATATATACTAGGGGTAATAAATGTTTGTTGTGTATAATCTTAACATAATCAGTGGTAAATAAGTGTAAAAACCGTGTGTTAGTAAGTGACAGTTACCGGTACATATGTTGTAAATTGTCATCTCTAAATCAGGTACAAATTTACGAATATAATAAAACGTAGTGCTTCCTTCTATTAGAGCATACATTTTTTTAGTTCACTAGTAGAATTTTTATAGACTGCTTTGTAGATTTGCAGTTACTACGTAAACATAACCTATTCTAGTTTAGTGACACATTTCCACTTCCCTTGTATTTTTCACTTTCTACCCATTACCGCTTTGCTTAACTTCAATCATTACTATTACAATCTACTTTTATTTTCCCCTCTTTCTATTCTATCATGTTGACTCGCAAGGCCGCTGCTCGCCAGGAGGAGTCCAAACTCCAACTGGTTTTGAGCGAATTAAAGGCATCTAAGGAGTTGTGTGACCAGCTGAATAGGGAAAGGGATGACAATGAGAGGGAGTTCATGGCAATGTTAAACAAAAATAAAGCTTTAAAAACCGAGATGGCTCAGCTGCATTCAGAGTATGTTGAAGCTGTTGAGGCCCGGGACAAACTCCAACTTGTGGTGGACGGGTTCAGCCATTGTAGCACTGAGTATGAGCAAGCTCTAAGCCGTGCGCATTCCTTAGAACACCAGCTACATGAGGCAAACAATAAGATTTCAATGTTAGAACTAAACACAACAGCCAGTCATCAGTTCAACATGTCTGTCATTTCTGTAACATGATTTACACCTGGCTGCAATGTCGTCATGCTCCCTTAGATGTCACTGCTTGCGGTAGCGTCATTGGTCGGGTCACCCCCTTCCCTCTAAAATGGCGAGGGGGGTGATGGCTGATCCGTGCGTTATACTCGTGAACGGGTGCTGCTTGTGGTGACTGGTCGACTTGCTGGCTATCGTGTCTTAAATATGTATATTTATTTATTTTTATTGATTTTTTTTCCCTTTTTTAATTCACAAGTTGACTGGGTGGCCTTGTAGGTCCTAGTAATCATGCATAATATTATTTTGTTTTTAAATGTTAATTGTATGATATTAAAATGTAAATGTGAGTACTATGTAGGTTAGCTTTAACACGTATCAGATGTATAATAAACTTCTCTGACAGTTTTGAGTATTTCACATGACCTACACAAATGTCCTGCTGATCTGGTATCGTTGTGCGACGGGTCGTTGAGCTCCCTATAAAATGGTTGAGCTACACGATGACTGATGTATGCGTGCCGTCAGTTAGGACAGGTCAACTCAAAGCTGCTATGGCTCTTTCTTCAAAAGGCCTGTTCAGATTTTGCCCTACATTGTTAAACTCGCATATCTAACAACAACTATTGTCTGGACTTTAAAAGAGACCATGATTCTCTGAGTTTGTTTCGACGTTTCTTCTCAGAGGTCGTCAGATAGGAAACGTCGGCGCCATCTAGTTAAAAAAAAATTGTAAAAATCGACTTGTAAAAGTGTCCTGAAAAGATCTATTTACAGAAATAAATATCATTTCATTTCATTTCAATAAATTACATAAAACGCATTTACAAATAGCTGCAGTCCTTTCGTAATAAAATATCTCAAAACGAGGCAAAACATTCACCTTTTTTAATTACAAACGCTTTAGCGTACGCTCTGCGCGCTTAAAACGCAGACTAAAATTCACAATGCGTTTTGGAGCTTAAGCAATATGGAACTTTCACGAATAGGATTTTCTCTTAAAACACATTTAAGGGAGATAATAGCAACGATAGTGTCTACGTTATAGTCTAGTTACTTAATTTAATATCTAGATTAAATGCTTCTTATCTTTAAGCGTAAAAAGGAATTTTAGATGTTCAACATCGCGCGAACTGTCTTGATACTTGACAAATCTTAGATAATATTAAATGATTATAAAGTTTTCATCATTTTCCTGACGTTTATATTTTAAACTAATATTCCAGAAAAGGAGATGAATTTTCGTGACGTTACTATAAAATTCGTTACTGTTCTACAGTTGGCTTTCAAAACATTTATATCTTCATTTAGGTATATATAATTGTCGTGGTAGTAGTACTAGTAGTAGTATCATAATTATTTATAAATACATATTACCGTTGTTTTGCTTCTGAACAATATAGTAGCAACAAAATATATTAGCTAAAATTTAAGATAATAAATTTGATTAAGCAGTCTAGCATTAGCATAAACAATATGCCGCTAGATTCTTAATTTTCCAAATATACATCACATACGTATTAGTTGCCAATATTTGCCAAAAGTACTCCTAACTAGAATACAACAACACACTCGTATATTTGTGAAATGTCGAAAGCATTCCGTAATCCGTCATTCGGTTCCTTTTATTTTAACTCGTAAATTCACAGAGCAATATTAAGCGGCCCTAAAATAAATGGTTCATATCGAAATTTACGGTATTTCCTAGTTTATGTCAATTGTGTTTACTATGGTGGACTTTAGTAACTGTAAATAAAACGGAAATCCATTCCAGTTTTTTTTATTTTTTATACATTGGTTGAATATGGGAGTAAAACTATCATTATTTTTAAGAATAATTTTACAAAAAAAAAACACTAAAGTATCAAGAACTTCGTTCCAAATTTGCACTTGTTGGAATTAGTTATCAGTCAAGGCCTATAGCAAAACGCTTTGTGAACTTTATATCACCTTAAACATAAACGAGTATCTATGTATTTTAGTTACTTTGATGTTTATAAAGTGAGTTGACATAAGAAATGATGCTGACTTTAGTTGGATTCTAATGGGTGAGTAAGGAGGAATACCTAAGTTATACGAGTATATTTTTTTTTCTGTCAGTTTGATCATGTCGTCTTTGTGTCTTCGGCGTAAGCCAAATAAATTTTCTTTCTTTCTTTTTGTGGAGAATAAGTTAAAAAGATTTTGGATAAGCAGTCAAGAACCAATAACCACATGTACATGTACATTATGGAACGCAATAAATATATGAATGAAGGATAATGTTACTAATGTAAACGCGTCCTCTATTTAAAACGGTGTAGGGTGGCCATTAGGAGATTAAAACAGAGACACACCTGTAATGTGGTGCAGTGAAACCGCAGAACGACTGCGTTTGTGTCCTGCCATAAAATATGCATACCCTACGGCTTACGTTTCGCTGGTAGGCTCAAATGTACCATATTATTTTCTGTTTGCTGCAAACTTGGATAATCTTGTTTTTATAGTTCAGCTAGTTTCGTTCTAAACGGTAATCTGGCAAATGGAACTGTGTTTGTGAGCGGAACATAACGTTTAGTTCTAGCTATATGGTACTAAATACAAGCAAACTATAACCAAACAAGTTAATAAAAGATAGTTACCTGTTTAACCTGTTGAACCTGGATTAAGTATTCAAACAGCCTGTGACTTGATATGCATCATAATATATACTTTTGTGTTTATAAGGAAGAAATTTACTAAGATGTAATGTGTGTCGTAGGTAATATTGCAAATACATAGTAGAATAATTATGGGAAGACGTTTTCACGACTTTCGAAGTTAGTTTGTTGAGTTTTATGGGAAGATAAAAATATTTTTTGGTTGATTTTTGTTTATAAATGCTTGCTTGTTTAACAATGTATAACAACATTATTTCACATGCCATCACGCCTGTATTTCTCGAAGGGTAAGGCAGAGCTGTAATAATGTACACCCACAGTTCACCGTTATGTTCCGATTCTAGGGCGAGCCTTTTGCCATTAACAAAAAATAATCCCAATAACACTTTGCTCTACCTAGAAATCGAACAAAGGGCTTCTAGTGAAGCAATCGCTCTTAGGACGACTAGTCTTACGAGGCATTTTTATTAAATAAATTAACTTAATTTTTGTTAAAAAAATTTGGCCGGTGTAGATGCAGCCTTAGCTTTGCTTTCAGATAAGTAACCAACATGGGAGGTAATTTACCACCAACTGGGAAAATTGCGTAACCACAGTAAAATCTGATCCAATTCGGAAGCTATAATTAAACCGCAAATTGTGTCGTAAATGAGATAACTTTGTAGGTACATAATGTAGATGGCATAACCGAACAAGACCCTAGTACATATTTAACGAAGTCGTAAAGTTAACTGCCTCAATAAAATACGTTATCTGTCGCGACTAAAATTGACTGCTACGTAAATAATACATTGACTATAGATTGGTCACGTAGATTTTTACTGAACAAAAGAAATAAAACAATCGTATTATGTTATGTGGACATAAGTTTATTGACTTCTCCCAAATAGCGATATATAATGTTATTACACATACTATCACGTCTGTATCCTGCGAAGGTTAAGGTAGACTTACATAACATAACATCATAACATACCATCACGCCTGTATTCCCCGAAGGGTTAGGCAGAGGTGTACTTAATGTGCACCCACACTTCGCCGGTATGTTTAGGTCCCGTGTAATAGGGGGCGAGCCTATTGTCATTCACCGGGCACAAATCCAGACTCCGAGCTGCTACTGAGAATTTCATAGAAAAACCCAATAACACTTTGCTCGACCTGGGGATCGAACCCAAGACCTCTAGCGTAACAGTTGTAAGTAATAAGTATAAGGTGGACTTATACTTATTAATTTATTTTTTATTTATTTATTTATTTCAGACAACAAGGCCTATATCAAAAATAATACTATAATACAATACGATAAAACTTAAACTAATAACAAATAAAATATTATACATATACAATAAAATATACAGTAATTCACACGAACAGTCGTCGTCGTGTGTCGCGCGGTGTCCGGTAGCCAGCCTCGGAATCGCCGGAACACTTATTTACACTTACCTGTGATTTCATAGAGAAACCCAATAAGTCTTTGATCGGCTTGGGAATCGAACCCAAGACCTCTAGCGTAGCAGTGCAATTTTGTTACATTCTACGACCAAGCCTGTATTCCTCGGAAGGTCATGAAGAGAAGTTATATATATAGTGCTAAGTGCACACATACCATCCACCTATATTTTAGGTCCCATGTAATAGGGGCGAGTCTATTACCATTAAACGGATACAGATCCAAACTTCAGACGCAGTGACCCTTAATGGCAGGTAGTAATAAGTATAGATTTTTTCCTTTCTCCAACCCTGTGAAAGATCCTCCAAAAATATTGTAACATCTCCATCATTGAATAAAAAAATAACACGTTCATCCCATCAATCAAACTTACCTGCCAACTAAAACAATTTCGCTTTTAAATCGGTATATTTGAAATCAATTAAATAAAACCATTCCAATAACTTTTTGTAACAATTCAACATTCCATTCCGAACACGTGCGTGATACAACATTCATTAAGCACACATTCAAAATGGCGGTCACATCACGCTATTCCATTAACATTGATAGTAACATTTACCACAAAATATTACGATACGAGAGAACAAAATGCATTTAGAAATTGTTATTTGTATTTTAGTGATTTCAATTGCGGTTGGCTGATAATCCAAGCTTGTCGGTTTAACCGATCACCGAATTGTGTCAATTTATAAACGACGACGTGTAATGTATTTTTTTTTTCACCAATCGCCGTTCGTTAGTCTCGCCTAACTGCAAAAACTGCTTGACCGATTAGAATAATTATTTTTATGTTTTGTTTATCGTAATACCTGTATTACGATAAACAAAACATAAAAATAATTATTCTTCTTAAACCACCCCTGGGTGGTTTAAGAAGAAAAATAATAGGTAAAATCTTCAAAGAACACTTAAAAAGAATAAATAATATTTTACCTATAGAAAATTGTCTATTTAGTAGATTAAATGGCGTTCGTGGCTGACAGAGTTTAAATTATACATTTTGGTGAGTTTTGGTTAGTTTATTTTTAACTCATCCTCTTTTCATTCTATATGTAATTATTTTTAAACTAGCTGGCCTTAGATACGGTTACAGTCTGGTCGATTCCCTTCATTGAAGCACCTTGAGATATAATAAACTTTCTTGTTTTGTTGTACGGTGCTAGAACGAACAACGCTGATGGTTAACCCAATCTAAGGCAGAACGAAGTTTGCCGGGCCAACTAGTTATTGTATAAGTTATTGTTTTATATAAAATTGTATTCGGTTGTTCATATTTTTATTTCCATTGTGAGTTATTACAAAACTATTTTTTTTTCATTTAGGGATTTACTATTTATTTAAATAGGGCCTATTTTGACGTCAGACGGGATGTCTAAAGGAAAATAAATAAAAATATAAACTTTTTTTTAGTTACCAATGCGCAATTACGGTTTTATAGATGATAAATTTAACATTTTTAAGTGTGCAGTATAGGAATACTGTTATAGAATCATTATAAGTACTATAAATATAATTTCAAATTAAATGGAGATTGTTAAACTAAGCATAACAAAATAACCCGGAAAATTAGATTCAAATGAAAAAATAATGGTATTCGCTCCAGCTCAATAATTTATCATGTTGGCAATGTTCTCTACAAAGGACAAGTGTGTAGTGCTACCAACATACATGTTTAATGAGTAAATGTATGAATAACGAAGCGTTTGTCTGATCGCGGCACACGCCAATCCATTTTTAATATTCTACTATAATATTATTCTACTTATTTAAGTATATTTATCTTATATTACTTTTTTCGCACCAACTGATCTTTCTTACTTGCATAAACTTATTACAAGCTATACATAAAAACATAACCTAACTAATTAAGTAAGAAATATTCAAAACTAAATATAAATGAAAATGTACTTACTTAAAATATTTGAAAAAAGCACGAAATACCTCCACTTCCAATTTTCTCAACAGAAATTAATCCATTTAATTTCTTGCTTTACTTTGTAACAAACTACACTCCTCAATTTCTTACCCACACAATAGAACTCGTAACATATTTCTTTCAACCCCAAATTGCGTCAGAAAGAACACATTTTCAACACACAGCACGTACCAACATAAAAATATTTAGGTCCAAATCTATACGACCGTTTCTTTAGGTTTTATGTAGTCACAAACCTTTAGGATTTATTTTTTCCGACGCAGTATATTACAATCTGGAAGTAGGTTTGGGTTGGAAACCCCAATTTGGGTAAAACTTTTTGCCTTGGACTTTTTGCGGCAGCCTGTTGTCCTTTAGCCCAAACTTAAACACTCATGTATTTTTTGTCCTCATCGTTATAACTGGTCCACAAGATGGGTATTATACTTGAGTAAGAGTTTTTGCACAAGATATACGAATAATTTACCCCTGGTATTCCGGATCTTGTCATTTTATTAATAGTAACATTACCTATATAATTATCATCATGAAACCATACACCACCAGGAGAATTCAAAAACAATTGAGTCTATTCTCCTATTGTCATGGCAGGTAAAAAATATTTTTTCCATTAGATCACTATTCAAATCCTTTTCAAAAGAACCTATTAAAAAGATCTAATTGAAATAAAACATTTGAATTTGACTTCGAAAACAATACCGGCAAGCAGTATTAATTATCAAAGGTAAGATTCTGGTTTTAACATACCATCACGCCTGTATTCCCCGAAGAGTTAGGCAGAGGTGCACTTAATGTACACCCACAGTTCGCCGGTATGTTTGGGTCCCATGTAATAGGGGGCGAGCCTATTGCCATTCACCGGGCACAAATCCAGACTCCGAGCTGCTACTGAGAATTTCATAGAAAAACTCAATAACACTTTGCTCGACCTGGGGATTGAACCCAAGACCTCTAGCGTAGCAGTCGCGATTGGGACCACTAGACCAACGAGGCAGGCAGATTCTGGTTTTCATTTCCAGCATATACAGTATTTTTTGGAAATTATCAGTGTAGTACTCCAAAGTTTGGATCTGTACGCGATAAAAGGCCTATATGACTGAAAAAAAGTATAAGAATAGTCAACCAGGATGGAAAATGTAGTGTAGGGCGCCTGCCGACCAGATGGAGTGACGACTTGCGGAAGGCAGCTGGCAGTGTCTAGATAAGGAAAGCCGAAGATCGGGCTCTGTGGCGTTCACTAGGAGAGGCCTACGTCCAGCAGTGGACGAGTATAGGCTGATCATGATGATGATGATGATGATGATGATGATGATGATGATGATGAATCAACTAGCGCCGACTTCAGAAATGACAGGATGTTATAAAGCAAGATAAAATCCCGCGTGAAAAATAATGAAAAAACAGAATAACAACAAATTGCCTTAAAACGTTATTTTAGCCCGCCAATATTTCTTACGTAAATTAAAAAGAGAGAAACTGGCTGCCATCAATAACCATAAACAACGATCCCACTGGCAAGTGACATAGGTTTTCCATTATGCCCTAGTCAGTGCCAACCGCCACTTCACTTTAACGTTTTTAAATTATTTTCTTCTTAGAAAACTAATAGAAATAGCGTGCCGTAATAGCAAAATATTTTAACAGAGTCCAGTTCAACTTAAAGCTCAACTGTATGAACTATGTAAGATTTCATTAATATGTTCAAATTAGCTTACAAATAAACCACCGAAAAAACTGAAAAGCGATAAATAACTCTTAACAAAATAATTAAACCGACTTCAAAAAAGAATAAAGATTAAAGTCGGTGGCGAAAACAAGATCCTCTCAAATTAAAGCCACCGAATTCTGTTTTAGACAAAATAATAAAACAGAATTCGGTGTTCAGGTATTGTATTATAAATTTTATCAGAATCGGACTATGCGTTGTCATTCTCGTACATAAAAAAAACTAATATACGAGTTGACTTGAGAACCTCCTTCGTTTTTTCATCGGTTAAAAAACTGACGTTAAATACAATTTTTTTTTCTTGACCTGGGAATTTATCCTAGGACTAGACACTAAACCAATGAGGTCGGTATTAAATAAAGAGCATTAAAAGAGTTTCCGCAAGTATATATTATTATGTATTAAGAAAGTTATCTTAAGTTATATTACTACACGTACACTCTAGAGAGCAACTTTCACCAACTGCGTCGTTACCACGGCATCAAACTATTGTGTCATGACGGAAGAATTATGATGAATGCCATATAAATCAAATTAAAATATTTTAAATATCCATACTTTACTAATAATATGAAACCGAAAGTTTTGTCTATCATGTAGACATTTTCACGCCTATAGATTTCATCCTGAAGAATAGGTCATACGTAATTACTTATGCTTTTGGCTCAAAAAGCCCTTTGAGATGCGAGTGAACCCGTAAGCAAGCGCAAGGTTTCTTTTTAATATTTTTTATCGTTAACTAATGGAGTAGAAAGTAGCTTACTCCGTTAATAAAATAAAATGTTTACCGATTCAACGTTTCAAACCCTTTATTCCTAGTAAAATTTGAACCGATATCACTTTCTGCTTTCAAGCGCGTTACTAATTAGGTACAAGACTGCTAACGACCGGTATAAACTGTAGTTGTTTACGTGATCAGTGCAGTCTCGTTACGTGATATATACGGATACTTAAAATGTACAACTAAGGCCATACCATGTGTCATTGCGATTGTTTTGCGATTGGGAGATAGGGATGTCGCTATGCGCATTAAACAGCCCCATCTCTTCCTCACAACCTAAAAATGATTACATGGTACACACGGCTACAGGTCAACCTATACAAATCCAGTTTAAGCTGATCTCGCATTGTACAGGCTTCCGATACAATAAGAGGCCAGCGTAAACTAGATTTGTATAGCTTGAGGTGTAGCCGTGCGTACGACTTCGGATTGTGATTTTTTTTTATTAAAAATTACCATAATATGTTGTTGTTGTTGTCGTCGACGCCGGGGCAGACCCAGAAAGCGCTGGCGAGAAGATTTGGATGCGTTTATGGCTGACTGGCTGGAGAAAGCGATAGACAAGAGCACGTGGAATGGTATGGGGGAGACCTGTGCCCAGCAGAGGGACAGTATAGGTTGACAAAAAAAATATCTGCGAAGATGCTCAAACATGCACCAAATGATTTCATCATAAGTTTTTTAAACCTTGCGCAATATACGAGTTTTTCCTAAGTCATAGATGCTTTTACAAATACATATTACACTTTATCAAACGCATTGATTAGGAGCAAATATTTGTAATGAATAAACCGCTGATTGTAGAACCTGAAACTTGGAGGGTGTGTTCTTTGTATGACGTAGGCATCCAATAAGTCGCCTAAAGGGGTGGTGTCAAGTGCAACTGCTATTAATTATATACTTCTCAAGTCGTTTGAGGGCTCAGAAATGGTGGTGGAAATCGATCCGATTAGACCTCCGGAATGAAAGACCATTACTCTAGCTATTAGAACACGAAGGCTGCGCAAATTTTTATATTTTGGTGAATTAAACTGGAGCAAATTTTGTGGTCTACACGAGCGAAGAAGCGGTTGGAAAGATATATTTGGGTAACTTGCGATATCTCGCCAACACTGAAAAAAACTAAACAGTCAAACCCGTGTTATGCACGCGGGCGAAGCTGCAGGCGGAAAGCTAGTACATACATATTTAAAAGACACATTACATTTCAAAATATATAGTGGGTTTGTTTTTATACCTAGTTTACTTTATTTAATTTAAACATTGTCAAAAACCTTTTATTGCTTTACGATTTGTTCACTTGTATGTCAGTAAATAAGAACGTTAGGGATTAGGTCCCAGTGTCAATCACTGGTAGCTTTGGTAATCTTGCAACGTAATTGTACCAGAAATCCAATCACCATGCGATTCACGATTAATTGGATGCTGGCGTTAATATGTCCGATATTCTGACCTCCTTTGAGTGCATGACAGTATCACACTGATACCGAATTATATGATAAACTTGAAGGGAAGGTTCCTTAAACTGTAGAGCCGTATTGTAAAAAATATAAAATACATACAAATCAATCGGTCTTAAATTAATAGAGATAATTTTAGTATTTGTATATTACTTAAATACAAGTTTTATGTATTTGCCATGATCCCGACACTAGTCGGTGACTGATAAATTAATTTAAAAGTGGAACCCTTATAAGATCACTGCATTGTCCGTCTGCCTGTCTATCCGTCTGTTAAGATTTTTTCACAGAATAACGTTGACATTTATCAATCTGAAATTACGAACAGATACTCTATTCTGCCCCTGCCCTGCCCAAAACAGTTCTTCGAAAAAACTGCGCGCATAATTCTGAAGTTAGCACAAATTTATATATTTAAAAGTTAGTTAAAATCCTTTAAATAAGTGTTTTTATACATAAAAATTGGAATAAGTAAAGAAAATAATCACAAATGCGAAACATTACGACCCCAATAAATAAAAATCATCATCAACCCACTACATTGTCCCACTGCTGGGCACGGGTCTCCTCTCAGTACGAGAGGGATTAGGCTATAGTCCGCCTCGCTAGCCTACTGCGGGTTGGCAGACTTCACACGCCGTCAAGAAAATCTCTCAGGCATGCAGGTTTCCTCACGATGTTTTCCTTCACCGTTTAAGCGCGTGATAATTTAATTATTAATACGCACATGACTTCGAAAAGTCATAGGTGCGTGCCTTGGATTCGAACTCGAGACCTTTGACTTGGCAGTCCAATGGTCATATCACTAGGCTATCACTGTACACCTGTACACCAATAAAAATAATACAATAAAATTTACTACTGCTAAACCTCTTGTGGACTTCAGACGCGCTTAGTTATTTCGAACAAACTATAGTTGGTTGTGAGAATATTGTGTAATCGGAACTTTATTGTATCCTAATATTTTTACAACAGTCCAAACATAACACGTCTATTTACCAATTTCATGAAGGTCGGATACTATTATGTGTTTGCCTGTGCTGTCACTATTCGACCCCATAAATCCATCACTATCTACCGTTTTCTCAAAATCCCAAGTGCTTTCAGCTTAAGAAAAGCCTCTTATTCTGCCGGAATATCCTCTACATCTCTTTAAATAGATACTCTTTGAACTAAATAAATAAATGTAAGGACTATAATATTAAGCCTACTTGTGAACTGTTGCTGTTAAGGATACGGCTCTTTACGGTTTAATAATAATTCAGTATTCATGAATCAAAAGTACTATTAAACGCGAAAGTAACTCTGTATGTCTGCTCGTTTGTATCGTTTTGACGCCTAAAACTCTGAACCAGTTTTGGTATAAAGATAGGTTGTACCTTAAAGAGGGACATAGGCTACCTTTTGTCTCGAAAAATTATTTTGAATGCGAGTAAAGCCGTGGACAACAGCGATCATACGAAAATTTTAATTTATTTAAAGTAGATTTCTTATAACATTTTATCCGCAGAGCCTCGGGATAAAAGACCTTTTTTATATTACACGGAAAATCCTTAACGATCCCGTCTTTTAGATTCGCAAACATTATTTCAAGGATACAATAAATGTATACCAATATTTTTCTTTCGTGACTTCTAAAGGGAACTTTCCAATTCTTTGCAGAGCTTAGCAGTCATCTCATCAACGATTGTGAGTGGCAAATGAGAGCGAATTCAACATGGATGTCAAACAAGCCGACTCAAAGAGGCACTAATGAGTTCCCAATTCAAGTGTTTCGGTATTCAACGTCTTTGTTGGCTCGTCAGAGTACCTGGGAGGCTTCCAATCAGTGCGATCGTCACCTAATTAGTGCTTTTGACTAGAAATGAGGAGCTCGACGTATTCAACTCTGTTTATTTATTTTTTGTTTATGTGAATCTTATAGTCCTAACATTATAGAGTTAGCGATTGGTGGAGTATTGGCTGATTTTTTTTCTTATCTTTATCTTTTAGCTCTGGATTTAATTACCAAACAGATAACATGACATACCGTCACGCCTAAATTCCCTGTACGGTTAGACTAAGGTCAAGGTACTGTTGTCCACGTAAAGCCCACGCGATGTGAATAGAGGGGAAAACATATTGTCAATACTAATATTATACAGAAGAGTGATTTGTTTGTTTGCAACCGAGAAACTCTTAAAATAATGTACAGATTATAGTAACATAACATAACATACCATCACGCCTGTATTCCCCGAAGGGTTAGGCAGAGGTGTACTTAATGTACACCCACAGTTCGCCGGTATGTTTGGGTCCCATGTAATAGGGGGCGAGCCTATTGCCATTCACCGGGCACAAATCCAGACTCCGAGCTGCTACTGAGAATTTCATAGAAAAACTCAATAACACTTTGCTCGACCTGGGGATCGAACCCAAGACCTCTAGCGTAGCAGTCGCGTTTGGGACCACTAGACTAACGAGGCAGTCAAAATACAGATTATAGTAATTATTTCACTATTGGAAAGCTACGTTATTTCCGATTAACATATGCCATTTATTATCCTAATAACTGGGATACTATGTAGGCAAAGTCGCGGTTAATTTGTTAATATAATTATTGTCTACTTGACAATAATTATATTAACAAAAATCCAAACCTGAGCGAATTTCCTAATTGAATAACAAAATAATGCTTTGCTCGACTTCGACACCGAACTCAGGATCTTTGGCTCAATAAACGATCTATCAATATATTTATTCATAAGCTTGATACCGTACGTATTTATTATTGCATTTACTTAAATAATAACCGTTTTCAAGTTTGTCTTTTGATACTTAATTCTATGATTGTGATACCCAAGTTTTAAACAAGATTCTCATGATTCATGTTTATTCCTCCCCAGAAAATAGCCTGGAGCCAAAATTAAGAACGAAAATGTTTGAAAAATATTCTACAAGAATATTATCCAGTCTCCCGTAATTTATAACGTACAAGAGACATTTTATTACAGTAATAAGTCAACGAACCTCACGTAAGTACTTTAATCTAAACAATAAGGACCGCCTGTCGTCGTATTAAATAGAATTTGATGAAAAGCCGGGAATAAACAGGACACAAGTGCAACCGGAAATTAAAGGGACCCGACCGTATCCGTTGTCTGGATATACGAGTAGATATATAATTATATACTGTCGCTATAGAAAAACAACAATATATACTGACGGGTCCAAACAAACGTTCTTGATTAATGTTTTTGTTGGCTGTACCATGAAAACATCCAGTAAAATAAGATTTATTAAAAAACTATTGTTTCGAGATTAATTTTTGTTTAAATTTCGTGGAAAGAAGTGTATACAGGCGTTTGGGACCGCAAAGTGTAATTAATATCTAACCTTCAAATTTATTTGGCACGTGTACCGACTTTATTTCTAATTTAGTGTGTATTATGGGCTGGCTTATAATATTATTCCAGTTTCAAGTAGATATATATATACCCACTTTTTCCTGGTATGTTTAGGTGCTAACAACGTTTAAATAATATTTATTTCTGTAAATTAATCTTTTCAAAACACTTTTACAAGTTGTACAACATATAAATTTTTGATATACCTACTAGGAGAATCTTGGTCAGCATCTATGAGTGACACGATGTCGGGCAATGTCTGAAATTGGGGCACGTGTATTGCTATTAACCGGGTTCGAATCCGAGCCGCTACTGAGAATATCATAGAAAAAACACTAATAATTTTATTATTGCTCGTCCTGAGAATATCACCACAAAACCTATAGTGCGGTGTAGGGTTACAATTGATGCGGTTCTGCATGTACCTACCTACATACATATTGTCACGCCTGTCTCCCATGGGGGTTGGCAGAGACTATGAATTTCTACTTGCCACGATCCTGGCACACATTACCTACCTGTATGCAATAAATGTGTGTACATGTGTGTAGAGGCGGCTGCGCCCGTTATTGAAGTAATACATATTTCTTCAGTAGCATTAAAAAAAAACAAGCAATATAGGTCGCACATTACTAGTATTTTTGTTAACCCCTCGTACTAAGCTAAATGCTTGTATTACGAGTGCAATGGGTGTCAGATCAGTAGTGCAATGGTTGGGTTTCAAACCGGTAACCACATAATCTTAAGTCCTACACCGCGGCTACCGCCGCTTCAATATATTATAACACAGCTTATATACAGCAGTAACGCGTTGTATTTTATTCTTTCTCCAACGGAGGTTACAACCTTGAACTACAAGTACCAATCGCACTGTTAACCCTAAACGTAGAACTTAACCGCGAGTACGGTTAAGTTCAATACCTAGAATAATGGAACTCTAAAATATACTTCAGACATTTATAAATACACGTTCCTTATCAAATTGCGGGTGTAAGTGACTTCTCTCGTGCACTGAAAGCTTTTAAAAGGCACTTAATCAAATAACTCAAAGTACTTACGTATGCCACTAATCATGTGAAATGAATTACTCTCACAGCCTCTCCATTAAGTAGGAATAATTATCAATACCAAATTTTGTGCTTTATGTCATGGCTTAACTGTTAACTTAACTTAACTATACCGAAAGTACGCCTTATATTGTCAGTCGAGCAGATTCGAGCTATCGCTACACGTCTTTCAAAACGTCATTAACGTATCACGTGCGTGTGTGCGTGTAATTGTGTTTGTACACGGTAAGACGTAGTTTTAACTAGCCTCACTTCTTTGTTCGTAAAGTTCCATCTTAACTTTTATTTGATCTGAGCGTTTCGCAATAAAAGATCTGGCTCTATAAATACTAATAAATACGATGGTAACTCTTTCCGTCTGTTCGTCTGTCACATAATCACGCTAATACCGCTGAATCAATTAGGATGATTTTTAACATTGATAGAGTCTGAATCTTGTACATATTATATACGATACCTAAATTTCAAAGTACATATTTTCAAAATGTGACTGAATAGTGTTTAGTTGCACTTTGATAAATAATAAAAAAAAGAATTATTTTTGAAAGCCCAGTAAATTATTAAATACTGGATGAGTGTGACGTAGATACCTGAAGATCTGGCTGCATTTCCATATTATTGAGTTAATTATCTACCTAAATGAGCTTTCAAGTTGTTAGGAACCTGCTAGGAATGTGCACGAACAGTTCATAATTTTTATAACTCAATACATACCATCACGCCTATATTTTTCGAAGTGTTAGGCAGAGGTGTACTGATGTACACCCACACTTCAGTATGTTTAGGTCCCATGTAATAGGGGGCGAGCCTATTGCCACTAACCGGGCACAAATCCAGACTCCGAACTGCTACTAGGAATTTCATAGAAAAACGTAATAACACTTTGCTCGACCTGGGGATCGAACCCAGGACCTCTAGCGTAGCAGTCACGCTTAGGACCGCTAGACTACAGAGGCAGTATTTAACTAATTAACAAAAAAATATCCTAAACATCATGATATAAATTGAAGAGGAAAAAAAGCCTCAAAAAACATCGTCAAATTTCGAACGGCTCTTGATTTTTTTTGTCATAGGGCAGACACATCACTCGACTATCATAGGCTGCAAAATTGAACTGACGGTAAAAAAAAAAATACTAGCCAGTGCTGCAGGCAATATTTTTTCCGCTGCGTCGAGCTTTCCGGGAGTTATTCGTGGATCACAAAAAAACACGACCGACGGAGATTAGTTACAAAAATAGGCATAGGCACCTTTAAAGCCCTTTAAAGGTTTAAGAGCGTTTCGATGGAGTGATTTCTAATCAAATGAGGAACATAAAAGTCTTTGAAGCACAAATTTTATTGGTCTATATTCTGACGTTCAATTTAACAGGTACCTAATTGAATATTTAAGTATGTTAACAATTTTAATACTAAGTTGAACTGCATTAAGTTTTCAAGCTTCACCTTAATACGGTAAAATCCCTCAAACGTAGTTTTGCACGAGTAACTTTAAATTAGACATGACATTTTAAAATCTTCACATCTCGCCACAAGATTTTCACAATTGAATTACTCATGCACGCACAACTACACAACAAGCTATGAGGCCAAGTTTTAGCTGACCTCTCAATGCACGGAAAGTCTTTGCAATGTGAGACTGCCATAAAGTGGATTTGTATGTAGCCATATGTACGGTCAACAAAGAACGTTAAAAGCACATCAGCAAGCCTTTTCATTCAATTGTACTGTAGCTACAATTTACAGCATATTAAAATAAATGTACTTATAAGGACAGGGAGCTCACAGCATAGAGTAGTTCCCACTTAAATTATTTTGACGATTGCATCATATTCAGCGTCAGTGACTTTATAAATAAAGGCATAATTGTTACTTCTTATGATAGCTCTAATTATATACATAATAATCAATTTTATAAGGCAAATGTTAGTGGCAGCGTCGGCAGAGGTGCCTGCGTTCCCATTGAGGGACCACATTTGAATTTTGAGCTTTTGAATGCGTCAGCCTTTAGTAAAAATTCCCAAACAATTGTAAATTCAGCCAATAATTTGTAAAAGTAGCCACTCAAAAGTTACAATAGGCCAAAGGTGGTCCCTCAGTCGTGACCCACAGGCATCCATATCTCGTAACCTAGTGAAAATTTACAACTGCTGTAAATGTCTACTCTCAGTAAAAGATAATAGTAATCGTTAGTAAAAAAAACTACTAAAGGATAGACTATAGTATTGGTCTATTAAACTTCCGAATGCTACGTAAATTGATATTTTCTTTTGACAAGCGTTTCAATTGAGGGACCACCTTCAATCCAGTATACTCTTTGAATGGCTACTTTTACAAACTAGAGGTTGAATTTACAATCTTTTAAATACTTTTACTAACGCTAGAACCATATGAAAATTCCTAATTCCATTGCGGTCTTCACTCAAGGTGAACTTATAGTGCACGATTGAGGGACCACCTTCTGCATGCTATTAATTTTTACACAGTGAACGGAAAGGGTTCATATTTGGTAAATTAGTTTTACAAATCTTTTACTAAGAGTAGACATTTACAGCAGTTGTAAATTTTTACTAGCTTACGAGATATGGATGCCTGTGGGTCACGACTGAGGGACCACCTTTGGCCTATTGTAACTTTTGAGTGGCTACTTTTACAAATTATTGGCTGAATTTACAATTGTTTGGGAATTTTTACTAAAGGCTGACGCATTCAAAAGCTCAAAATTCAAATGTGGTCCCTCAATGGGAACGCAGGCGGCAGAGGTCGCTCAATAAGGACGTACACCGATCTTATCGGCAAGGTTCTGGTCAGGTCTGGTCGCGTGTGTATGAAAAGATGTATGAATGTGGAAGAAGCGAAAGAGATATGCAAGAGTCGTAGCAAGTGGCAGTCCATAGTTTCTGCCTGCCCCTGTGGGAAAAAGGCGTGACAATGTATGTTAATACAATATCGGAATATGAATATCATTATATTCAGAATATTTTCACATTACATTAAAACCAATGTTAGGTATAAACCCATCACTATTCCAAAAATTATATTTGAATATCTCAATGCGATACGTTCGGTTGGCTGATCGGCTGCTTCATATTCAACGGCTGGGCTCCCAGCAATCACGGCTACTCGTAAAACCTAACGATATCAGATTTTATCCCTCCACAGAGCTTTAATAATAATCTCCAAAAATTTAGGGTAAACGCGTCTGATCTTGTCAAGTCTCAGCTTAGCGCCCTATTGAAGAGGATACTCAAGGATTTTGCGGTAATTTTCTAGTGACACGATTTCTGTAAATCGTTCATGTGTATGTTACATTATATTATTTTTATTGGATCAGTTAAATCATTTTAAAATATAATTTGGCAACGGGTCTATGAATAACATAATAAATTGAATTCAGATGCATAATAAAACAGGCTTTTTGCTATAAAGTTGTTTCCCTATGATTCCTCAAAGACGCACACTACTTTATGTGAGTGGTGTCATTGGCAAGTAATGTGATTTAAAGGATTTACGAATATTGACAATTTATTTCAGAAAACGGGTAACCTAGCCTGGGGATAATCTCATTATTCAGATTAGTACTCATCCCAGCTATCGTGCAAATAGAGCCATGGCCTAAATCAAGCTCATAACCTAAATGTACACGTAAATACTAGCAAATCCTTTTGATCAGGTTTAATCGAGGTCCCACTTTACATGTAAATACTCAAATGATTAAACCTTTTTTCGGGGCTGTATATATAAATGCTTCAACCAGATTTCGCTTTTTAAAATGCCAACGTGTACAGAGCTGTACAGATGCCGCTCAAATTCATAAATAGCTTGGGTTTATCACTCGCTCCACAAACGTATGATTTTAATCCTCGGAAAATAAAAATTGGTTACAACGAATGTGTGAAATAAAATTGTCGGAGAGCTCATTCCTCGAGATTCCACATTTCATTCGCAGGATATTCACTCGAGGGCCATCCTGATCTCTCTTGCCTGAAATAACTGTCGCATAATGTTGATATAAAGCGGGTCGTGGCTTGGTGGCAACTGACTGGAATTCTGCAACACCTCCGCTCTGATTTAACTAGCAGTTATGACACCTTGGAAGCCTTTGCTGCGAGATTTAAGAGCACTGTTTATTTAAGTTCCCTCGTTCAGAAATCCTTTTACAGTCGGGTGGTTTTGAGATATCGCGAGCATAGAAAATGGGAATGTTTTGCTCGATACATGGATGATGTTTTCAGAAAATATGAACACTTTTGTCTCCAACGGAGCGTTGTATTATGCACTCCTATGCATATCTTGGGTAGTCTAGACAGAGCCATTTTATTTCTTGCGGAGCTAGTGTGCCGTAAACGATACTCTTGAGGGAACTTTGTTTTAGTACTTTTCTTAGCCAGCGGTTTGATAATCTTCACTTATTTTAATATTTCCTGCACGGTAAAACTAATTACTGAAATCTTACTTCGACGTAAAAGCTGCAGCACCCATTACTGAATTTGACAAAAAAACATTATTCTAGTCTTTATGTTTAACTAGCCTAAACAGTTTTCATTTCTGTGGAATAGCAATATCACAGGAATAGTTACCTGATTGACAGCCTTTTAGAGCTTCTGACTCCCAATAACGATTGTCGAAAATTGTCAGAGGGGCCTTAACCTTATAGATGATCAGCGTACTTATCACTAAGCCTCGAGCCATTTCATTATATTAAAAACTATAATATCGTTCCCATAAAACGCTTTTTAGAGTATCATAATATTCCAATAATGCTATATTGATTCATTACGCTCCAGCATCGGTACCGCAGTAACACGAAAAACCACTTAGGTTCCTATTTTTATTACATGAACAAAAACTTTTGTGAACACTCGGAATTTATTTACAGTTTCTAAGTAATAATAAAAATATCGAAACAGGTGTAGAATTGTACACAAGGTGGCCATTCGTGAAATTACCTTCCCCCAATTCGCTTTAGTCCCACGTCTCATTAGGGAAAACGAGAACATTCTTCCTTGTTTAAACGTTTGTGTACCTATATATGGCCAAAGAAAAATAAGGAATAGATAAAAAAATTGAGGCTGTTTTGATTAGAAATACTTACTTCTAAATTATGTCGTATAATATACAAAATTGGTAGGTATTAACGCGTTAAAGAATCGAAAGAAATGAGTGGTAATTTTTGGCTATTAGAATAGTAGTCGGAAGCATGGGTACTGTACGTTACGTTTTGAGTTCGGTCCCCTGGTCAGCAAGTTTAACATTTTTTTCTATGAAACTCTAGTAGTTCGCAGTTTGGATTTTTGCCCGATAATTATAATAAAAGAATTAAAGAAAAAGAAAGAATTAAAGAATTTATTTTCTCATAATAACTTGCAGTCCACCTGTCTGCAAGTTCTTGAAATGAGAAACAAAGTAGATAATTAATTAAATACTTACAATAATATTATCCTCTAGAGCATAAGTATTAAAATTATGCTTTCCAACATTAATTCATAAAAGTTGATTTTAATAAGTAATTAAATTCTCGAATTAGTTGGTGTTATGTTTGATTGATCGCAAGTTAGCCTATTTGATTTGAGCGCAAGTCATCTAATTAATTTCTTAACGGAGATTACTCCTAATTGAACTAATTAAAACTAATTAATCTTGTACGAGTAGGCATGTCCATTCAATTAGAATTATATTCGCTGGATTCACAAATTTAATTGCCTACCTTACAATTTAAAGGTACATTTATTAGCATGTGTGTTTTCCTACTAAACTGCAGCATTAGTTTAGTGGTTCGAGTGGTGATATCCGAGTCGATGCCCAGGTAAAGAAGTGTAATTGAGTTTATGTATGAAGTTCAGAGAAGCAGATCCGAGTTTGAATTAACATAAAGAAAGAAAGAAAGAAAATAAATTTATTCACATAGACAGGACGCACACAAAACACATTTTTATATATAACATACCATCACGCCTGTATTCCCCGAAGGCTTAGGCAGAGGTGTACTTAATGTACACCCACAGTTCGCCGGTATGTTTAGGTCCCATGTAATAGGGGGCGAGCCTATTGCCATTCACCGGGCACAAATCCAGACTCCGAGCTGCTACTGGGAATTTCATAGAAATATCCAATAACACTTTGCTCGACCTGGAGATCGAACCCAGGACCTCTAGCGTAGCAGTCGCGCTTAGGACCATTAGACTAATGAGGCAGTCAATCAGAGTTTGAATTAATGCGTGGTTAATGGAAATAGACGAAAGGGTAGGCACAGGCAATCTAATGAACTCGGTTTGCCTATGGGATAAGATCTAATAATACCTGTGAACTGTGTACATTAGAACGCCTCTGCTTCTTACCCTTCGAGGAATACAGTCTCGATGGTATGTTATGTTATATTCTTATTCAAATTGTACCTTTCCTAAATACCCTGTTTGATTAAAAAAGGGTCGCATCGAAAAATAAAACACGTAGTGACACATTGCTAAAACATCGTTCGTCGTCCACGCACGAAACATGTACGGAATTCCCATTTTAGGACGGAATTTTTAATTTCACATTTTTCCGGCAATGCTGCGAGCCACAGTTAGGAATCTTTTTTTTTCAAGTGGAAATCCTTGTGGAAGCGTAACGTCATAATTATTCTTATGCTCACCGGACACAGATTCGACTCTATTATTATCTATTATGCGAGCCTGTTGCCATTTACCGGGCACAAATCCAGACTCGGAGCTGCTACTGGGAATTTCATAGAAAAACCCAATAACACTTTACTCGACCTGGGGATCGTACCCAGGACTTCTAGCGTAGCATTCGCGCTTGGGACCACTGACTAATGAGGCAGTCTATTACATGGGACCTAAACATACCTGCGAAATGTGGGTGTACATTAGTACACCTCTGCCTAACCCTTCGGGGACTACAGGCGTGATGGTATGTTTATAGTGTTCTATTTTGGTCATAAACAGACAACATTTTTCCTTTTCTTTTTCACAGTACAGTTACCAAGCCTATATTATATTCTCACCAAGAATACATAAATCCAGGGGTTGTAAAGTTAAAGTAAACGGCGTGAACGATAATGAAGCCATCTATTGGCAAATGACATGGAAAAACGAGATTAGAATTCGCTTTCGACAGGAATAAAATATAAAGCTTTTCCTTCAACTGTAAATCTCTTTAGTGAATATAATCCACCATATTGATACTAATATTATAATGAATATGTTACTGGCCAATGTCTGTTTATAGGATATATTTAAGAAAAAAATTATGAGCGATAAAGATTTCTTGACTTGATTTGGATTCTATTAGTCAGAACAATTATTTAAGACTTTTTGTTTGTCATTTCATCCATATTTTTGTTCGCGCATCACGCTAAGGATATGACACAGATTTGGACACGGTTTCCACAATTATATTGCTTAGGGTCTAATTTATACTATCGTGCATGATTCATACGGCGCCCAGAAACCGAGTTGTCCTTTTAGGACGCAAGCAAAACTATGGACAATAGCTAGTCAATTACATAAATAATAATAAATTATTTGCCCATTTTCGCCAATCCCGTGAGAATTTATCAAAGTACTATTTTGAATAAAAACAACCTACAAAGTAGGTACAAACGCAATTTGAGGAGCTTAAAATAACTTGAGCCCAACATAGTTTTTATAGAATATATACACGGTTTTGTAGAAGCAAAGCTAACAGGCTACACCCTCTCAGGATTTACACCTGACGAAACTATTCAAAACTGGCCCCCAACATGCATAGTTCAGGGCAGAACTTGTTCCAGAACATGTCTGAATTTTGAAGTGCTAACTATCTGGGCGTGAATAGTAGGAGCGGTTATCCGCTTTTAGTTACCCCATTCTTATGGATCATGTGGTCGCTCGTAAAGTTGTGAACCACTTTATTGCGGTAAACACAGAGCACGCAATCCCAGGAGGAGCAATGAGCAGGTAACTGCGCCAACCAACTTTAAAGCTAATATTAGTTCAGCCACAGCACCGGAAAATGGCCAGCACAGTGATTGGCTGTGGAATAGACCGGACTTTGAAATGCCCAATCAAAGTGCGATGGCATCGACTACAATTAAATTCGATTGAATGGGAAAATTCTAGCGCCGTCAGCCATTTTGTTATTTGTAAACTTATTGAATGGAGCAATCGAAAGCTTGTTGTGTTTGAAACCAAATCAAACCTATCAATCCTTGTACAACTGCTTGTTCCAGTTTATTTATTTGCGCAAAGTAGGCTTTCTCTCCAATTTAAAATAAAAGTCCAATTAAACAAAAATACATTGTAATATATTTTAACTTTGATACTAAATATACAGATAAACACCACACAACGACTTTAAAATAAACTATATCATTAAGGTACAAAATAATATACATACCTACTTATGACAACTGAAATACAACTGAAACTTAACCTAACCGAAAATTTTCAGTCTTGATTTTGAGTTCGGCCAAATAACCATAGTATTAAAAAATTAAATGTTCCCTAAGTCTTCATACACTTAACGTGTTTATGTTAGGAAAATATTATTAATGTTCTATTGTCAGTGCATGGAAGAAAAATAGGTTCACAGTTTCTTTCATGTATGTGCTAACCTCATTTCCTAGTCTGATTATATATATATATATATATCAGACTAGGAAGTATAGGTATAATGTGTGGTTAAGACACATTGAATTTCAAAACTTAATTGTCCTCTACTGTCAAGGGCAACGTGATCAATGCAAAAACACCAAATTGTAATGTTTTTCAGTGTTCCAGTAATCGTTACATTTATTAGTGTGTGTGTGTCGGAGCGCCGGTATAATTACGCGACCACAATTGAGAGGGGGGCGACGCAATTAGCCATTTCACAGAAGGCGGGCCGTTGTCACTTCGACTCTAATGACTTCAACTAGTTCCACTGCACGCCCGCAAAGGCCGGAACGACTTTTTCAAGCCGTTCTTTAGTTACGCTACAGAAATGTAATTAAAAATCTACACAGAAGATTTTAACTCTATAAACTACGGAAGTCTCAACTGTTCAATAAGATAATTAACTATAAAGACCTTTCTTGCTGAACTGTAAATCATTAGGTATAATGTGTAAGTAGATACTTTCATTACATACATTCATACACATCATGCCTTTTTCCCGTAGGGGTAGGCAGAAACTAAAGAACGCCATTTGCTAAAATTTTTGCATACTTCATTTGCTTCGTCCGAATTCGTTCATTTTGTAATACACACACGCCGGCTACCGGTATTACGCATTTGACGTTTCTGAAGGACCTCACCAATAAGGTTGTGTTATGTCTATTTCTAAGGCGTCCCCTCCCAGCGGCTCAATTGATATTCGCTTTTTAAATCCCTGTCCTCATAAAGATTTAATTTCACTATAATTATCATAATCATTAGAATACACAAAGCAACTACCACTAGAAAGCAATCCATTTTCTAAGCAATAAAATTAAAGACATCCTAAATACTGCCTCATTAGTCTAGTGGTCCTAAGCGCGACTGCTACGCTAGAGGTCTTGGGTTCTATCCCCAGGTCGAGCAAAGTGTTATTGGGTTTTTGTATGAAATTCTCAGTATTAATGATCATACTTATATCGCATTTGTCACATTATCTTAACAATATATATTACAGTATTTTACAAAACAAACACGTGAATATCGGTTACAATAATTTTTATTTAATCGAAAAACGTTTTTGTACTGTTCCGAAGTTTCCGAAAAAAAAAACAGACGGATAAAAAAATATTTTACTGTTAACAAAGTCCTTTTACGAGATTTAAAATAAATATTTAATATTTTACCAAATTGTTTTTGTTCGTTACATAATATAACTCGTTAAACCTTCGAGCGATCATTAGCCTGTATCGTGTTGCGTATGTACTCGTTTTGTTAAAAAAAAACACGCTACATTGTTCCAACTGGAATTGCGTCTGGAAATTGAACAAACGAGTTTGGAACTACCTTTACGGATGTTGGTGAACACAAATTAAGCAACGTTTCAGATGCCATTTTTGTCGAAAGTTCAAACTAGGGGTGAGTTAACGTCTAAAAGTTAGTTTACGAGTGTTGAGTACAAAGGTGAAGTTTGAGCTATCTCGATTGTACAGTTGTGTTCACTTTTGATATCGATTCGCTACCGATTCCGACACACTAGGGGTTTGAAATGAAATGAAATGAAATGAAATTTATTTGACATAAAAAGGTACAATACATATGAATCCCCTGGTCCCCGAACTAGTGTTAACTGTATATCAGAGACCAGTGACTTCGCCTTTTCGTTAACTTACAAATCTTATGTCACTAGCTTATTATAAAACATAAAATAAAATATTTTAATTAAACATAATTGGAGTTGGAGTTTATGTGTGTGAAAATGTTGACTCGTGTGTGTGTGCGTGTGTGTGTGTGTGTGTGTGTGTGTGTGTGTGTGTGTGTGTGTGTGTGTGAGTGAGTGTGTGTGTGTGTGTGTGTGTGTGTGAGAGTGAGTGTGTGTGTGTGTGTGTGAGTGAGTGTGTGTGTGTGTGTGTGTGTGTGTGTGTGTGTGTGTGTGCGTGTGTGTGCGTGTGCGAGCGTGTGTGTGTGTGTGCGTGTGCGAGCGTGTGTGTGTGTGTGCGTGTGCGAGCGTGTGTGTGTGTGTGTGTGTGTGTGTGTGTGTGTGTGTGTGTGTGTGTGTGTGTGTGTGTGTGTGTACGTGTTGAGTGTGTGCGCGTGAGTGTGCTTGCGTGTGTTTGGTTATGAAGTTTATTGTTTCAACCGCAGAAAGTTCGTATGTACCTATACCTATAGCTTCGTATTAAGATTTTATTTTATGTTGACTACTGTGTTACCATGAAGTAATGGTTGTGTCTATATCTAAATTTTTTAGAGGTCGAGATTGTTTATAAACTTTAATTCATCCACTACTCTAGAGGGTGGTAACAATTGTTGGTATTTGATGTCTGCTAATTGTCCCTTGAAAGGTTAATGGCTTTGCTGCGTAAGGTTATTTTGTGGACCCTATAATTCCCGTTTTACAAAATTAATATTTTCATCTATAAATTTATGGCAAACATAGGAAACGGGCGAGGAAAGATTATTGGCCACTTGAAATGACACGACAACTTCTTTAAGTCAATTTTAGAAAGCAACACTGAAGGAAAACGAGGATGGGAGACCTAGAAAAAGTTTTATTGAACAAGTAAAGCAAAAGTGGTAGTAGAGTCGTATAAAGAGGTCAAACAGAAGGCTTAGAATAGATAATAGTGGCGTTTGCTGCACCGAATAGAGCAGAGCTCATAAATGGAAAAGATATTCATGTGAAGTAAGTAATAGGAGTATGCAATAATCACAGCGGACTGTTTTTACCTAACTACAAAGAAACTACCTAATGTTGTAATTTTTTATTAGAGTCGTTTTTATCGCATAAAATTTACTGTAAAACTTTGGACACGATAAGCAACATTTATATGATTCAGATAAGAAAACTGCAAAGGATCTATTGCGTGTTCTATAAAATACTATGATTTAACAAACAGAATCAAAAGAGTCTATTTCTAACAAAAAATATAAAGAGAAATTAAAGTTGCATAAATACCAAAAAGCGGAAAAGGTTGAGGAGATTTTAGAAGTGACGTAACACATACTACGTCACCACTTGAAACTTCAGACGGCCGTAAAGTTTTGGGTCGCACAAATAACCTTCATTTTGGAGCACATTGGGTGAGTACTGTTAGTAGTGACAAATTGCTAACCCACCGTCAACGATCTCTAGAACACTAGTACCGGATCCCTAGTTGATTGAGATTACTTGTGAAATATGCTAAGCCGTTGAAATACTGCTTTGTCTAAATTAGAGTATTACCAACATAATCATAGTGTTACCAACTTGGCATTATTATGTTTTTACACTAGTTTAGTCTAGTAGTCCCAAACGCGACTGCTATACTAGAGGTCCTGGGTTCGATTCCCGGGTCTATCCGATAAAAATCACAGTGGCAGCTCGGAATTTGGATTTGACCCGGTTAATGCAAAGGCAATGGCAGGAGGAAAGCCTTTCTTCCTATTACATAGGACCTAAAAATACCTGTAAACTGTGGGTGTACATTAAATACACCTCTGCCTAACCTTTCGAGGAATACAAGCATGATGGTATGTTAAGCCAAGTAACAATATACCCAATTTCCACAAATTGATAAGCAATAAAAACGCACGAAAATACATTAAAAATAATTACTACCACTCTTACACACCTGCGGTATACTCTGGGGCGTAAATATTTACACAAGTATCGGGAACAATCAATGATATGGGCAGTTTATCTGTTTAAATCCAATTCAATTCCCTGTTGAGCCGCTACATTGTGCGTTGCAATCCAATCCCCACTGCTTTCGTACCGGGAGTCTGGCCTGATTGGCAATTTATAGACTAGCACTACTCCCTTATCTTGGGATGTCCACAAGCTGGATCAAATTGACACAAAGACAAATTGTGACCATTCGGTAATCCGAGCTTATGGCCATTGATGGCCCTCGCTAATGCTCCTAAAAAAGTAGGTTACGTCTTGGAATTGGAATTGACCGAAAAAAAGTAACAAATATATTTTGCGTAGAATGAGGTTTTTGTGAGATAATTACTTTGTACTATTCATAGATAATTAACGTAACTTATCACACCATCATGTGTGTATCCTCGAAGGGTTAGGCAGAGGTATATTGATGTACATCTACTCTTCATCGGTATGTTTTAGGTCCTATGTTGTCAGTATGGGCAAATTTCCTGATGGTTATACTCAATAACAATTTACTCAACCTGGAAATTGAGCCCGGGACCTTAGTCAGCTTTAGCGCTTATGATCATTTCTAGACAAAAATTAAATTAACATACTTCATAAATATTATTAATTGTTTTACAGAATATTAATCAAATTAAATTACATTACGTAACCAAATCTTGGTGCACTCCTCGAAAAATAAAATTAATAATCCATGTCCTTTGAGATTGGCCAGCATATATTCACTGAATTAAATACTGGCTCAAATCAAATATTATAAACCAACTATTCAATGCATAAAATTCAATACGTTATTTAGAACAAGAATCTTATATTTTGACTTGTACTTCTATTGAAGTTACTCAACGAAATTAACATAGAAAAGCAAACAGAACATGAATTATAATGCAACTTGACAGTTATCGATAATCAAATTTCGAACATAAACTTCAAATGGCTAGTCTCTATGTGCGAGCATGTTCTTTATTTTTGAATTCGTTAGCTAAACCTAAAAATCTTAGCATCCAATAATCAACAAAAGTTCGAATGTTCGATGGAACTTACTTACTGTCATCTTTGTGTGTATAATTTTTGTTCGCTGTCATCTTTGTGTGTAAGCCATAAGACAGTTAAATTTAAAATCAGAATCTTGTTATTTAAACGTAAATTAAGTATTGGTGCCTGGGGTACTCGATAATAAATTGAGATGTTATTGTTATTTAACATACTATACAAGTAGATGTTTACTATATAACCTACTTTCTCGGCAGGAATAAACAGGAAGTATCTTCGTACGCAAATCGTTAGTGTAGTCGAGTCTAACGATTTGCGATAAGGTCGGAGGCCAACACGATAAGCTAACAACATAGTAACTTATGTAATATTGTAACCTTTGGCCTTATATCTAACTAATCTATCTATCTGTTGCTAAGCAAGACTATGTATATTTATGACCTACAGCTTGTTTTTTGGTGATGAGCCAGAGAGAGAAGAAAGAAGATGTCACTTCGGCCTAAGGTCACCTCCTATACCAGAGGAGTTGGAGTACAAACTGCCGAAACCACAGCAACCAAAGTGGAACTTGCTTCCATAATTAATTTATTGAACACTCTCATTAGTCTAATGGTCATGACCGTGACTCCTATGCTAGAGGTCTTAAGTTCAAAACGCAGGTCGAACAACATTTTATTAGGTTATTCTATGAAATTCTCATTAGCAGCTCGGATATGCTCACCACCTTTTACCAGTTACCTTTACCAGGACCTAAACATACCGGTGAAATTGTTACATATCATCACGCCTGTATTCCCCGAAGGGTTAGGCAGAGGTGTACTAATGTACACCCACATTTCGCCGGTATGTTTAGGGCCCATGTAATAGAGGGCGAGTCTATTGCCATTCACCGGGCACAAATCCAGACTCCGAGCTGCTACTGAGAATTTCATAGAAAAAACCAATAACACTTTGCTCGATTAGGGATCGAACCCAGGACCTCTAGCGTAGCAGTCGCGGTTAGGACCACTAGACTAATGAGGCAGTCGGTGAAATTGATGTAAATTAGTATTTACACCTCTGCCTTACCCTTCAGGTAATAAGTGTGATGGTATGTAAAATAAAATTCGGGTAAAAGTACCCGCAGGTAGATACGTTTAAAAAGACCCACAAGCAGAATCTTATGGGTGTCGTAAAATGCAACTTAAGACAAATTTATTGAAGGTGAGGCGGGAAAAGGGTTTACTGGAAGGAAGGGTGCGAAGTTTTGGACGGCAGTCACGTCGCGTACTCTCGTAAATGGATTAAGATCAGACCGCGTTTGTTGGAAAGAAGCAATTCAGCAAAACGGCTTCTGCACTGTAATGCTTGGTCAGTGTTTTTGATTATCGTAATTATGGAACTTATTTGTCTTCAAATGTAACTTATATAATAAACTATACATCGTCGGCGTAGGTGGAGAACTAAACAACGACGACATCTTTGATACTAAGACATCGGTACGCTCTTTAAATATCGGTCTTGCCCTAGATGTTTTGAAACTATTTGGTTACAAACGATCAAGGCCACTTGGTCTGAGAGAGAGAGAGCTCTCTCTTGTCCTAGATGTCTTTCTTCGTTTTGGCTTTTAAGCCTTGAAAATTACATTTTCTTTATATTTATATTTACATCTTTTGGTCTTAGAAAAGTAGGGAACGTAGGATGTGTATCCTAGAAAATTCCCTGAAATGAGAAGCACGCAGATTAGCGGGCAATGCTCATTATACGAACTTGCAGTATTGCTTCATTTTGGAAGATATGCGTCAGAGTACATAATACCTTTTGGGCAAATGTACTAATACCTAGATACTACGCTACGTTGTTTGAAAATAAGATTAGGCTAGGCTTTCAGGGACTACGCCACAATTCGGACCCGCGCGCATTGATTTTAATTATTTTGAATAAAAACATAACATAACGCTTGTTCTCCCCGAAGGATAAGGCAGAGGTAACACCCGCAGTTCGCCGGTTTGTTTAGGTCCTATGTTATAGGGGGCGAGCCTTTTACTGGGCACAAATCCAAACTCCGTCACTCATTCAGACTCCGAACACTGAGAACTTCATAGAAAAACCCAATAAAATTGCTCGACTTGGTAATCGAACCCAAAGACCTCTAGCATAGCAGTTGCGCTTAAACCACTAGGCTAATGAGGCAGTTTGAATAACAAATACATGCCCTCCTTAACATAGTAACTTTGACTACGAATGTTTTACCTACATTACAATAAGAACAAGACTTACGAAGGAGTGTTTAAACATTACTTAGTGTTTATATTATGGTTAGCCTCGAGTATTAGAATTCAAGCATTTCAATCATGAATAAATTAGATTCTTAGAATGTCTGACTATTCAAACTACGCGAAAACTAGTTTCAACCGCGTACATTTCTATCATTGTATACCGTGTAACCTTAGGATTTCAACAACGTTGTTCCAAATAATAACTTTATATTATTCTGTTAATCCGATTAAGTTTTGCTGTATAGGCATAGGGTAGGCTTAATTGGATTAACTGAACATTTAGTGCTAATGTTGGCAGGTAAATTTGGGTCTTGAACAAAGACATATATACCTACGAAATATTACAATTTCAACGACTTAACTTTGATCTTAGTATATGACTAGGATAATAGTCCCATTGGCATACCTAAGTCTAGTTTTAGCGCACAGTTTATGTAAGATGTACCTTTGTGGGCGTTCACGATACTAGATAATACACAAATTTTTCAAAAGTATTGAATGAATAGTACAGGAATGCATATAAAACATAAGAACAACTATGCTCATTCTGAATCTAGCTGCAAGAAATCGCAATTTGCCATAAGCCCGCCCATTCTATGTTTTCAAAATGGAATGAGTCCAGGGGCCGTATTACCACGTATTAATGCCATCATTTTTAGGTTGTGAGAGAGGGATGCCGCTCTACAGGTTAAATAGTGGCGTCCCTCTTTCATAACGTAAAAATGATGGCATTAATACGTGGTAATACGGCCCAGTTGGTTTGTATTTTATTGGTTTAACAAAAAGTAAATTATTTAATTAAATAAACAATGACAATACTATCTTCAGCTGTCATAGAGTTGTGACCGAAAATTCTAAAACTAGTGATGAATTCTTTGAGCTACCAGTGTGGATTACGGCCCTCTCGAAAAGGAGGCCGGAATTTCGGAGGAAAGACATTAAAAGCTGAAGGAAGGAATTAGTCTTGTTTTATTACGGGTTACAGGATAGCAGAGATTGTACAAGTAGTAAAAATGTTACACGGAAAACAGAAGCGGCATAAAAAGCGAAGATCTATTTTTAGACCTGGCTGAAACGAGGTCACGTTATTATATAACTTCCTTATTGCGACATTTCATCCTTTTACTTAGTTACATCTTTGAAAAGTTAATGGCATTGTATTCATTCTTTCATTTTAACTGACACTGGTTTATTATTAGATACAATTCATGTATTTTTTTTATTTGATTTCCAATAGCTATGATAGCACAGTTGAATATTGATTAGTAATTTCGGTCTTAGCAATCCTGAACAACCATTATAGAAAACACAAAATGCAAAGTATAATTTTACTTAATAACATAAGTAATTGACATGCAGTCAATATTTGACAATAATGTTAAAATTCAAGATTCCTAAGTAAATTTTGACTAAACAATAGCAATACGATATACTCAGATCAAATAAAAAGTTAACATGGAACTTTGCTAACAAAGATGTGAGGTCGGCTATCGCCTTATCTTGTCAGTCGAGATATCAAGCTATCGAAAGCTCGACTGATAAGATATGTAGTTTCGGTATTGTAATATAGTGTAAAATTGTGTTTGTACACGGCATGGCGTAGTTTTACCCGGCCTCACTTCTTTGTTTGCAAAGTTCCATCTTAACTTTTTATTTGATCTGAGTACGATATAACATTTATGAATCTAATGTTTCCAAAACAAACCATACCATACAATTTCCTTAATTTATTTCCCTTAACTTCCAGAGTGGCAATAAAAATTAAAACTCCAACAATATTCTCCTGATGAACTGAAGCACATTTAAGGTTCCCGTCTTTGTAAACAGACGAACTCAATTAGCGAAATGACTACCGAACCAAACAAACAACAGACGAAGGAAGAATCAAACGAGGGCTCAAACAACCACGTCTGTAGGTTATTATAACGTAATAATTGAAGCGTCTCGGTCCTCCATATCATTATAAATGAGAACTAGTGTTGTACTCGCTTCTAACGAACATCGTTAGCGCGATCGTGAACAAAATTAATGATGTAATATGGTTCGAAGTAAATCGGTTTGTTGTGGTCTAATTATGTTCCTGTCGCTGGTTTTCACTGCTAATACCGTTGCTTGTAATCTTTGTTTGCTCACATTGGTAAATTTTGTGCGGTTTGTTAATTTTGAATGGAAATAGAAATCGCAGATCGAGAAAATCACACTCGAATACAAAACTCTTTGCACAGATTTTTCGTTGGATTGTGACGTCAGTCACAACCTATTAACTTTGAATAAAGGATGAAAGGCTTTGATGCTTGAATTCGTCTGGTAAATTGTACCCAGCACCACATTGCGAAATATCCTGTCGCTAAGCAATAATGTACTAACATTATTATAATCCGGTTTAAAGGATAATGTAGCCGGTGAAATCACTGGGGATTAAGGCTCACGTTGACATCTCAAGATACCATTGGTGTTAGCAACTGCAACTTTAGATACAATAGTTGCAGTTGCCGTCTACCATCCGGCGACCCGAGAGCTTGTTATAAAAAAAAAAAACTTTTTTTAAATGGCTTAGTTGGAGTGAAGGTTGCCTATTCGCTCGCCTAATACAAATTTCATACACCATTGAAAACGTATTTTTCCATGAAATCCTTAATAATTGCCTTAGTAGTGGTTTCAGGGTTACATTTCCAGTTCGAGCAACGTATGATGGATATTTCTGGAAAATTCCTAGTATCACCTTGTAGTTTGGATTTGTGCCCAGTTAATGGCAATAGGCTTATCCGCTACTACACGGGAGTCAAAATTGTAAGGCATTTTGTAATTTACATTGTTACATTCTACCCACTTATTTGTGTTTTTCCGACTATTATGAACAGTATTCAACAAAGAAGTCGTTTCAAAAATATAGAAAACTCATTACACTTAATATCATTCCTACAGTGACTGTAATCTTGTTACGACTTCTGAACTCCGAGAAATTGATAAACTTATTCTTTTCCAAGTAAATCTCATTATGTACCACCGGGAAAAACGTGCAAAAATTCACAGAAAGGCGATAGTTTTTTATGAATTTCTCTTTCCTTTTATTCTTGAGATACCTGGTGAATACCAAAACCATAAAAGGAAATATTTGTTAATATTTTGTTTTGTCCACAGGCTTCTTATTGTATTTCTTTATAAGTATTTGTGCCTGTCGGGTTTTTTTTTACCGTACTTGGGAAACAAGCAGATGTAGTTACAAGTATAAGTATAAAAATATACCTATAACAGTATCCAAATACACTTTCCACATATTATCATACAGCAGACATTTATTAGTTTATTATAGTAGTATAGTAGGTACTGTGGAAATACAGGGATTTTAACACTATGTTAAGTGAAAATGCACGATGATCAGAGCAAAACTATTATTCGGTTCAAGGAAAAATTCTTGATAATGACATACCATACCATCACGCCTGTATTCCCCAAAGAGTTAGGCAGAGGTGTACTTATGTAAATACGCCCACATTTCACCGGTATGTTTAGGTCCCATGTAATAGGGGGCGAGCCTATTGCCATTAACCGGGCACAAATCCAGACTCCGAGCTGCTACTGGGAATCTCATAGAAAAACCCAATAACACCTTGCTCGACCTGGGGATCGAACCCAGGACCTCTAGCGTAGCAGTCGCGATTGGGATCACTAGACCAACGAGGCAGTTAATAATGACATTTATATTAAAATTGTGTTCTAGACATATCTCAAAATCTACTTACTTTTTTGTTCAAATATTCTAAGTGCCGGGGCGCGCACATTAATTATTAGATATTATTCAGCGCATAGATCACATTCCGCACCTACCTACTAAATTTCCTGTTCTGTCGTAATTGATCACAAATCTTTCCTTTTTATCATTTGAAAACATCTGCCTCTTGATCTTCCAAATTTCCGGCTAAAGCTGCTTTTTATTCCAAACTTTTCCAACTTTTGGGAAATGTTCAATATTATTGCAATTTTTATGGCCCCGGTTCTGTATTTACATAATGATTAGACAGTATTTTTAAGGCAGGAGTTTTAGATATTCTTTTCAACAAAATTCTTTAATAACAAACTTGCCATTTTAACAACAATAATATTATGAGTACTGGATTTCTGTATAGATGATTTATTTTTAATTCATTGTTGACCTTTCACGAAATGAAACTACCTAATTATGATTATAAAGAATGTTCACTGTGAGGTCACCTTATATTAATTATCGAAAAAAATATAACTAGCTCTTAATAGCTGGAACATGTGGCTTAAATACCCCAATTCAAATGCATGCGTAATGAACATTAAATAAGATATCAATTTACATCAAATTACATCTAAGTGCATAATATTCATGACAAACACATTCTCAAGCAATACCAATTACCCGCTTTACTCAAAGCCCAATAACCCACAATATATATAGAGAAAATTATATTAAAGCGACGTATCGTCCGTCCCTCGTGTCGATACTCCGATAACTAGATATTGTAGGCCAAGCCATAGGGAAATTAATATTAATTCATCCATTTCCATGTTCTTTTGCGTGATTATTGTTCAATTCCAATATATATCTGGGTCCATATTGGATTATAGGTAAACTATTAGTTTATAGATTCCAATTTAGTATGTACCATATGTACCTTGTAAATTGGTTTAAGTGCAGAAAAAATCCAAAACAACAATACGTTTAAAGTAATCTGTAAAATAGATATACACCAATATATTGTATTAACAATGTTTTTTTTATTGATTATGTCGGCAAATGCGCAGATGAGCAACCTGAATCCTGAATGACTGCCATGTGTCGAGGCCACATTTAGCCATGACAGAGTAACCATACCTACCCCTTGGAATAAATTCAAAAATGGAATACAATTTGTATAAAATAAACAACCGAGTAATTTAACGAGAACATATTCGAGTTGGTGAAACGCGGCCTTTAGTAGTTCAACGTGATTGGATCCGAGCTTAGGACCTTATTGAGGATTACGCGACCATTCGCTAGATCTAGCTTATATTTATTTTTTTGTTGTTCCCTCATAGATATGAGATCAGTGGCAGTGGATGATGAGGAAAACGTATGACGTACTTAGGCTGATACGAGATTGCCGTCAAAAATAATCTAACATTATTAGACACATAATACTCTATTGAAGAGCATCATTACTGTGATTGAGCATGAGATCATTAAGGTAAAGAATTTAACGAAACAAAGAAATTTAAGGAATTACAAATATTTGAAAAAACGTCGAAAGGAATGATGGTTCTACAAAAAGGTAAGCAGCGCAAAAATCAAGCCAGAGGTGACATGGACTATGAACTTTGAGTATAAACGTGGACTAAGTAAGAAGTAAATAAAATAAGGTCTTATCCTATCTTATCTAATGATATTGTATACTTACCGCCTATCCTTGTAGGAAAACCAGTTGCCTGTGATGACGAACTTCTCTTCCACATTTTACGCTATGAGGTGACCTTAGCAACATCTATTAAAGAATATATACTATGTTTTTCAACTAAAACGGCTTACTTTACAGTTAGTTCAATGTCGGACGTTGTTTCGCCTCCGCTTTTGTGAGTTGAGGCTCTTGGCTATTAAACCATGCGCAGTCTCAACTATCAGTACAATGACTTCTGAGTCAATCCGGTCTTTATTTTATTATTATTACTACGCAAAACTATAAAGAAAAGAAAAGACATTTCTCTTCCTGGTTCATAAAATATTTTAGAATTTCCCGCCTGGCAACAAAGACATGATTCTGTACGTCATACTCCTATAGTGTTTCTGAGAGCATTATTTATGCGGGAGGGAAGCCTCTGCGACACGTTCCAAGCTCTTCTATAAACAATTCAGAAACTTACTGCGATGATGCGACCAAGTTACGACTTCTTCGGGTAGTTCTAATATTTTCTGAGCCGCTTAAAAAGTTCGTGTTTAATCTTTTATCGCCTTAATTGGATTCGTCTAAAAAGGTTTACTTGCAACGTTATTTTCCTTGATAAATTTGTATCGATGATTTGGATATGACAGAAAATAAGAGGTCGTTGTTTAAGATTAATAAATTGGATAGCTCTCCTTGCTAGCTAGCTAGCAAGGAGAGCTATCCAATTTATTTTCATTATTTTCCCATTGCGTTGTCATAAAAACGGATTCACTCGATTAAAATCTTGTTGGTTGGTTTTTAATATATTAGTTCTAGAAAGATTAATTTTCCAATGAAATAATGCGAATAAATGCGATCTCTGGCAGGCGGCGACCCTGCGTCCCTACAGTTTAGTAACACATCAGTAAAGCTTTAGCCACTAAACTATCGAGACCACTGCCTGTGATATCGAACTTCTCTTTCACATTCTACGTCTTAAAGTGTCGTCACATACGATATAATTCTAGAATTTGACAATAGAAGGTAATTTCTTTAGTATATTTTTTATATATATTATACAAACTTCGGTTATAGCAATGATTGTTGAAGTTTTCCTTGAAATCTTATCAAATATAAGTCGTTAAACCTTATACGTGAACAGTAGTAAAACTGAACGCTGTCTTTTGAAATAAATTCAGTAATTGGCCGAATAACTATCTTGAATCAAAAGTTATGGATCTGTATCCGAACTGAGGTGATATTTATGGTAATTTATGTAGGCGATTCGGTGCCAAACTTTCAGAAGCCTAAAGTCATATTTGGAGCGGATGGAGCCGTCGTTATTGGGAAATCGTAAAAATCTTACCACTACAATATATCTTCAACAAATACGAGTATCTTATGAATATAGAAAAAAAACTTGTAATCTTTGCGCCAATATCATCAACAAATAATGATTTGATGAGGTTGTGTATATGTAGCCTTGTGATATGACCATTAGACTGCCAAGTCAAAGGTCTCGAGTTCTAATCCAGGGCATGCACCTCTGTCTTTTCGAAGTCATGTGCGTATTAATAATTAATTATCACGCTTTAAACGGTGAAGGAAAACATCGTGAGGAAACCTGCATGCCTGAGAGATTTTCTTGACGGCATGTCAAGTCTGCTAACCCGCAGTAGGTAGCGTGGTGGACTATAGCCTAATCCCTCTTGTTCTGAGAGGAGACCCGTGCCCAGCAGTGGGACAATGTAATGGGTTGATGATGTATATGTATATCCATCAAACGTTAAAGCCTTTTCCTATTTATGTTGCGGTCTGCTTCCAGTCTAAGATGCGGCTGTAAATCAATATTTTACACGAAACGAAGCCTCCTAAATCCAATTTCTGGGCAATGTCGATAATTGAAGGATAGATTGATTGTCCGACTTTTTGGGCTTCTGAATACCACAAACGATTGTCATATGTGTTCATACTTAGTATATAATTTGTAGTAGAACTGTCGCGCTGGCATGTATATAAATAGGCTCTATGTCTTTAAATAGGCTCTTTAACGCATCTGCAACTCCTTTTGTTCTGCAGATGTCCTTCGATAGCGATGACTACTAACCATCAGGTACCTCGCTGCTCGTTTGCCGCGTTATGCCATAAAAAATGTAAGTACCTTATAAAAAAGTGATATGATTTAACCATTTAAGTCTTATTTTAATGAAAACAATGCTGGTTTTTTTTGTATTATTTGTTACAAAATAATGACATAGGTACTTGAATGACCGATAATGTACATCCAATTTCGTGTAAGTACTATGTAACCAATATATAAAAGCTATTTCGGAATCATAAAGAGAATCTTCTAGAGTTTCATTTACTTATTTATCCCTACAGAATAAACCGGGTTATCCTTAACAGTGTATCTTCAATATTAATCATATTTATGCTGCTTTCAATGCTACAAAGGCTTTTTAACTCCCAAGGTGCTACAAAAAAGAAATGGTTATATCCTTAGAGATTTTATTCGTTTCTACCTACAGTCGCCAGCACATCAGGTTATACAAAACTGTAAAATTTCTCAAGTGATTTTAAACCTTAAATTGTTGTTCAATATCAAATGGGAAAATTTGTCAGTTTGTGGTAACTTGATGTGCTGACAGCCGTAGGTACAAGAGATCAAGAACTAGCAGTACTACTAGTAGGTCTTTGTTTGATGTTATTGTGACATGCGTTGCGACTGAGTTTCATATTACATCAGAATTCAGTAGAACTGAAGTAGTTTGTAAAATAATATTTGTCTTGTTCGAGATCTTTCTGATTTTCGTACCATCATACTATCAGGCCGGTTTTCCCCGAAGGGTTAGACAGAAGTGTACTGAACATCCAGACTTCGCCGATTAGGTCCTATGTAATAGTCCTAGTGAGCTTATTGCCACGCATAAATCCAAACTCCGAGCTACTACTGAAAATTTCATAAAAAAACTTACGACGACTCGGGAATCGAACCCTGGACTTCTAACGCAGCAGTCGCACTTGGGACCACTAGACTAATGTGAAGTGTGGGTTAACATTAAATACACCAGGCGTGACGGTATATAACGGAACCTTTTTTTGGCAAATTATCATTTGTTCGATATGTGTAATGTTTTTTTATTTATTTATTTGGTTAAAAAATACACATAATAGTACACTCTAAATGATACCAACATAAACTCATTTGAGTTTTACCGTTTATGTTATTATTCGAAAAGGAACATTTCAGAAGTTGAACACAATAACACAACGTAGGAATGCTCTTAAAATGAAACTTGAAAATACAGAATCCATTGCAATCGGTTAAAGTCAGCTATAATGGAGTTTTATTGATGTCAATACCTTTTCTTCGATGGAAATCGTAACCGCCAGCCACCATTGTGTCAATAGTATCCAATGTCCAAACACAAACGAATTAAATCAACTCGTAACAAAGGGAAACCTTTTCCCATTAGGCGAAAGTAAACTCTAGTAATTGAGTTTGAATTGCTTTAAAGATTTATTCGCACTATGTTTGTGTACCGGCCTATATCGAAAAATTAAACGGTCCCCACATTTTAATTGAATTCTAATTGAAAAAGGGCGAGCTGCCTGTGAAGAGTGAATTTAATTTAGGAATATAAAAGTGTAAAGAATAATGGGAGTCCGTTTGGGAGGTAACCGTTTACCGATAATCGATAACCTGCCTTTTTTGTTCCTGTCCGTAATTGAGTGATTGTTATTCTAAGGGAATTGCGTGCTTTTATAGATTAGCTATGTTGTATACCTATGTTCTGCTATAGTTACTATTTAATAAAAAGAAATCATAGCTCAGCATGTTTTTGCTCTATGTAGGTAGTTGATTTTTAAATGTCCCTTAGATAAGATAAAAATTGATCTCGCTTTTGTCAAAATCAATATTAAGTGAAGAAATATTGAATAACTTAGTTAAATTGAATCTGGTTTCTTTTTCCTTTGTTATTGTATAGTGAAAATGACTTAAGTTGTATATGTAGCTGTATTAGTATTGGAGATATTCTTTAAATATAAGACAAGCTGCAACTGTCTGGCCAACAACGTCGTAATATAGCTATATTACCCTCTTGCTTATGTATATTTAAAAAAAACTCAATATAATGTTAAGCTTTGACTAACAACATCTCGGGCTATAATTGTATATATATACTTGTTAGTCCAATGTAATTGGTTTACCAACCTCAATTTATCCAACAAAACCTAACCACACACGTGTACGTTATTCGTTTTTTTCTATTACAAAAACCCAATTATCGACTACGAACTTCTATTACCTATGCTTCTATTACCTATACCTACCTATTACTTTTATTATGTACTAGACATAAAACTAGGTTTCTACGAACATTGCACGTACATCGAATAAATGCTTTTATGTGGTTGTAAAGACTGTCTGTTGCCATGGGATACATACAATTCCTCCCCGCCCCGTTTAACCTTACAATCAGTGTAAAAGCTTTTATCTGTTCTCTATAAATATAAATCTCGCCAGTCTATGTGATCTGCCTATTACTTTGAAACTTGCATTTACGTCATCTTTTGTAATGACGCCTTCCATAAAAGTAAAGATTTAATTCCTTGAGTGTTATGTATCTTAGGACTGCATCCTTTATGAAAGCACCTCAGCAGCGTCCTCTTCTTGAGCTTGACAGCTGGTTTGATAGCTGTCAAAGATAATGAGATGGATTAAAGCTTTTTTTTAATCCATCTAATTATCCTTGACAGCTGTCAAACCAGGTGAGCAGCAGTCCGTCTTTTTATCGGATAGGAGGCGAACGAGCAGATGGACCACCATTGGTAAGCGATTTCCGCCGCCAGAGGAATTGCAAGTGCGTTGCCGGCCTTTTAAACGGCAGTACGCCCGAGTGACTTGTTTTATTTTCTCTGGTCCTTGATAAATACAACATTGACAAATATCATTATGAGACGACGTGGTTTTTATTATAGTAATGTGTGCACTTGTGACCTTTTGTCTTTGTGAAACATAACATAACATAACATACCATCACGCCATTATACCCCGAACGGTTAGGCAGAGGTGCACTTAATATTCGTCCACGTTTCACCGGTATGTTTAGGTCCCATGTAATAGGGGGCGACCATATTGCCATTAACCAGGAAATAATCTAGACTCCGAGCTGCTACTGAAAATATCATGGAAAAACCCAATAACACTGCTCGACCTGGGTATCGAATTCAGGACCTCTAGCGTGGCAGTCGTGCTAAGGACCAAGGCAGTCTAGTGGTAGTATATTATTAAGTCAAAGTTTGAAGTAGTACAATCATGTGGTAGAAATTTAATTCCGTTTATATACAGGCTCGTGTTTGTATCTTCTCTCTACATTCTCATACCAATTAACTAAGCTATAATTGTACGATTAATAATCGTGAACATGGATGAATAATTTATGTTACAAGCCTTGATGTTCCCATAAATGTCTGATTAAATATTCAAGGCACTTACGAGCAAATTCGATGCAAACATGAATAAAGAAAATATTTACTTTTAAGAATATGTGAACTGAAGCGGGAATAAAATCATAAAACTCAAACAGCACATCATGTGATTGTAAAGATCACTAGACTAATGAGGCAGTCTACTTTACTTTGTAACTTTCGTATATTCACGTCATGTTAATAATCTCATGATTACTTTTAGGAAGAAGTTTCAGTTTCGCTGGAAACTTCGAGGTCAATATTATTTTATTACCCTTGAAAATGTTGTTTTAGGTTAACTGTTTCAGCACTCCATTATAGCCGATATATCTATATTTCGATTCTGGCATATCCACATATACTTATACGTTTCAATTACAATAAAAACGTTGAAAAAAATGGTTGTTGTTATTTAATATTATCTAAAGCACCTTAATAGATTCGACATTGAACTACCTGTAAAGGCAGTCGTGTTGGTTGAAAGACATAGTAATGTCTTCAATAGATGGTGCCGACGTCGCCTCAAGACGTAGAAGGTGGAAGAGAAATTCGACATCACAGGCAGTGGTCTCGGTAGCTTAGTTGGCAAAGCGTCTGGTGTACTTAACCAGAGAGACGCAGGTTCAAACCCTGCCTGAGATCGAATTTTTCTTTCACTAGAAATTTTCTTTAATTAGAAAATTCAGTTCTTTGTGAAAATTTCGCAATATTTAATGCTAAAAAATAATAAAAAATAAGCATAATACGGTAAGGCAACATCGTTCGACATTGAACTACCTGTAAAGGCAGTCGTGTTGGTTGAAAGACATAGTAATGTCTTCAATAGATGGTGCCGACGTCGCCTCAAGACGTAGAAGGTGGAAGAGAAATTCGACATCACAGGCAGTGGTCTCGGTAGCTTAGTTGGCAAAGCGTCTGGTGTACTTAACCAGAGAGACGCAGGTTCAAACCCTGCCTGAGATCGAATTTTTCTTTCACTAGAAATTTTCTTTAATTAGAAAATTCAGTTCTTTGTGAAAATTTCGCAATATTTAATGCTAAAAAATAATAAAAAATAAGCATAATACGGTAAGGCAACATCGTTCGACATTGAACTACCTGTAAAGGCAGTCGTGTTGGTTGAAAGACATAGTAATGTCTTCAATAGATGGTGCCGACGTCGCCTCAAGACGTAGAAGGTGGAAGAGAAATTCGACATCACAGGCAGTGGTCTCGGTAGCTTAGTTGGCAAAGCGTCTGGTGTACTTAACCAGAGAGACGCAGGTTCAAACCCTGCCTGAGATCGAATTTTTCTTTCACTAGAAATTTTCTTTAATTAGAAAATTCAGTTCTTTGTGAAAATTTCGCAATATTTAATGCTAAAAAATAATAAAAAATAAGCATAATACGGTAAGGCAACATCGTTCGACATTGAACTACCTGTAAAGGCAGTCGTGTTGGTTGAAAGACATAGTAATGTCTTCAATAGATGGTGCCGACGTCGCCTCAAGACGTAGAAGGTGGAAGAGAAATTCGACATCACAGGCAGTGGTCTCGGTAGCTTAGTTGGCAAAGCGTCTGGTGTACTTAACCAGAGAGACGCAGGTTCAAACCCTGCCTGAGATCGAATTTTTCTTTCACTAGAAATTTTCTTTAATTAGAAAATTCAGTTCTTTGTGAAAATTTCGCAATATTTAATGCTAAAAAATAATAAAAAATAAGCATAATACGGTAAGGCAACATCGTTCGACATTGAACTACCTGTAAAGGCAGTCGTGTTGGTTGAAAGACATAGTAATGTCTTCAATAGATGGTGCCGACGTCGCCTCAAGACGTAGAAGGTGGAAGAGAAATTCGACATCACAGGCAGTGGTCTCGGTAGCTTAGTTGGCAAAGCGTCTGGTGTACTTAACCAGAGAGACGCAGGTTCAAACCCTGCCTGAGATCGAATTTTTCTTTCACTAGAAATTTTCTTTAATTAGAAAATTCAGTTCTTTGTGAAAATTTCGCAATATTTAATGCTAAAAAATAATAAAAAATAAGCATAATACGGTAAGGCAACATCGTTCGACATTGAACTACCTGTAAAGGCAGTCGTGTTGGTTGAAAGACATAGTAATGTCTTCAATAGATGGTGCCGACGTCGCCTCAAGACGTAGAAGGTGGAAGAGAAATTCGACATCACAGGCAGTGGTCTCGGTAGCTTAGTTGGCAAAGCGTCTGGTGTACTTAACCAGAGAGACGCAGGTTCAAACCCTGCCTGAGATCGAATTTTTCTTTCACTAGAAATTTTCTTTAATTAGAAAATTCAGTTCTTTGTGAAAATTTCGCAATATTTAATGCTAAAAAATAATAAAAAATAAGCACCTTAATAGATGTTTACCGAAGCGAAGTTACCTCTCAATTCTGAATTAATTGAAAGGGTCGATACAAACCTTTGTGCCGGCGACCAACAGCAATCGTGCTGATTTATTATGTAAGCTAAGCTCTACGAAATTTGAACGAGATTTGCATATGTAACACGAATTTTGCTGGAAGTTCCGAACCTGCTATGTGGGTATATTGGATTGAGTCTATTTATTACATACAATTTTAGTGAGTAGCTACAATCATTCAGATTTGATTTCATTACATTTGGTTTTCGGAAAAGGTTAAAATGGTTTATTTTGAGTTAGCTTTTACTTAAAAAACGCAATCCAAACGGAAATAAACAACAACATACCATCACGCCTGTATTCGCCGAAGGTTTAGGCAGAGGCACACCCAATGCGTACCCACAGTTCGCCGGTATGTTTAGGTCCCATGTTATAGGGGGCGAGCCTATTGCCATTCACCGGGCACAAATCCAGACTCCGAGCTGCTACTGCGACTTTCATAGAAAAACCCAATAACACTTTGCTCGACCTGGGGATCGAACTCAAAACCTCTAGCGTAGCAGTCGCGATTGGGACCCGATCGACCCGAAACCCAATTCTGGGCAACACCAATTTTCCAAGGATACACCGTCTAACAATTGTCACAGGTGTCGTATGACCTGGGCAAATGGCGTAACGTGCTCTTTAAAGCATGAAGGGGTCTCGATATGACGGTCACCTATCCACAGACTGACCACGGCAAGCACAGCTTAACCTTGCAGGTCTGTTCGTCAGCGCAGTGATTACTAAGCCATAAACCCCTCAATCTATTGTATAATGTATTACTTAATACATAAATAAAACATACTCCATAAAATATTAAGATATTTCAATGTCAACATAGAAATAAGTATACCTAAGTAAGATAAAGAGCAGTAATATAAGAGAAAATCAAGTGTATAGAAATAAATATAAGAATAGTATAAACATACATACATACACTCACGCCTTTTTCCCATAGGGGTAGGCAGAAACTAAGAATAGTATAAAGTATGTAAAATAGCATTTAAGGTAGCAATAACACAATTGTAAAACTGTAACACAATAAATTAGAGTGTAAAAATCATTTTCCCCTACAAACCTAAGTAATAAAAGTAAGATAGATAGTTAAAAAGATGAGGATTAGAAAAAATGGGAATCCCACCCATGAGACTGAAGGAAGATGGAAGTTAGAAAGATACAGTATGAGGAATGGAAGTGCGAGAGGCATAAAAGTGAGAACTGGAATGTAAGAGAAATAGGCTTCGAATAGCCGCCAACGTTTTGTTAGCGGAGCTAGTTAAAAAAAAACATACTACATTTTAAGATAATGATCATTGTTTGAAGTAGTACAATCATGTCGTCGAAATGTAATTCTGTTTGTATATAGACTCGTGTTTGTATCTTCTCTCTACATTCTCATACCAATTAACTAAGCTATAATTGTACAATTAATAATCGTGATCATGGATGAATAATTTATGTTACAAGCCTTCATGTTGCCTGGCCTGGTCTGATTAAATATTCAAGGCACTTACGAGCAAATTCAGTGCAAACACGAATGTTTACTTATAAGAATAAAATATGTGAACTGAAGCGGGAACAAAATCATAAAACTCAAACAGCACATCATGTGATTGTAAAAATTTGGCGAATTTCTGATATACCTAATGTTATATTACGTGGAAACCTCTTAAATTACTTAAAGGATCGTGATATATGATTTATTATCATCTTGAAATTCTGGATTTCTTTTATAATAGTCATCATCGTCAGCCAAATGAAGTCAAATGCTGAACGAAGGCCTCCCCCATAGACTTCCACAACGACTGGTTATATGCCGCCTGCATCCAACGACTCCCAGCGACCTTTACCAGGTCGTCTGTCCATCTTGTTAGAGGTCGTTCCACACTGCGTTTTTCGGTGCGTGGTCTCCACTCGAGAACCTTTTTGCCCCAACCGGCCATCAGTTCTACGAGCTATGTGCCCAACCCCCACTGCTACTTAAGCAGTAAGCAGCACTTATTATTTCATTGAAAATTACTTGATTTTCTATGAAATTCTCAGTAGCAGCTCGGAGTCTGGATTTGTGCCCGGTGAATGGCAATAGGCCCCCTATAACATGGGACCTAAATACACCGGCGAACTGTGGGTGTACATTAAGTACACCTCTGCCTAACCCTTCGGGGATTACAGGCGTGATGTATGTTATGTTATATGTTAAAAATAAAATAAAAATTAAGAACTCATAATCATATACCTACCAGTATAATATAGATAGGTATATATACCAGCACTATATAAGTATGATTTTATGTTATGCTAACATTTTTATGCGAGTGTATATTAATGTAGGTATGAATAATTTATTGTTACTATGACATCCATCCCCGTTGTCGTCTGCTATTCATACGAGACTTGCAGATATAAACAGAGAATAAGTATTAGCGGGTTTCAAATATTCACGAACAGAACCGAAACATATAGGCGACATTTGCTATAACATGTTTATTCAAATCAGACCGCTTCGAATCGCATAAATCCTCATTGCTGTTTTGATAGAGCAAGCAAGCAATATTTTTCTTGTTGAATTTATTTATGGTCTTACAGTATGATGAATTAGTTTGTTGTTTTGTTTGTTTATTATTTGGTTGTGGGTAAATATAAACTGGAACTGGAATAGTTCTGTTATCAGGTTTTATGTGTCTGGATATATGTACGTATGTATAATTGTATATACATACTTATTATATCTTTTCTTACATATTGTCACGCCTGTCTCCCATGGGGGTAGGCAGAGACTATAGATTTCCACTTGCTACGATCCTGGCACACTACTTTCGCTTCATCTACATTCATTAATCTCTTCATGCATGACCGTCGGTTTAGGGTGCTCGGAACCTGGCCTTTTTTAAGAACATCCGCAATTTGGTTGCGGTACGTTCGCCGAGGTCTTCCCCTTCCAACTCGTCCATCCATACTCACCATATATACTTGTTTGGTCAATCTCCGTTCATCGGTTCTCTCTACATGACCAAACCATCTTAACATACCTTTCTCAATCCTTGTTACTACATCTTCTCTTCATCATCTTTTCTTTTCTACTCATAATAACCGACTCATTGTTCATAATTCAGTGAATCATTATTTAGTTATTCTATGTAAAATAAAAATAAAAGTCTCTAATAAAAAGAATCACAAAGAGCGATAAGGCCGCCCAGTTTATTTAAATAAATGATTGTCTTGTATATTTTGGTACGCGATAAAGAATATATAAATTAACAAATATTTTTATAGAAATCGGCTCGGAGTCTGGATTTCTGCCCGGGTAATAATAAAAGGTTCACCCCCTATTACATAGGACTTAAACATATGGGCGAAGTGTGAGTATACATTAGTACACCTCTGCCTAACCCTTCAGGGGATACAGGCGTATAGTACATTAAATTTAAAACGTAATAAATTAAACAAAAACTGGAGATTTGTAATAATAATTTTATTCCAAATTTCTCATGAGATCTATTTAAATTGTCTATTTAAATCCCATTTTTTAAAGTTGTAATAAAATTCGCATTCGGAATTAATCTTGCAACGAATATGAAATTTATATAGTCTCTTGAGTCAAATAAAGTCAAGACAAGTCAAAAAATAAAATCAAGGTTTTTAAATTAACCTTAGCAATTTTTCACTGTCGCTAGAGTAGGTACCTAAGTATCTATATATAAGTATGTATAACAGTTCTCGGTTCCCTAGAGTAAAGTACCTGCAAGGATGGAACATACCTACTTATACTTAATCACTAAAAAAATATTTTCATATAATAAATGCTTTATCAAACTTTTCAGCAAGATATTTTATGTTTTGAAAGCAAATATAAATATATAGTAGTACTACTGTTTATATACAGCATAGAATATACGTATACAACATTGCTTCATCGAGAGTACTGATCAATGGCACTGTTTTATGTATGCAAAAGTAGACGTTTTCCATTCTGATATGTAGAAACGGCTATAAAATATATTTTGCAACAGTTTTATTTGGTCACTCAATAATAATAGGTACATAGATATTATTACTGAGTGACCAAAGTGTAATGCTACTGTTATACCTCAGATATAATAAAAAGTAAAGATGGAACTTTCCAATAAGGCGTAGTTTTGGTAAACGTGTGTACGTGTAATTGTGTGTTGTAGACGGCATAGCGTAGTTTTAGCCGGCCTCACTTCTTTGTTCGCAAAGTTCCATCTTTACTATTTATTTGATCTGAGTGTTATACTATCAAAACCACCGCCTTTTGCATCGCTCATCGTTTGATGAATGCGTCTCGCCGTCTATTCTTGGACATCAATACTTTTTTTTAAAAAAAAAAAGCTTACTAGCAGTGTGGGTCACACATTACTAGTATTCTTGTTAACCCCTCGTGCTAAGCTAAATGCTTGTGTTACGAGTGGGTTTACGTCGGTAGTGCAATGGGTGGGGTTCGAACCGGCAACCACATGATCGCAAGTCCGACGCCCTAGCCATTAGGCTACCGCCGCTTCAATATTCAATACTTAGTATGAATATTGAATAACACCAACAACATAAATATGATCACGCCTATTCTCCACAGGAGTAGTCAGACGTGTAATATACAAAGTTGTTTTTTTAAGTCTCATGTAATAGGGGGCGACCCTATTGTTATTAGCCGGTCACAGTCAATCAATAATTTCATAACATAACATACCATCACGCCTGTATTCCCCGAAGGGTTAGGCAGAGGTGTACTAATGTACACCCACATTTCGCCGGTATGTTTAGGTCCCATGAAATAGGGGGCGAGTCTATTGCCATTAACATTAACAAATCCAGACTCCGAGCTGCTACTGGGAATTTCATAGAAAAACCCAATAACACTTTGCTCGACCTGGGGATCGAACCCAGGACCTCTAGCGTAGCAGTCGCGCTTAGGACCACTAGACTAATGAGGCAATCAATAATTTATTTTTTCTAAACTCGTTGCTCAACCTAGAATACCAGCTCAGGATCTCAAGCTTAACAGTCGTAACGTTACTAAAAGTTAGAATGGAACTTTGCGAACAAAGAAGTGAGGCCGGCTAAAACTACGCCTTGCCGTGTACAACACACAATTACGCACATTATATAGAGAGGCGCCGAGAGTGATGGTTATAGCCTAACTCTCCTTGGTCAGACAGGATGGAATAAGCAGGGTTAGACACGCTCCCCTAGTACTTTATTCGTGTCGTGTGTAGATAGGTGATGGTCCAGCGGAGGAAGTTTGTTTGAACTACTGCGTCGATGCCTACGTATCACACATAAATATATACCGTATTCCCTAGTAACAAAATATAAAACACATTACTGAAATTAATTTATGATAAAGCCTGTTTCCACATGACTAGACACAGCGACACAATGCGTCATGATTGATGAGGCGTTCAACATTACACACAGTATATCCCAAACTTTAAAAAAAGATAGTATATCTTATGGGTCCAGGCAAAGGCCGCCCTATTCTCAATTCAGAATAAGCTTGAGATGACAGAGTAAAAACGTTTTAGAAAATAATGTTTTATATTTAAACTGCCTCATTAGTAGGTATGCCTAAGCGCAAACGCTAGAGGTCCTGAGTTTGGCACAGTTTTATTGGGTTTTGAAATTCTCAGTTGCAGCTCGAAGTTTGGATTTGTGCCCGGAAAAAGGCAATAAGCTCACCCCCTATTACATGGGACCTAAACATAAAGGGGAAATGTGGGTTCATATTAGTAAACCTCTGCCTAACTCTCCGGGCGATTTCAGGCTTGATTGTATGTTATTTCTTATATTATTTTATGTTTTATACCAATAATTTATTCGCGCATATTGGTGAATATCCATAGTTCGTGTTCAATTATAGTGTTTTCCATGAATTTTAATTTAACAACAGAACCACTGTAAAATGACAAAACGCAAATGAAAATATTTAATTTACTGAATGGTATTTATAGGGTATATTATGATAATCTGGTATCATGTACCTTTCCTATTTTGAATATCTTTAAGTGCTAGATGATAGTGTTAATCGTCTAAAAAAACGTAACACTACACTGCAATAAAGTTAATCATTCCCACAATTAATTTAATCGACGCTTTTGCGGTTTTACGCGACAGCGAATATAATTTATATTAAATTTATTTTCACGTGCTTGAATTACTGAACTGTTCCAATAGCTGTATGAATTATTACTGATAATACAATGCGGTTGTTTGTGGTTTCTCCTGTAGTTACGTGATACAAATAATTATAAGCATTTGTTTTTTAAATGTTCTTTTTTTAATGTTTTTTTAAATTACCTTTATTCCCCGAAGGTTTTGGCAAAGGTCCTATACATCAGGGAAGTACGAGTGTATTTACATACATCAATGTGAGTGTAGAGATGAAGAGCTGTACTCAACTCTGCCTAAAACTCCACTCGTTCAATGAAAGTCTAACCGAAAAACACCAATACCATTATATATATATATAGTATATATATTTTTTTAAAAAAAAAAGCTTACTAGCAATGTGGGTTACACATTACTAGTATTCTTGTTAACCCCTCGTACTAAGCTAAATGCTTGTGTTACGAGTGGGTTCACGTCGGTAGTGCAATGGGTGGGGTTCGAACCGGCAACCACATGATCGCAAGTCCGACGCCCTAGCCATTACGCTACCGCCGCTTATATACGTTGCTAAGTGGCAAGAAAATGTAGTTTTGGTCGAACTCACTCTCGAAACCTTGATATAGCAATCATATTTTAATATACCTTTATAATAAAAAAAGAGAATATACTTGCATCAACAAAGGCTTCATTAGTCTTGTGGTCTTAGGCGAGACCGCTATGCTTGAGGTCTTGGGTTGGATTCCCAGGTCGAGCAGTGTTATTTTTTTGTGAAATTCTCAGTAGCAGCTCGGAGTTTGTATTTGTGCCCGAATGGTAATAGAGAAATAAGCTGACGCTGTACATTACACCTCTGGCTTACCCTTCGGGAATACAGGCGTGATGGTACTCTATATTATTTTCTTTACGCCTGTATACCCCTAAGGGCTAGGCAGAGGTATAAACCTATGGTTCGCCGGTAATATATAATATCTTACCATTTACAACGTCACCATGATAAGCAGTATTACTTCTCAATGCTCTATTGCTGCATTGGTTACATTACCTATGATTCTCACATCTCCCACAACCTTTTTAATGTACAAAAAAATCTTCAAGGAACTCGTATTGACTAGAAACACACTTGCATTTCTTTGCCCTATGAGCCTCGTGAAAACATTCACAATGACATTCAAGTTGAACCTACGATTGTAACTTAGCACAATATTAACTAAAATCAAATATATTCCACACAGTACACAACATATGAGATTACTTTTTTTTATTCAACACTTTAACAAAAAGATAAATCCAATCCACTCGAGGCCTGTAATGAAATCCATCGAGCCGTTTACACGTACGCTTAATAATAAAAGTCTATTATCGGCTCCAATGTAGCTGAGAACAAAGCTTTTTTGATGTAGAACAAAAGGCTTGTAATTATGGTTTAACGCGAACATGTACGAAGTAGGTACTTACGAGTTTTTTTTTTAACCTTACTAGCAATGTGGATCACACATTACTAGTAATCTTGTTGCCTCGTTCTCAGCTAAATGCTTGTGTTATGAGTGGGTCAACGTCGGTAGTGCAATGGGTGGGTTTCGAACCGGCAACCACATGACCGCAAGTCCGACGCCCTAGCCATTAGGCTACCGCCCGCCGCTTAACGATTATGATAAATGATATTTATTTCTAGAAATAGATCCTTCAAAGACATACCATCACGCCTGTATTCCCCGAAGGGTTAGGCAGAGGTGTACTTAATGTACTCCCACATTTCGCCGGTATGTTTAGATCCCATGTAATAGGGGGTGAGCCTATTGCCATTAACCAAGCACAAATCCAGACTCCGAGCTGCTACTGAGAATTTCATAGAAAAACCAATAACACTTTTCTCTGTAGCAGCTCGGAGTCTGGATTTGTGCTTGGTTAATGGCAATAGGCTCACCCGCTATTACATCTTATTAGTACACCTCTGCCTAACCCTTCGGGGAATACAGGCGTGATGGTATGTTATATGTTAATATTGGCATAAAAATACAAGGACAAAGTTCTACGGAACGTGGAGACTAACACATGTAACGTTACACACGTCATACTATCAGTACATTGAATCCGTATGGTAATACAGATGACGTATTCAATTCTTCGTAAGTGATGAACGATCCATTCTGAGTCCATTCTGAGTTCACGATTCAACGGGCTAAATGAAACCGATTCATCTTCTTGTAGCACCACAAAGGCTAAAGTTTGTGTTTCGATAAAATATAAGTTATGATCCATTCTGTACAGGAAATAATAGTATGTGGCAACAAAGGATTGGAAAGTAAATTGCCTAATCCTATAAATGTATACATCCAGTAAAACTACTGCTGGGTAAAGGTCTCTTCTCTTTTCCGCCTATGTAACCGATCTTAAAATCGGCAACATAATTATGTGCTGCAATGTTGTCCGATCATGGGAAATGGCGTCTGCCCCTAGTTCGTTTAATATCCTTCTGCTACCTTTGAGACGAATGTTTTAGTTCGACCAACATCATTTCGTCTTGTCAAGTGACCTATTCATCACCACTTATGTTTAGCGACGCGTGTACGTATGTACGCACGGCTATACCTACATGAAGCTATACAAAACCAGTTTTCGCTGGCATCTATATATCTGAAGCTGTGATTTTGATTTGTTTATTTACTTTGATCGCAGTGATAGCCTAGTGATATGACCATTGGACTGCCAAGTCAAAGGTCTCGAGTTCGAATCCAAGGCACGCACCTCTAACTTTTCGAAGTTATGTGCGTATTAATAATTTATTATCACGCGCTTAAACGGTGAAGGAAAACATCGTGAGAAAACCTGCATACCTGAGAGATTTTCTTGACGGCGTGTGAAGTCTGCCAACCCGCAGTAGGCTAGCGTGGCGGACTATAGCCTAATCCCTCTCGTATTGAGAGGAGACCCGTGCCCAGCAGTGGGATAATGTAATGGGTTGATGATGATGATGATACAATGCGAGATCAGCTTAAACTGGATTTATATAGGTTGACCTATAGCTGTGTACCTCTTCGATCTTTGTTCGACGATTAATATTTGGTTAATGGTTCATTATCTAGTAAAACAAGTTCAATGTATTGCATTATAAGACAAACAAAAGACAGTGAGGTATGAATATGCTACGTCTGCGTAGGCGGCGATGCCGTGACGTCAAGCATGACGTAGACTCGAAGCACCCCTGCTTTGCTACGGACATTACTTAAATTCAATCTATGGAAACAATAACACTAATGTTCAAAGTTGCTAATTGTATGTATAAAAAAAATCTAATATTACGTATCTGAACGTAATATTTTTTAATTTTCCTGTACATTTTTTGAATAAATATCTGATACAATAACATTGCAGTTGTCCAATATCGTCATATTTTTTTAATCCAAAAAACTGTTATTTATTTTGGTTCAATCTGATGAGTATTCATTTATACAATTTTATGTACATTTTTATTATTTGGAGCAGACGAGTATGCTAAATAAATATAAATACATAAAATAAACGTTTTATTTTTAAAACACAATATACCATCACGCCGTATCCAAAGAAGCGCTAGACAGAGACGGCGTGTTTTCCGGTCTGATATAATGAGGGGTGAGTCTATTGCTACTTAAAGGCTGTAAAAACAAATGGTGTACTAAAGGCTTCAATTTTTTTTTTAAAACGCTTACTAGCAATGTCGGTTATACATTACTAGTATTCTTGTTAACCCCTCGTACCTACTAAGCTAAAAGCTTGTGTTAAGAGTGGGTTCACGTCAGTAGTTCAATGGGTGGGGTTCGAACCGGCAACCACATGATCGCAAGTCCGACGCCCTAGCCATTAGGCTACTGCCGCTTTGTATTCAGCAAAGTGTTGTTGCAATTAAATTCTCAGTAGCAACTTAGAATTTGAATTAATGGCAATAGGCTGGTCAACCCCCCCCCCCCTACCTACGCGTCGATTGGCAACCTCCTTTCTTTTCGTCAGTTAAAAAGAGGTCTAAAGCTATTTGAATGAGAGTACTATAGAATGAAAAGCAGGTAAGTGAATATAAAGGCTGGACGCGGGTGACAGCGCGATCCCGCGGTGTAGTGTATTACAGCGATCCATCTTACTCCAGTGTGGATACTGACACTGTGAGGTAGAGTTCCTGCATTTATTAGCCTGAATTTCGGGATATTCGAATTGTTCATTTAGGTAAAGTATAGATACGGAAGATGAGGGGTTATGTTTAGTGGACATATTCTAGTTTTGTGGAAGGTTAATGACATTTTTGACAGCTATATCGTCGACGAACCCTTAAACAGCAATCATGATACGAGAACTAGATAATGAAAATAACATAAAAAAGCAAACTTCTCTGCTGAGACGTTACTGTTACAATTTTTATAGTGCACATGCTACAATGCTGTTCATATCATTCAAACGCAAAAATAATAACTTTTGTTATCTTTTGAAAAGCTGATTTTAATCATAAAATATATTGAGCTGGTAATGGTAATAGGCTCGCCCCTTTTTACATGGGACCTAAATATACCAGCGCAGTTTTGGTTAACATTGGTACCTATGCCTAATCCTTCTAGGAATACTAGCGTGATTTTAATGTGATTTTTGTTGAACCATTTTATTGCTATTAGATACTCAAAACTTGTATATCAAACATAGAATTGCGCCAGTACCTATTCACCGGCCAAACTTTTGGTTACACTAGTCATGAATGAATGCCTCTCACCTGCCTACGTTAGTGAATACGCGGCGGGTCAGGGATCGAGCTGTGATCGACATCAGCTGATGAATAGCCACCGAATTTTAACCCTTTCACTAAAACGAGGAGCGATCCGCCCCAAAACGTAAGATAGAATGTTGAGGTATATCTGTTCTCTTCAAATACATTTATCGTGGTGGATAAGTGTTATTTGCTCACATATTACAAAAAAAAACTGTCAGAATATATGTAACAGTTAGCGAAAGACACTTTCTTCAGTCAAACACTACCAGAATATTTGCTATATTTAATTACCGGTCCATAAATTTCACCACAGGATGTTTTTATTCTATTTCATAAGAATGCTCAAAATGGGATACACAGTTCTTTCTTCACATATAAATATCATATTGTGAATAATTACCATATATAAAGTAAAAGGTACACATAAAAATCTAAAATTAATCATCAAAGAAAAAATTATTTCAATTTGATGTTAGGGTATATACTTTTATTCGACGAATGTAGTCTATACAATTCAAAGGTATCCTGAAAATCAACTTGAGGGATTCCTGACAGGGCTCTTTGAGCCTTTTGATAACATAAAAAGGAATAAATCAACAAACATCTGCTCCAAATAGATCAAATTTAATCAATTGTGATACAATATTTCAAAGAATTTCTCAACTTTTGCGTTTTCCCCGCGGCTTAGATGAATATTTTGTTGATTTCTACTTTTATATACTTGCAGTTTCATATTTTATAGTTTTAATAACCTTGGTTTTGAAGGCTTCATCCAGACAGTCATAAAAGTATGTAATAAAATAGTGTTTACTCGTAAAAACAACATTGTAAGTGCTTGAAATATACAGACTGCTAAGAATATCCTTCTTTGGAAGGAATATTTTTCACAGATGGAATTTTACAAGGCCATAAAAATAATACTTTATTCATTCACTCGATCTCCAATCCTAAGCTCCAGTTGCCGCGATCAGTATATTGATGGGCGAATATTTTTTATATTGTAACCAAACACAATAGGGCTAGTATACATTGAGCGGGTGCTGTATAAAGCACGCGTTATAAGCGTATTACATCGTGAGTTTAGTGTGGCGTTCTGGTACCGTTTGTAGGATAAGGCGGAGGCACAGATTTCAAAAATAGTCGTAGTAATAATTGCTGGCTTGGCTTTTCTACCCTAAATCGCGCGATCAGTACACAGCAAAAAATACGGTAGACTGATCTTCATTATTAGTTTTTTAATTTAATATTCATTATTCTAGCCAAGTGTCAATTGTGCATGTTCGTTGTGTGTGTACCTAATCGGCCCTCTTGATCTTAACAGGCACGTTACGTAACCGGTCGCTAGAAAACGCCTAATGTATGCTAGCCCTAATACATTTTTTTTAAATGGTCAATGAAAAAGCTCTTTTGAACAGAAAGTCTAATCTCTACTTACACAAAGGCGTTAGCAATAGATGATAAAAATTTTCTTTCTATACCCAAAAGGCAATCAATCCAAATTAATTCAGTGCGTGATTTGCTTGTCAAACAGATTTCGTCCAATATGACTCTTCGCGGCTTGAGGATTAATTGAAAGAGGGTGACCACAGATTTGATCCATCTCCCTCGTATTGTCCAATTGATAAGATCTCGCGATAAGTAGGTAACAATGTCTACTTTCAAAAGTTTGTATGAATTTCCGTTGATACTATAGATTTGATTGAATGGTAGTAGCCAACATAAAAACAAACATAACATACCATCTTGCCGGTATTCCTCGAATGGTAAGGCAGAGGTGTATATAGTAAACCTATCAGTGGCAAACCTATTACCATTAACCGGCCACAAATCCAAATTCCGAGCTGTTACTGAGAATTTTACAGATAAACCCATATCACTGCTCGACCTGAGAATCAAACCCAAACGTGTCGCTCAGTAGCCACGCTTCATATCACTAGACTGCTTTCCATGAACTATATTCTAACCAGCGATATTAGGAAACCAATATTAAATATTTCATAATGGCAGTGCATACAGTGTACCTATGTATAGACATATTATATGAAAAAATATCTATTTTAAAGTAGCAGTTAGTAGTAGTTTAGTTTTCAAGTGCCATTGATTTTTCTATGAAATTCTGAGTAGCAGTTCAGATAGCCGAGATTCTGGCTGGTTAAATGTCAACAGGCTCGTCCCCAGGGGACCAAAGACATACTGAACTACGGGAGGACCTAGGTAGTGATGATAATAATATGCAAAAAAATATAAACAATAAATTAACATCTACAAAAACAATATTCCTTACAGAAGAACTTGTGCCATAACCTTCTCCATTTGAAAATTACGTTTATTTTTTGCTCCACGGATTCTGCAAAAAAGTCTGTTTCTCAATTGTTTTTTATTACATAAACGCGCTTTCTACTCATCACTTAGTCTAAAGTACTGAAGTTCGTTTTCCCTTTCACGTGTGATTTCCCCGGACGATCCTTACAGGCTGTTACATACTACAGGTAAAAGCGATTCCAACATCATAAATACTTAGGTGCCTCTTACATTATTCGATTACATTTTGAGCTACCGTATTTTTTGTTCGGTAAATTGATGGTATATAGTAAACAGGATCGGATCGCGTTTAGAATTACGAGAATTTTGTTACGAAAATAATAATGTCTCATCCTCGTCATCGTTTCAGCCTAAAGAGGTCATCTGATGAACAAAGGCCTCATACATTAACTTCCACAATGACCGGTTAAACGCAAATAATTTCTACGGTCGGCATAGTAACGCATAAAAATATTTCTAGGTTAAGAGCACCCGATACCAAAGTTCATGCATGAGGAGGTTAATGAAATTAGATAAAGCGAAAATCAAAAAAATGGAAATCTACCTCTCTGCCTACCCCAATACGAAACGCACATGTAAATAACTGAGTACCTATATGTATGTTTAAAAAAGTAAAGTGACGTTTTACCTTAAATAATGTTTAATAATATGAACACTATACACTTGCTAGCAAATGAGAAAGTAATGAGTTTTTAAAGTTAATAGTGAAATAAAGTAGCCTTTATAAAACTCTACGAACACGTACAATATGTATGTAATATTTCTGAAATCATTCATTACTGTGTGGTTTTACTTTTATATAAGATGTAGTAGTTAAGGCATTTTTTATTACAGAAATCATCCATGATTGATGATATTTATTTCTTTTAAATACAAGTTAATGTTTTGATTTTTTTAAAACTATACAGCGCCTGTAGTTTCTATAAGACGACCTCTGAGTACAATCATTATATCACATATATGCGAGTTTTACAATAAAGGTCAATATCTGAACTACCCTTTTGAAGAAAGAGCCATAGCAGCTTTGAGCTGACCTGTCCTACTGACCTGTCCTAACTGACTGAAAAGTAGTTCATTACAATATCCATCATCAAAAAAAAAATTCCTAAACCGCTCCCGCTTCGCTTTTGACCACGTTTTACCCTAAGCAGTTGGGCTAAGATAATGATCTCTGGAATTGGGGGAGGGCTGCGGATTACTTTTCTCAATCAGCGCGTCGTAATAAATATTTGATGAGCTATAAGGAACAACATTTTATCTATAACTAATTGCAGCCCTTTGTTATCATATTTTATTGGTTAAGAATTTTTAAGAAGAAAGTTTCTTAAAGCGGCTTGCGGTGGGAGTTGCCTAGTAGGAATTGTCACGTAAGAAAAAGGGGCTATGACATTTTTCGAAACGTTCGGTTCCGCTCGGCGTAGTTCGGATATCATCGTCAATCGCTGGCCGCCATACTTGTTAATTAACCCGTGACGCGAATGCAATTCCAAGGAACGCGGCCTTATTTGAAAAAAAATTTTTTTTCACGGACATCAAAAAAAATAACTTTTTGGCATATATGATATTTTTTGTGACATAAAACATATTTATGTTGCTTATAATATTTTCTAACCATTAAAAATTTCACATAAACCACATAATACCACATTAATTATATAAATAATTCACCTTTCAATCGTTATAAACACACTATAATATACACAAAAAAACTCACTTCGCAAGTCGACGCAAAATATGGCGATCGGTCACAGATGATTTAGGTTTTTTTTTCTCTCAAGTAACGTTCCGATTTCCGATCAAAGTCATTGAATAAGGTTAAATATGAATTGAATTAACGAATTGTATAGTCCAATTGGGTGACAGCGAAGCGTCACAATCATCAACTCACCAATGTTTCATCGTAATCGGATGGTTGGTTTAAGAACGCGTAAAGGACGAACAAATAAAAATATTTTTATGTTACATTGGAATATTAGATAAGTTACTTAATTTACGTATTTATATATGTGTTAGCCGCTTTGGGGCAATACCCAAAAAATTGTATTTTTGCGGAAATTGCTTTTCCTCCTAATTATCCCCTCAAACTTTGGGATTAACGAACTCGGAACGAGCGGTGGGGGTAAATTACATACGTCTAACTTCATTACGCAGAGTTCAGTTGCTCGCAGCGGCGTTACGTGCCGCCGACCCCAACTTATAAGGGTTTGTTAAAGGTACACAAATGTATGTACTTCTTCTCGCCTTGTGTTTACCTATACTGTTTTTTTTTAACTTGAGCGCGGGAAATGTTTGGCGGCACTTTCAGAAAAGTATGTGATGATGTATCTGTGTAGGTATAAATGTTTATTGGTATGTAAACCATAATAATATAAAATAACTAAGACGCATAAAACTTACGAGGTGATTCGCACACTGCACAGAAAACGCATTGACGCGAAGTTTTTTTGTTCCACCGCCACGCACCCCGGCAATGAAGCTAGAACGGGGCAGTGCATGAATTGCCTTGTTGCAAGTTTGATATATTTTCGCAGCGATATGAGGTGCGCAGTGATGCGATTTTTCTTTATTATATTGGAGAAGCTATTGGGCCATGAAGGACCTAATGAAAGGTGAATTACCACTGTGCCTGAAACGCAAGCTCATGGATGTTTGCATTCTCCCAATCCTCACGTATGGTGCACAGACCTGGTCTTTGACACATATGCCCTAGGAGAGCTAAAAAGAGCCACCGATTTCAAAACTGCCTTAACAGCATATTATGCTTACGCATACTCGTGGCTAAATTACGGAATCGTAGTGTGGGGAAATAGTGTGGATATCGAGAGACCCTTTCTTTTACAAAAGAAATGTATACGGATCCTAGCAAATATACACAACCAAGAAAGCTGCAGGCCGCTCTTTGTGCAATATAAAGTACTTACACTTACTAGTATATATATATTAGAAGCTGGCAAATTTGTGAGAAAACACCCATCTCTGTTCCCACTAACAAAAGACCAACGCTCACAACAACGCAATACTAGAAACACAAATAGATTAGCCTTACCTAGCTCAAAACTAACAATGTTTCATTCCGGACCCTTAGCCATGTGTGTCAAAATATATAACAAGCTTCCAAACTCTATAAAAAACACGGATTACGACAATAAATTTAAAAATAGCCTACAAAAATATCATAGATCCAAGTCATACTACACCCTAAACGAATATTTTGATGATAAATAAATAGCTGAAAAAATGAAATTTACATTTGAAAAACATACGAAATTGAACACACCTATACCAGACACAACACTAATAACCTACTACTAGTTATGATATCAATATAATGATTTTAATTAGCAAGTATTATAATTATAATATATAAAATGTTATAATAGATAATTAAATAATGTTATAAATAGATAATTAAATAATGTTATAAATAGATAATTAAATAATGTTATAAATATATAAAAACAACAACGCCATAATTAGATTGTTATAAAATACACTTTAAATAAATAATGAAAATAATAATGTTTATAATTAGATAAAGTAAATGATTAATTAATGTTATAAACTAATGATAATAAATAAGTACATATTGTTGTGCCCTAGCAGGGTCATGTATGAAACATCTACATTTTTGTAACACCTTTGTACTACATGAATGCAATAAATATATGATATGATATGATATGATATGACAGTCGTTCAAAGGTCCACACTCGAGGTTTGCCAACGAGCAATGGAGCGCAGTATCCTTGGAGTAAAACTTACCGATCGTATTAGGAACTCAATACTGCTCCAAAACTCAAATTACTGATGTCACGCGCAAAGCCAGACAGCTGAAATGGGACTGGGCGGGACACGTTTGCCGCATGCCAGATCAACTGTGGGCAAAAGCTATCACAAATTGGATCCCACATGAAGCGAAGCGATAGCGTGGTCGGCCCAGACGGAGGTGGCGCGATGAACTCGACTCCTTTGAGAAAGATTGGGTCGCTAAAACTTTGGATAGGTCGGCCTGGAAAGAGGGAAGGGAGGCCTTTGCCCAGCAGTGGGACGAAATGGGCTAGTAAAAAAAAACACAACTCTCCGATGTTGGCCAAAAAGCCGCCAGCCTTAAATGGAACTGGGCTGGACATATTTGCCGCGTGTCCGATGAATTGTGGGCAAAAACCACGACAATGTAAATTTCTCAGAATATCAGAAGACCTCGCGGTGCAGCCAGAATAAGATGGTGGAATGAGCTTGACTCGTACTGCAGGGGGTGAATGTTGAATGCTCTCAACCGGGAAGAGTGAGGAAAGACAGGCCCTTGCACTGAGACGATGATGACTGATAATAATAATAAATACTAAGTCGGAGTTCACTCTTAAGATTAATTAGCTAAAAGCTTTTTTTGTGGTAGGGCCACGCTTGTCCCAGCATGAATGAGCCGGCTTGACCGGGGAAGTACCACACTCTCGCAGAAGACCGACGTACGAGTAGTAGCGTTTCGCTACTGCGCTTCGTTCGGCGAGCGAGAGGGCTGGAGGCCCAATTCCTCCCTCAATCCCCTTCCTTCTCCTTCTCCTTTTCTCCTTCCCCTCCCTTTTCCCTAAATAGGCTCGGCTACGCATCTGCAACTCCTTTGGTTTTGCAGATGTTCATGGACACCGATGACTACTTACCATCAGGTAACTCGCCTGCTCGTTTGCCCAGTTATCCCATAAAAAAAAATAGTTACTCTTTGCCTGTTTAATCCATTTTCATGAGAAAATCACCATAACTGACTAACTAACTGATAATGAACGCAAGTTAAAATTGGAATAAAAACAGAAATACAATAAATTTTAAAATATAAATACACTTTCATATTTTGCGAAATGGTCGACGAATTGTTGCTTAAAATTCTACAGATTATTGTAAAAAATATAACTTTATTTTATTTTAATTAAGTGGCTCTCGAAACAAATTTCAATGGGAATTGCAGTTTATTGTTATCGAATTACCGATAAAAGGTTAAACGTATACAAAGTATTGAAAAATTCAGATTCCCGACACTTGATAGCAAACTGTTGACTTTGACTACTCTTTTCATTTTCGCAGTATCCACTTGACCCGTATCGAAATTTCACAATATATTTTCGTTTCAGGAAATACTGAAACTTAAAATTGATTACTTAAGCCTTTTATTCCAAGACGCAAGTACTCCTACTGTGCCGTGAAGTAGTGTTAAGTTAGTTAAAAACTATTTATTTTTATTTTATTTTTTGAAAATGTTATCGATATGAAAGGATATTTATTATTCTTTTTTGTAATTATAACTTGATTATGTAATAAGAAAGTGAACACGTGTGTATTAGGAAAAACTAGGTCAACACAGGTAAAGACGCAGCAACAGCTAGTTGTAGCTAGCCTGTATAAAATATATGCTTATGTAAGCAATTAATTGTAATAAATACAACATTCGTTAACATACTTTTATTTTACCTTCTATAGAATAAACAATCAACTCCCCAGAAAAACAATTAAGTACGTTATCTATACAAACATAACATACCATCACGCCTGTATTCCCCGAAGGGTTAGGCAGAGGAGTACTAATGTACACCTACAATTTGCCGGTAGCTATCTAAACAAAGAGTTTGTTTAATTATTATTACAGACTTGCTTGACATCCGTATCACAAGAGGCCATTCCGGCCACTTTCCATATAATTCAATGCTAATTAAGTCTTCAGAGACTGTTACGAGGACTAAGTGAGGAAGGTGGTAATTAGGGTTCCTTGCTCACTGTTTCATTAAAATTTCACCTTCACTGCTGAGTAACGAGTCATTAGCGCAACTCTTTGATGCATACTAATTGTATTCGCTTTGGAAAGTAATTGTAATTAAAGATGGACTCCAGGTGCATGGTGCAAGAAATGTAATTATTAAAGAAATATTTTTTTAAATCTTAAATTAAGGCAGCAACAGTGATAAAAATAATGTTTTTAACCAATTTCAACAGAAGGTTCTCAATTCTCAACTCAAAGGCGCCTGAACCTATTTGGTAAATTATTCTAACTTCTCTGCTTAAAACCTGAGACACTTTTGACTTCGCAGTCCAATGGTCATATCACTAAGCTAGTAATGTTGACGTCGATTTTACTCCTGTTTAATAACCATGGTAAATGTGGTCCTCATCTAAGCCAGAATATCCAAACCCATTATCGTAAATTGAGACATTTGCAAGCAAATCGTAACGATAATCTCCATAAATTGGGAATCGGATCCGAAGAATTAACCAATTATTTGTCCCTGATGAGCTGTGAAATTAAACCGTTAGTAGGAACTTTGTGCAATGCGCCAGCAAATTACTACTTAACTGGGCCATTCGACATCAATCTATTCAATGTCACGCAGCTGAGCACAGGTTTGAAAAGGGTAAGGTTACAATGGCTGGACAGATGCTGGGCTGGGCTAATGAGAAGAGGTAGTCTGTGGTCCAACAAAAGCTGCGCAGGCCTAAGCCTGCTAGGCCTTCATGCGTGCAATGTTCTCAGGAACCTTCACCGCTAAAACAAGAAATTCATAAAGAGTCTAATATTTTTTACTTAGTTGTATACATTTTTTTTATAAGCGCGTATTAGGATTTTTAGGAAATTTTAAGTTAATCTATCAACTACATTTAAAGTTTTACGAGCACATAGGCTGAATTTTTACACATTTCATTTCAAGTTTAACTTTAATGTTTATTAAATTTACGCTTTAAATTCTTATCATGTGGTTGAATGAAACTTCCAAATATTAAGTTCACACATTTTAACAGTCATTTTGAAGCGTTCAGGCCAGCAGAAAATAATTTTGGGGCTGTTCTTCCAATTAATCAAAACAGAACCTCCATAAAAACAGCCATATCCACTACGTCCACCCATATCCACCACACATTCAATTACCCGTCAATATCAGTTTCGAATATGGGTAGGCATGCCAAAAAAACAACAAAACCCTAACGTAAAAACAACGAGTTCGACCAAAATACGCGCCCAAAGCGATATTTTCAACTGATAAATCCCCAAGGGTGACTTGTTCATCTTCCGCTTGACTAGTAACAGAGAAAACAACTGGCGAAAAATATTTTTCAAAGCGCGATAAATCTGCCCCATCAAAAAGTATTATCATTATTCTATGGGCCATATTTAAATATTCATTAAAACCTTTTACTAGGGCTGTCACGCGTTTAACCCGAAATATCACTGGGTTTTAATAACGCCCTTTAAACTGTAATTTAAACGACAATTTTCAGAACCCTCACCTGACTTCAAAGACCGCTAATTGCTCTTTTCTTCTTTACCAAACGATTTTTCTGTGAAAGAGAAAATTATTCTAGATGCGCTTAAAAGGTTTCTTAGCTTCATAACCAAGAACTAGATGAAAAGAGAATATTCAACTATTTTTCATAGCTTAATTAAGTTACTCTAATGAAGTACAGCAGTAGGCAGTATGACTATTAGACCAATTCCAAGGTTCGAGATAATTAACTTTTAACAAACATATATACAAACTGTGACCTTGAAAAGTCAGAGCCAGCCTTAGATAAGAACTCAAGACCCTTGTCTTTGCAGTCCAATAGCCATATCACTTCGCTATCAGTGCTGGTGTGTTTTTGTTAACCCTTTTCTTTATAACAAAGCTGAAGTTTCAAAGGCCAAGAACTTTTATAGTAAATATTTTATTTCATCTTATATTTTTGCTTTCTTTTTACGGTAACGTGATATCAACTCGAGCAATTATTGGAATACATACAAAGTGAAAACTTAGTTTGCGATGTAACAGAATACTGCTCTTTGTTCTCCCTAACCCGATATCCGTTTTCGTCGTCAAAGCACACTGTACTTCCGAGATACTTAGTCTCAGAAATGTTCATTCCGAGTATTTCAGTAACGCAATTCACTTGCTTTTACTTTAAAAGCATTCAAATCGTCATGCGAAGATAACTGAATTTCAAGGTTAATAAACATGTGAAATATGAACCAAATTTACACATATTGTTGGGAATTTTCATAAGACATTGTCCCTTTTCTTCATAAACACTCACTGAAAATATTTTCTAAAATTGTAGTGGGTTCTTTGTTTTTTTTTCATTAGTTCGATTGAATTTAACGCCTCTATGCCCTGAAATGTTAGACAGAGGTGTACTTAATCTTCACCCACAGTTTGCCGGTATGTTTAGGTCCCATGTAATAGGGGGCGAGCCTATTGCCATTACCAGCTACCAAGAACTAGCCAGCCAGCTACTAAAAATTTCTTAGAAAAAACCCAACAACACTTTGCTCGATCTGGGAATCAAACCCTCTGGCGCAGCTGCAGTCTTAGGACCACTAGACTAAATTATTGTTAGTTTTATGATTATTTTTTCTAGAAAATAATTTTATTGTCAAGCAAATTAGTGAGATATATTAAATTTATTCTATTACCTATGTCGGAACTGATCATTATTCGAGTCGTGTTCAAAAATTCCAAACTTTTACTTCGACTTTGGAATAAAGGACTTTCTACGACTACTTCTCAGAAAAGAAGAACCGCTAAATTTGGGCAACATTAGACGCCCCTGCTCCATTAATTCGGGACAGAAGTTAACTTAGTTGTAGCGTACAAATTACATCAGTCTTAGTTTAGTAACACGGAAATGTTGGCGGAATTCTTTAAGAGGCGTAGGTACATTCGGAAGTCGAAATCCAAGAATCCGTTGAATCGAGTCTGTGGATAATTCGTCTCGTAGGCCATTCGATCGACCTAATTTGGGGGATCTCATTCGGCTAATGGCCGTAATGTTTCACCTGAGTGCGTCTACAGCAGTAGATTGAAGTATTTGTTCAGCGAATGATGGCCCTTACAATTCACGTTAAGGAAAAGTAAGAAGTCCGCATCTGAATAATTTATATCGATGTCCTTTGATAGCAGATGTACATACTTTGTTGCTTTAATTATGTAGCAATAGATTTAAGAGATTTATTAAATAGGACAATGGCTACTAACATGTTTAATTATGGAAAAGAAGATCTCATTAACAATATATAGAAGTGACCATGGATGCTATAAAGGATCCGAACCGTCGGGAATTAAAATAATCAATATAACGCGATCGAATCCGTAAAAAGTAGTTTTATTTCAATGGCTAATATTCGCGTAAATGTTAGAAACCAATATATAGAAATCAACTTCTTAATATTGAGTTGTTGTCTTGTTTTGAGGTAACATAAAGTTCTATCAACACACACCACGGGTTAAAATGGTTAAAACCAGACGGTGATTAAAAAAAAGCCACATACTCCGTGATACAAGAGCACATGCCCTGTATCACGGAGAACTTTAGAAACATACAACCAACGGACGAAATAAATATTTGCCTCGGCTGGGAATTGAGCATACCCGCCAATGCTCGATTGACCACTTTAAACGCTACGCCAAAGTGGAATGGACAGGAGTAAACCATTGCCACGTAAACGCACACTTTGTTTGCATATAGATAGATACATCAAACATACTTTATTGGATAACAAAAACTAATGCAAAGAACATTTTATTTATTAATAACGCACCCAAAGAGGCCCAATAATACGTAAATCAAAGTTACAAGTTACAACGTAAAAATCGACAACGAACTAATTTCTAAGCAAACCCTGTTCCGCTGAGGGCGGCAATATCATACAACATTCTTGAACAAACACACCGATATGAAGGTATTGAACTTTCCCGTCTTGCTATAATAATTTACATGATTTTATGTGTGTATACATGAAACAACGCCCCACGTCCGGCGTTCGACAGTAGCAGAACCAAACAACGGAATATCCCTTCTTACGATAGTTTACTGTGTTTGGGTTTCGACTTATGCAGTGTACCATGAATATTTTATTTACGTGACCAACATCTCTATTGCTTGCTTAAGCTATCCAAGGATGCAAAAATATTTGGTGGAATAACATTTTTGCCTGATTTATGAATTTATTGAGATTGTATGATGGCAACCTCGGCGATATTGAGCTGGTATTTGGCTGTATTGGTGCAGAGTTTCGTAAGAAACCAGTATATTATATATTTGACTGTATGTTTGGCTTAGTGGTTAAGAAAAGCGGTTGCGCCAAGTGTCATAGGTTTGACTCCCACGATTACATAGGTACATTTATTAAAAATTTTTTTTTCCGGAAACTAAATTTTCTTCCCTTTCCTTCCTTTTCAAAGGATAGTTTAGTATTTACGAAGTTTCGCTCGTCATTGTATTCATTAAAGCATCGACTAATCAAAAAGACTTGTCTCGTGAAGTTATTTTTTTAAACTGGTAGCATTATTGTACAGTAGCCAGCATAATCAACAACACTCTAAGGATTAAAATAATTTGGAGAAATTTGACAGTTTTGTATAATCTGATGTTTATACAAAACTGTCAAATTTCTCCAAATTATTTTAATCCTTAGAGTGTTGTTGATTATGTAAGTTCAAAATCAACTGAGAAAATTAGACATATTGTGGTAGCTTTATGTGCTGGCCAACGTATGTTTTGTCAGTGGTGGAATCTCTTGTGGTCTGACCGCCTGGCGGCTCCTACATCGAAGTAAGCTTACTGTCGTAAAGCAACTTGGTATGTGTTTCGACTTTTGCGCGTGAGATACCGTTTCTTTGGGTGGTTTCTAGCAGTCTGCTATCCATAGGGGGCTATCAACACTTGGCAACGCATCAGCAACTCATTTAGTATTGCAATTATATGTCTTTGATGACTACTTACCATCAGGTGGCTTTTCTGTTTCTTTAACGACTTATTCAATAAAAAAAAGGTTAGCGTAAAAAACAACTTTAACAGATACCTACGAGTACGTTTTAGGCGACGTCAGTGACATAAAAAATGTGAAGGCAAATTTCGACTTGGCGGGTGGGGGTCGCGGTGGCTTAGCGGTCATAGCGTCTGGTGTACTTAACCAGGAGACGCAGGTTCGAATCCTGCCCGCGGTCGTATTTTTCCTTCACTAAAATAACTTAATAATCTTTGCATGGTAAATGCCTAAAAAAATACAAAAAGATAGATAGGTACCTATCTATTAAAAATTTCAGCATTTTTTTATTCAGCGTTTTGAACGAAATTTGCCACACTAGTTGCAATTGCGTATTGGTACAAAATATCATCCAGCATTTCCATAAAAACAATAAATAAACGTAGAAGATACTTCTTGTCCTACCTATAAGTGAAGATACCTATTCAAATATCGAAGCGGCAATGTCAAATCGTCATGTGATATCTGCGACGTTCTAATGATGAGCGGATAGAACTATGACGGCTCCTAGTCAGTCAATTCTAATCAGGCTTAGACATTAAGTGAACGAGAACCTTAATCACGGAGCACTAGGTACACTTAGGTACACTTGGGAACAAACGAATTAACGCCTTGTAATTCATAGATGATATTAGTATACATATCAATAATTGAATCTTTGATTTAAAGTTCCGTACGTAAGCACAATATAATACCTTTATTTTTATATAGTAAATGCATACATAATATCCCAAATTTTTTAAATACTTAAATTGTTTCTGAGTCTTTGGTGAATTTAATAGAAATTTCAGATGTAGATTATATAAATATCCAGACCCGAAATAAAAATCTGTAGGCCATACAAAATGTTTGTTCATACAAGTATTTGTTTATGTTGGGATCGAACTCGCGACTCGTATAACAGCCACTTAAAAGGTAGAAAATAAATTTCGCAAAAACAACTCGAATTATAATTCAACAACTAATTGCTTGCTTATTTTTTATAATTTTTTAGCATTAAATATTGCGAAATTTTCACAAAGAAATCGCCTCAAGACGTAGAAGGTGGAAGAGAAATTCGACATCACAGGCAGTGGTCTCGGTAGCTTAGTTGGCAAAGCGTCTGGTGTACTTAACCAGAGAGACGCAGGTTCAAACCCTGCCTGAGATCGAATTTTTCTTTCACTAGAAATTTTCTTTAATAAGAAAATTCATTTCTTTGTGAAAACTAATTGCTTACTAATAAATTGCGCCTGCGTTCCCATTGAGGGACCACATTTGAATTTTGAGCTTTTGAATGCGTCAGCCTTTAGTAAAAGTTCCCAAACAATTGTAAATTCAGCCAATAATTTGTAAAAGTAGCCACTCAAAAGTTACAATAGGCCAAAGGTGGTCCCTCAATCGTGACCCAGAGGCATCCATATCTCGTAAGCTAGTGAAAATTTACAACTGCTGTAAATGTCTACTCTTAGTAAAAGATTTGTAAAACTAATTTACCAAATATGAACCCTTTCCGTTCACTGTGTAAAAAATACTAGCATGCAGAAGGTGGTCCCTCAATCGTGCACTATAAGTTCACCTTGAGTGAAGACCACAATGGAATTAGGAATTTTCATATGGTTCTAGCGTTAGTAAAAGTATTTAAAAGATTGTAAATTCAACCTCTAGTTTGAATTGAACCTCTAGTTTTCAATTGAAACGCTTGTCAAAAGAAAATATCAATTTACGTAGCATTCGGAAGTTTAATAGACCAATACTATAGTCTATCCTTTAGTAGTTTTTTTCACTAACGATTACTATACTAAACAGTATAAAAAAACGTGTAGTTTTGTGTTAAATAACAATAACATTCCTGCGAAGAAATACTAGGATCGAGGTGACCACACAGCAGGATTTTTTTGGATAAATAAAAACTAGGTATTAATTTTTATTTTTATTCGACACAACTTAGCTAATTAATAACAATAAAAAAACTTATGATACTCAAAAAATAAAATACATTAATGTTTTAAATATTATCTTTAGTGTGGGGGTACGTGGTAAGGTGGATGTTGAATGAAGGTCGTCACATTATATATAATACTTTACTGGTACCAGATTTAATACATATACTTATTGACTACATTATTACTAATGACCTAACTGATTGGGAGACGACTGCCGCGCTACGCTAAGTCGCCAAGCTAGTACAGTGTAAATGTAATGCGTCAGCAGTGTCCCTACAATATTCCCCCCCTTTTACAAAAAATGGTACATTTTTTAAAATTCAATCCAAATATTCTAATCAATTACATATAGTTACAATCTGACTCGTTAAAAGGAATTCATAACAAGGTGTTACTTATAAACAAGATATCATGTTACCTGAGCGCAATTCTCATAATGCAAACGTAACAAAAATACAATACAATGGGTTACTGTGTGGACTAAATAGAATGAGACTCTACAATTAACAAATTAACAACAGGGCACTGTAGATAGGGAATGTATAACACCCGTTATACATTCCCTATCACCTTAAACAGTGAAGGAAACTGTAAGTACGAGTAATTCTAGACATTTTTCAGCATAAATCTTAAAAATAAGATATCCCTTTTATTTTGAAGACCCTTGTCAGCAACATGATAATGACAGCATCAATCTATTTACTAAGAAAAAAGAAAAATAAGAAGGCAGAATTTATCGATAAAAAATATCGGCTTTTCAAGCACTAGCGTATGCTTGTTGCGTGTGTGTGTCTTATGCCTACGGGTGCTTGGTGTTAGTGTGTGAACAAATTGCTGCCCACAGATTTATGTGTGTGTGATTTGATTGTGTGCGAAAAGCTTGTAAAGATAATGTTGCGTATGTTTGAGAATTGAAATAGTGGGAGTAAAGCGGCGACACTGGTCCTAGTACAAAATAGCAGCTAGGGCCATTCCAATCTTATTTATCTCTTCCGTGGTTCTAGCGTTAGTAAAAGTATTTAAAAGCATGTAAATTCAACCTCTAGTTTGTAAAAGTAGCCATTCAAAGAGTATACTGGATTGAAGGTGGTCCCTCAATTGAAACGCTTGTCAAAAGAAAATATCAATTTACGTAGCATTCGGAAGTTTAATAGACCAATACTATAGTCTATCCTTTAGTAGTTTTTTTTACTAACGATTACTATACTAAACAGTATAAAAAAACGTGTAGTTTTGTGTTAAATAACAATAACATTCCTGCGAAGAAATACTAGGATCGAGGTGACCACACAGCAGGATTTTTTTGGATAAATAAAAACTAGATATTTATTTTTATTTTTATTCGACACAACTTAGCTAATTAATAACAATAAAAAAACTTATGATAATCAAAAAATAAAATACATTAATGTTTTACTTACTACATTATGCCAATATTTCTTTAGGTGTGTTTTTATTTTCCACATGATTATAAACTTTTTAACCAACGAAATAAGGTTCTGAGGTATGATCATTGTAGGGACACTGCTGACGCATTACATTTACACTGTACTAGCTTGGCGACTTAGCGTAGCGCGGCAGTCGTCTCCCCGCACCCAATCAGTTAGGTCATTAGTAATAATGTAGTCAATAAGTATATGTATTAAATCTGGTACCAGTAAAGTATTATATATAATGTGACGACCTTCATTCAACATCCACTTCTCAACAAACCCCTACATTGGTGACCCCACAACCACCTCACTTCGACCCCTAAATTGGTGACCCGCGACATTTGGACACGCAACTTTCGGAGATGATACTGGACATCGGAGTACGAGCACGCGGACAACGTGGCGTCGCATCACGTGCACATGGACAGCGTGGCAAAAGCGCGCATGGGCAGCGTGGCATCAGAGGACGCACAAAGAGGTAATCGGAGCACGCAATATGGGAGGCGACTCGCTCTTTTCACGCTGGGGTCAAAAGAGCTGAAGACCTAACTGCACCATCAAGCATCAAAGGTAAACAGGCACGGGCACAGTGATCATCATCTCGGGAGAACGCTCTGCAGGAGTTAGCACACGTCGTGGAGGTGTAACGCGGTCATTCGTGGCACATTTCGACGACTCTGGAGGACACGGGACACGGCGGCGACACTCTACAGGACAGTGTGCGCGTCGTATGCAACGTATCACGCTTGGAGGCGTCGACAGAACTCCGCTCCAAGTGTTGGATGGCGCAACCTGTCATTCCATGGACACGGCCAGGGAAGAGCATACCCATGAGGATATTGGCGGACGGCAACTGACAGAGGATCGAATCAACGTAGATATATTTGCATCATCGTACGAGCAGCTTTTAATCAGCGTATACGGATAGCATAGTGAAACGTAAATGTGTAGTGACTTAATTATAAAAGTGTCGGTCTTAGAAATAATACAGTGCCCTGTTGTTAATTTGTTAATTGTAGAGTCTCATTCTATTTAGTCCACACAGTAACCCATTGTATTGTATTTTTGTTACGTTTGCATTATGAGAATTGCGCTCAGGTAACATGATATCTTGTTTATAAGTAACACCTTGTTATGAATTCCTTTTAACGAGTCAGATTGTAACTATATGTAATTGATTAGAATATTTGGATTGAATTTTAAAAAATGTACCATTTTTTGTAAAAGGGGGGGAATATTGTAGGGACACTGCTGACGCATTACATTTACACTGTACTAGCTTGGCGACTTAGCGTAGCGCGGCAGTCGTCTCCCCGCACCCAATCAGTTAGGTCATTAGTAATAATGTAGTCAATAAGTATATGTATTAAATCTGGTACCAGTAAAGTCTTATTTATCTCTTCCGTGGCTAGAACCATATGAAAATTCCTAATTCCATTGTGGTCTTCACTCAAGGTGAACTTATAGTGCACGATTGAGGGACCACCTTCTGCATGCTAGTATTTTTTACACAGTGAACGGAAAGGGTTCATATTTGGTAAATTAGTTTTACAAATCTTTTACTAAGAGTAGACATTTACAGCAGTTGTAAATTTTCACTAGCTTACGAGATATGGATGCCTCTGGGTCACGATTGAGGGACCACCTTTGGCCTATTGTAACTTTTGAGTGGCTACTTTTACAAATTATTGGCTGAATTTACAATTGTTTGGGAACTTTTACTAAAGGCTGACGCATTCAAAAGCTCAAAATTCAAATGTGGTCCCTCAATGGGAACGCAGGCATAAATTGCAACCAACACGCCAGTTTTAATTATAAGCCAAGCACGCATTAATTGTTGTAAAGGTTAAAACGTATTCCAATAGCGTCGCGGCCGAATATGAATGTACGGGCTTATAGAAATGTACACGTGTATAGAAATGTACGAATGTATAGACATTCCAGTGTCCGACAATAGTCGTAATTCCGCCGTCGCCCGGCCGCGGTCGCCACCGGACGTGGCAGCGAATACGTAATGACATCCGATGGTCACATTTGTAATTTTATTACCCCAAACCCATTCTTGTTATGGTAATTCTAATGACCTACAGTTTGTTACGACCGTGAAAATTGCTACAATATTGTCAAAGCGCCTAAATCTTCATTTAAAAAAAAATGAGAAAATGTTTTATTCCCAAGTAGTCGGGCTAAAGATGTTTTGGGTGTTCAGTTGTTTTTCTCTATATATTTTACTAGCTTTCTGCCTGTGGCTTCACTCGCGTGGACTATACGTTTCTTTTAATTTTAAGGGATAATATAGCCTGTGTCACTCGGGAATAATGTAGCTTTCTAGAGTGAAAGAACTACAAAATCGGTTAAGTAGATCCAGAAACCCCCACAACCTGACAAGCTCACAAACTTTATCTGTTTAGTATAGATTTGTGCCCATTTTTTCCAAGGCTTAGTTGATATTTATATAGCCTTTTGTCAATAAGTTCGTAAGTACAAAAACACAATAATGTATACACAAGCCGAATAATAAAATAAATGCTCCGTCGCAATTTGCTTTTGTGTCTAATAAAACTCCATAAATATCTAACATAACAAACATCAAATACGTTACACCTATTGACATAACATCAAATTGTTTCTTGGTAAAATAATTTCAGAGCAAATACAAAGACCTGAAAAACAAAAGTAAATATCATTACGATCTTATTACGTATCCAATCTTTTACGAAACCAGTAATAAATTACATAGAGTAGGTAAACAAAGTCACAGAGAATGAATGCACGAACAAATAATCAGAATAAAATATAAGTCTAAGTACAATCCAGATGGTAATGACACTACAAAAAACATTTTATTATTCACAAACAGTATCAAAGAAGAAAGTTCCGGCTCGCCAAAATTATTTGCATCAGAAAGAGTGTAGTGGGAACTACTTGTTTTCTTGCGAGTACTGTCGGACTGTCGGAAAAACATCCGAAAGGTATTTGAATGCAGATTGTTGAAGGTTCTGTTCGTAATGTATGAAAGTTAAGAAACTTACTTGCTATTTGCACAGTATATATTATGTGTACTTACTTTGTATTATATTTGAATTTAATGAATGGCATCTTAATTGTGTATTTTTGTATACTTTGAAGCCATGTGTATGGATCTAGAGGCTGATCACAGAATCTATACAGCTTAATCGAAACATTTGTTACCTGTGAAATTAAAATTAAAAACCTCATTATTCTCAGAGTAAATAATACAAATTGAACACAATTTATCAGGTCTTGATGACTACTAAAACATGCTGTCTGAATAATTTTCCTCTTATTTTATTATTCTGAATAATAGAGGAAATAATTTCGTGTAAAGCAATGATAATGTCGCGATAAATTCAATAAATGTTTTACAAACTATTTTTGGAACAATAGTATCGTAGGATATGTTATAGGTTTAGGTTAGGCTTTCTATTACCCATAATATTAATTGAACAAAACTGTCATGTACAGAATTTATGACAAAGGTTCATTGAAATATTGGTATGGAAAAAACCCGTTCAGTTTGTACGGATTGAAGAAATAGCCTTAAAATATTGGTGCATTCAAAACTTGATTAATATGGCCCTTCCTATATTTTTTATAGAAGATACCGGGCAACTGACTACGAGTACTATCAAAGGTCAACAATCGTCCGTCCCCCTAGTGTTGGGTATCGAAAATACCTAACTATGAAGTATATTACGGTATTTTTTTAATTGCGCAGCTCTATTGCTCTATTTAGGTTGATTAATTAGTGTAAAATTGGTTCTTACTTCTAACGAGTAATTAAAACTTAGAACTTTACAGAAAAGTTTGTCGTGAAAGATTGATGAGTTTGACTTCGACTTGGGCGTGATTGTTTTTTTATTTCAATTTCAAAATGTACTACAACACTCCAGTAGCAACGCAACTCAATGACTTAATTTGTCGTTTTTTTTATAACAGATCTTTCTTTAGGAAAATTATCATAATGCGACGTATTTAAATATCAGTCAGTATTATACTTCAGGTCGAAATTAGATCTGAATCGATCCGAAACACACGACACTGGAGAAAGTCCTTCTGTGGAGGAACATGGCTTTCCAGAATTAAATGTTCCGGAAAAACACAATTCGATACATAAAATCATTCATTCGTATCATGTGCGCTCACAATTGCGGTATAACATTGCGTATTCCATCAAAGAACTGGCAACAACTCAAATCTGGCGTCGGTCCCAGGATAAATCTTCAAATGTACAATATTAATATAGGAGTAAATGGGGAAATTTATTATGGATGAGCTGAACCTTTGCGGTGTACCAACGGTTTTTTATTACCAACGGTTTTAATTTTCAATGGGCAACATTTCAATTGAGATACTATTTCATTAAATATGGTTTCGCATTCAATTTAAAAAGCAAAGGTATGAACAAGCAATCACAACGAAAATGGGTAATAAAAATTGTCTTATTATCTAAATGTATCCGCTTTGCTTCTTCGGAACATAATTATTTTAATGAATTAAATCGATCAAAATTAATTAAAAAAATAAATTTTATGTCTCAAAAATATTTTTTTAGAAAAAAGTAGGTAATCAACCTTTTTTAATAAAATGAGTTCGATATACAATCATAAAGGTATATATATACTTAGGTTGTTGGCAACCCAACATTAATTTTATATAATTTTTATGTATTGACAGCCCTGTACCGTCTGTCATTCATCATTGCTTCTTCTTGTCTTTCCACTTCTACAATAAAGTGTCCGTATGCGTTGCAACTAATTATTTTATTTAAATCCACCTCAACGCCAACACGGACACCGACAATCCAACATGGTCCTTCGAACAAACCGAACCAACGATCAAGATAACTAAAAATCCATTTTCTAAGAAATTCGCCGTACTTCGATAGCGGGAACGGGTGAGTTAATTTGAGGACGAGTCCATTCGGAGCGTGGATTGAGTGCATAGCACATTGCTGTCATCGGGAAGCGTCGTCATTCAAAAATTCAAAAGAAGAAGTCCAATTGGCTTCTGAGCGACGGTACGCGGTGACGACAGCGGCAATCAACCAATCAGCGACGAGATAGTCCATTTTGTGAAGCATTGCCAACCTGCAAGCGCGACGACCAAGCGAAAAAGTTTTTTGCAAAGTTTGGAAACCGCCATATTTTTTTCATCTTATTTACTACATTCGGCTATTACATTACTAGTTACGAGTCTACAACGTGCCGTGTGCGTTTAATTAGTATTTGTGTAGCTACAACTTTACAGGCGGCAGAATTTATCACAATATTGTGATTGTGTCGTAAAAGTATTTAGAAAGCGTCTTCAGATTTTCGCCATGGAAGAAGACAAAGTTAAATCGTTTGTCAGGAAGCGGGCGGCGATTAAAGGCACAATAACAAAAATGGAAAATTCCTTCATAGAAGGGGGCAAGGCGTTCTCTAAACAGGAGTTAATGCTGAAGGAAGAGCGGCTTCGCAAAGCCTTCCAGAAATACGAAGATTTCACTCTCGAAATATGTGCTTTACAACCCGATTTCGACACCGACGATGGCGTGGAAGAAAAATACATCAAGACGCTAACCATCATCAAAGAGTTATTGTGTAACATGGAGAATGTTCCTAGCAACGAGAAGTCATGTAATATTAAACTACCGACTATAAATTTACCAATGTACACGGGTAAGTACTCAGATTTCAAGCCGTTCATCATGACTCTTCGCCTCACTTATACACAACAATAGCAAGTTGGATGAGGTACAGAAATTCTTCTACCTACGTAGCTTTCTGCAAGGCGAACCTTACGATTTGGTCAAGAATCTCACCCTATGCAGTGAGAGCTACCATGAGGCAAGAAAAATCCTCGCAAACAGATACGATAATAAATATAAAATTACTAATGAGCATATTCATATCTTGTTAGATATTGTACCTATTAGTAGATCAACAGCAATAAACATTAGAAATGTTCTATGTTGTTAAACAGCAACTAGCTGCATTAAAAAATTAGGTCATGTAATAGTAGAATGGGATCCTATTATACTATGCATTCTGAACAGAAAATTAGACACATTATGTAGTAGGGAATTTCAATTAGGTCTGGAAAAAGAACCCACAGTAGAAAACTTAATACATTTTTTAGAGAAGCGTGCACTTGCTCTTGAGAATGCAGAGCAGAGACCAGATGGACCCCAGCCTGCATCGAAGATGGCTCATGTTGCAGCAGTCAAGCCTCGATCGTCAGGCCAGTGCTCTGACCTAGGACCTGCTGCAGTGACATCAGCTGTAGGAGTTAAGAGCTGCCTACTATGTAAGTCTAACCATAAAATATTTTTAAGCCCACAATTTAAAGTCATGTCTACCACTGAGCGCATTAACTTTGTTAAAACTAATAATTTATGTGAAATTTGTTTAAATAATCACAGTAAACAATGTAGATACCATTTCAAGTGTTCTGTCTGTAAGCAACAGCATAACTCACTGCTCCATGATGACAAAATATCATCTCCGGTGACACTGATATCTGAGGCTGCGACAAGTACTACTACCTACAGCACAGGTAAAACTGATCGCGAGTAATGGTACTGAAGTTTATGTCAAGGCACTACTTGACACTGGTTCACAGGCATACTTTGTGACCAAAGAACTAGTCAATTTGTTAAAACTGCAGGTAGAACCAGTAAATACTCCAGTCATCGGTATTGGTAATACATTTAATAAATTAAAGGAGAGAGTTAAGCTGGAACTACATTCTCTTACTCAAAACTTAAAAGTTTCTGTTACATGTTACCTAATGGACAAGATAACTTCCAATTTACCACAAAAGAGGTTCGACATACACAAATTACTCTTACCTGCCAATATTAAGTTAGCAGACAAGAAGTTCAATGAGCCGAGTAACATACACATTCTATTAGGTGCTGACATATTTTTCCAGGTGCTGCTCCCGCATGAGCCTCAAGATCTTCAGCTTGGCCCTGTGGCAGAGTCTGAAAGCATCACCGCACTCACACCACCATTATTAAACACAAAGTTTGGCTATGTCATAGCAGGTAACACACATACTCATCAAACACAACCAGTCATAACTTTATTTTGCAAAATGTGATTCAGATTTAAATGATTCTCTTATAAAGTTTTGGAAATGTGAGAGTGTTCCAGAGACCTTTACAGAAACAGGCTCCGAGCATGATTTGTGTGAAAAAATATTTGTGGATAATGTTGAGCTAGACACAAAAAATAATACAATTCAAGTTGTCTTACCACTGAAGTTACCATTAGATTCAATTAATCAAACTTTAGGTGATTCGTTGTACTTAGCATAGTTTGAGCATAGTTTTATTAAAGAATTAACTGTTATGTTTTTTTAAAATATGTTCTTTAAGAATATAAGTTACTCTTGGTTTGTTTAAAAATTACTTAATTATTAGAGTTTCCTTTACATTTGTTTAGTTGCCCTGGCAATATGTTGGCAACCCAACATTAATTTTATATATTTTTTATGTATTGACAACCCTGTACCGTCTGTCATTCATCATTGCTTCTTCTTGTCTTTCCACTTCTAAAATAAAATGTCCGTATGCGTTGCAACTAATTATTTTATTTAAATCCACCTCAACGCCAACACGGACACCAACAATCCAACATAGGTTTAAAGTAAAAATATATGATTTATTTATATTATTTTGATAAATGATAAAAACATAATAAATATATTTGCACCCTATTAGGTACATGAATTCCTATAGCTGTGGAATGTTAATAACGTTTAGCAGAATTATCATTTCAACTAGCAGCGGCGAAATGAAAGCTGAATATTTGCACCATTAGAGTCATAACTTATTCAGTTCATTAAATAAATTCCTGAGGCTGAAAGATTCAGCCATTAACTATTCCATGCTATACTGCAACTTTAACTAAACTTATCTTGGTATAACTTGACCTTTCAAATTGTATGTCTCTGTCACTGACGTCTTATTCGTAGCTGACGTCACAGTATATAGTTGACAGTTTGACTGTTGATCAAGAACTAACTCACCAACTTTGAAATGATTATCTCATCATAACAGATAGAAGAATCAAAGATGAAAGGTCGGCCGCTCGTTCTCGAGGGATACATTGAGACGTTTCCAATTTGTAATAAACTTGATCGTAACAAATCTGAAATATTAGAAGGCATTGTAAATTGGATCACGTTTTACGTCTTAGAGGAAAAATCTTTAGGGATTTTTGTTCCATTTCTTGTATTAAAGCTGTATAACTTTTGACGACGGAAAATCAGAAAAGTTTTTTTGAAGGGAAGTGTGTACGTAAAAGCTTTAGAATAATTTAGGTACTCACAGTTCCGACTGTAACTATCGACATTATTTTGGGCAAAGTACCTCTGTGAACCCAAACAAATTCCGGCGCGACTTCTTATTGAGGGTTGAAACGACGATCCCTATCGACTTATTATACAAATGGCCGATATCTGAGCAACAGTAACAATATCTTACCATGAAAAATTACGACTCAATAGTATTGCGGTCTCACTTGGCTCCGTTTTGCAATAAAATCGGTGCCTCATAGACCATTCCGTATATTTGTGATTCTCGACGTGAACTCACACGAATCTTACACACGAACCAATTTTGTTGAACACAGTTTTGGGGGAAGGGTGATGTATTGTGAGAATGTTTGGGACAAGCGCTAATATCAGATATTGTTCGTTATTGATATAACCACTGACTCATTAGTCTAGTCATCGCAGCAGCGAGATTTCGATTCTCAGGTAGAGCAAAATATTGATACCTTAATATTTAGTTTTTCAATAAAATATTCGGTAGTGAAGAAATTAGGTTAGTGTCTGGTCAATTTTAAAGCTCTCACCCCTGTAAAATAGGACTTAAAACATACCAAATACAGACGAGATGGTATATTATGTTGTTGGCTTTACAAAAATATACGCTAAATATTAACCATAGGATATTAATTCGAGTGAACAATGGTAACAATAATATTCTTTTGCAGACTATATATTCTCGTATATTGTTTCATATGCTGAGGTCTTTGTTCGTTGGTACATCGACCTATCCCAGTACAGTGTTTAACTACGTCATATCAATAAAGGGTATAATGGCACCTCGGTGGTACTAAAAAGATATGAACGAATGAATGAACATACGATACATAAAGGGCAACTGCGACATGAAAACCGTCGTTTTTTTTATTTTTTTTATTGAACGGTATCTATTTCATTAATCTAGTAGTTCAAAGCGCGACTACTTCTTTAGAGGTGACTCAAAGTTATTCCTATGAAATTCTCACTAGCAGTTCGGAGTTTGGACATGATTGTGCTCGGTGAATGGCAATAAGATCGCCCTCAATTACATAGGACCTTAACATAAGCGAACTGTTTGTGTACATTAAGTACACCTCTGCCTATCAATAACTCTGCCGAATACAGGCGTGATGGTATACTATGTTCTATTAAATTCTTAGTAGCAACTCATAATTTGAATTTGTATCCAGTTAATGGCAATAGGCTCACAGGAGGATATCACATGGAACTTATTATACATTATATATATCAGTGAACTGTGGGTATACATTTAAAACACCTCTACTCAACCCTTCGGGAAAAACAGACGTGATAGCAAGTGTAATACTTTAAAATAAATGGATAATTATGATATTCTAGAACAAGTTTTTAAATAAAAAAGAAAACAGTTATTACAGCTTGAAGACGGTACAGTATGGGCTAACAACTTATAATAATCTTTAAACTCGCTTTAACATAGTTAGCGGTGGTTTTCAAATCAGTTCTATGGCCGAAGTTGTGCTGTTACAAGGCACTTAAAATTTTCACAAAACAACTCGGGAAAGAATATTATTTTGTTCGTCAAACTAAAAACTAGTCCTATTATAGATGGAGTTTACAGTAAGTACTTTCAAAATAAACTGAGCATGAATTTCTGCCTGCTTAGTCTTGTGGGCCTAAGCGCACCTGCTACGCCGGAGGTCTTGGATTCGGTTCCTATAAAAAATCTCAGTAGCAGGAGGAGCTCGGAGTTTAGATATGGGCCCGGAGTATGGTAATAGGCTCGCCCTAAATGCGGGTGAACTATTGGTGCACATTTGTCACACCTCTGTCTAACCTTTCGGGGAACACAGGCATGACGTTAAGAAATTCTAAATCAATATACACGAAACCCCATAAAAACTTCATCCGAAAAAGTCTCAAACTACGCCTGTAACGAAACCCTTTCAATTAACTGAAAGTCTGTCGAAACACTTTTTAAAGTAATCTATTGAGAGCTCTCACTTATCAATTAATAGCAGTGGAAAGCGATGACTGGGCACAGCTTAATCTCTTTCTGCCGCCTCACTGCCCGTCTATTAGCCTAATGGAGCGATGAACCTCGACGTTGTAACGAATCCAATATAGTTTTGCTGAGGATAAAAACAAAAACAATAGTATTAACTTTTAATTCGCTCTTTTAAAGCAGTCTTTACGGTCATCGGTTAATGACCTTTTAACGTTCAAACGAATCAAATGATTATGTATCGTTTGCATTAGTCGATAAAACTTTTGACAGAAAAATGTCATGTTTCGAATTTGGAACGATATTTACGATGTATTTGTGATTTGAGAGTGCGTTTTTAGTCTAAGTATTTTCAAACATTTTTTTGTATTTTTATATGTTTCATGTTAGATATTGCTTCAGCTGCATATTTTTATTTACATACTTTTTGAAGTGTACACGTATGATTCACACGGCTACACATCAAGCTATACCAATCTAATTTAGACTTATCTCCCATTGTAAAGGTTTACCATAAAATTTAAGGCCAGGCTATACTAGATTTGTAAAGCTTGATGTGTAGCCGTGCGCACCCAAAAAAACTTACCTTAATTGAATAAAACAGACAAAAAATATGTACAGAACTTAAAATACTACTTATGTTGAAAGACCAATATTAGGTGCGTACTTAATACTTTTTGAGAACACAAAAGATTTGGCAAAGTTATGTTTTTAAAATAAAAACCTTAATGCATGTCATGTGTCTTTTTCATGAATAATAAACCTTCGAATGGGAATTATCGAATATTCGATGCAAATACGAACTTTTATAGTATTCTACATCCGAAGTTCGGTTTTATTCATGTTTAGAAATAAAATAAAATCATAGAGTTTCAGCGTCTAGCTGAGAAAGTTTTAGCTTTGAAATTTCCTGCGCGAGTTTAAAAGAGGAAGGAAGTAACTTTAGTAATCTATAAACTTAAAAGAAGGAATGAAACTATTTTATGTAAATAATTTTAACTTAACCTCCGTTGAGGCCATACCATACCATTACCAGTTATTCTGATCTATTTTAGTAAATTTTTCGGATTTTGTTAATCGGATTTGAGAAAATATTTTTGCATTTTACAGCCCAATTTTGAAGCAAGGACATTTATTAATTAAATTCATGCTACGATCCTTAGGAGCAAGTTAAAGCGGGTGACAGATGATCTTTGGGGCGGACAAGTGCTAGAGTGGAGACCGCGCTTGGGTAAGTGTAGTGTGGGACGCCCTGCGACTCGATGGACCGACGATTTGAAGAAGGTGGCTGGCAGCGGATGGATGCGAGCTGCCCAAGTCAGGAATGGTTGGCGCTCTTTGGAGGTGGCCTACGTTCAGCAGTAGACGACAATGGTTCATATGAAAGCGGTTGAAACGGTTGGCACTACTAGATATAACATAATGGAAAGTACGATACTAGGAAATTCCCACATGATGGAAAAATCATCTGCATTAAAATAAACCTACAACCAATATAGACGTTTGTAGAGTCCACTGTATTTGAAGGGTCAATCATTTACATTACAGTGCAACTTTACTTATAAAATTGTTTTTAAATAAAAAATCAGTCTACTTAGTAATACTTGCAACGCCATTATAATATAAGTGTAAAATCCAATATCATGTCAGTTATGGACGATGATACACAACTACGAAATAACCACCTTATTACAGATTAGTAAACAAATGAAATGTTAACGTGAATGAAGAACTGTGTGGTATTTTTAACAGTAATGCAACTAAGAATCGTGCCCAGTATTAGGACCGTAAATTAGTTGTTAATAATAAAAAATGCATTATTAACGTGCTATTAACGTGCTTAAAATGTTAATGAATACTAACAACATGCCTTAAAATATGCCAGATATCAATTTTTATATTTAACTATGTGTAGAGTTGCTCGCGGCTTCACCTGCATTCCAGTTATACCGCGAGATAAATTATTATATTTTTTAAAGTAGGTAGTAGTAGGTAGCCTAATGGCTAGAGCGTCGGACGATGCAATCATGTGGTTGCCGGTTCGAAACTCACCCATTGCACTACCGACGTGAACCCACTCGTAATACAAGCATTTAGCTCAGTACGAGGGGTAAACAAGATTACTAGTAATGTGCGACCCACATTGCTAGTAAGCTTTAAAAAAAATATATATAATCGATTTAATAGTTTATTTTTTTATTGATTACAAAGAAACAGAATTTTTCCCTCTTTATAATATTAGTACATGACAAGTAAAGGCTTATGCTGATTTTTTTATATTTATATATTTCCTATAAAAAACCGACTTCTAAATCCAAAGTCAAACTTAACAGAATCACCTTACTCAAATTAGATTGTTGGAGTGCGGACAAGACATTATAGATTGATTTTAAATAGTGTACTTTTAATGACACACAAAAATATATTATTTTAAATTCTTTAACAGTACATTGTTTTGTCGCCAAGAACGATCTTATAGAAAACTTTTAGACATGAAACGCAACTTTATTACATGAAACGGCACAGCCATACCTGATAACTCCATTTAGTTCATCCTCCATGCACGCAACGAAACAACAGCAGTGATTCCAGACAGGCCGTTCATACATCATCTCACTTCAACGGACCAATGATTGATGCTCGCTCACAAATCGTCGACTCATTGTTATCATTGCGAAAACCTCCTCTAGTCACGATGTTTTCATTTCTGCTTGATTTAACATTTAATATATTTAGTTTTTTAGCGATGAATTTACAAGTACATGCGGTTGGACTAAATAATAAACTTCACATCAATCTTGTTCCATGACAACTATTCTTTTCGTAATTGCAAAAATAATTTACATTCATTTGTAGAATAATTTACGAGTATTTACGTGCGCAAATGCTTTTGAATTTAAAATTAATGACATGTTTTAATAACCTATGTCCTTTGTAAAAAATAAAAGTTTATTCATTTTTGTAGTTCTCAAACAGATTTAAAAAGGCACAATATGATTCTATAATTCCTATCTAATGTTGAACTCATATTTTCAATTTTTTTTTGATGATAAATAACTGTACCTATAATCATTTTTCTCAGCTGCTTATTCACGACTGAGACGCGTGACTGTAATGGACAATTCTATTATGATTTTATTATATAGTCATCAACACAAATTCCCACTGGTAGGCACGAGTCTCTTCTCACGAGTGAAAGTGTTTAATTTATTCATGATTTTAAGACTGGTATACAAAAAAAAATTCTTCTAGTTGCTTTCGCAATTACAATCTATATAAAACAAGTCACAAATTGACACGATTCTCGTAGCAGTTGCTACGATAGGCGTAGGCAGTATACTACGAACATCGTAGCATTTAATGAGGAAATACAGTTGCGTAGCAATCTGCTCAATTTACAATGAACTTCTCGTTCGTGTTCGATAAGCGTCACTCGATAGAGGTCGCATAGAATATTTCGGGCTTTGTTTTTCCGAATGACTGTTTGTTCTTTGGCGTATCTTAGTTGTTTTACCAGAAATAAAGCTGATTCGAGATCAGGAAATAGGTTGCAGTAGGTAACTAGTACTTCTTCTAAATCGTCTCCGTTCTCCTCACCGTCAATCAACAGCTATATGTTGCAACAAAAGTGAATCGGGGTACCTACTGAACACGTATTTTTTCTGATATTCATATCTAATGATAAAATAAAACCCAACGGAAAAAAACTACTGAAAATTATTAAAATATCAAATTATCCTATGTCTAGAAAATACTTAATTTTCCAGCTTCTAGTCGTTCTCGCATATTGTATATAGTTTTACTTTTCCAAAATGCCCAGAACCATCTTACTGTTAATACAAATCAATCAACACCTTACCTCACCTCTTTAGTAGTTTTTGAGCTAGAGTTAAACATCCATACACAGACTGTTAAACTCATTACCCTACCTTTTTCGCAGTGGGGGAAAAAGGCCTAAAACAAACTCATTATTCTCAGTCATATGTATAAGTTTACACAAACACCTGGCATCGTGAAGCATTCACTCGTTATCTCACTCGTTAGGTCAAATCGTGTCCTCGCATAATTATAAAATCACATGCAACGCATTTGCTAAACACATTAGTACAGCTTTTTTTGCGTCATTATGACAATGCAGACAGACTACAAACAAAATAAATTTCGAACAATAATTGTGATATCTAGAAGCAGGTTTTGTAAACAACATACCATCAGACCACTTTTCCCCAAAGGGTTAGGCAGAGGAATACTTAATGTAAGTACACAGTTCCCCGGTATGATTAAGTCCGATGTAAGTAGGGGGTGAGCCTATTGCCATTCACCGGGCTCATATCCAAACTCCTTGTAGAAATACTGCATCTTTTAGTCTTGTGGTCGTAAGCGCGACTGCTGAGTAACTGCTGGTCTTAGGCTTGATTCACGAGTTGAGTATAGTGTTTCTATTATATTCCCAGTAGCAGCGTGGAGTTAAGATGTGCCTATTTAATGGAAATAGGCTCATTAGGACCTAAACACAAATTTCACACACAAAAAAAACGTGTAAGTATACATTTTTACCGCAACCATGAACCGGAGTAGAAAATTGTCACACCTATTTGGAATCATTTCTTTTCGAATACACATTTTTAGCAGGTAATACATGAATCTATTATAAACAAGTCATCGTTTCAAAACATGCGAACGTGTTACTGAAATTGCGTTTATTCTCATAAGGATGGCCTCTCGAGAAAGCCCGCGCTGGCCACATATGGGATTATCGCCGAGCGTCCGGCCCGCCTGCCGTATTACCCGACCAGTTTACGATTATTACACTGCGCTTACAACTCTTAGGGGCGGCCGGTCGCCTATTCACGGCCGCTTTATAGCAATCATTAGGGCCCGACCAATGGCTGCCAAACTTATTGGTCTCTTTTTGAAAACAGAATCGCAAGTCTAACGATGGCTTTTGCTGTCTTAATTTTGTTTTCATTAAAGAGTTTTTTGAAAGTTTTAACATCGAATTTCTGAGGAATTTGCATTCTTGAAAATACGTCTAAATAGATAATGACTGTACAATATTAATTTTGAGGTAAAAACAACCAATATCTGTAGTATTTTGATACAAAGTACAAACCTATTAATTGAACATTGTAACTGGAACATAACAATTATTTTAGATAAAAATATGGCACTAGTACTTCGAACCGGAAAATTGATTTTTTAAATTTCCTTCATAATATTTCTTTGAAATTCAAACAGGCCACTTTAAGAAACACTGTAATCCAATAGGCCGCTTCGATTCGCAGTAGTTATCGTAACCCATGAAATGCCTGGACCGAACCACAAGAGCGTTGGTCGTTTATAAACTTATATCGCAAACATGAATAGGCGATTTCCCACATTTAATCTTAGTATATAGTCAGGATATAGAAGCCGTATAAACTTAGTACGGTACGTTCGATAGTACGATAAAACGATTCTAGAAACGTCCAGTCAGATAGCGTGCACACGGCTACCTTAGGGAGTCCAACGCACGACCAGACAATAGTGCCAGTAGGCAGCGCGCAATTGCTACACACGCACCTCCGTGTAGGATACAATGTAAGGCCTCGCCCTAAAAAGAGACCCAGTGAACGCTTGACAGAGCCACTCATGGTCGTGACAAATGTCGCGCAACGTACAGCCGTAATATACATTTCGTTATGAGTTTCGTATCTGCAAAAAAAATAATGAAGTCTGCTAAAATAACTAGCGGTTTGACACATATTGCGTAGTGTATGTATTAATGGATCTTTGTCGAAAGACATAATTATTATGTAGTTTGCTACCTGTCATACCTAATTCTTTGACTACTACTGATATAGCTGGCGGCTATAGGCTATACCCATCAGGCCCCATTATGCTTGTTTGTCTTCTTATAACAATAAAAAAACAAAGGGTGCTCCTTCGAAGAGGAAAGCGGAGATCTTGTAGTAATAAAATTTTATAAGGAAAGTTTTACTCCCAATGAGGCTCTAGCAGATGTTTGGTAATTGAGGTTAACGTAAAACGAAACTTCTTGCTAAAAACAAAATTTCGAACAACAGCTGGGCTTACTTAATGACAGCTTTTGTTTTTTGTTTAATATTCAGGAACTACGCAGAATTGTCCCATGTAAAGAGTTCTCATTTCCCCTTAAAACAACCTTTTTATGATTATCATGTCAGACCACACTAAACTACAAAACGAAGTATTACACTTTTAAAATTGCAATAACTTTTTAAGTATACAAGATAAACTTTCGAAATAAAAAGGACTTGAATAACTACAACACTAATGTATAGTTTACAATAGCTTCAAAGAAAGATGATAAAATTTGCTATAAATCGTTTTTTTATTGTAAATCTCTAACTTCGTTAATTTAGAAAAAAAATGTGTAGTACTTAGTTTTGCAGGTATTTAACGACTTGTTTTAAGAAATACGATAGAGCGACCATAAGCTTTAATATTTAACACGACCGTAAAAGGAACTGAAATAGTTATAACATCAAAAGAATAACTAAAATTCTTTATAGATAAATACAAAACAACAAACAACAATGGCGTATATCTCAGTAGGAACTATTAATCATAAGTAGGTACACACAAAACGTCACGGACACACACATTTATCACTATCAATCTGAAGGCATAGGTCTATTTTGTCACAGACGTGGGTATTGCATAAATAATTTAATAATATGTGTAGACTGCCTTATTAGTGTAAGAGTCGTCAGCGCGATTGCTACGGTAGAGGTCCGTTTGATTGGAGAGGGAGAGAGTTTGATTCCCAGGTTGAGCAAAGCGTTATTGAATTTTTTTATGGAATTCTCAGTAACAGTTCCGACTTTGAACTTGCGCTTGCTCTATTACATGGGACCTAAACATAACATAAGGTGAACTGTGGGTGTAGGTACATTATTACACCTGAGCTCTCGAAAATCTCCAAAAATTTGAACAAGAACTTCAAACTGAGAATTTATGTTTATTTAGGATATCAGTATTGCCCGCAAATTGGATTACTGAGATCTGATGGCAGCCATTTTGTTCAAAATACTGATATTCAGCCACATCCAATTAGAGGCCGACTCCAACAGCATTGGGAATAATATATGCTAAGTGCGGTTAAGCATTGTGAAGTAATTTACGTGCTCGAGTGATTTTCTCAACATCATTTGCAGTCTGTCAACACACGAAGGCCAGCGTAGTAAACTAACGCCAGCCCTAGGAAACCTGTGTCAGGCAATGGGATAGTTAATGGCTATATGACCATATATGAATTATATGTACCCGATACTAAAAAAAATCAATGGTGTCTCTAATCAGGTGCTTGATGGAGAAAGATCTGCTTCAACGTCAAGACCTTTAATAGTGTCGCAAAGATAATTCCAATTTCAATGACGCAATGCATCATACTATTACCATTTACTGCTGGAAAAGACGCACCGGACGTGGATTCGTAAAAAGAAATATTAATAAAATTCAGATAAACTTGAACCGGATCTATAAAAGAAAAATAATATTAAGGTTGGTAAAGTAAGGTACAGACTCAAATGAACGTCTCCTTTAATTTTATTCCTTAGATCGAAAAAAACTGAAAACTTGAATTATTTTTCCGCTACTTTCGAACGCGAACTTTTGCAAGAATTTCCTCAAAAAAGGTTTCAACTAATTGAAATACGAGAACTTTATCTACCTAAAAGTTTTATAACTATAAAACTTTACCTAGAAGAATACCGAAAATAATTGAGCAAGGTGATCCTTCTATGAACTTTCTTAGATCAGCGGCTACTTCATAGATACACCATCACCAGAGATATATAAAAAAAAACATACAGACGAATTGGAACCTCCTCCTTTTTGAAGTCGATTGAAAACACTTAATACGAGTGGTTTTTATAAGAGTAATAGAAGCCAAAACAAATGTCTTTAAGATCTTTAATTGTTTGTTTGTCAGTCCGTTTGTATGTTTTTACGAGCTTCACGCAAAAACCACTAAACAGATGTATTTCTCGAGATTTTACTTAAAATCTGGAACATATTTTATCTTAATACGCCGCCTAAAATCCGAGTTACAGTTTAATTCTTTTAAGACGCAAATAACACCAGGGGCATCAACAAGTTTTCAAAAAAAAAGACAATTAATTCAAACATGAAACACAAAATCAAAAAACTACCAACCAATTCACACATTCATTAACTTTAACGTCAAGCATTCGTTATTTAACCCATTCAAGTTGACCTGAAAATACCTACATTTACTTTTTACCATTCAAAAGTGCTGCGGAAACATTTTCGTTGGGCATTCAACGTGTATGGGGATACACGGCTTTTTATCTTTCAAACACCAAGCCTTTTTGTTGCGTTGCCTCGCACTCTGAAAATAACCAATGCATATAAAATGATTCATGTTCTCAACGTGGATGCATACCGTTGCATATCGTGCTCGCGCGGTCGCATTAATTACGAAAATATATCCTAGGTGTTGTACTCGAAGCACGAACGCTTTTGTAATTCCAATTTTGGTAAGTCAGTACTTTTACTGGAATTGAAACCTTTTTTGTCTGCCTCATTAGTCTAGTGGTCCTGGGCGCGACTGTTACGCTCCAGGGTACCTACGCTTCGATTCCTAGATCGAGCAACGTGTTTTCGGGTATTCTCAGTAGCAGTGCCCGGTTAATGGCAATAGGCTCGCCCCCTATTACATGGGACCTAAACATACCGGCAAAGTGTGGGTGTACAGTAGTTCACCTCAGGCTAACCCTTCGGGTAATACAGGTGTGATAGTATTTTATGTAATGAAACCTTTTTTGTGATACGGAAATCCTTCATGGATCGTCTGCCACCTGGGGAGAACAGGGTATTTCGGACTCGTACCAACTAAAAACCGCATTTACCTGCCTTTGCCCTATAGCCACGACTATAAGATTTTTGGCATTCAGTGAAACGTCATCGAATTCAACCTTCTACTAAATAAAACGAGTACTAGCTGACAGACTTGGAACCGCTTTATCCATGGTGGATATAGAAGCATTATATATGACATAGGTGAGCATTAAGGCGGAATATTGGGAAATTCCCGCATGATTGGAAAAAACGAGACCCCTTCATCTAATGTTTAATTAGTAGTAGTGTCGCGCTGGAATGTGTACATGCCAGCATGAATGCGTCGGCTCGTCCGGAGAAGTACTACCCTCCCACAGAATATCGACCCATTCACTTCCTCCCTCAGTCCCCTTCCTACTCCTTTTCAACCCTATCTCACGAAAATCCTTAAATTATTGAAATTTGAAGGTCTCTCCTAACTCTAGGTCACGGTGTTCACGGGATATAATGACCTTTACCATATTATTCTGATTACTTTACTTGCGAAGTGCGATCCGCACTTTACTTCGCGTTGAAGCTTACGCGCACAAAATCTTCTCTTAATAAAAGCGAATATTCTATAGGCCTATCGATCAAAGTTAACCGTCAAATATTACGCCTAAAACAAATTCTTCTTATCATATTGCTTTTCACCACATTGTAATGTATCATCGTACCGTGCTAATTAATTTAATTAATAGAGTAATAAATCAGTCATGTGAGCTCAGTAAACAGGCCCAAATATATAGTACTATAATACGCACAAACCCCTTTGGTATTATGTAAACCTTATTATAATCACCACAAATTAATTATTGTATGCTAGTGGTCGCCCGGTGGTCAAAATTCTGCTTCTCTATATGAACTTTAATAATGCCAAAGCTCACACTACTCTGTCCATGCAATGTGTTTAAAAAGACGTTACTTTTTAAGCATTATTATAAAACAGTATAAGCATTCTGCACATTTCCTCCATATAAACTTTAACTATGTACAATCTCAGTTTTTTCTTCACGTATAGGTACCTAAATATTGGTAATTAAAATAAATAAATATTGGATGAGTATTGATGAGTATTGCATGCCAAATGGCGGAATATAGCTGCACTAAATGTTTGTTCTTTAATTGATAAAACTATGTAAATACCAACTGTATCGACCTATATTCGCAATAAACTATTTGAATTTGAATTTGAATTTGGTATTTTGTTGTGTATTACATATTAGATACCTATACGTGAAGAAAAACATTGTTCTCCGTTTTAAGTACATTGCGCGCATGGAAGGGTGTGTGATTGTACATAGTTAAAGTTTATATGGAGGTAAAGTGCAGAATGCTAATATTTTTTTTATAATTATGGTTAAAAAGTAACGACTTTTTAAACACAAACTAAACCTTAAGGTTTATTGTCTCTCCTTGGGCGTCAAACTTTTTGTTTTTTTTCGCATATAATTTTTTTTAAGTCATATTCATAATTTTATTCTTCTATTCGAACTATAGTTTTCACAACTGAGTACTTCAACTTTTGCTTGAAAATCGTCAGCAGTGTAAAATAGAGCATTCAGCCAAAATTTACAATTTACCCTACTATCTCCTACAATAATGATAGCATTCACGTCAGACCTTTCATATTGCTTATACACCTGTATTTAAATTCTGTGCTGCATTCAAAGTCACTGGTGCATTCAAAGTTGATTCAAATTCATATTCAAAAGGAATGCACCTCCCGCTGCTGTTTATAGAATCCAAAAGAGGATTTATTACTGTAATATGTTCAGTGGTATATTATGTACAGATAAAGATCACTGGGCGGCTACTTCCTACGGTGACGTAGGCATTCTATAAGACATAATCATCACGGGATGGATCATGTATACTACACGAATACACCTCCAGTTCCAAGCATTAAAGGAAAAGAAAGCAAGAAAAAGTATTTATTTTTCGTCCGTCTGACGCACAAAAAACTATAAACAAAATAAAACTTGTAACTAAATTAATATGATTTTTTTTTTTTTTTTTTATGGGATAACTCGGCAAACGAGCAGGCGAGCTACCTGATGGTAAGTAGTCATCGCCGCCCATGGACATCTGCAAAACCAAAGGAGTTGCAGATGCGTTGCCGAGCCTATTAAGGGAAAGGGAGGGGAAGGAGAAAAGGAGAAGGAAGGGGATTGGGGGAGGAATTGGGCCTCCGGCCCTCTCGCTCACCGAACGAAGCGCAGTAACGAATCGCTACTACTCGGACGTCGGTCTTCTGCGAGAGTGTGGTACTTCCCCGGTCAAGCCGGCCCATTCATGCTGCGAACAGCGTGGCCCTACCACAACATATACAAAAATAATCTCAATGGCGTTGGAAATATTGCCAACTTAAAGGTATAAATAACAAAAACATTATTAATTATATTATGCAGGTATTGAAATGAATGAACAAGAACGAATGAACATGAATACACTAATGCAACTGCCTCATTAGTCTAGTGGTCTCGCGACTGCTACGATAGAAGTCCTGGTCTCAATTCCCAGGCTCTTCAGTGAAATTTTCAATAGCAGCTCGGAGTTTTGATTTGTGCCTGGTCAATGGCAACAGGCTCGCCTCTTATTACATAGGACCTAAACATGCCGGCGAACTATAATAGATGTATACAGAACACCTCTGCCCAACCGTTCGGGGAATACAAGCGTGATGGTGCGATATGATTAATACACAAATACTGGAAACTAGTTTTGGGTTGCTGGGATTGGTTTTGCAAAGAATGGAGTAGAGAAGAAGCCCGCGGTCGTGTTTTGAACATGAGGTTCAAAACACGACCGCGGGCTTCAGGAAATGAAGCCGTTGGGAACAATTTCTCATGCAATAGCTGTTTCGATATATTATTAATATGACAGTTTTCTGAGGGCATTCATCCTTTTTTTAAACGAATGAGTTGCTAAAATATTCGTATGGCTTATATTCAGAAAAATTTTGAAACGCTCTAAGATTATTTCTATCGAAATACGCACCTTCAACTTTATCTTAAAGGTCTGTCTCGGGTATTAAGATTTCTGTTTTGCTATTGAAGTATTAATAAGAAAGTAAAATTACGCACAAAAACGAACATTCAAAGAATATTTGTAAGATCATAGATATCTTAATAGAGTAAAAATATGTAAAAGTAATTTGCTTGAAACGACTTTTTCATACAAAGCTTAAGATAAAATATTACCACAAAAACAGACGGAGCTATTTAAAAACCACTTTTTTTCAGAAACCATCCTTTGTAAGAATAAATAAGTTACTTAAGGTATATTTCATTTCTTATACGGGATTTATAAAATATACTAGAAGTTAAAATTCTACTGGCTACACAGCGCACCGTCTTACAAATACGTGCCCGACACTAAAAATCAGTGTCTATACAGGCATCTATAAAAATAAACGACTCCAATTTTCCCCGTGTGTTCCCAATAAAAACATTAGTGATCGTTGGCGCGTGAAATTTCCGTTTTACATGCGTGTCTACACTGTATCAAATAAATCTACGTTTATATTTAATGATAGGGTTGTTAAATAAATAGGTTGTTCCTACTTCTTCAAATGAGGTTGTGTGTTGATAGTCGCGGCAGTGGGTGGTTTGGTTATCTAATTATGCTTTGGGCCGTTTAGGACTTGGATCTACTATCAACCTACTGACAACATTGTTTGTAGGTTACTGAACATCATGAAGACAGGTACAAGGTCACAAGTCTTCTCAAAATAACATAATGTTGAAATACATATCAACATTAAAATATTCTGTCTTATGGTGTAACATTGTCCGTACATAGTGAGAATATACTTTATTTATAGAGTTTAGTAGTAGAAGTGCCCGCTGGCATGTCTGCATACCAGCATGTATGGGTCCGCTCGACCGGGGAAGTACTACCCTTCCACAGAATATCGACGTCAAGTAGCAGTACCTATGTATACTGCTACGTTTCGTACTGTGAGAGCAGAGCGCCAGAGGCCCAATTCCTCCCTCAGTCCCCTTTCTTCTCCTTTCTCCTTCCCTTCCCTTCTCTTTAAACAGGCTCGGCAACGCATCTGCAACTTCTTTAGTATAACAGATGCCCATGGGCGGCGATGACTACTTACCATCAGGTAGCTCGCCTACTAATTTGTCGAGTCTCCTATAAAAAGAAACCCAACACCTGACACCATAATATACTAGTTGAAGAGTCAAAATCAAACGACATCTTAAAAGCAACTTCTTGATCAATTCAACCTTAATGAACACCACATTATAAATTATACAATCACCCAAAAGAAACATACTGTAATTTTATACATCGTGTAACATAATAATGCAACCCGGCTGGCAAGAGAAGCGAGTATAGTGACGTCAACGCAACCTGTCACTTATATTCTGACAACAGTGACAACTTATGAGGAGGATATAAAGGAAAGTATGTCTTCAGCTTTACATAAGGATGCCCTTAATATTATACCATTCAAAAGTATCATGTTACTCGTAAAGACTTGATAAAATTACAACAAAAAATATTAAACCAGATTATTTTGTAAAAACTTAGCAATTAATAGAATTTTATGGTTATTCATACATAACATACCATCACGCCTGTATTCCCCGAAGGGTTAGGCACAGGTGTGCTTATGTAAATACACCCACATTTCGCCGGTATGTTTAGGTCCCATGTAATAGGGGGCGAGCCTATTGCCATTAACCGGGCACAAATCCAGACTCCGAGCTGCTACTGGGAATTTCATAGAAAAACCCAATAACACTTTGCTCGACCTGGGGATCGAACCCAGGACCTCTAGCGTAGCAGTCGCGATTGGGACAACTAGACCAACGAGGCAGTCAATTTTATGGATATTCATTGTGAATAATTTAGTTTGCGATTTAATTACACCTTATTTACGTTTGTAGAAAATTGAATTGCTTTTCAAATGTCTCCAAAGTAAATACTTCATGTATATTTTCTAAAGCAGATTGATGTTACTGGCTCTAAGATCTTTTAGATATTTCATTCCAATGAAAACTACAAGAACATAATATATTGGAAAACAAGTTTAACTTCCACCCTCGCAATTAGTGTTTTGTACCGAGAAGTTTAAAAGAAAAACTATGTTATTTCATATTTAATAACATTTTTACTGCGGCAATCAACTCAACGCCCGTTTTCATGAATAAAACATATTTTTGTATGTATAGGTAAATTAATAGACTCGATAAAATAAGTGCTCTATTTCGTTAAATTTAAATCGATTTAACTGCAAATTGGAATTTGATTGGATGTGCCGATCGTGGCGGCTGGAAATGAATTTTTGGACTATTGGAAACCGTAATAGTGTCGTATTACTTTACAGGCGAATTACTTGGGGAAAAAATTGGACATTTAATATCATTGGCCCATTTTGTTTACCATCATTACCCATATATTGTCCCACTGCAGGTGTCCTCTCAGAATGAGAGGGATTGGGCTGTAGTCCACCACGCTAGCCTACTGCAGGTTGGCAGACTTCACACGCCATCGAGAAAATCTCTCAAACATGCAGGTTTCCTCACATGTTTTCCTTCAAAGTTTAAGCGCGTCATAATTAAGTATTAATACGCACATGACTTCGAAAAATCAGAGGTGCGTGCCTTGGTTTCGAACTTGAGACCTTTGACATGGCAGTCCTATGGTCATATCACAAGGCTATCATTGCACTCTCTGAACATTATAGTTACCTATTACTAATTATAATTATATACCTATACACTGGTGTACTTAACCAGAAGACGTAGGTTCGAATCCTGCCCGACGTCGTATTTTTCCTTCACTAAAATAATATACCTATACACTTACGAAATTTCAATATAATTTAGTCACAGACTCATATATTTTATCAACAGATTTGAATGGAGTAAATATGACGTATAAACAGAACGTTTGCTTTGAAACTCCGCAGTCCTTTATGCTCAAATAAATTACGTTGTCTTTGACTGTGATGAGTACAAAAACCTTTCAAGCAACAACTCATTCTCCTCATGTCAGCTCTTCACATCTCTATAAGGTAACCCTCAAACGTTGTATCGAGTTTTCCATTTCATTTAATATTCACAAAGTTTATCAACGTTAACGTTTCCACTCGAACGGCAATCCTTGCTCCACAAACTTTTCACATTAAGAAATGACAAACATAAAACGTTTATTTAAATTCATGCATTTGAAGGTACGTGAAGTTTCCACAAACAAAATGTCCACGTATTTGGAGGTTGATGGTAAACGAAAAGCGGCACTTCAAAGGATGTAATGCGGAGGCTCGTTTAGTGGGGGCAGTTGGGGGCGGGTTGCGGTCAGCTTCATTTCCGAACACAAACCTAGATCAGTGGCTGTCCACAGGGTTGACCAACTCTCGGATTACTTACTTGCGTTGGAGTTTATTTTGGGTGGTTTCAGAGATATATTTAGGTGCAAAAAACTAGAACAGTTTGATTATTAAAAATACGTTCGTAGATCTAGGACATTTTACACTGGCGTAACAAAAAACAAACTATATTCAGCTTTTTGGGAATACATTTAGATATAATAAATATTTACTACATGTTCATTAATATCAGTTGATTCCAGTCACGAAACGCTCAACGCCTATATGTCATTGAAAACCATTTTTTTTATTTATTTGCTTTTAATATCGGTTATTGATTCCCATAAAGTATGTGAAGTTTTTTAGTGAATTATTAATCACTCTGTAGTTGTGTAGGTATATGATTTTTTATATGATGAAATAAGTGTCAAAGTCAACCTTAAGGCTCAACGTTCAGGTTTGGGCGATAAATCAAAAGTTTTACCTAATATTTAATTGAGAATAAGTTATTGTTGATGTCGCAATTTCTACCACGTAGGTACCTAGAATAGACGAACAATATGCGAAAATGCAAAAAAAATGCCCCTAGGCGGAACGTTTAACCTTAAATCGAAGTAGAAATGGATCCTTCTACATAATTCTCGGTAGCAGTAGTGTATTAGCTACCTACCCGGTTATTGGCAATAAATCTAATTTAAGTAATGAAGCTGATTTTGTGATGTGTGAATGCTGTTGACTGCCTAGCTAGTCTAGTAGCGCGGTTCGATTCCTCGAGCAAAGTGTTATTGAGATTTTCTATGAAACTCTCTGCTACAGCTTGAAGTCTGGATTTGTGCCGGTTAATGGCAATAGAATCGCCCACTATTATATAGGACCTAAATATACCAACGTGGGTGTACATTGGTACACCTCTCCGTAACCCTTCGGGGAAAACAGGTGTGATGGTATATTATGATGATTTTGTGTATAATGATGGCGTAACATTAGTCTCTTTTACACTCCTGCGCGACTCGCACTTTTTTGCTTCTATTATAATATACATTATTATTTCGTTAGTTTTATAACATTTTATTAGTGTTGGGTAAGTAAATAAAACTAGACAGAACATGCCTTAAGAATATTAAACGATTCTACTCTAAGTAGTTTAGTGAAAGTATTTTAGTATGCATATTTCTTCGAGACTCAAAATGTTGGTAGAAATTAAAGCAACTAAAACTTGGATAACTCGTTCTTCATTACATTTATAAACGACTTCTAAAAGAAGGAGGTTCTTTACTTATCTTTTTTAATATTTTATGCACAATCATGTATCTATTTATAATAAAAAAAAATGGTTTAGGATTGAGGATGCTTTCGAGATGAATCTTTGTTGTTCAATCTCGCAAAAAGACTGAATAAATTTGGTTTAAATTTGAAACACATATAGTTGGTTATCTAGACTAGCAGATAATATACATTTCATATAGATTGAACCTCAATTCTAAAGTCCGAGCAGATAAATTCAAGGTGAACTGTTGAACTTTTTTTAGCTGATTATGTTCATTAATATCAGGTTATTTAGTTTCATGACATCACAAAAATCTGACTGCCTCATTAGTCTAGTGGTCCTGAGCGCGACTGCTACGCTAGAGGTCCTGGGTTCGATCCCCAGGTCGAGCAAAGTGTTATTGGGTTTTTCTATGAAATTCCCAGTAGCAGCTCGGAGTCTGGACTTGTGCCCGGTTAATGGCAATAGGCTCGCCCCCTATTATATGGGACCTAAACATACCGGCGAAATGTGGGTGTACTTCAGTACACCTCTGCCTAACCCTTCGGGGAATACAGGCGTGATGGTATGACATCACAAAAACAGAATTGCCAGCTGTACTGTATTGAAACTTTTTTGTTAAGGGCGACAGATACTGATACTGTGTACGTGAGTCCTATGTGGGTCAGTTAATTATACCATCTTGGGCAAGAAGCAAGAGCTAGCCGACAGTAATAGGTTTTTGTGATAGTATGGAGCTCATTACCCTCTATGGATGTTGATGTTCTATGCTTACTGACGCAGAAAAGATATTCTTTCTGACCAAATATCTTGTTGGTAAATGTGACGTCTTATAATTTTACCAACTGTATTGAACTGCCTTATAAGTCTAGAGATCGTAGGTGTAACTGCTGCGCTAGAGGTCCTTGGTTTCATTTCTAAGTCGAGGTTTCATCTCATCATTGCCTCGACGGCAAGATCAAATCCATGTTTAATGAAAAAAAAAGTGTTTTTGCGTGTTTCAATGAATTTCTCAGTAGCAGCTCGGTGTTAAGACTCGAGTCTGGTTAACGGCAATAGGCTCGTCCCCTATTACATGGGGCTCAAATATACCTGACGAATCGTGGGGACCATATTAGTTATCTCGGCCTAACTCGTCGGGAACAAATAGCTACTATCTAGAAATTTCTTACAAACTAGAACTTTCGCCCATCGTAAAAGGTAATTACATATTCATCCAGAAAAAAAACTATTTGGTAACCTCGAATAATCAGATTCTCTGATGCAGACATCTTCATCTTAGCTCATCACAAGAATCCATTAGTCTAGTGTTGTGCTTCTCATCAAAACCAGTCGTGCGGTTGGCAAGCAATCTACCAGTTAGAACGTCACGCGACATCCGAGGTAAAAATTATATGCTTTTTTTTTTCTTGAAACCTCTTTCGTGACAAACGTTTTACCACAAATGAAAGAACGAAAAAGTTTTTATTTGCTACAAACAAACATACATACACAAAAGACCGTATGAAATTCTTATTGAGAACGAAAACGAAAAATACGAATTAGTAAGTGGATTTTATTCACTTAAAAGATAAAAACGTCAAGATAATTACATATTTTTTATATTCAATATTGTGTATATCATAATAAAACCATCGTATTCATTAAAGCGAGAACCTACCTTTTATCAATACAATAATTATATTATTAATACATTAATTCCTGAACTCAATCACACGATTGACAAAAAGGAAATACAAGAGTTGTTGCATTACTTTAAAATACCATAGACTAAAGGACACTACAGATGAAACCTACTTTGAAAGTAAAAAACATAATTACAGTGAAGTAAAACTTTGTCCATGAGCAGGTGGGTTTAAAGAACCACTTTTGATTAAGTAACCATACTATGATGTTAATTAAGCTGGATTAAGGATCTATTACGAGCACTAAATATAAATTCATCACATAAAAAATATAAATGTAGGTAATTGTTAAGTGACGCAGACTTTCAATTTTAATTAAATAACTATGCTACTGAGGTCAAATTTCACATAAACAGTATCCGCTGCCACATCTCTATTTTCCAATAATGGTTAATAAGATGGCTATCCAACCGATCTTCTATACAAAGCAAACTGTCAAAACATCCTTCCTTATCCCAGCGAAAATGTCTCTCATTGCAAAATAATTTTGGCCGGCCGCGCCGCCCCACTTGACCTAACTCAAGTCGATACTGCTCGTTGACGGCCCCGCCCACGCGATGTATGCCATAAATAAATAAGTGTCTACACCACTGACACTCGACGAGATTGCTGCGCTTTATAACTTATATTTAAATTTATAACATATAGCTTCTAGAAACGTTTCCACTGACGACAAAACATGTTGCAAACAGCTACCTATTCCACTCTCTTTGATAGTTAGATGGAGTAAGGTAGATGTTTGCAACATGTTTTGTCGTCAGTGGAAACGCGGAGTTAGATGTTTGCAACATGTTTTGTAGTCAGTTGGAATGCGTTGTTAGGTGTAATATAAAGTTGTGTATATTACTGTTGCATTAGTTTAGTCTCGGTAATGAATGTAATCACGTTTTTTACGAGGTTGTAAATTTTGTGTGCGAGGTCATGCGATGAACTTGTGTTTTATTAAATAGGATTTTACTGCCTACAATAGCTGACCCTTGAAAGCGACATGCACGAGTTTTAGTTTGACATGACAAAAGAAGTCATAATTGTTGATTTTTCATCCAGACCGCTGTATTAATTATTGAAACTGTATAGGAGTTTAACTAACGACCCACAAAGCCGAAGCCTAAACTAACCTAAGCTAACCACGGTACCAAATAAGCTATTTATTATATGTTTACAATAACCAGTACCTATGTCTCATGAGGGTATTATTATTATTGGTGATTAATTACCGTACTATTACTGTACCTTAATTTTATTATTTTACTAGCTTTCCGCCCACTAATGTATTATACATACATATAAACCTTCCTCGACAACCACTTTGTCCATTGGCGAAAACAGCATGAAAATTTTGAGTGTATCGCGAACAGAGAGACATACAGACACGGCGGAGGACCTTGTTTTATAAGACACTTTTTTTCAGTGTCACTTTAAAAAAAATACTCTATCTTTTCATCTCATGTTTTTTGTAATAGGTACTCTCACAGCTTGCACGAGATTTATTATAACATTTTCTTCATTTTAAAAGTATTCATACCTACTTAATAAAATATGAAACAACATCAGCTCCCTTGAATATAAACTTCATGAAAACATATTACACTGAAATTGGTGCTAACGCCAATTAGGCACATATTTTATGAAAATATGGAATACTCGTAGGTATAAAAGACACATTACTAAAAAATAAAAAAATACTTTCGTTTATTTTAAAATATAAAGAAGAAGAAGAAGAATGTGTACTTCTAGGCAGATGACATTTTTATTTAAAAGATGCCAGTGAAATATTATGACGCGAAACACGTCTTAGGTAGTTTTTTTTATTATTTTTGTACTTAATTTAGTTATTAAAAAATAACCTTTCCTAAAGCATCGTGAGTGCGGATTTTTTATTTATAAAAATTCTGAGACGTGGTTATATACATTTAACCACTGCTGAAATTCATGTTATTTTAAACTATGTCATCATGTGATTACTTTATCCAGCAGCAAAACATAAGGTGCTAAGTTCGATTCCCGGGTCGAGCAAAAAGGTTATTACTTAGATTTTTCTTTTTCATAAGAAAACAGAAAATTCTCGAGTTTCAAAATGTTAATGTTTTCTATTACATATAATGACCTAAAACAATAATGTGAAATGTGAGTACACTTTTTTTTATGGGATAACTCGGCAAACGAGCAGGCGTGCTACCTGATGATAAGTAGTCGTCGCCGCCCATAGACATCTGCAATACCAAAGAGGTTGCAGATGCTTTGCCGAGCCTATCTAAGGAAAAGGAAGGAGAAGGGAGAACAGTAAGGAGACTGAGGAAGGAATTGACCCTCCGGCGCTCCACACTCACCGTACGAAATGCAACAGTATGCATACTGTACTTGACGTCGATATTATTTTTGTATGATTTTCGATTCTCCTAGTGTCCAACGTTAAGTTCAAACTAAAAAAATACATAAAAACAACACAGTCTTGTCAGGGCCTAACTCATCCAAAAGAAAACATAACGAAAGTAATTTTATAAAAACGTTCACCACGTTGAGAATGTGAACGGAATAAAAATGTTCATTTTTACCGTTGAGTTATAAAAGACAACGACAAGTAAGGCGCCGTGCTACCTAAATTGTTGAGTGGGCGCCACAACTAGGCTGCAACTGATTAAATGACACCATAGCTTGGTACACCAAAACAAGTACTTATAATCACCGTATCCAACGCTGTCATCTTACTGCTAACTAGATCGACTCATAACTATAAGTTATTAACTATTTTATTTGCTACTTGGTAATAATAAATAGAAAAACCACACAATCGTGTGTGGTTTTTCATTGATATCAAGAAAAATAATCTGTATGACATGTAGTATGATGGTACCTAATACATCAATGACAATTCCCTCCTCACGAGTTCACAGCTTATCAAATTTGTTGGCCAGCCTTTACTAAGTCTCTTGAGATTTTCATTAACTTTATATCTCTGAAAGCACAAGAGTGCTACATTACATTTCACATAAAATGTAATTGTTTAGACAGAAAAATATTATAATAGAAAAGATACAGGACCCTAGCTAACATTAAATTTAAATTATTCGGGAGCCTATGAAAGGCGTCCAGTGGTATTTTATTAACTTAATAGGACTTAAGTTGGCATACCTAATTATCCTTGGGTAGAGTTTCATTTTATAACATTCTGCAAAAATACCTTTATAAAATATTATACTAGATCTCTCTTTACTCTTATAGACAGCGATGGACTAGTATAATAAGCGTTGGACTGCCAAGTCATAAGAATCGACTTCGAATCACACCTGACTTTCCGGAATCACGTGCGTATTAATAATTTAATCACTCGCTTAAACCATCGTGTAAATTTAAGATTTTCTCAACGGCGCGTGAAGTCTGCCAACCAACAGTAAGCTAGCGTGATGGATTATATCCTAATCCCTCTCACTATGAGAGGAGACCTGTGCCCAGCAGTGGGACAACTCATTTGGTGTAATGTTCGCAAGCACGGCTAGGAAGCTATAAGTCCTGGGCTCGGTCCCTGGTTGAGAAGTATTGTGATTTTCGCTTGAAATTTAGATTTATACCCGATAGATTTGCCACCTATCAAATGGATACTAAGAAACTGTAAGGGTATATTAGTAAAAGTATGCTTCCCCTTCATGGAAAGCAGGCGTGATAATATAATTTATATAACCTTTCATAAATCCAGACGACCTTTAATAATGACTGAGAATCAAAATTAATTATACATTAGTCACATCGAAATCCATTATAGTTGTTAAAGACAATAAATTAAATTCAAATATCATATTGTTATTGAGTCAAACCACGCATAAAGCCAGTTCTTAAACGAAAACCTATTTAATTAAATGTCTAGACATCCATTTTCGTAAACGTAAACAGATAATGAAGTAAACAATGATAGGTATAAAATTGTAACGAAAGTTAAACGAAGTTTATGTAAATCTTTAGCAACATTTGAATGTCAAAGGTCTAATTTGGAGCGAAAAGAATCTTAAAAAATACCAAAAAGTTTTTCATATTTACCGTAGGTAAACCTATTTATTATTCCCCGTGCCCAATTTTTAGGAAGCAGTGTCTCGCTGGCATGCCATCATGAATGAGTCGGTTGAACCGGGGAAATACTACACTCCCACAAAATGTAGTCCTCCCTTACGTCAAGTATCAGTATGCATATTGTTGTGTTTCGTACGGTGAGTGTGGAGCGTCGTTATCATCCTCCAGCTAACCGACTGAATATTATTTTTTTACACAAAGCGAGTAAAGCGACTACTGTTAGATCTCCGCAACCCTATTTCAGGGCAATATCGATATCCTAAAGGTTAAATATTATAGTTATCAGGTTTTTCGGGCTTATCACTTCTGAGGCACGGAGGGGTCTCGTTGTGCTAAGAATGATCAATCTTCTATTACCGGTAAGCGCAGCTTGAAGATCGATTGGTCAGCATACATAATACTTTATTAGCCATGTGCATAACCTCAAATCTGCCCGTAAAAACAAATCAACTGTTACAAGGAATGTGTACGAAATAGAATGGATGTGTATGTACAATGTAGGTATTTGTTCGTAGGCGATGAGCCAACAAATTGTCATTATTTATAGTTGTGTGCGTGCCAACGCCGTGTGAGCCCGCGTGGTTCGGAGGAAAAACGAGAATAATTAAGGACGTGTCTTGTTTTCAAACAACCTTAGGGTACGAAGGTAAAGTAATGACAAAAGATGTCACGTTTGTGAGACACAAAGAGTAGGTACGTGAGCTTATTTATTTCAAACGATTCACAAAAGTATATTTGTAAATCATAATGATCTGAAATAATTACAAAATTCTTTAAATAAAGTCCAGACAGTTTATCCTTAGGTTGTATCAGTGCCGCCCTCATTTTTGTTGGAGACACAATCTAAAGGCAGTCACTTTGTGTAAAGTAATAATATTCAAAAATATCTAGTACTAGAAGCCGACCGCAATACAGTTCAGGCAACGCTAGAAGGACATAGAGAATAAAAAAAAACTTATTTTAATTAGGAATAGAAAGAACAACATATTTAAGCCTAACAAAAATAAAATTTTGCGGTATAAACAATGCGATATTGAAATAACCTATGTTGTACCCAACCAATTTAATATAAAAACCTATTTACAATAAAAAAGGTTTCTCTATAAATAAGTGCAAAGCATAACAAATTTTTATCCTAGCAATCTTGTTCAAGTAATACGCAGACAATACCGACCATTATTAAGTTCATTTTAATTTTCTTCCAGCAATTCACTAGTATAAAGTATGCAACAGCAGCAGGTTCGAGCACCAGTTAATTATTCCCTACATGATTACCCGTTCCCGTTTGCCGATGGAATTATTCTGAATTTTTCATTAACCCCCCACTATCTAATTATAGCATGGAACGGTTACAGATATTTACGCCGTAATTGCTAAATAGGTGTAATTTTCGGAAATACATCAATGTATTATACAGTGGGAATTCCCAGTAATGTCCTGCGAAGGTGCATTTAAATCATGCCTACATTTTTTAGTTAAATGAAATGCCAGGACAATTCTTATTTCATTTCCATAAAGACGAAAAATCCATTACTTGAGCGATGACGGCCGCGTCTGGCGTAGGCAGAATTCTATTCAAAATTAAAATTATTTTTCTGATGTCCTAGTTTATTATTATTAATAAAGCATTTTTGGAATATAAAGGCCACGACAGCGTCTTATTGAGTAAGATGAAAAGAGTCATTCAGATTAATTATAACACGATTCAGATAATGTTATATTTTATTAGTGTAACCCAAACATTTTGCGAAAAAAATGTTTAATATAGAAGACATTTAAACATAACATACCATCACGCCTGTATTCCCCGAAGGGTTAGGCAGAGGTGTACTAATGTACACCCAAATTTCGCCGGTATGTTATATGTCCCATGTAAGAGGAGGCAAGCCTATTGCCGTTAACCAGGCACAAGTCCAGACTCCGAGCTACTACAGAGAATTTTATAGAAAAACTCAGTAACAGTTTGCTTGAACCAGTGATCGAATCCAGTCGATCGATCGAACCTCTAGCGTAGCAGTCGCGCTTTTAATATGCTTGATATTATGAAGCTACTATCTTACACTAAGGGTCTTTCTTCTGTTAAACCAGAATTTAATTATAATCCGACCTTCTTGCTATTTAACTTTCCCGAGAACGAATAGAAGACGCGCAGTTATCTTGCCAAAAAAAAACCAAGTAAGCTACGATATACGTACAGTGTACCTACACAGATATATAGTTACAAAACTCAGCAACGATCAGTGCACGAAGATAGAAGTCTTAGTAGTTGCTCCCAACTTTAGTGCGTGACCAGCGTTTTACCACTTACAGTGTTCTTGGCTTGCGCCAGAGTTCCGATCAAATTGAACACGAAGCGCGCTCTTGCAGTTTCCCAGTGCCGAATAAGAGCAATTTACTTTGGCATTATTTTGGACACGTCTGTAATATGTCTGCTTGTGGTTTTTGGACGATGGAGATAGTACTTTGCGAACACAGAACTAAGTTTCCACCCCGAACAAAATCTCCTTAACATATTTATATAGCTTTTAATTATATATTTTAAATGTTATGTAAACACAGCTACACAACAACCACACACACAAAAATCCAGTATCGACTGACCTCGCATTGTAAACGGTTTTCGCACAATGCAAGGCCAGCCTATACTGGATTTGTATAGCTTGATGTGTGGCCGTTCGTGTTTACATATTTTGAATGTTTTACTCCAAGTTTGACCAATAACTTGTAGGTATGTGAATCTAATGTAAGACTGTAAATATAAGTTGGTTAATACCTAAATAAACTGCAAAATCTGATAACGAAAACTCTTGTTTTCCTTATGAGTTCAAGTGCATTGTTTTATAGTACAGAATTTTTCAAGCAGTTTTCAAGTTAACTACCTCATTATTCTAGTGGTACTTAGTGCGACAGCAATGCAAAAGGTCTTGGATTCGGTTCCAAGGTCGAGCAAAGTTGGTTGGTTTTTCTATGAAATTCTCAGTAGCAGCTCAGAACTTGTATATGTGACTAGAGAATGGCAATAAGTTCGCACCCTATTACCTACATGGGACATAAACATACCGGCGAAGTGTAGGTGTACATTAGCACACCTCTGCCTAACCCTTCAGGGAATAAAAGCATGATGGTATGTAACATGAAATAAGTAGGTATCAAAAGACCAACATATATAGGGAATACTGACGCTATGAAAAACTGACAAGGTACCAAGCTAACGTTTCCTAAACGGTCTAGTGAATAAGTACAAAAGAGAGCAATTGAGTACTTGAATGGGAGTGAATACGATTTGATTGCCCGTCGCCCTTTCATTTACGTTGATAGAGGCCAACGTGTCTGACTGTGACGTATGGCGGCCATTTTGTGTACCATCAAGCCTGCATACCCCGAAGCGTAAGGCAGAGGTGTAGGTACTAAAGTTCCTCCATATTTCACCAGTATGTTTAAGTTCCATGTAACAGGGGGCGAGCCTATTTCCACTTACCAGGCGCAAATCCAACCACTGGGTTGCTACTGAGAATTTAACAGAAAAACCCCAATAACACATCGCCCAACCTGGGATTTAAACCCAGGACCTCTAGCGTAGCAGTCAGACTTAGGACCACTAGACTTATGAGCTATTTTGCGTATATACGTCATAATTGGATCTTAGCTACGTACGAGTATAATCATTAAGAAAATAAATGTAACGGGATTCAGGTATGACTGGCAATCCTCTATTATGAATGGCAGCTGTTTGTTAAAAGAACCAGCCACATCTGTATTTTATTGAAAACATACGTATACCTCATATATATACCTCGAAAAATGTGAGCAATATCACTGCTGAAATTTTGGAGACGTATTAAACTCTCTTTCTTCATTTTAAAGATGGTGAATTAGTGATTAATTGATTATACTTACCTAACTTAAGTATTCACAACTAAAACATATGTAGAACATAGGAAGAAAGAAGTATTTTATTTTAATATCTTATTATGTAGAAAACACATTTATTTAAAAGGTGCATTCATATTATATTTATAAATATCTACATATAGATGAATCTATATTTATCTTGGTCACGCCATAACTCGAGAACAACTTTACCGATATCATTTTTCTTACGGCCAGAAAATGAATGACTTAAGAAAATATGCAGAAAATTATAAAATATCAGAAAACGTAACGAATATTTAAACTTCGCGCGTTTTTTTATTATTTATTCTAGTATGTTTTTTTTTTGATAAAAGCTTACTAGTGATGTGGGTCACACATTGCTAGTATTCTTGTTAACCCCTCGTTAACCTAAATGCTTGTGTTACGGGTTCACGTCGGTAGTGCAATGGGTGGGGTTCGAACCGGCAACCATATGATCGCAAGTCCGACGCCCTAGCCATTAGGCTACCGACACTTCTAATTGAATAATCATTGCTAAGGCAGGACAACATCTGTCGGGACAGCTCGTATTTCATACATAAACATGGACTAAAAATACCTTAATAACTCGAAGCAACATAAAAAAATAATAACTCATACATCTTAATCCGCGCATTGAAGCACGAAATGCGGTATGCTATTTTAATTACATTAAGAGCCTTATTTACTCATATTTAACGCTAACATGCCGTCAGAATAAGATTATATTCATTTCATTAAGCGTAGCCGTAACAGGGTAATCCCGTGGTATTAATTAAAACAGATGAAATTAATTTAATATTTCAGATACATCTGTTTACGCTGGACAACGGACTTTAGGTATACTATGAATTTTAAACGTTCACTGGCTTTTTGGTAAGATAACTTTTTGGTGCCGAAATCACGTGATCAGTTGATATTATTATTTTAAATACTAGATTCGATAAGAGACGTACCTAGTATAATAATTAGTAAATGTTCTAAATAACTGTTTTCTTTTTAACTGTAAGTACGTAAGCAGTGTAAATTCCTCTCGCAAAAATCACAAAAAATATGGTTTAAGTTCTTCATAACATTAGGACGAATTATCTGAGACTTTGCACATAAACCAAAACTGTATTGAATCACATAATATGTATATATAGATACCTATTATCATGAAACAATCAAATCAACTGCTTTTCCCGATATACCTTGACGATTATACGTAGGTATACCTACAATATCAAAAACGAATTTCAATCTAAACCTATTAATTTCTACGAGATAGCTCCAAATATTAATTTAATACTCTTTGTTCTAGCCCTCCACCCAATAGTGAAACGTAGATTAATTAATTATTAATATTATCTATTATAAACGCAGTCATAAGATTCAATGGAAAGTCAAATACAGGCTGATTTTCACTAAAATATGTGTTCACTTATGCGTTTAGCAAAGTCACTAAATCAGGCAATGCAGTCATACTTCTAGTTAATATATTAATGTACAACATGTACACGTATTAACAACAACGTATGTACAACTTATATGAATCCAATATAAGCTGACCTCACATTGTATAGAAAGCTGATAAAACGTGAAATCAGCTTAAACTAGATTTGTATAGCTTGATGTTTAGCTATGCGTACATACAAAACTAAATCTATTTAGAGAAATGGAATAATAATGATTTATTTGTACAGAAAGACAGATGTATTGCAAGACAGTGCAAGATTTTACCCATTTCATTAACAAAGTGATTATTAATATTCGCCATTTTGCTACTGGGGTTTGGAAAACTGTAACAAGTAATTAGTAAGTATTTAGACCTTTTAAAGGGAAAGAAAGATTACATTGGTCTGTTGATCTTTTCTCCATTATCTTATGTACGTCTGAAGTATTTGAGTATTTGTATTGAGTTGAAATTAATATCAAATTAAATATATGTCCCATTAATATCTATAAATATCTATATATTTGGACCCTAGAATATGGACTTAACAAAATCTATGGGTAAGTCTTTTCCGTTGATACAGAACCTTAATACTCGTTATTACGAAAATAAAACAAAAAATCTCAAAAACACACACAGAAAATGTGCCGATCAATCCAAATACCATTAGAAGTCAAAACAAGGCTAATACATTTTCCAAATAACGGTATAATACTTTTACTTTCAATCCAATCACAATTAGGTAAGTAACCCATGTAATTACTTAAAGTCGTCAGATCTATTCGGCCTAACAAAAAGGGCCTGGACATTTCAACGGCTACAAAGGGAATTTCGGCAAACTCCATCAAGGAGTCCCAAAGAAAAAGTCGGGTTCGGCAAAAAGAAAAAAAAAGATTTGACCCTCCGCAAGTTGGGCACCTGACATACATTGGGGAAATGCCTTCATCTTATTCGCTGTAACTTTAACTTTATCTACATTTAAGTGAGGAATAGGATTGGTTATGTATGATTTACCTATGTAAAATTAATTTAAACTGATAATAATATTTTAAAATAAATATGGAAGAAACTTTTGAATCTGTAGAGATGAAAAAACAAAACTGATGATGATAATGAAACAACATTTAACTTTGGAATAAATATTAAGAAAGTCACGGTATTTCGCAATAAAATTTAAGTAAACACGAGTAGACGTCAGGCTATATATTGTTCATTCGATTTTAAATTATCTACATAATAATCGCAGCGACTTAAATCTAGACTCACATGTTTGATTAAGCTATGCGTTGTCCGTCGGTCACTAGATTCATGTTTTATTTAAATCGTGCACTTATTTTTTACTGATGAGTACAAAAACGAACACGCAAACATAATTTCCTACTTACGAAAGTGTTTCAATCCATCCCAGATTAAAAATAGCAGTTTGGTTTCCCAACCCTATCAAAATAAAATAGATTGCAAGTTAATCTAATCATTCTTGCTCTTGTTATTATCACCTGTAATTAGGAATTTAACCGAGGATAGTTCGAATATGTTAATTAAGGGTGTTCGTGATTTCATTACTACTGCACCCCTTATCTATCCATTTCGATTAACTTTTGCAATTAACTGCAAAGTATAAATGAGTATTCGTGACCTTATTTTAAATGTATTATCTATACAATTTTAGTATTTTTGTTGGTATGCTTACTTTTAAGGGTGCCGTATTGCAGCAACGTGCATAGTGATTAATATATAATTATCTATAATTATTATATTCTTCACAAGAACTCTCGTGAAAAATATAAAGAACTTGAAGAGGTTCTAGATAGATCTATAAAGGGTAACGTTTTAGTCACTATCACCCATTAAAGGTGTGATTATAACCAACATACTGACTATCTTTCGGAAAAAAAGAAAAATTTTAAACATTGAAAGCTACTCTTTAAAAGGCCAATAATCAGTTGCATCACCACGCAAATTTTGATAACGCTTTGATGATCTGCCGGGACCGACCCTTAGTTTTTTTGGTCATTTGAGACATTCTCTTGAAAGGCTCATGATACTGGGTGGTGTACAAGGGTATCGCGCTCAAGTTAGAGCGCCGGTGAGATACTCTGACGCGATTTAGAAATCTGTCGCAGGCACCATGTACCGAGCAGACCACGCTTCGAAAGACCACATAGCTTGGAGATGTGTAAAATGTGGTCGTGATCCTCAGCAATGACGAAACGACGATGAAGAAGAAGAAATCAGTCACTGTTGCAATATTTCGATTCATATACAGACATATTCAGAGTGGTCAGTCTTAAATTTTGAATAATATTCAAACGCGCGTTTATGAAATAATATCAAAACTGCTTAAAAATGGATAAAAGGCCTATAAACGCACACAGTTCATTAAGCAAAGCGAAATAAGCGTAAAGTCAAGGAAAAACAGTACAAAATACTTCCTAAGTGTGGCTATAATGTAATTTATTTTGTTTTGATGTTGTTCTTCCTACACGGGCTTGAGATAAGGGAAACTTTTCCTCGGCAAAAGTAATGTGGTGTTATTAATGTCTTTTGTTGTACTCCATTGGTTACGATATGTACTTGTTTCGATTTCAAAAATTCGTATAAGAAATTTGTTTTTTTTTAACCCCCGACGCAAAAATGACAGGGTGTTATAAGTTTGTCGTGTCTGTGTGTGTGTGTCTGTCTGAGACGTAACTCCCGAACGGATGCATGGTTTTTGATTTTGATTTGTTTTTGTTTGAAAGTGATTAAACACAGCTAAGAACACTCCCGGCTAGAGTGTTCTTAGCTGTGTTTAATGAAAATAGGTCGAGATATAATGCATCTCTCTAAGGTTTTTTAAATTTTTGATTACACGGTACGTTCATCTGTATTGAACGTTTATTGGGTATACTTTAAATACCACTCAATGAAATTGGTATTAAAGTTATTCTTTAAAGACCAAACCTACTTAGAATTTATTTTACGCCTTTAAGACATGTCATATGGCGATAATGGAAAAGTCCAAATCTAAGCCGAACTGCCACAAAAACATGTTACTCTATCTGAGAATCGAACAAGCTGTCCTTGCGACCACTACACCAAAAAGCGGACTGAAATCTAAAAAGTCTGCAAATATTAAAAGCATTATATTAAACTCACTATTATTTTTGCAAATAGGCATAAATTAGCGAGTAGGTACACTAGGCTGCGCTAATCAAATAGGCGAATGTGTATGTAAATTTAATTGATTTGCTGTTAATGTAAATACTGAGCCGGCTATGTGCATAATATGTTGTTTGCTGAGTGCATTTGAATAATAGCGATGAAAACAATGACGTCATAATGCGGGCAGGATTAGCAAAGGGATCGTAGATTCTGCTTCTACATGGAATGGTTTCCAAAGTTGACTGGGCTCTGACGCATCTAACAAAAATTCCAATCCTGGGACCCACCGCTTGGCTGCCTTAGAGAAAAGATAATCATAATTGGCCTATAATGCTCCCACTTCTGGGACATAATCCTCCTCTCGGGGGGGCGTAACCAACCACGCGGACCCAGTGTGGGTTGATAGTTGTTACATGTCTTCAAATATTTGGTTCTAGGATATGCCGGTTTCCTCACGATGTTTTTCCTTTATCGTTTTAGATGTGTGATGAAATAGTTAACTCCAAGTAAAGAGACTGTCTGGGTTATGGAAATATAATATGGGAAATACTGGACTAGAGAGACGAGGTAGATGTGAATGTGTCAAAACACATAACTATAAATAAAAGGTGTGAATGTGTGACGTTATAGGAAATTGCTGAGCAAATGAGGCTTAACAACTCTAAGGACTCAAGAAAGATTGTTTAAGTTTACTCAAGATGACAACGCGCGAGTGATATCATAAGTGTCGCTGACGTGTACCATCGCCCAAGGGGTGACGGCTTACCATAAGACGACCCGTATGTTTGTTTGTCATATTTGAACATAACTCGACAACAAGCCCCATTTTTGCTTATATCGCAATAAAACTAGGCTCGCAATATTTGCATTTCACAGACAGTTGCCTCCAGCTTTCATTTAATAACATATGCATAGTTTTTAAACTTTCTCAATAGCTTTTCCTTTTGCGCAGATGCCTCTGTAACTCGTACTGAACTGAAGAAGTACTTCAGTAATCTCTTCATTTTATGGATTTTATTTTTCATCGTACCGATTCGTATTGTAGTTTTGAATTGAATCAGAAAATTACGAAAAAACAAAAGCCTGCTTTTTATATAACATCACGCCTGTATATCCGCAAGGTTGAGACGGAGGTGTCAACCAATATATCACCCACAGTTTGCCAATATGTTTAGTTCCCATGTAATAGGGAGCGAACCAGACACAAATCCAGACTCTGAACTGCAACTGCGAATTTCATAGAAAAACCAAAAAACACATAGCTCGACCTAGGATTCGAACCCAGGACATCTAGCGTAGCTGTTGCGCTTAGAACCAATAGACTAATGCGGCAGTCAGCAGTAGTTGTCAATTATGTTTGAGGAAGAAATATAAATATAATGCAAGGTTTTAATTAATTAAACATACAACATGAAAAATATACTGTTGATACTTGAAGCAAAGCACTAAAATTTTAATAATAAAACCTCAGTCAAAACAAACTCCTTTACCTCTATAAACAACAAACATAATTAGTTCCTTTAAATTTACGTTTGAAGTGCTCACTCAAACTTGAGTTAACACTAAAACGCGTACAGGCGATGACAACGTGTCAACAGGACCCATGCCCACCCCAGTCGTAAAGTGACACGACGCAGTCACAGTTGAATTAACGTTCCCAGATTACGATTCGTGGGCCACGACTTCGAGGTGGGCCGCCAATAAATCTGCTCGAATAAACCCAGTCATAACCGCTGGGTTATAAAACTTTACAGGCCTGCGAAATAAATTTCCATACATTGAATGCAGAGCCTACAAGCGCTATGTACGCATACAAATGTTACAATTACGAGTGATATTTTGAATTAATAATGTTGTTGCTTCCATTTTTGAGTTCCCCATAAAATAAATTCTCTTGTTCTATTGTTGTTACAGCGATGATGGCCGAGAGATAAAGACCGTGACTAACGAACTGTAGATCGTAGGTTCGAACTCTGACTGGCGCTTTACTTTGTGTAAACTATTCCATCACCCATCAAAAACCGGAGGAAACCGGCCCGGGCCCGGGCCCACCTCCATCCACCGACCTGAATCTCATATAGACCAGTGTCCCAGCAGTGGGAATATTTTTCTTTTTTTTTTCTTTTTTTTTATTATAAAAGCTTACTAGCAATGTGGGTCACACATTACTAGTATTCTTGTTAACCCCTCGTGCTAAGCTAAATGCTTGTGTTACGAGTGGGTTCACGTCGGTAGTGCAATGGGTGGGGTTCGAACCGGCAACCATATGATCGCAAGTCCGACGCCCTAGCCATTAGGCTACCGACGATATAAATATATTATAGGCCGATTATGATATCTTTTGCGACTTTGAAAAAGGAGGTTATCAATTTAGCCCGTATATAATGTAGCATTATTGGAACTGACTGCCTCATTAGTCTAGTGGTCCTAAGCACGACTGCTACGCTAGAGGTCCTGGGTTCGATTCCTAGGTCGAGCAAAGTGTTATTGGGTTTTTCTATGGAATTCTCAGTAGCAGCTCGGAGTCTGGATTTGTGCTTGGACCTAAACAGACCAGCTACGTGTGGGTGTACAATTAGTACCTACACCTCTGGGAATACCGGCGTGGTGGTAGGTATGTTTATGTTTTGTTGGAACTGCAAAATATTGATGTGTGTTATTTCATGCCTAAACCAGGGAACTGATTTCAATACAATTCGCCAAGGACCTAAACTGCATTCTGAGGAAAACCACATCCCGGACTACTCCCCAATAGGCTGGCAGCCTTTTGAAGGTTTTCTTCTCCAACACAAAAAAGGTACACCTTTGCCTAACCTTTCTGGGACACAGATGTGAGTGTACCTATATACCTACAAATACTTATACAACATCTTAAATTCATTGCTTCTTTAATAAATTTAAGGCACTAATTTAAATAACACTCAGAAAGTGGGATCATAAATCTCACAGCTTTCGTGCTGACGTAAAAAGAAATATATTTATAAAAATGTAAGAAACCCAAGAACTCTATACAGACAAGAACTCGGCGTGAATATAAATTCAGATACGTATAAATCTATTCAGAAACACACTTTAGGCTAACGAGAGACATAGGCAAATACTACTGCCTATTTGATCTCAGTAGGACCAAGTTTTGATTCGTAGCCCGTAAATGGTAATTAGTCCATATCACATGTTCCCTAAAATATACCGTTGTACTGTTGTGGTGTACATCTGTACACCAACAGACCTGGGGGATCGAACCCAGGATCTCAACCACTGGACTAATGAGGCAGTCAAATATATAATAAAATTCGCTTTACTGTTCTATGCTGATTCCCTTAAAGTAACCATATTTAGTGCTAGACAATTGCCATTGAAAAGAAACTTTTTTAAAAAAAGCGATTAATTCAAAAGCTTGCGTGTTCTAAATTCAATTTCTAAGCTTAACTTAGTCATTAGTTTCAGAGTTTTTCCATTAATCCACTTTCAAATTTCCAAATGAAAATAATCAATTTAGGATATTAAATTCAAATTAATGACTACCAAGTAGATAATGGAAAATGTCCATCAAAATGTTATTTTCCACTAGAGATAATAATAAAAATCTAATTTAATTTAAATTGAAGGTAGTTTTTGGTTCCATTTCTTTTGCTTATTGGTTTGACTGTGTACTCCTATTTATCTTTGCAAGTAAGTATAAGTACATTAACCTTTCGCTTTTACAGCTTCAGTATCTGAGCGTGATCTTGTTGGAACTAGCACTGGTAATAAAGTTTGGAGTTTAAAGACTGCATAAAACAAACTGCTACTCTATCAACGTTACATGAACTTTACCTTTCTTTGTTTACTTTAAATAATATAACATGAAAAGTTCTTGCGTAACTAGAGGTGGTTTTTTTTGTGTTTAGCATGCATGCAAAAGAATAAGCTGTCATATTCATGTGGGATTGGTTGTGTATCCGAATGTCACAGGAAATGTAAGATGATTTTGTGAATGTATCCGAACAGATTGAATGAGTGAGAACCAACGAGAAGTTAAGAGGAAAATAGTTGTGAGACTGGGAATGGTGGCCATTGAAAAAGAGAAGACGTTGCTAGTGCTAAAATAAAGAATTTTCTCCGTTTAAAAACACACACGACGTCACGTTTAGTATGGAGGTTCAAGTGGTTATTCCAAGTCTAAGGGGGTTCAATAATAGGCTAGTTAACTTATATATATATATTTATAGTCCCATAAAAAAGTTGATCATAAATAGATCCGAACAACTAAAACAAAATTTATGTCTGTTATTTTGTTAATTCATTAATTACTCATAGAAACTTAGATCGTTTGCCATGTATTAATTTGTCAGGCTACTAGTCCCTTATGCTTAGAATTAAAAATATTTAAAGATTTTCGGCTCCTCCAAGACGAATACACTTCAATTATTACAATAATAAATTAATAAAACAAAGCCCTACAAGTCTGTTGAGGTTCAGCTGTATTAACAAATTATCATTACCTTATGCTTAGAAATTCTAGCTGAATTAAGTGCCCATTTACTTATTCGACTATAAACGCCCCTTACTGGGGACTTATTAACATTGATTCTTAGTAAAAGGTAAAGAAAAGCGCTTAATGTACGTAATAAAAAGGTTATAAAACTTAAAGCACACGTTAGGAGTACATTCAATACAAAATGGCGTCGTTACCTGTTCTAAATTACCTACACTTAAGGGACAGGCCGATATAGAACCGTTCTTCATATCACTTTCAACTGTATCACCCTTATTTTGAAAGTTCAATGTTCTTTCAAAGGGCAAACTTGTATACAATAGTTTGTGACCCATAGGATCTGCTATTTATAAATTTGGGTATTTTAGCTTCAGCTTTATTAAGTTTACGATACAAAACTTGTAAGAAATTCTTTCGTAAAATTTAAAAAATTGGATTACATTCATACTCCCAAATTGTGTCTTTTGTTGTTTCTACTAAATCGTCTGGTTACGTTTGCTTTTTTTATAAAGGACGCCTCCTAAACTAAGAAACATGTTGCGGGGGACTTCACAACACTACTTCAAACAGCATCATCATCATCATCAACCCATTACATTGTCCCACTGCGGGGCACGGGTCTCCTCTCAGTACGAGAGGGATTAGGCTATAATCTGCCACGCTAGCCTACTGCGGGTTGGCAGACTTCACACGCCGTCAAGAAAATCTCTCAGGCATGCAGATTTCCTCACGATGTTATCCTTCACCGTTTAAGCGCGTGATAACTAATTATTAATACGCACATAACTTCAAAAAGTCAGAGGTGCGAGACCTTTGACTTGGCAGTCCAATGGTCATATCACTAGGCTATCACTGTACTTCAAACAACATGTAATTAACTGACAGATAGTACACCAAGAAACGACATATATCCATGAAACACGAATACTAGCCTCGGGTGGAAATAAAACTCACAACACGCAGTGGTACGGTGGTAGAGAGGTGAACACCGTCAAAATCGTCCCTAGGGGATCAAAAAGAAATCTGATCTATGATAAATAATTGATGAACCTGATCTGAGAGCCCAATTTGAGCGGTCGATTTCCATAGGAAACAAATAATAATAAAATCTTTTATTATCAACAAAATATGTTTAAATACAAAGTGCTCTGACTCCTTAACTAGGATACAACCTGTATTTCAGGAGTCACTGTACAAATACTTGAGTAATCATCAGTTATAATAATGGTTTTTCGAGTTTGGGTGTGTTTTGAGTTAAATAATTGTACGTTTGTGCACTCCCCCGCAACTCCGGGCCTGATATAGTGTGGGAGCCGTCTATTTGAAGAGAGAAAATAGAAATCTTTTGTCTCCGAAACAATCGATTCAGAATAACTTCACTTCGAGTAGAATTTGCTTTGGTATCGAGTTTGTTCCACAAACTGCTTCTATTGCCGTTATATTTATATGAGCGGAACCCAGCAGTGTCTGCGAGTTGTTATCGTAAACATTTCTATAACAAAAGTTGGGTTAAATTGTAAATACAGGTAATGAGGGAAGTAACACGGTTCCACGAACAAGCCCGCTTGTTTACTAGCGTTATTTAACTTTGTTATTAAATTTCTTCCCGTAGGTAAGCAGAAGGGTTATATGAATTTTTAAAATCCAGTTGAAAATGTGAAGTATAATGTTTTATTAGTAGAATAGAAGCAGCCAAAAATCGACAATTATACGAATATTTAAAAAAACTGTTCTTTTGATGTGAATTTGTAAAATACTATCACGCCAGTATCGCCCGCCAAGAAGTAAGTAAAAAAACTCAGTAATAATTTGTTTTACTTACCTGGGAATCAAACCTAGAAACAGAAGACTCAAGAACGCAGAACAATTGTGTAGTCAATAATAGAATAGTTTTAATAATTCTATGCTACCATTTCAAAAAAGATATGAATTTTCTACCGAAATTAATGATATTCCTTTACCTCTACCCTAAAATTCAACCCACGCAGGTTCTAAATGAATTACAAGCTAATCAAAACTTTCGCCCAATGTATACCGACCACATTGAAATTTCAATGTAATTGTCGAACTCTTGATTGTTATTACTGTAATTAACGATAACTAAAGCAATTATAAAACTAAAAAACTATAACCTACTTTTCTTTTAATTACTTTCTACGTTATTTCGTGATAGTGATTTAAATAATTATTGCTAACCTATTTTTTTAATTAAGACGGCGTCCTTTCCCATTATATTGCCTAGGTACTCTTAAGTTTTAATACAAAATTGTATTTTTTTATTTAATTTATTTATAATTTATTTACAAGTAACTGGGCCTCAAAATGTTAGTAACAATATATCTTAACAACTATGTTAGTATTCCTACACTACAATCTTAACCTAGATTAACTGCAAAGTATGTAAATCCCCTGTACAAGCCCAATACCGAAGCAGAAAGCTTGCAGCAGCGATTCACACACAAGCAGTCCAGTCTGCTCGCGACACATCGCAGTATAATGTTGGGGCTGGCCCGCACACGGCGCACCAGGGAGGCGCATCTTTTTCGCATCGTAGTGTAAAAACAATCGACGCGAGCTTCGGCAAACATCCCTGATGCGCTACAGAAACGGGGCAGCCCCATCAACACCCGGAAAGCATTAATTCCTTGAAAGAAATAGTTTTTAGCTGTGTCTATAACTCGTGGCTCGAAGGACTGTTAGTATTTAGGACGTATTACTAGAAGACTTTGATGGCTTAAATCAAGACATGCAAGAATGCAGGACGTTATGATCTCTAAAATTGAAATAACAAGAAAATAAGATACGAGAGTTATCAGTCATTACAATTTAAGCATAAATCGTTTAAGAAAATCTTATATTATGGCTTTTTAGTTAAAATTGTCCATATTAAAAATACATGCAGCTACGTTAACTCAAATAATATTTATATATACTGGCCTAATCGAAATAAAGCACCTAGACTTAGCACTTAGCATCTCAAACAGAGTGATTTATTTTTCATCTAGTTGTTTTTACATCCATCTATTTCTTAAATGTACATTAAAATTTCTGCGATTTTCAATCTGCTTTTAAATTTTTTAACCAAAACGAAACAATAAAAACATATAATTTTGTGCACAAAATATTGCAGAGCAGAAATTTAGTCTGTTAATTACGCGCGTTTCCACTCAGTGACTAACTAGATTATTTTTTAATTTCGTTTTAAAACTTATCACAAAAGCAACTTTAACTGTTTTGCGTCTAGCCTACACTGAAACAAGGGTTTTATAATTATTTTATGATAACCGCAGAGTTCTCTCAAAGTGTTTTTTATGACCAAAAAAACTTAAGTATAAAGACATCATCTATCATCTTTAGACAATTGAAATTGTAATTATTATAATACATACATACATACATACATACACTCACGCCTTTTTCCCACAGGGGTAGGCAGAAACTATGGACTGCCACTTGCTACGACTCTTGCATATCTCTTTCGCTTCTTCCACATTCATACATCTTTTCATACACACGCGCCGGTTGCGAGTACTACGCACCTGACCTTTTTGGAGAACCTCGCCGATAAGATCGGTGTACGTCCTTCTAGGGCGACCTCTCCCAACGCTGCCACTAACATTCGTGCATAGTATGTGCGGGGTAACTAGGAATGAGAGACTGAAAAATAGTGTGATAAGACAACGTTGCGGACTGAAAGATGATATAGTGACACGTATTGAAAGGAATATGCTAAGATGGTTTGGGCATGTCGAGAGAATGAATGAAAGACGATTAACGAATGGAATTTATAAGGCGAATGTTAGTTATTATAATAATCATTAGTAATAGCTTATTTTATTATTCTAATTATTGACTTTGTTGTATTGTCTACCTGCACAGTTAACTATTATTATATAATTTTTGTCACTAGCAAGTCATGCTTTGTGCACATACCTGTGGATTAACAGTCTACAATTATAGATATTATTTTTATCTGAATTGTATAATGCTGAAAATCTGTTTGAGTACCTATAATTTTTCTTTTATGCGAATGTCACGTATATTTTATAGGAAAATTACTTTTTTATGGGTGAGATAAGCTGGCGAAGGTCAGACGAGCCACTTGAAAGTAAGTTGTCATCACCGCCCATGGACACCTGCCACCTCGAAGGAGATACGTTACCGAGCGCTATTAAAAGTGGTAGTCGAGCAAGCGGCCCATCTGACGGTAAGTGACAACCACCAGCCATAGACTGGCTGTGTTCTTTTAGAATTCTCTAAACAATGCGCATAAAATATAACCAAGCCGCTGCCTACCGATGGGCAAAAGAGAAGGAAAACGGGAAGGAAGAAAGTGTAGTAGAAATTGAGCCTCCGGCGCTCCACGGCACGTAGGCAAGAGCCAGCAAGGTGCGACTTCTCCTAAATAATATTATATCATTCATTTATTATATAGTCGCTTTTCGCCAATGGCTTCGCCAGCGTGTTTTCTCGATTTTTCTGTACTATAATATGTATGTAATACATAAAAATCTTCCTCTTGAATCACTCTATCTATTCAGAAAAGCCGCATCAAATCCGTTGCGTAGTTTTAATGATCTAAGCATACATAGGGACAGACAGACGGCAAGCGACTTTGTTTTATACTAAGTAGTCATAGTGATAGGCAAACTCTCTTTAAGATACATAAAACAACCTAAAGAGAAGAAAAGAGTTTCTTGTTCAAGGTAGGCCGTATTTCTACAAATATTACTTGTTGTGTCTACTGTTTCAGTACTTAGAAGGTAGGTTCGGCCGTGGGCGTAGTATTTCTTTGGCCGCCCACTGACGTAAATAAAGGTATCGAATATCGATAAAGCCTTATGAAGTGCTGTATAAATAGTTTTATTATATGATTATGATTGGTTTTGCTATGATCGAAATTGAATGTTATTTTGTATGTATGTATGTATGTGTAACTTAAATTTATGATGATACGATAGACTGCCTCATTAGTCTAGTGGTCGTTAGTGCGACTGCTACGCGAGTTAGTGCGACTGCTACGCGAGAAGTCCTGAGTTCGTCGTTGTTCGTTAATTCTTAGGTCTAGCAAAATGTTGGCGGGTTTTCCTATGAAATTCTCAGTGGCAGGTTAGAGTCATACCCGGCTAATTGTAATAAATAGGCTCGCCCTCTATTACATGATACATAAACATACCGGTGAATTGTAAGTGTAAATAAGTACGCCTCTGCCCACCCCTTCGGGCAATTCTGGCGTGATGGTGAGACGGATTCATTTAAACGCTAATTTGTAATAATAAAAATAATTTTTATTTACGGAAACACACACAAGCAATATGGAAAAGACATAAAACAAAGCTATTTTTAATAAACTAGATTTATTTCTAGATTTCATTTAAAATTTTGCAGTACCTACCAACTTCTCATATTTAAAGTGCGTAGTGTTATATTTCCCAAAGGTTATATTATATTACCATGTTCGGTTTAACCCTCTATCTTTAAAATTCCGTATTAATAGCAAAAGCTACGTATTTTATATGTACATAACGAATTGACTGTGACCAACAAGACGATCATCAACACACATCTACAACTAAATAATTTAGAGTGTTTATTTGTTATATCAAAATAATAACTTTTTACTTAATGCATATGAAAACACAAAACAAAAAATTTTCAACTTTTTGTCCATCTGTTTTATCCGGCTAATCTTTGAAACGGCTGGAGTGATTTTAAGGTGATTTCCACTGGCAGATAGCTGATGGTAGAAAGACTAACTTAGGCTATGTAACAACACAATATGATACTAAGGAGCCGAGTTAGTTTAGTAGTAGTAGTGCCGGCTGGCATGTCTACAAGCCAGCATGAATGGGTCGCACGACCGGGGAAGTACAACCTAGTACCCTCCCACAGAATATCGACGTCAAGTACCAGTATGCATACTGTTGCGTTTCGTACGGTGAGTGTGGAGCGCCGGAGACCCAATTTCTCCCTCAGTCCCCTTCCTTCTCCTTTTCTCCTACCCCTCCCTTTTCCTAAATAGGCTCGGTAACGCATCTGCAACTCCTTAATTTTGCAAATGTCCATGGGTGGCGATGACTACTTACCATCAGGTAGCTCGCCTGCTCGTTTGCCGAGTTATGCCATAAAATAAAACTCAATTTGCGGGTAAACCGTGAAAATAGAATTTGTATTTACCTCTGGCTGGTACCAACTCAGAGAGCGCAATCCAGTCTCTTTGAAATCAGGTACCTTACCAGAGCTTTGGCACACTAGCCTTTGCCAACAGTGCGTCGTCACTCGATACCAAAGGCCCTAATCTACTCAGTGAAGCTCTCACCTAGTACAATGAAACCAGTATCAATCAACGGTAGCGGATCGAAGCCGTCATTCGTATCTGACAGCTACACGTTTTGATCCCTACAAGGCACTTCGTTACCAATATACTGGTTCTTAGTCTAGTGAGTATTATTAAAGTGATGGGAACGTCCCTTTGATCTCAAGACAGACGGATATTTGAGGAATCGATATCTATTATGTTTCTCATCCTTTTGGATTGGAACCATTGATTACACCAAAAAAGGTAGATGTGGCTTTAGTTTTTTTTTTAATAACAACTTCACAATTTTTCAATAAGGTAGTTGACTAAAGTTGACATACCATCACGCCTGAATTCCCCAAAGGGTTAGGTAGAGCTGTACTCATGTACAGTGGGTTATAGCTTTAATCTGACCCACCCTAGGTGGGCCGGCGGCGTCTAAGTGGGTCAGGTAACAGCTATAACCCACTGCACACCCACACTTCGCCGGTATTTTTAGGTCCCATGTAATATGGAGCGACTTCGAACTGCTACTAGAATTTCATAGAAAAACCCTATAAAACTTTGCTTGACCTGGGGATCGAACCCAGGACCTCTAGCGTAACAGTCGACCTTAGGACCACTAGACTGACTTACTAGATTCATTTATTCAATTCACTAGATCCACTTTTCGATATTGCGATGTGAGTGAATGCCATATCTACGAGTATTTCTTTTTGATTTTGTCATAGATAAGATAGAACAGATCTGCTATTGGCATGTCGTTGGCAAGTTAACGCTCTAAGGACAAGATATCTATCGATATAGTAATAGGGATGTCTCCGATGGATTGTGTCTTTGACATAATCATTGAACAGATTAATTGTTGACTATCGACATCACTGGGAGATATATAATGGTTTAATGTGAAAATGGTATATATGGGCAGAGCTGCATATCCTAAGACCTCTTTTCACAAAGTCAACGACATTATTAGTCTAGTTGTCTCAAACACGACTGCTACGCTAAAGGTCCTGGGTTCTAGTCCCAAATCGAGCAGAGGAGGAGTTTGGGTTTGTGCCCGGTTAATGGTAATTTTAAGTAATCGGTTTTTTTCTTATCAAATACTCAACTGACTCATAGCTAACGATATCGTAAGGTTTTCTAATAAATAGACTTGGAATTGTTTCACTACATGATTTAATTCTGCACTTAGTCAATCTTAAAGACTGCCTCATTAGTTAAGTGGTCCCATGCGACTCCCAGGTCGAGATATTGGGTTTATCTATAAAAATCTTAGTGGCAGTTCGGAGTCGGGATTTGTGCCCGGTTAATGGCAATAGCTTCGTAACACAGGACCTAAACAAACCAGCGAAATGTGGGTGTACATAGTATACTTCTGCCTTAGCTCTGCTTATGGTATGCTATGTTATACGAAAGCCAATCGGTGCAGCCCATAAATACCCGTGGCTCACGTTACAAAATACATTGTCAACCTTTGCTAAAAAGGGCTAGTTATTTGAAGCTAAGTTGTACTGGAATATCGTGAATAAATAAATGTTAAACAATGAATAATAGCGGTTATATAAAATGTTTCTATTGCAATTTCAATATGATAGTTTAAATATAATCAAAACAAGTATGTTATAACGCCGTTGGTAGGAAGGAACAATTAAGTTACGCATTGTTTCTTTAAGCTTGGCTGCTCAAGTTTACGAAACTTGCTAGCATGCAAACTTCTTTTTACGTAATTATATTCAGAAATAAAATCAGTATACCTTTTTAGTTATATCGGCAAATTGTTATACATTTATGTATATAATGTATATTATCCGATAAAGGCACGGATTTTGCATTTTTTCTATTCAGAATTCAACAAAATAAGTTCAGCGGTTTCGTCATGAAAAAATAACAAATGAACAGACAGACAGTCATAGTTATAATGTTAGCATATATCATATAAAAAAATATTATTTCAGTGTCTACTATTCGCGGGTGAAAAACCAGTATAAAGCTTATTTTGCAACAACACGCTAATAAATAAATTAGCACATTACTAAGAACGTAAAAGGGTGTTTGTGAAATAATGTAAAATGCAAAGCGCACTTGGAAAATGAAACGGTAATGTAATTAGAAACACCTGCAGAACTTAATACCGAGAAACACGTACTCCCATTCTGACTAATCTGAAGTGAAGAGAAGTGGTGAGGGCAGCCATCCTGAATTATACCCTATACTTATCTTTGTTAAAATAATTAATCCTTTAAGTTCACGTAGGTCAAAATAAATGATGGATTTGTTAATATTTTAATCCGATTTTAGGATTTAACAGTGAATTATGACTACAAAATGACTGCCTCGTTGGTCTAGTGGTCCCAATCGCGACTGCTACGCTAGAGGTCTTGGGTTCGATCCCCAGGTCGAGCAAAGTGTTATTGAGTTTTTCTATGAAATTCTCAGTAGCAGCTCGGAGTCTGGATTTGTGCCCGGTGAATGGCAATAGGCTCGCCCCCTATTACATGGGACCGGCCAAACATACCGGCGGACTGTGGGTGTACATTAAGTACACCTCTGCCTAACCCTTCGGGGAATACAGGCGTGATGGTATGTTATGTTATGACGACAAAAGTATGAGTAGCTGAAGAGTCGTTGAGCGTGTGTAAGTTAAGTTTTTGGTGTGATTCTATTGGATGATTGCGTATGACAGACTGGTGTATGTGATAGGTTATTGGTGGAGTGGATTAAAGGGTGCGTTACCTAAATATAATACATCATAGTTACTTCAATAATGGGTCATGCCACGGTAAAAAAACGTCAGAGATGTATTATACCTGTTTTACGCATTAAAGTATATAAGTATACACTTGAAGTTGAACCTATGCATAATGCTTAAAGACCAAAAAAGAATGTTCCAGAAAAAAAACAAATTATAACAACCATTCCGTATGCCTCTGTGGATATTAAATTCTTTCCCTTTTGTTACTGTCGCTCCGCTTATTTTGTTTACAATTTGCGGAAAATTTTTACGCAACTCAACTTTTTGTCAAGTTTGTAGGATTTTAAATTGTTAAAATGCTTGCTTTGAATAAATTTAATTCCGGGAAAGTGCCTACAACTTTCATGAGTCAAAGTTGAGCCGCAAACATTTGTAAGAACCTGCTTATTTCATTTACTTAACGCGTCTATTTATTATCTTGCTGGGACAATTTAAACTGGCTTGAGTTTTATAACGATGTTTCTTAGTAGTCTTTAACATACCATCGCGCCTATAGTCCCCGAAGGGTTAGGCAGAGGCGCACTAATGTACACCCACATTTCGCCGGTATGTTTAGGTCCCATGTAATAGGGGGCGAGCCTATTGCCATTAACCGGGCACAAATCCAGACTCCGAGCTGCTACTGAGAATTTCATGGAAAAACCCAATAACACTTTGCTCGACCTGGGGATCGAACCCAGGACCTCTAGCGTAGCAGTCGCGCTTAGGACCACTAGACTAATGAGGCAGTCTAGTCTTTATTCTTACTAATAACTAGCTTGTTGTCCGCGGCTTCGCCCGCGTGGACTTTATGTTTCTTTTCATATTACTGGTGAATTTATACAGCTTGTCACTCAGAAATAATGTATCTTTCTATTTTTTAAAGAATTTCACAAATCGGTTCCGTAGATCCAGGGATACCCCCTCCAACGTCACAAAGTGACGAACTTTACCTGTTTATAATATTAGTATAGATAAAAAAGCATCATTAAGTTGTCAAATTCGTTATTAGTAAATACCTACAGACATTTCTCTATAAACTACAGTAGCTATACATGGTAGTGCATTCACCTATACAGTACAATAAATATGTACTGTAAAGATTATACCGTAGCAAATATAGCTAGGTACTGTATAGATTTATACTTTTTCTAATAGCCGAATATATTTTATGTATTTTCAATAATTGACAAACATAATCATACCATAACGAATGTATTATAAACATTTTATTAATTAAGGATTAGGCAGAGGTGTAATAATTTACAAACTTCGCCGGTATATTTAGGCCCCACGTAATACGGGGCGAGCTATAGCCATTAACTGAGACGAAAATTCAGACTCCGAACTGTCACTGAGAATTTCATAGAAAACCATAACAACAATTTGCTCGAACCAGGACCAGAATGTAGCAGTCGCGCTTGGGACTACTAGAGTATCTAATGAGGCAGTATTTTGTATTGACTAGGTGAAGAATTAAATCTTTCAGTGAAAGAATTCCAAGTCTATTTATTAAGTAGGAGTCAGTTGAGTATTTTAATGAGAAAAAAACCATTTCGCCTTTACTATCGCGATTGCTTGCGGCAGTTCTTTTATGTCGGTGCGCCAGCTGTTTCTGACGGCTATCAGCTTAGGCAATGAGAGACCATTTTATATTTATTTCTAGCTTAGGACCGTGGTTTCTTAGCAATAAGGTCCCTACTCAGCCCGATTTTCAATTGGCACCAGATGACGTATCACTTTATAAAGCGTTAGTACTTAATAACGATTAAACATCGCAAAATATCACATTACCCTTACACAAAGTTGTTTTAATGGACACCCACAGTTTATCGATATGTTTAAGTGTATCATGTAATAGGGAGCAAGCCTATTGCCAACAAATCAAAACTCTGAGCTACTACCGAGAATTTCATAAAAAAATAAAACAGAAAATGGTAGATAGTTACCAAATTATTTTGCTGCTTCATATGATTAAAAAGCGGCGGTAGCCTAATGGCTACCGGCTAGGGCGTCGGACTTGCGATTATGTGGTTGCCGGTTCGAAACCCACCCATTACACTACCGACGTGAACCCACTCGTAACACAAGCCTTTAGCTTAGTACGAGGGGTTAACAAGATTACTAGTACTGTACTTACGATTACTAGACCCACAAGGCTAGTAAGCTATTTAAAAAAAAACATTTGGAACATATTGTGTCAAGAACAAAACTATTTAAATTAAAATGCGTTAATATTATTAGTTTCGTAATAAATGATATTTTTAATGAAACTAAAAGTCAAAAAGTAATTTTCACCGTCCGAATGAATTGAAACAAATGAATCGCTTTGCAAAATGTAATATTGCTTTTTGATAAAAGTTTCCTGAGAATCCTTCATCAAAACATTTATTACGCCCTCAAGGTTACTTGTGTCTAATTGGTTTTTGAGAACTTTTTAATTCAATTTAATTTCTTAAAATTTCTAGCTTAACGTAAAAAGTTTATATAAGTACTTACTAACCTAAGGAGATCCACATCTGCGGTTTTCTTTATTTTTGAAATAAAACAGTATTACAAGATTTTATCATTTAAATAACTCTCCACGGCACTTGCTATTTTTCCCCTTTATTAATATTATATTTTCTTTGAAACGCTCGGTTCTATATCAGGCCTAGATGCAAATCAGCTATTTCAACTATAATGGAATGGTCATAATTGGTAATTCTTTACTAAGTAAATGATACAAGAATTTAGGTTTGATAGAAAAAATCATTGAATTTTTCAGTTTTGAAGCTCTGTTTTTGTACTTACATTTTAAAATCTCATATTAAAATATATCTAACTCTACTAATTAAACGTGAGTTTTTTAACAGTGTACAAATCTTACCCGGCCGCTCCTCTAGCTGCAAACTATCCTTAAAGAGTTTTTGCCCTAAAAGAGGTACTTACCTAGTTTGTAGCAAAAGTATTTACGTATGTATATTATATATATGAGTGTGTGTTTTTAAGCAGTATAATTCTATACTGCTTAATAACACACACTCCAAAAAATTACGGTTGTGATATCAAATATTGATAACATAAACAGACCCAAGCATTATAAAAATATACTTTAACTTTTGCCAATGAAAACATACGTTGTATTTCGAAAAACATAAATATAAATTGTTTGATCCCAATGTTTATTCGAAAGAGTAACTCAATAGTGACGACACGGCGTCTCTTCGCTACAAACTGTCAATTTCCAATACAAACAGAACCTTTGTCCTGTATAAATACAATTTGATGGACATTTCCAGCCGTACTAACTCTGTGATCCGAAAAGCTTCGAAGGGTGCAAAAAGAATTAGAGGTCCGTAGAAAGTTCAATATTTAATATAAATAGAAGGTATTTTCTAAATTATTAACAATGAAAGCAGAGATTCTATTATACCGCTGAACAACGAAATTTCCCCCAAATTAAAAGTAAGTATCATCTATCTCTGGTATGCAAACTCATCTCACTGCCCGCTATTAAATTCCATCAATTAAGTTTAGACGAGGCGAGATGGAATCAGTTTCAAATATTCCGGAGGTCATCAGTCGTAACTGCTGGAGCGACCAATCACTGCCCGTCACAGACTAGATTTACGTGAAAATATAAAATTCAATTTCGACTTGGCAGCAGCAACGAATGGCACACGAAGCTTAGTGTTTAACGTCATCAAACACAATGATTATTCTGTGACGGTGCAACAGGGAAACGGCTGAATCGCAATGCCGAAAAAGAAATAGAGTATACAACCTACTTCATCTCAAACTGATCACGATATCTGATCATTACGTCCAATCCAAAGTTATACCATTAAACACTCACATTATTTCAAAATGGTATTCTTTAAAGTACTGTTTAGAGTAAGTAATATAATTTATTATGGAAAAGAATATTAAAAAAAAAAATAGTCATACGTTGGTCAAAATTTACCGGCAATATTTTTTTGCACTGCTTCTCTATATACGGACTTTAATTACGCTAGAAATCACACTCCTACGTCTGCCCAATGTGCTTAAAAAGTGGTACAAAGTTATTTCTTCACGAATTTGTATATTGAAGCTAAGATTACTGCAATCCATTTTTGGCATCATATGGAAGCTTCAAAACCCTGTAAGCAATGCAGTAGGATTTACATATACAAGGTCAGTTTTAGTATATACGAAACACGAAACACATGTCTATTATTTAAGGTATAGAATCTATGTACAACATTTCAAAACTGTATCTTGAAAAATTTTAAAGTTATTAGCTTGTTATGTTATCTGGTTGTCTGTCGCATCAATCTGTAGCATCGACTTAGGGCGATTGAAGGGGTGGTTTTACCCCTCGCCTAGTGCCACTATGACCGGCAGAGACCTGTGTTGTGCGCGTATAATTGCGGATAGGTACTTGGTATAGGTATTTGAAATTTTTGGGACTAAATATTGGAATCGATTCAGTTACTTATTTTGAACAAACCATATTCTGGTTTCGCATATACTAAAAATAATGTTGTATAAGTACAGATTCATATATATGTACATTGTACACAGATAACAGATTTCCACCACAATGAGACAATGAAATAACTCGACCCTCAGGGAAATTCCCGCTTGGCAATATTCATGTATTATTTAGATAGTTTGATTAGCTTCATGTGAGAAATATGTATGAAATATAACGAGTAATGAAAACATTATTTCATTGGTTTCGCTTTCATATTAATTTCCCTGGGGCAACAAAATCTAGTGACGACTGACCAGAATTGTATGAGCTCACCCTTTCCTCCGTGCTAACAGATTTGTATGATTTTGGGAAAACGCTCGAACGTATTAGGAGTCAGCGTAAAATGGTGATTATGTCATATTTTACGATATTGGCTTATCGCTCTCCACAGATAATTTCAGTAGTTCTCAAAGTTTCTTGATCTATTGTTACAGCATCTATATCATGCTAAAAACTTATGGCTAAAAAATTTTTATTGTTCTTTCAAATATTTTGGACTATAATTCTGATAATTTTTATCTCAAACACATCATTTTCATTTTGCTAATTCGTTAATTTCTAAAGCGTCATGGCATTTTCTAGGCCAGAGTTCACTTTTTTAAACTTTACTTCATATGAGGCTGCCCTATTTCGCTGCACAACAGCTAATAATTGAATACACGCCTAACAGAATACACGGATTGTGAGTCCTTTTCATCTCGTTGTGTTGATACGCTTCGTAACCTCAATAACTTTACGCGTGCAGCCCTATAAGAAGCTAAAAGGATTGCGTGTGCGAAATAATTCGACCGAAAACCCCCGACAATTGCTTTATATCTCAACCGATTTTCATCAAACATAGCTAAGAACACTCGTGATTAATTCACCTTTCAAACAAAAAAAAATCCAAGTCGGTCCATCCGTTCGGGAGCTACGATACTACAGACAGATACACACACACACAGACACGTCAAACTTATAACACCCCGTCGGTTTTGCGTCGGGGGTTAAAAATAGGAACAGTGATACATAACCTGTAATCACTGCTTTTTTCATTCATTGAATTGGAACCATGCGGTTAAAATCGATTACAATATTAGACACGTGACGCTGTGTCCAGCCCAACTGGCTGCCATCAGTAACCAGTTTACATACCCCAAAGGGTTAGGCAGAGGTGTACGAATGTGCACCCACAAATATTACCATTAACCGGGTCCAAATTGAAACTCCGAGCTGCTATTGAGAGTCTCATAGAAAACTCAACACAAGAATCCAGGACCCCTAGCGTAGCAGTCGCACCAGTTCAAATCAAATCAAATCAAATCAAATGTATTTATTTGCTAAAATATGGTATGCGTAAAAATACAGTTGTTGGTCTTAATTTTAAAGTTAAGGTGTTGCTGGTGTTCCAGCAACATTATAATCAATATTGCCCGAAAAATTGGGTTGTACATCAGAGGTTTCTTTGTAAAATACTAATATTCAGCTGTGTCTGGTTAGCTGCATCTAAATAAACCACATAAGTAGTTGGGGAAAGTCTAAGATGATGGATTATTTGCTTGAAGAACTTGAATTATATGTGGCTTCAATTTGATCGAGAAATCACGTATGTATGGAATTTGTTAGAAAATTTAATACACAGAGATTCCCAAGGCATAGGTAGATATGAAATTAATTAGTACGAGCCAGGTATATAACTCGTAGTTTTTAACACAAATTCTCAGTAGGTACTCACGTTTTATTTTTATGAAAGGCGTTCAGGCATACCTTTCGGCTAATTAATCACAACGTACCTACCCGCCCACGAGAATATCTATTTATAGAATTATATAAGATAATGATAAAGGTACTTCTAATTATATACACGGCATTCAATTTAAGAGGTTTTTATGTATAAAATTTACTAAAGAAGTTTGTTATCTATACTAATATTAATAACAAAAAAGTAAAACCGCCTTCAAAAAATATTAAAATAATTTTATGTCAAAATCAGTTTGGGATGACTTCAATTTGAGTGGTTCTTTTGTTTTTGCCACCGACTTCCCAAACTGTAAAATACCAATGTAAGCCCCTTACTTAACGATATATATGAAAATAAATAAGCAAACCCCACTCGAACGTGAAGCAAAAAATCCTTGAACATATTACCATACAAATGTCTGAGTTTATACATTTTTTGCCATTAAGTGTAAAAAATTGGAGATTTTACCCTCTTAAATAAAGAAGTCTCTTTTAAGGACGAATATCAATAAAATTGCCTTCCAAAATATTAATAAACTTAACCCTAATGTTACTTTACTGACCTCTGACCCTCGCCTTCATATGAATGGAAATTACCGAAATGTTTGGCAAAGTTAACTTATTAAAACGTTCATCGATGTATAAATATTAATATGAAAATATTTTGTATTCATAAGTGGTGTCTACCATAAAATTCTGCGAAATTTCCCATTAGTATGAATATTGTTATTTATTACGATTACGAGTATATAGTATAGTCATACTGAGATTATTATATATAATTATAATTATTATATATATTATTATAGTAAAATTGCCGTGGGAGATCCTTGAAAATGCTTTTTACCGAATCTTGCTAAATTTCAAGTCTTAAGATTCAGGTGACGGCCTCGTTAGTCTAGTGGTCCCAATCGCGACTGCTACGCTAGAGGTCTTGGGTTCGATCCCTAGGTCGAGCAAAGTGTTATTGGGTTGGTCTTCAGTAGCAGCTCGGAGTCTGGATTTGTGCCCGGTGAATGGCAATAGCCTCGCCCCCTATGGGACATGGGACCTAAACATACCGGCGAACTGTGGGTGTACATTAGTACACCTCTGCCTAACCCTTCGGGGAATACAGGCGTGATGGTATGTTATGTTAGATTCAGTTTTCAAGTTCCAAGTTTCAAGTTCTTTTTTGAAAAAAATGGACTGTTAAATTTATAGGGAAAGATACGACATGATACCACATTATTTGCTATTATTGGCCAAATTGTACCCCTGTGACGTTTTTTTTTTTTTTTGTTCACATTAGTCTATTCATATTGTATTCATAGTGTAGTCCAATGCAGAGTAATCTATCTATACATAAATATATTAATAACTAAATTATATGTTCTCCACTAATTATATTAAATGAGCCTGTGGTGTCCTACGTGTCCCAAATTATATATTAACCAACCTCTCATATTTAGCGCGGATTATTTAATTAATTGGAAAACCAATTACGGCTTAAATAAACACTCGGGGAATATTATTATGTGACTGTTTTTTAACTCCAAAATGAACCTAGTATCAGCATTGAAATAAGTTGGTATGATAATGTATAGTCGGCTGTTATCCGCAACCTACCTAACGCGTATTGTGCGTGCGGGCTAAGGATTAATAGGGTACCAGAATAAACCCTTTAACTCAAACTAAAGTAAAAATAAGAACAAATTCCCAAAGTCCTTAAACTGAACAAACTCAGATAATTTCAGACACCCGCATCTTGAACAATTCTCACGTATGTGAGTGCACAATAAACTCAAAAAGTCATGTTTCAAGCGCTGTCAACGAAAGAAAAGTTTAGATTTAGAGGGGTCTCTAAGTTTGGGTGTTTTCAACTCGCTCGCTACAGGAGTACTTGGGGAAGTTGGCCAACTTTTGACACCTCCGTCGAGGCCTCTAACGTTATTTACAAGACGACTCGAGCAACCTATTCAAAGGATATTCTATTAAGGAGTTCTTGGAACTTTACTTTCTGCGCCGGAGAAGGTAATCAGTGAGATACGACAACGTTACGCCTGATCGCATTATTCGCTGAATTAAGTTACGTTAAATGTTGGGAATTAACGTTTTTGATGTTATTTAGTGAGCAATTATAAGTTAGGACGATTAAGCGTCTCAAAGTTCTTAAGTACGAAGTTTAGACATAAAATGAACTAGGCTAGGAAAGGAGATTAAAATATACAAAGGTATGTCATCTTCATCACGAACCCATGACCCACTGCTTTGCACGGGTCTCGTCTCAGAATGCGAGTGATTAGGCTATAGTCTTCCGCAATTGCCTAGTGCAGGTTGGCGGACTTCACACGTCATCAAGAAAGTCTTTCAAATCGTTTAAGCACGTGAAGATTAATTATTAATACACCAATGACTTCAAAATAACAGAGGTACATGCCTTGGATTCGAACTCGAGGCCTTTGACTTGGCAGTCCAATAATTAAGATAATAGGCTATCAGTGCAAGGGTATATATGTCCATTTTAAAGCAAAAATAGTCATTTATGGGCTGTCAAGTCATGGTATACCATTTTGAATAAGATTCTTGTTTGTTTTGAGTTCGGTATAAAAGTAATCTGGAGCTCATTCATCTTACATTAATTCATTTGTTTGTTGTGCACAAACAATTTAATACGAAGAGAATGATACGAGTGACAGGCTTCTTTAATTAAGTTTAATTAATTAATGTCTACTGTGTCACGATATAATTAATTAATTAAATCTTTTAAGTTACTTTGATTAATTTCGAAACTCAGATGACACATCTACAAATATTTCACTTCAAATAAATTACATTAAATCTTGCAAATGATCTTTGGATCAATTTTGTTTGTTTTTTTTTTTATTGTACGTACCACCTAAAGAAACATAATATCAACATGCCAACACGAATGTTTTCCCTGAGGGGTTGGGCAGAGACGTACTTATATCCCCCATAGTCCGTCCTTATATTTAGGTCCCATTTAATGGGGGGCGAGCCTATCGCCTCAAACTGAGGAGTGTCCATGGAGTTTCTTGCTGGATTCTTCTCCATTGGATCAACTTTTTGGAACCGTGCAAGACAATAACGTTTCATAAATGCTTGTAAAAGCTTATTTGAAATAAAAACGTTTGATTTACTCGACCTGGGAAAAGAACACAGGGTCTCTAGTGTAACAGTCGTGTTGAGGACAACTAGAGTAATTAATGAGGGCATTAGCGATTCCTTTACCGAAGGAAATTGATTGTATCAGAGTGTATTAGACGTGAATACGAAACACTCTTTACAAAACGCCTTTGATTATATACTTTAGAACGCATTAAGACCTCCTCGGTATTAAACTCTACCACTGCAAACTCGTCTGCATACATCAAGTTCAGCAATTAACACAGGTATACTAAGTAGCAACGCAAGCAGTACTAAAGCATCGTTTACTTGAACGCGTTATTATCGTTTGCTAGGTATTTAGCTGAAGCAGCATCCTGAACCAACTGTACTTAGTCCTTTAAGGCTAGAATATACGAGCGAACAAAATTCCAATTTCTGCGACTATTGATCGTTGTCCAACCAATTTTTTTGTACCGGTTTGAGTATACATTGAAATCTGAGCCTCAATCAGCACCTATTTAAATAAGAATTAACGTAGGTACGGTTTTAAACATTAACGAAATGATGGTATTTTACTGATTTTACCGGTCTTTTTCTGCACGTTCGTGACCATAACTGATGCTCCTGATACCTATCATGACTGACATACATTCTGACATTATTGATCCTGAAGGATCAAAAATGACAGAATAAATAATATAAGGAAAAATATTTATTTTTTCTGACCTAAATGACTTCACTAAACTTTCGTATCATTTAGCCACAAAAATAAGGGTTTAGCAACAACCACTTTGCAAATAAGTCCTACACATTTTAGGTAAAATATGCAAACGTAGCACGCACGGCAACCGCAGGTGCGTGCGGAATTTCATCAATTTTGTATGATTATGTTACCCTTCTCCCCTCCCATATATGAGATGTAGACTCATATTTTTATTGAATAACAGTGTTTACGACATTACGACTAAAAAGCTGTTCGAAATAATTTTAGGTAGCACAAATTTAGACAGTATTCCAACAAATGTGTACTCAAACTATGGAGACATGATTTTGCAATTTAAAGCTTAATTACAGTAATATTTTTGTACTGTGGCAATAATAAAGGGAGCTTGTGCATTAGAATTCAAAGTCAAAGTAAATATGTTATATTCAATTAGGTACCTATCTTTTAAAAGGTCTTACACTAGTCCTAAGCATGCCTGCAATTCCGTAGACACTCCTTTAAAATGATAATATTATTAATTAATTAAAATGTTTTTACTAAGCCTAGGAAAAAAAACCTCTTTTTCAACAACCTCCTTACAATTCGAACTCATTAAAAACATCAAGAAAATGAAAAACATAAATTCAAAAAGAGAACGCGACTTTTCTGAGATTTCTTTTCCTTCGGCGTTACAAAGCGGGAGTGTGCGCACCGCCCTTTACAATGCGGAGGTAGCCGCTTGGCGTCTAGCCAGACCCTCGACTCATCTAGTACCCACTTTACTGTGCAGGCGAAACTGTGTGACCGTAGTCATACGAACTGTGAGTGGTTGCCGTGGCAACCTTACAAATCTCTGATAGATGGGGTTAAGCAAGAGGAGCAGGGTTATAAGAAGCTAAGTAGTAGCCTTGTGATAGGAATAGCATATCAACGGTCTCGAGTTAGAATCTCTGACTTTTCGAAGTCACGTGCGCATAAATACTTAATCATCACGCACTTAAACGGTGAAGGCAAACATCGTGACGAAACCTGCATGCTTGAGAGACTTTCTCGATGGCGTGTGAAGTTTTTCAACCCGCAGTAGGCTACCGTGGTGGACTATAACATTAATCTCATCTTTAACCCTCTCATTATGAGAGGACACCCGTGCCCAGCCGTGGGACAATATATGGGTTGATGACGCACACGAAGCTAAAAGCTAAGTTTCGAAAATTTCCTCCTAAAATACGGTTCGAAGTTCAAAATTTTACAAGTATCTACTCTATTTTTAAATTTGATCCCCATTTAACGCCTTTTCCTGGAGACTTAAGTACGCCTCCTATTCATATTAATTTTCATTGAATAATCTTCTCGTTAAATTCTATGGAATAAATGAAACTCAAAGGAATATTTCTTAAAAGAAAACATATTTGTCTTTCTGGATACTTTCATTCAATTTTGCGGGTTTAATCTCCGAAAATAATCAATGTTTCTATGACCTAAAGATAGTTTTTTTTCTGGTTGTAGTTTAGTTTATAGAGTTACAAGGAGATGACCTCGGCGAACGTATCACAACCAAATTGTGGATGTTCTTAAAAAACGCCAGGTTTCGAGCACCCTAAACCGACGGTCATGCATGAAGAGATTATAGAATGTAGATGAAGCGAAAGTAGTGTGCCAGGATCGTAGCAAGTGGAAATCTATAGTCTCTGCCTACCCCCATGGGAGACAGGCGTAAAAATATGTACGTAGTTTATATGAAATTGGTGTTTGTAAACACATTCCTTATACAATAAAAAATAAGACCTTATAAATTCCACACGCAAAAAAAATATAGGCAAAAATTTGAACCCTTCAAGTACAGACACAATGCAAAAATCTATTTTTCTTGATACTGGCGGCCATTGCGGGTGTCGCACGATAAATAACCTAGCCGGGGATCCGGAAATTTCTGTCCGAAATGAATATACTCAACAAATAACTAATAAGGCACTATAGGATAACACTTTTTCCGTCGGGTTAATGAATGGACTCCAAGTTCATGTCTCCAAAGTCATTTCCGTTATTTCACAGTTTCCTCACTCCCTTCTTCAAATGACATCTCACAATACACCATGCGTCACTTTTACAATATGCATGCAAATGCATGCCTGACGAATACATCAAATGTTCAATAAAGGGGAAATCTCAATGGGGTTTCGGGTATTCCCGATGACTAATCGAGCTTGACGTGTTATAATTTCATTAAAATTGTACCCTTCAGACCAATTGTGGTGGTAATAGCCCTGAGGGAAAAGAAAGGGGGAAATCTGAACGTATATTTGTATTTCCAAAGTATTGATTTCAAATACCAATGTAATAAGTAAGGGATAGGCAGCGTTAGATTTCTTAAGAATGCGTGAAGGTGTCAAATGAAAGGTAGTAACAAATAGGTACTTCATTCAATCTACGGCCCATTGGAGCAGTACAAAAATCAAGCTAAAAACAAACATCATATTTCGACACTCTCAAATAAATCAAAATCTATAAGGTACTTCCCGTTGCCCCGGAATCACAAATCGATAAATAGCTAGGTCTCAAAGTATAGGTTGAGAAAGAACTCTAAAAAATCGTTAAGCAGTTATATATATAGTACACTAAAAGTATAAAACAAAGTCCCCCGCCACGTCTGTCTGTAAGATCGCAATGAACTCAAACATTACTGAACGGATTTCCATGCAGTTCTCACCAATAGAGAGAGTGATTTACTGTAAAGGTGTATAATTTGTTAAGGTTTTTTGTAAGTTTTTTGAACCTATTTCAACTAAAAAGTTAATTTTGTCCTTCAATCTGACTTATCTTTTCGTTAAAGCAATGTTTTGGGATTCCGTCCCATAATGGTGCAAGTAGCATAGTTGAAAAAAGCTTCGGTGCGAGTATCAGACTCGCACATACCCATTTTAATATCAACATTATTTATTGACAGTAGGTAAATAATTGGCTAAACATTATCAATTTGTTCCCTTCAAGCATTTTCTGCGCCGGGGGACAATTTCATCACATTCTAAGAAGCTTATCTTCAGTAACAGCGCGTTCCAAAGGGACCGGGGTTCAGCCAAGATCACCAATTTCTTACTTGATTGGGCCGGTTGATGGGTTTTGGAACAAAGGACACGATGAGGCCGATGCAACAAATATATTACGATACATTTCATATAAATTTTGCGACACATGCGACTTTTCATAGTATTGACGTTATCGTTAGCGTTATGAATATAAGCAAAGCTATGTACGCACGGCTACACAGCAAGCTATACAAAACCAGTATAGGCTAGGCATTTATAATGGGTGGTCAGTCTTAACTGGATATGTATAGCTTGATGTGTAGCCGTGTGTACAAGAGTAATAGCTATTTCGAATATAATAAACTGTAGCGACATCTAGCGCGCTACATGGAACTACGTCGAGTAAATCCTGAATCGCGCAAGTGGAGTTTACCGCGCGACTCGCATATATACAACCGCCCGACTTCAACCGTCGGGCCGTAGCCCGCCAGGCAAAAGCACCTGCCTGGTTGAAGGATCCCCCCTTTGGTTGGAGGGGCAATACATCTCACCTCTCTACAAAACTAAACTAACTGCCTTATGACTCTAGTAGTCCTAAGCTGCTGTGCGAGAGGCCTTATGTTCGATTTGCAGGATCGAGCAGTGTTATTGAGTTTTTGTATGAAATTCTCAGTAGCATTTCGGAGTTTGGATGTGTCCCTGCTGAATGGCAATAGGAAGGCGAGCCTATTACATGGGACCTATAAAACATACCAGCGAACTGTGGGTGTTACAATAAGTAAAATAACACTGCTCGATCGATCTCAGGAACTCTTAAGAGTCGCGTTTGAGACCAAATAGACTGATGAGGTAGTATTGGTAACAAAACATTATTAATATATCCGGACAACAACAGTAAAGCACTTAAACCGTCAGAAAAACTTATAAAGACTTACCAACTTTCAAAACTATCTGAACTTACCGGGACAGGTGAAATTGACAGCTGACAGCAATGTCAATCTACAACAACTACGCTTCGTCCACTGACACCTAGAAATAAGTTTGTAACTACTCAAACTATAAAATCAATATTAACCGTCGTAATATTTTATAGGATAAACTAGCTTTCCGCCCGCAGCTTCGCCCGCGAGGACAACACGATTTTGACTGTGACTGTGACTTTGTTTGGACTTAAAACGAACCTTGATCCCCACACAGGTCGAAATTTCAATATCGCTAGAACTAATATTTATTTATTTGTTATCAAGTGCCTTAATATAAAGTTTCATGGTTTTATCTTGAAAAATGACGAACTCCCATACGAACTTTCACCCCCTATTTCAACCCCTTCAAAACTATTTTTTGCAATAAAAAGTAGCCTATGTCCTTTCCCAAGGTTTAGTCTATCCCAGGTCCAAATTTCATCAAAATCGGTTGAGTGGTTTAGGCGTGAAAGCGTAACAGACAGACAGAGTTACTTTCACATTTATAATATTATAGTAGGGATAGTAGGGATTATTATTTCAATAGCGCCCCGTCTCTATTAATTTTCTCATCAACATTTTTTTCATTTATAGTGGGTTTAAAATCAAATCTCATACAAATAAAAAAAAAACAGCTAAATCTGTCGAGCGGTTCTCAGGCGATGCGGCAATTGTTTTTTTAATTATAATAATTCAATATTAGAAACTACGATTCAAATTGTGCTGTGTATAAGTTTATTAACAAACTCTGAATTAATTGAATTCCGTTAATTACAAATGAATTAGGATGTCTTTACGTTATACTGTAATATTTTTAATTTTTTTATGCCCAGTTTTTATGGACACCCTGTATAAATATACGAAATAGATTTACTATGCAAAAGCTTTAAAGGCTTAAAAGTATCTCTATTACCATGAGGTCAGAGATAATTAATTATTATGCTTAGTACGGGGATCCGTTGTACAATGGCGTTAAAGATAAGGCGATTAAAACTGTGAGATATTACCCGACCCTACTTTGGCAGGGACTATTAGAAGACTAGCTTAATATATTGTTTATATAAAATGTTGACTGCCTCATTAGTCTAGTGGTCCTGACTGCCTCATTAGTCTAGTGGTCCTAAGAGCGACTGCTACGCTAGGGGTCCTGGGTTCGATCCCCGGGTCGAGCAAAGTGTTATTGGGTTTTTCTATGAAATTCCCAGTAGCAGCTCGGAGTCTGGATTTGTGCCCGGTTAATGGCAATAGGCTCGCCCCCTATTACATGGGACCTAAACATACCGGCGAAATGTGGGTGTACATTGTTACACCTCTGCCTAACCCTTCGGGGAATACAGGCGTGATGGTATGTTATGTTATGTTATGTTATATAAAATGTTATATGCATCAAAAATAATTTGGAAATAAAAATAATGACTAAAACAAAAAAAAATCCTCTAGGTAAAAACTACGAAAAGCCAACCCGAAAAAGGCAAGGGTGACCATAACCTAACCCCGCTCGCATTGAGAGGAGACCCCTGCCCAGCTGTGGGACAGTAGCACACCATATCGTCTGTATTCCCCGAAGAGTTTACTAATGTACACCTATACTTTCCCGGTATGTTTAGGTCCCATGTAATAGGGGCGAGCCTACTGCTATTAACCGGGAACAAATCCAGACTCCGAGCTGCTACAGAGAATTTCATAAAGAAACTCAATAACACTGCTCGACCTGGGGATCGCACCGAGGACCTCTAGCGTAGCGGTCGGGTTTGTGTCACTAGACTAACAAGGCAGTTAAAAGAAAAACTATTTCTTTATATATAATATAATATCTTCACGCGAATATCATGCTTATCTCAAAAGATCCCGTAAAACGTAAATATATTTTTTACAACAAGAAAAATATAAGCGTAATAAATTTACATGACTGTACACATTTTTATAGCAACATAAAATAAAATAAACTTTTCATTTTCTTTACCAACCCTACTTTGCCTTTTAAATTTCCTATAAAAAACATAACCCTACAAAATTGGCAGTACCCATCAAAAACACCCCAACACATAGATGGCGGTACATCTTTAAGTTTAATATGCATTTCATCTTATTTTATCTGCATAAATAAAAAAAAGGTTCGGGAGGTATCAACAAAAAGTTTTTATACGATTCTCGGGCGGAACTGCAACTAACTGTTAGTTCAGTAGTCTAGTTCACTATATATATAAGGCAAGGTGTGTATCCTATCGTTTTATTTTGTAAGCGTTTCAAAGCTTTTAGAAACCAGAAATGTAGCATTGCTAGTGATTTTGTAACATTTTAAGCTTCAACTTATACACTTCATATGTTTGTTAGTTTATCTTGTTTGTATGTTCGAAACTCTGTAGTCAAAATGCGAATATTTTGTATCATTCCAAATAAAAGGTAAGCGTTTAGGTACTCTTTTTACCATATTTTCTGTTGATGTTGATTTAACATTCGTACTAGAAAAACAGGTAGGTACTATTTAGTTAGGTTAAGATTGAGCTATTGTAGATTTGAAAAAAAAAATAGAATTGATGAATCATAAATATGAATTGTTCTAAATTATGTATTGTTGAATATACGGTCGCTACCACATCAAGTTACCACAAAATGACAAATTTTCTCAGTTGATTTTGAACTTGATCATCAACATTTTAAGGTTGTAAATCATTTGGAGAAATTTGGACAGTTTTGTATAACCTGATGTGCTGGGATACTGTAGAGCTATAGTACGTATAGCAGTCATTTTCAAGCGGTTCAATTAAATCAACACATTAGAACTTCATATGTAGAATTTCTTAGCAATTTTGTAATATGAATAATAATATTATTTTGCGAGATTTATAGCCATTAGTAGAATAATATTAACTGTGAAGTATGACGATTACGAAGGAAACATGAGCAAGCACATCGAGCTGTTATTGAGGATTTAATAGAAAAACCAAATAACACTTTTGTGGTTTCACTGTGTGTTATAAAATATATAATATTTTATAACACACAGTGAAACCTACCAACCAACCAACGAGCCTTCTTAAACGAAAACCCCTTAAGAAAAAGTAATATGGAATATTTGTTTCCATTACTCTAGAACAAATCTAAAAATGTATCGTTAGTCTACTGGTCCTAAGCGTGACTGCTACACTCGAGGTCCTGAGTTCGATTCCCAGGTCGAGCAAAGTGTTATTTGGTTTTTCTATTAAATCCTCAATAACAGCTCGATGTTTGGACTTCTGCCCGGTTAATGGCAATAGACTCGTCTCTTATTACATGGGACCTAAGGATACTGGCGAACCTGTGGGTGTACATTAGATTAACCCTAGATATGAAGCCATGTAGGCGTGATTGCTTTAAAAATATATGTCACAAGGTGCACAATTTTTTGTAAGATCAATTTGAGCCGATAATCTCTCATTAAATATTTCGTGTGTTCGACAAAACCGAGGGCTTAGAAAAATTACTAACCACATTTTTTAAATCCCGGACTCTCGAAAATCTAATAAGCATTGTACTTACAAAAATATTTCCCTCCTTAACGGAAAATTAAGTATTCATTTTATCTCCGAGCGTTACTTATTCTATAAATTAAAAGGGTCGACGCCATCTTTTCCAAATACTTCTGTTATTTTTCTTTCATTCCCTTACATAAACGTATCTATCTCTATGCTGGAAAATATATTAGCATTTTACGATCAAAACGGTCTAGTACCTTTAAATTATCTTTTTATTGTATGTTAGATCACATTTAGACGAAAATTTGCGATAGGAATTAGACAAAATTATTTTATTATTTTTTGAAGGCGGTTTAACTTTTTTGTTAAATGTAATTTTATTTTTTAATTTTGAGTGGATAGTTTTGTTTATAAGTACTTGTTAGCCAACTAAACGCCCTGCTCCAATAAGACAGCGATGTTTCGGAGTAAACGATAATATCATCGATGTAAACTATTTTTAGATTTTTGTCGACTGCTCATCCGATTTCGATCAAAATTTAACGGGACCACCTCTGAAGTATGACCTACCAAACAAAAAAAAACATAAAATCGATCCACAATTGGCGGAGATATCGCGTAACAAACATACAAAAAAAACACACAGACGAATTGAGAACCTTTTTGAAGTCGGTTGATAAAATAAAGAACTACTCATCATACGCCCTGTCTTTTTCCAACCGTATTGGTCTGCCTCCAGTCTAACAAGATCCGGCTGAATATTAGTATTTTACACAAGGCGACTCCCATCAAACCACCGCAACTAATTTCTGGGCAATACCGTTATTAAAAGGGTAAACCGGTTGTCAGGCTTGTCGGGCTACCACTTATTGTCATAATGTACGTGCTTTCCGAGGTGTTAAGAATGCTCACCCATCCACAAAATGACCGCGGCAGGTGCAGCTTAACCTTGAATATTTGTTGATCATCGTATTTACACCTTAGCCGCGAGCCCCTCAAAGAAAGAACAACTATACGATATAATACCCAGATAAAAGGATAGTCTGACTTATCAGAACAACTATCTACTAAGATATAGATAGGTACCTATTACATCTGTTAATGAAACAAGTTCTTAGAAGCAAGATTGGAATCTACATTAGATGAAAATTACATAATCTAGATTTAGAATTTGGAATTTAATTAATTTTACGTATCACTTTGTGTATTTGATATAACAATTTAACTTAATCAGTTAGGTCTGAAAACAGATGAAGCGAGAATCTCATTATTTTTGAAGTCGAATCATCGTCGAACATCCACCACTACATACCAACACACAATTCACTGATGTTATTTAGGTCTTATGTAATATGCGACGCCTCTATTGCCATCACCTAAGAACAGATGAAAACTTCGAGGTACGACTGACATGAGACAGCTTTACTCACCAATGCAATATGACAACAAAAATAATAAAATAATAAAAAAGTTAAGGGTAACGCTGCGTAAATAAATAACAGTCATTGCCTTAACCAAAACGAAATAAAGCATCGAAATTAAACAAACCCTCAACCACTTTACCTCCGCTCTGACGTATTTTATGCGGATCGTCGAAATAACATGAAGGCAAAGTGGATTTAAATTGAAATCAAACATGGAGTTGCTCCGACAGATCAAATGGATCTGCAGTCAGATGCCAATTAGCAATGTTGACGTTAGATTGATGCTCAGATGCTTGCTCTGCTGGTGCATAAAATCGAGATTGACCTATAACCGTTACGATGTACATACTGAGTTTATATAATGAGTATTCCTAGTAGGACGCCTGTATTCCCCGAAGGGTTAATTCAGCTCATAAGGACCCATCAAGTTACCCCAAATGACAAATTTCTCAGTCTATTTTGAATTAATTTACAAACGTTTTAAGGTTTAAAATCTTTTGGAGAAATTTGACAGTTTTGTATAACCTGATGTTCTGGCGACTGTACCTACAAGATGATAGATTTTGCATTGTCTGTAATTAAAAACTTGAAGAGTGCATAAATTCATATACCTCGAATACTCTATAGTAACGCTCCGATTCCGAATTCCGATTCCTAGTACAAAGCAACATGGAGTTAGTCGATTCGTCCGATTTATGAACTCCTTTTTTAGTCGAAGCCTGCGCGCTGAGCGTGAGGTCCTGAGTTCAATTCCCCGGTTATTAGACTGTTATTAGTTGTACAAAGAGCCCACCCCTTTTTTTGTTTATGGGGGACCTTCAAATGACCACTGTTCTTCTGGAATGTGACTGGACTGTGTGGGTTTCTTACCCAATAAAACCATCCCGGTGGCCATAATTAACACATGGAACGGAGCACTGTCTTCTTAAAAGACCACACCAGAACCCCTCTGTGCATCGCCGGTCAACGCTCATCTCTGGTGACAACAGCACTTCCCTACGTAGCTCTTCACAGACGTGAAGATACGTTTATGTTACTACTAAACTCTTAGATGAACCTCGTCAATTTTACTACGTATCACCATCAGGTATCCCGCAAAATTACCCAATGCAAGTTTACGCTTATTGCTTTTAACCCAAGCTATCAGGTGATCACGTCTCCAGGCTTATAACGACGTAAAACTAGCAACGTTTACGAGCCAACTTATTAAACTTATGTAGTTCTGGATCGCTGAATGGAATTGGAACATCACTATCTCGCTAAAAGCTGATGGCGATGAGGCCCGTACAGATATTATCTGTTTAATCACCAAATGTGTTTCTATTTCAACTATGGTATATAATGTTATGTTCGGGGCAGTCGCTCCCTTTAAAGTTTGGTAAGAAGTTTTTAGTTGGCATCCCACAATCAGATTAGTGAGCACAAGCGAATCTGGTATTTTTATTTTGTTTTATAAAACGGTGACCCACTCTATGATTTCTACTGTATCGTGATGTTTCCTGTATTTTGAAATTTTCACATTCAACTAAGAGTAGACCAACCCCGACGTGTGCCAGAAGCTGACTAATCACTCATTTTCAACTCTCTCAGTTTAGTGATAAAGATGATTTATTTTATTTTGTACTAAAAGACCCGACAGAAGTTGTCCTGCCCGAACTGGATCCCAGCGCCACGTAAATCTAAACCATCCAACAGAAAAAATCTATAAGTTTTAATTGGTTAATTTTTTTATCATAGATAGGCTTGCGCTGGACCACAACTCGCTTGATGTTAAGCAACGATGTGGTCTACTATGGAGTGCGCTTGCCTAGAAGAAACCGATTCACGTTATAAACGGAATAGAACATTTTAAAGATGACGTCAAATTTATGTCCGACGTCAAATGGGATTTGACGTCAATTGATGGTTTCTTTATCCCTTAATAATAAATATCATCCCTTTACTGTTAAGAAACAAAATGTTTTCAATCTATAATTAAATTAAGGATGACGAAATACCTCGGGAGGCCTCTCAAAAAAATTACGTCATAATTCAAAGTAGGTGTTCCCCGCACCGAAGCCAGATACTTGAACAGAAAAAACATCGTATAACAAAAGGAAAAATTATATTTAATGGGCACCAGCCGCTTTCCATGAGCTCCTTGAGCACCAAAAAGCGTTAAGAGGCCCTTTGTAAAAAGCTCCAATGTATTTTTTTTATTATTTTTCTTTGTCTCAAAACCTTCAGAAGTGCTCCCCGTCTGTTAAAATAAAATATTCGACCCGTGAAATTATAACGGCAGTAATTTCTAGCCCTCATTTAGCAACGTTTTATTATTTCGGGAGACAAAAAAATATAAGTGCTCCTCCGTTAATTGTGGATAATTATTGCAGCCTCGTTTTTATCAAATGGCACGTGTAAAAAAAAAAACTTTACATTTTCGTGTTTTATAGCTATTAATTTGTAAAAGGAATTAGATACAGTTTATAAAGAAAACAAATGACACACTTAGACTATACACATATAAGTATAAATTTACAGGGACATCATACCTACTACATACACTCATAATAGTCATGAGGTGTTGTAATGTTCTACGGGTACTAAGTAGAGCCGTACAGGATCCAAAAGCCAAGATCAAAAATATCAAATTGGTTTTACGTGACTAACAAAAAAATATATAACCGTGGAATAATAAGGTAGAAATGAACTGTTAAACCTTATTGAAAGTGCCATCTCACGACTGATAAAGTAACTACTATCGTTGCTACAACAAGAGAACTTCTAACATGAGAATATAATACCTACCCCTCACTAGATGCCACTGATGTCACTCCTTCAAAGACTTCGTACCACATCAGAAAATACTCAACAGATGGCGCTCCATGTTACCTGCTACACTGCATGAGAATTAAAAACTCAATGGTTTTATTGAAGTTCACCGAATATAATAATGGACAATTCCTACCACGTCCAATGGAGTTGTATTTATTTAAATGACGCGATATACTTCTTAATAGTTACCAACAAGTTAGGTAGACAATAATTAAACACTTTAAAACAAACACGTAAACCTGTCATCTGATTTAGCACTCAATGGAGCTAGATATTAGGTCACTTTTAAAAATATTTGTCATTTACCAGTCCCGCAGTAATCGCATGAAACTTCGACCCTGCTAATTTCAAAAGTTCATCGACCCGACTCATCACAACTAGCAGACGTTATTCATCATAATTATTCAAGTTATGCTCGTATCAACTGATACCGTGTTATTATAGTCCTGCAAGTTATCATTGAAGTGCGGCCAGACAGACTGAAGGGTATTTCAACTTTAATCGAGTTTGTGGGGCGCATTATGCTTGCATTGGGAGGAGACCTGCTATTCCACAATTGCATCTTGATAGGATTACCGACTGCTCTTTGCTAAATCAAGTGCTTGGTAGAGTAACGGATACTCGATTGACTGTGCCAATTGTCTTAGGACGTAATTTATTAACGACGTTTTAGTGATGAAAGAGTTTTTTTTAATTACCATTACAGTAAATAAATTATTTGATAACGTATTTAAACCTATAGATAGGGATCATTTTTTTATTTAACAGTACAGTGAAAACAGACCAGACAAACAGAACTACGGAAGATCTAGATTAAGAAAATTGAAAATGTAAGAAAACTTAACGACTTTTTCAACTTCGAGCGTTAGAAGAGAGTAGTAGCGAAGAGTAGTGTTGGTTTTGTAATAATTATTCCTTTATGCCCATGAAAATAACAAAATTATATTTTTTAATCTTAACTTGCATTTTTTTCTGAAAATAATGGTCATGAGCTAGATTTCTTATTAAAACTGAACATTTTGACGGTATTTAATTTATTATTTTTATAAATTTTGTCAGTATCGCATTTTCAAACCAATTCGAATTATATTTTCACCTACCTACCTATTTCATGTGCATTTTTATTTTCTCATGCCAACGAATGGACTTTTGGTCAGTGAACTACTTTGGCCCCCTAGAGAATAACCACAGCGGGTCAGGTGTACTTAAAAAGTGCTTTGTGAATTTTTACATACTACTTAATTCTGGTCCATTTTCTCTTTGAGTGTGCGGCGAGGCGACACCACTTGACACGGCTGGTTTAGGTCTAAAATATGAATATTGTACGCTACAATAAGAATAAATAGCCTCATGATGGCTATTAAAACTCGAAATATTATTTTTAAAAATCTGTGATGCACATAACAGTGACACCGCCCCGTGCAACGAAGAGCTGGTAGCTCCGTTGGTTCTATCTGTCATACGAACACCTATTAGGTACAATTGTTAGTGCGTTTTTGCTAGTGCTTAAAGCCTAAGAACCAGTATTTTCTTAGGATGCCCTTGCCCGGAAATACAAATTTTATTACGGAGGTCTATCATTAGGACCTACTTTACTTCGAAATTACTGTAAAAAAATCTATATAAATTGATGATTCGAGTGTTCATGCATCCGATCAGTTCAAAGTAGATTCAGGGGCAGTTAGGCATATTTCTATTGGCCATTGGTCCCTCTATGAATGTGGCTCGTTATAAGTTGATATACCTACCTTATTTTGTATGGAAATCCTCATGTTGTTAAAAAATTGGTGCACTTACCTGAAATAAAAATATATTTTTGTGAGTTCGAAAATACCTACTTATTCATTCTAGGTAGTTGGAGATGAATATCGCTACTATACCATTCACAATCTCACAGTAGATTAAATCAAGCAATTTTATTCATGTATTCATATCTCAATAAATATACACATAGACAGTAAATAAACTGCCTAAGGCCTTGGTTTCGATTCCCAGGTAGGTATAGCAATGTATTATGGGGTATTTCTATGAAATTCTCAGTCGCAGCTCGGAGTTTGGATATGTGCTCGATGAATGGCAATAGGCTCTGGGTATCATTAAGCACACCTGTGTCTTACCCTTACCCTTCGGAGAATATAGGCGTAATGGTATTTATGTAGACTATAAATTGGATAGTACATCCATAATCCAAGATCCACTCCAACTCGGCGGAAACAAAAACATTAACAGTACACCGACATTTTGTGTTTCACTTCCCTCCGTGAACGTACGTTGTGCACCATGTATGTATGTAAAACCCACGATAAACTGGTAAGTATACATTGCTAAACCGAAAATGCGCTCACGAGGTCCTACGCAAACAAATTGCAATGTATGTAAACATGGCCGGTAGTGCCCTGGGCGCGCTACACCGCGCACCGCAGCGATTTTCGTCAATCGCCGGAACAAAGAACCGGGGTGAATATTAAAGGGCTGTGACACTCGAGCCGGTTTTTCATCAGGCAACAGACACCAGTGTGCCTCTTTCAAACCCTCCTTTTGAGATCCCGCGCAAGATTAGGCACTAGTTCTTATGGTGTGACCGTAGTGATGTGATTGTGGTATTCAAATTATAAATCCTAAATTGCATATCGATAAAATGTATATTTTTCAGGTGAGTTAATATTATTAGTAAGTTTTAAGCAGTTGATATACCGTATATCATTATATTATCTAAGTAATATTTTCGCTGATTGCAATCGATCTGCAAGTTTACCCTGCGCTGGCCGCAATAAGCCTATAATACGATGCCTTTCTTAACACATCGAGAACCCTTTGTGGCTCAGCATAAAGCCGTCGGCCCCAGTTATCATTTAGGTAAATAATGACAATCATTATTTGTTGCAGATAACCAAAAAGCCTGACCACTAGTTTATTCTTAGGATATTAGGTTTTATGGCAGTCGGCTTGACTATCAGTATTTTTCATAGAAAATTTCTTTTGCATAATTATAAAAAATGTCTTAACTATAGTCATAGGAACCTCGTCTAGGGACTAAGAAGTTGCTGCGTTTATAATAAGAAAAAACGATTTAATATTGGGAAACTATAGAAAATTAAAGGCAAGAAAATATCGACACACATCACGTCACTAGCTCGTTATTGCACGTCATCACTAGTATAGAGCGGCGCGACGCCTGCCACTCGACACCGCGATGATTCAGCAGTCTCAATCCAAAAGCCTTTTACGATTCCTCTTTCATTCTCACCGAGTGAATTCGAATCTGCACTCCGTTCCCACGCAGTTTGAGCGCTCTGACGTCACACCAAAGTTACTGCTCATTTATTCATTGGGTGCCAGACTTAACTGGTGTCTTTAAGATTAAAAAATGCAAGCATATTATCCACGTAGGTAATAGAAACTGAGCTTAAACAACAATGTTTGTTAATACAAAGAGATAAAACTATATAATTTAACATACCATCACGCCTGTACTCCCCGAAGGTTTAGGCAGAGGTGTACTAATGTACACCCACAGTTCTCTGGTATATTTAGGTCCTATGTAACCCCTATTACATGGTACCTGGGGTGGGCGAAACAATTGCCATTAGCCGGGCACAAATCCAGACTACGAATTGATACTGAGAATTTCATAGAAAAACACAATATAATACAACTTTACCTGAGATTCGAACCGGACCTGTAAAGTAGCAGTCGCGCGTCATAAATAGTCTATATGAAACTACAATACTATTTTAATCAAATAGGGCGTAGGACTTGCGATCATGTGGTTGCCGGTTTGAAACCCACCCATTGCACTACCGAGGACCCACTCGTAATACATAGCATTTAGCTTAGTACGTGGGGTTAACAAGCTTTTTTAAAAAAAAAACCTCTCGCAGGTCTACTAGAGATAAACTTATTTCTAAATCTTAATATTCTTAACTGGAGGATGTTAATCAATGCTGCATCGACCCACGAAATCTTTTACATAAAAACACTGTACAAAACTGTACAAAATATAATAATAAATATAAATTTCGACAATGTTGAGCAATACCTGCTGTGTCAACACCCATAATGGCAACTGAAATGTGATAAAACTTTTTGGAAAAGATTCAGTTCAAAAGTTGATTTACAAAAAAGAATTGCAGTCAATGAAATAGCAGTGAGTTTGTTCAAACTAACGCAAATTGGCCGCCCATTCTGCAGTGTTAACCTAACTTTGTAACGTTACAAAGTTTTACACTGACCGAGCAATTTAAGTTGGTCACTTACCTTGAATTGCCTTGAATTCATCCTAACTGGTTTAAAATCGTTTTAACGCTTCGTCTAAATTTATTTCAGACACCCACCTACATTTGCGTCCATAACTTCTATCTTTGCTTATATCCAAATTTTCTTACGATGCTTGCTTTGAAGTCCCTGATAAAATCTAATATTTCCTTTAATATATTCCGGTAAGACCAAAATAGCCGTATTGATAACTTTCCTTGGGTTAATTTGCCAAATTATTATTTTTTGCTTTTGTAAATTTACAATCCGGCTAATTCTTATATTCTTCACTTCTACCTGCTGATAACGATATTCAAGCAAAAGTTTTCTATTACCCAGCTATAAAATAAGTTATAATTCTACTGCCATGTGGTATGTAATGTGTTATAGACAAACTATTTGCAACGAATCATCGACGCGTAAACGAATCCGGATTCTATTTACATTGTTGTTTTAAATAGTGAATTAATGATTATGTTTAAGACCTCATTGGGTTAGATAGCTAGATATATTAATGATTAAATACAATTAAGACTAAAAAACTTGAAAAAAAAAATAAAGGATAAATTGTATCATATTTTTTTAATGCAAGCAGCATGTATTTATCTCCTGAATTCATGCTAACCGGTTGGGTTGTGGGTCGATGCTCCCTTGACTATGTGTACCTAAAAGCTTGGAACATTACACTACAGTTTACTTTATGGTTAATTGTCAATACCGTATCGCGAAAATCTTAATAAATATAGGCATCAATCAAGCGAGTGGTATGAGGGCAATAAAAAATGGCGATTGCTATTAAAATGAAACGCACAATGTTGTCACGCGACGCCAACGTAATTACAACGTTTAACTTGCATCAATCATCGGACGTATTTCCGTTTTATTTTTATATATCATGTGTGTACCTATATGTTGCAACTTGCAACCGATCTCGTTTTCCCCAATCTCCGTAAGAATTTTCCAAAATTGGAGTCGAAAATACGACAAGTGTTTAAGATGAAGATAGATTATACAAGCCAAAACTTGACGACTATTATTATTACCTTAAGAATTTAACTAGAGAAGCTAAGCTTATCGTTATAGGATAAATAAACAACACCTTTGATTGTTCGCTTTGACATATTTAATGCACAGGGGCAGAATCGCCACATTTTTGTAATTAATAAAAAAAAACGATTTTACCGCCCCCCATCCTTTTTCTTCTGTATCGTTTTCTTTAGAAACCTTCCTGCAACAACCACCTCTTTAATTAAATAGGTTAACTTATATGTAGGTTGAGTTGATCAATTCAAGCGCAGGTGTTATCTCCAGAGGGTTCACCCCTGTGAGTTATAGGAACGCCGCCCGCGCCGCACTCCGCGTCTCAAGGATCTCGTTAACGAGTAATATGACCATTATGATTTTACGTTCTAGTGTAGATAATATGTTTATTTGTGTTTAAAATTTTAGTTAATCATTTTAGGTGGGAGATATAAATGAGCGTAACAATAATCCCTGCAAGTCTAATTGTGTCCTAAATCTTATAATGTTAATGCCTGACTGCCTCATTAGTCTTGTGGTCCTAAGCGCGAATGCTACGCTAGAGGTCCTGGGTTCGATTCCCAGGTCGAGCAAACTGTTATTGAGTTTTTCTATGAAATTCTCAGTAGCAACTCGAAGTCTGGATTTGTGCCCGGTTAATGGCTATTGGCTTGCCTAGGGGGCAAGCCAATTGCCATTACATACATATTACATGGAACCTAAACATACCAACAAAATGTGGGTGTACATTAATACACCTCTGCCTGACCCTTCGGGGAATACAGGCGTGATGGTATGTTATGTTATGAACGAACATTTTAATCTGAATTAAAGTTCAGAAAAGATTTATGAAACCATTCTGAGATTCTTATCGTGTACCTAACCATTGATTAACTTAACTGCTTGCTACTAGCTTCTTTTTTTATTTAACCTTGTAACCCATCGAGTTAAATTCCAAACACACTTCAAAATTTCCTTCTACGACAGAACCCCATGTCTGTATGTATATATGTATGTACGATGTATTTATGTACCTATAAAAACAAAGAAGAAAAAAAGAAGTATTAACAGTTAATTAACACACGCTTTAACGGTGAAAGAAAACATCGTGAGGATAGCTGCATGCTTGTGAGATTTTCTTAACGGCGTGTGAAATCTGCCAACCCGCATTAGGCTAGCGTGGTCATCCTCTCATTCTTAAAGGAGACCCGTGCCCAGCAGTGTAACAATAAATGAGTTGATGATACCTGTATGCATCATCAAAGCCACCTCAACGGACCTTACAAATCGACAGCCTGTATTTTGATAATTTGTAAGTCTTCAAAAAATACGAAGATTATATAGGTATATAGGTACTCCCTATTATACCCATATTTATTTATTATATCAATGTTTTACCAGATGCAATGTTTTCTATTTGTCAGAATTTAAACCTTATCAGTATTCATAAGAGGATGATAATTTTTAATAATTATAATTTCAATAGTTATCAAGTTTTCACTTCCTCTAACCATGAAATATGCATTTCCGTCGAATACAAGAATATACATTTGATAGATAGATAGATAGATAGATAGATAGATTACTCTTTATTGTACACCAAAAAGAAAATAAAAACAAAATCATAGTTACATAATTAGGTACAATTGGCGGTCTTATCGCTAATGCAATTTCTTACAGACAACCATTGGATGGACAAGAGTCGTATAGAAAGATATTGGGCTGTTGCAGGTGTACATAATAATACTCAATAAATTTGTACTTATTTAAAGTTTTTACATACTACAATTTACATACATAAATAATGTAAATATTATACTAATAATACTATAAATATATAATAATATAGATACACTATAAATATATATATATATATATATTCAACACTATAGTAAGTAACAATTTAAGAGCAAGCGGCCAAGTAATGCTGTTTCACCATTAATTTAAATGATGCCAAAGTTTGTGCACGTCTTATAGAAACCGGTAGCGAATTCCACAGACGAGTGGCCTGAACTATAAATGACTGGTCAAAAAAATGTGTAGTGTGCATAGGCATCTTTAGCTTTAAATTTTCTGATGAACGTAAGGATCTCAAATGTGTATCACAGACGAACTCAAAGCGAGTTTTAAGATAGGAGGGTGTTGTAGGATTAAAAAGAATACTGTAAAGTAATGAAAGAATATGAGCATTCCGACGAAGACGTATTGGGAGCCACTTGAGCTTAGCGCGAAATTCTGACACATGATCATATTTGCGTAAACCAAATATGAATCTTATACAAAAATTTTGGAGACGCTCAAGTTTATTAAGTTGGTCTTCGGTGAGATCAAGATAGCTGACATCGGCATAGTCAAGGATAGGCAAGAGAAGAGATTGTGCAAGCGCAACCTTAGTGGCTGTTGGAAGAAAGTTGCGTAATCGTCTCAAGGATCCTGCTGACGCAAACATCCGGCGGCTAGTTTCCTGCAGTTGCGGATCCCATGATAAAGTTCTATCCATGATTATTCCCAGATTTTTTACCTTATCGCTTAAGGGAATTATGACGCTATCAAAGATAAACTGAGGTAGGTGAAACCAATCAATTTTGGAAACCATTCGTGAGCTACCTATAATGATAACCTGCGTCTTAGACGGGTTAACACTAAGTCCATAGTGTTTGCTCCACCGTGATATTTCAACAAAATCTTTATTAATAATGTGAATAGCTTCAGGTAACTGCTCTAGCGGAGCTTGCGAATAAATCTGTAGATCATCTGCATACAGGTGGTAGGATGAAAGAAGTTGATTAGAAATTGAGTTAATAAATATAGCGAAAAGTAACGGGGACAAAACGCCACCCTGAGGCACGCCAGCTTCAGTATCACACCATGAAGAGAATGTATCGTCAATGCGGATACGCTGCCGGCGGCCAGTCAGGTAACTACGAAACCAATCAATTACTGTTGGAGATATGTTAAGAGAGCTGAGTATGCCTAGCAAAATGTCAAAATCAACGGTATTGAAGGCATTACTAAAATCCAGCAGTGCAAGTGCCGTCAACTTTCCATTTTCCATCCCTAGCCTGATGTCATCTGTAATATTAACCAGAGCTGTTACAGTACTATGACCGGGGCGGAAACCGGATTGAAAAGAATTCAGAAGGCTATTTTTACAAAGAAATGAGCTTAATTGCTTGTGAATAAGACGTTCTAGGACCTTGGATAAGAATGGCAATATAGAGATAGGACGATATTCAGAGAAGGATGTGGGATTCGTTTTTTTCGGTAATGGAGTAATCTGGGCGTCTTTCCAAGCAGTTGGAAAAACACCGCTGGATATCGAATGATTCAGGATGTGACAAATGATGGGAAGGATTTCGTCAAGGATAGGAAGGATCATTTTGCGGCTAACTAAGTCGCTTCCAACTGCATTAGAAGTTATAGACAATATGCTCTTCTTAACATCACAATCAGAGAATTGATTAAAGACAAACGGAGAGTAATCAGGAGTCGGAAGAATAGAAAGATTATAAAGCGTTTTGGCTTTAGTTGTCCTGTCGAAATAGGACGAAGTAGAGAAATGTTTATTTAATAAATGAATATCTAAATTGGTGGGAATTGTATCTTGACGCAATTTTCCGACTCCCATTGATCTAAGAAATTTCCATACTTTCGCTGGATCTCCATTTTCGACCGAACTGTGAATATGTTGGCGTTGAGCATTCCTACACACCTTATTGCAGTGATTTCTTATATTTACGTACCTCTCCAAGTTTTGAGACGATGGTTTACATTTATATTTGGATTTCGCGACCACTTTTTTAACCATAGTTTTTCTAATCTCATCAGTTAACCATGGAGAGGGCAGGTGTTTTACCTTAAATGATCTAATGGGAGCATGGATGTCATAGATATCAATAAGTTTAGACATAAATATCTCCAGTTTTTCGTCCACTAACACAGATGTAAGTAGAGGTGACCAATCAACTTTTCTGACAGATTCGCGAAGTAGTTCAATATCCATGCCACCAAAGTTGCGCTGTAACAGAATTTTTGGTTTTGCCTTTGGAGGGCGAATTTTATAAGAGAGGAAAATAAGGTCGTGATAAGAAAACGCTTCAGCCAGGCACTGCCCATGCTTGGCAACGTGATCATGAGAAGAAACAAAAATTAAGTCAAGAAGTGATGGGACAGAGTTTGGGAAATGGTGAGTCGCGTGTAAAGGTAAGATTGATAGGTTACTAGATTCAATTATAGAGTAAAGAGAAGAGGACCGAGAATCTTTTTTAAGAAGGCAAGTGTTAAAATCACCCATAATAATAGTATGACTGTAAGAGGCCACTAGGTTTTCTAAAATTTTTTCTAAAGAGGAAAAGAAATTTATACGCAGAGATGGACAGTAATAGACGCCAAGAAGAATTTTTGAATGGTGAAGCACAATTTCTAGAAAAAGATGCTCACCAGCGTCTGACGGAGGTGGTTGTGATGACACACTAATAATAGAATAGGTAATATGTGATCGGAGATATATTGCAACACCCCCACCTGCGCCATTAGCTCGGTCATTTCTGACTAACTTAAAACCTGGTAGAGAGTAGGCACACGAGGGAAGAGAAGGTTTTAACCAAGATTCAGAAACTAGAATGGCATGAATATTCTTACAGTCAAAAGTTGCCAGCATATCAGAGAAATGAGCCGGAATACTCTGGGCATTGATGTGAACCACATTGAAATTTCTAGGAACATCAGAAAATTGAGACACAAGTGTGTCGGACAGTGACGGAATACTGGTGAAACTGTCATCACCGCTATTTGCTGAAAAGAAAGATTCAGAATCAGAATTATTATTGTTACTTATATCAATATCAAGTATAGACATACAAGTTATAAATATATTAAATAAATATATATAAAATTATTCCAATATAAATAATATACACGACAAAATAAATAACAAACAGTATCACCTTAGTCCATCTGCCGGTTGTGTCTTATTTCTTAAATAAATTAAAATAACTAATATATTCACACAATCGTAATATGTAGTGAGAAATCATAAAATAAACAAACAATGACAGCTAAAATATCATGAATTAGAAAGTCGAGATAAGCGCAAAACAATACATATTTTGACAGTGAAACCAAACGTAATGTACGTCGCGTGGCAATGACATATGGCTTTGACACAAATAAACAATTATGACAGCTACTCAGGCATCTGTCAATGTCATTATCGAAGACATCGTAAAGTAAATTACAGCAAGAAGTTGAAAATACAATAGTAAATTAGAATAAATAAGGTAGATTGAAATAATTTGATTGGATATGAAAGAAATAGAAAGGTTACGTACGAGATATTACGATGCGCAAAATATGTAACATTACTACCCGGACTTCTCGGAATGTTGAAGAACAGAACATTATTTTTTACTGACTGCAAGACGCTTGGATCTACTAGTCGCAGGCTTCTGTTGTGTAGTTATGGTGGCAGCCACAGTGGTATCCTGCTGCTCCATTCCGTCCAAGTCAGAGACAGAGATGACCCGTTGCCGCGATCCGTCCGGCCGAACAACATAAACAAAGCCATCCCTTGTCCAACACCTGGTTACACCCAACTTTTGCCGTGCTGCCATGAAGACCTCATGCCGTGTCCTGGTCAGGAACTCAGACACCGTTATGCCGGACCCCTTTAACTTGGTCTTGTCGAACCATATCTTACTGCGGACTGCCGCATCATGTAGTTTGAATAAGATTGGCCGGATCTTAGTTGAAGACGTAGTTCGTCCCATGCGGTGACAGCGTTTAATGTCACTGACTGTGAATCCACTGATCTGGATGCGGTCCTTGATGACATTGGCCACAACCTGCGCAGTGTCTTCGTCCTTGGCTTCAGAAACTCCATGAAGCAATAGAATTCTCCTTCGCCCACGCATCTCCATGCTATCAATGTTCTGTGCTAGAAGCTCCACTTGCTGCTGAAGGCTACCAAGTGCTTGCGTTATGAACAGCTTAAAGCTAGCAAAATCAGAGACCAAACCTGAAGAGCTTGTCGAACCTGATGGTGCCTTCTGCAACTGTGCCTCAAAGTCAGACATCCTTTTGTGGAACGTGTCCATCAGTTGTGCCAATGTATTGTTGATAGTGTCCATGTTGAAGTGTGAAGTTGAAGAACAAAGGAAAGATAATAACTAGTTATTTTAGTGAAGTGATAAGTAGTAAGTAGAAGAAAACACTTAACCAGCAGGAAGACTTGGTTGTACTATATAATTGACATTAATTTACTATAATAAATTAAGTTTTAATAATTTAATTTTATTTTATTTATGGAGCTGTTTTTAGTTAGTCTTAATCTTTCAACTCCAATTCAATTTGAGTTGGAGAAACCTTTTATTTTGATACACCTCTTTGCTTATTGCATATTCATTCCCTACTATGACAGCAAAGAATAAAATGAATGAAATGGAAGTTTTCTGCGGCTTGTTCGCTGTATGACGATAAAGGTGCTTCATATAAATAACTTCTGTTACATTTTTATTTTTAAACTTATATCTCGAAAAGTGTGGCACTTCGATTCCTGTACTAAACAACAACAAATTCTTTTGCGTACAAAATTGCGCAATCCCATACACGTACTGAGAAATCCCAGCTACGTTTCTTTTTCAGACTGGCAGATGACAATAGGCTCATCCCCTATTCATGTAATAGGGGCTAGCCTATGCCATATGCCATTAACATACCTTCTCTCTCAACTTTAACACACCAAACTGTGGGTGTACATTAAGACGCCTCTGTCTTTCCCTTCGGGGAATACAGACGTGATAGTATGTTATGTTTCTTTAACAAAACCTAACATATATTAAATGTTAGGTTAATAGTGACACTAGTTATGACACATTATTTTTAATTTTTTAACCTATCACTACCAACTCAGTTGATAGGACAAGTTTGTCGTAAAAAAAGCCTTTTCATAGGCTAACAATACCAGCCAGCGGCATCACTTTCCGACAATGTCTCAATTTGATTTTCATTTGTCAAGATTCAGTCAAGAAATTCTAAACACCGACAAGTGGTAACATTGTACGCTCAAACACTATCACACTTCGTATTAATGTACGCTCGAGTACAGTGAAACTTGGTCTAAGTTCTGGTAAGAAAGAGAAAAAAATAAATAAATAAAAAAGTTATTCAGGAGTTCTACAGTCGAGACGTGTCTAGTGACTACAGTTCTGCGTCTGTGGGGACGGAACGATTCGCTCATTGTAAATTATGAACACGTCCACGCACGTACACCGTGTTTACTTTGGATGGTCATTAATTATGGGAATACTCATAGCTATGAGTTACACTACTCATTTGAGACACTTGTCAAAGTGAATATTTTAAAATACTATGCCAAAATAGCTTGCTTTAACTGCCTCGTTAGTCTAGTAACCCTAAGTGGAACTGCTATGCTAGTAATCCTAGGTTTTAATTCGCAAATCGAGCAGTGTTATTAGGTTTTTCGGAGTTTGAATAATTGTGTGCCCGCTGAATGGCAATAGGCTCGCCCTATATTAAATGGAACCTAAACTTACTGGGTGTGGATTAACATACCTCAGCCAAATCGTTGAGGGACTGAGACAGTCGTGATGGCATGTAAAGTTAAAGTTAAAGCTACATCATAAAAGCCACAGATATAATTATTCCCACCCCTTAATCAAATTGACATAATTTCAAAACTGCAGCGGCGATATCGATCAAAATTGCGTGACTATGAATGATAAATCTCTTCTTATTTGAGCTTCATGTATTGAAACGCAACGCGCACACTCTCGTGTCAGCCATGCGATTTGAGAACAAAAGAGCCGGACGGGAACGCGAGCTCTTTTCAAATATTCCTCTATTATATGATACACACTGACTATAAGTGTGATGAGCGCAGTCCTGAGATTCTCAAATGGCACACACAAGACTTTTACACTAAGAATTCTACAGGCTGTATGTGAATTAATTGCCAATGACCATTGTACTGCCTAGTCACCTCAGACCGTCAGACCTCTAATTTTTCGAAGTCATGTGCGTATAAATAGTAAATTATCACGCGTTTAAACGTTGAGGAAAATATCTTGAGGTAAACGGCATGCCAGAGACATTTTCTCGCGGTGTGTGAAATCTACCAACCCGTATTAGGCCAGCGTGGTGGAATAAAAGCCCTATCCTTCTCAATATGAGAGGGAACCCATGCCCAGCAGTGGGGCAAATAATGCGTTGATGCTCATTAAAGCTTGGTGCTACATTGAAAGATTCGAAGATAAATAAATAATATCGTCCCAGTTTTATGTCGAATGCGTGTATATATGTATGTATGTAGAATACGGTAAATAGTTATTTATAAAAAAATGTGTCATGATGTTTAGGATGTCAGAAAGGGATGGCGCTATTCAATTTGTAGAGCGGCATCTCAGTTACAAAATTAATGATCGCATATCACGTCGTGGTACGGTCTCTGTACAAACTGTTTGTCTGTGTGTCCTTATTGGCCGAGAGTCTGCGTCCGCGTGCAAACTTCACCGCCAATTTGTTAGCACCTCACAAAGCAACCTCTTTTAATATTATTCTGTGCGGCAGGGCCCTCTCAAATTAAACGCTACAATATAATATTTGTGGCGTTATGAAAAGCTTGCAGACTGGCTTTCTCCCCAGTCTTTTATGCGCGATTCCAGAACGTTGTTACCCGAAATAGATTCTTTTGTTTATGCAAACTTGGGATTTTGTGAACTTCTTTACCTGGTCAGAAGAATAGATATAAGTATACCGGGTAATTTTCAAAGTCAAAATCAACTGTTTTATTTCAATTAGGATAATCAAGAAAATCTCTGAGGCATGCAGGTTTTCCTTCACCGCTTAAGTACGTGATAGTTAATTATTAATACGCACATGACTTTAAAAAGTTAGAGCTGCGTGCCTTGGATTTGAACTCACAATAGGCCATCACTGCAGTTATTACTAAGCAACATCTACAGCTACTAGACAAATTAGGCAGTAAAATTTTATTTTATAGCTATTAAAAAGGCTCAAAGCTGGAAAGTGAATAAATTTAAAAATCAAACGCGGCTATTTATTGTTCGAACGAAACAAGTGAAGTAGAAGTGATAAGAATAATGTCGTCATTGATAAATATGAAATCATTAATCTGGTCATCATTTATTCATTAATGGTACTGCGCAAAGGCTTTAATCTCCTAGTACGCACGGCTACACACCAAATATACATTTTAAATACCTCATCGTACGTAAAGTCTATACTGGAAATGTATAACTAGCTTCATTAAGTAGCCATGGGTACAAATTAACAAAATGTAACTTAAATACATGCAGTGGATCTATGCAAAATAGTTTTTCAATTTTATTGTATAATTTTTGACTAGAAGATCTACACCTTCTTATTTTTGCAGTAATTTTGAATATTTTAACATACCATTACGCCTGTATTTCCGATAGTAAATATCCGAGGGTTAGGCAGAGGGTACTGTTTGCCGGTACAATTTTGTTTGGTCCCATGAAATAGCGAATGAATCGATCGGAAATCTAACCCAAGACCTATAGTGTAGCAGTCGCGTTAGCGACCACTAGACTAATGAGCAGATGAATATTTTATCGTTAGTATTTGACATTTTTTGATATTTTTTCTATCTCGAATAAAGCTTAGCCGTTATTCTAAAATCTCAAATCTTTTATATTCATTTCTGTCTTGAGATGTGAAAAACACAGGCTATACAAGTGTATACGTCACCTTTTGTTCAGGTAACGAGTGTCTTCCGAAGTAGCTATTAACTACTTCAGCGAGTGAGGAAAGTCGACAATGAGTCCTTATTTCTAGTAGAGGTTCCACCCCACTTTCAACACTCGTTTTCACAGAAATTACATGACTGAACAATGGACAAGAATTTGCCAGTGCCTGTTGTAAAGGGCAGGTCACATCGAACCTATGTTCTTCAACTAAACACCTTAGCTTACATAGCTCGTTGTTTTCAGTCATTTTACAAGCTAAACTTAATTCAATTGAAAGTTAAATTCAAAATAAAGCGACGGTAGCCTAACGGCTATGGCGTCGGACTTGCGATCATGTGGTTGCCGGTTCGAAACCCACCCATTGCACTACCGACGTGAATCCACTCGTAATACAAGCATTTAGCGTAGTACGAGGGGTTAACAAGATTACTAGTAATGTGTGACGGATAATCCTCATGGATCGTCCGGCACCTGGGCAGGCGGTAGGGTATGTTGGACTCGTACCGGCTAAAATCCCTACTTGCCCTACCTTGTCCTATAGGATTCGTGACATTTACCACGATTTATCTAACGATATATCTAGCTACTATTATATGTAATAGTGGCGCAATACAGTTTTATCGTGATTCATCGTGTATATAGAGAGCTATACGAAATTTTACTTAAGAAAGCAATATTTTGGCAGCGAGCAGACAAAAATCGACACAGTATATACAGTTATCAACAATATAACACAAAAGACGTCTAGATGAAAATATCATGACGTAATTAGGGGTTAGTATTGCATTTATGTTTGGCGAAAGAAACAGAAAAGTTTGTGTTGCTACTGAAACAATGCGCTAAGTGCACCGTCTCGCTGACAAGCTCGCTGCTGTTGTCTTTTGTCATAACTTGAAATAAAGTTTGAAAAATTTAAGACTTATACGTAATAATAGATCTATTTAAATATAATATTACCTATACTTGTAAAAAAATAAAATAAGTTTGGATATAAATATGTAATATTGAACGCAACAACTCCTTGTTAGTATATACTGTCAAGTTATATGTGTATTTGCTTAAATAAATAGTTTATTTAGAAGCACTCCCTTTTATTATTAACTAGCTTTCCACCCATAGCTTCGCCCGCGTGGTTCCTCGGTATTTATTATGTATATAAACCTTCCTCCAGAACCACGTTATCTATTGGCGAAGACAGCATGGAAATCTTATCACGAACGGACAGACAGACAGCCGTGGCGGGGGATGCTGTTTTTTGACCTAGGTAATGTTGTATTTACGTTTGCTCTTTTGCTATACTAAATACAGTCAATACAAATAACTTTGAACTCAAAACTTGAATGAAATTTCTCATACTCAAATTAAATGATAATGCGTAATTACAAAGTCTCATCGTTGGACGCATAGAATATGAAAGTGTTAACTTAAGTACAAAATGAATAATAGGTACCACATCCCGCATACATCCCCCGATAGTAATACGTCACGTCGGGACCCAGTCCCAATTATATGCCCAATTAATTATGTACGTTCAAATTCAGACAGACGAGCCCGCAACAAATGACCTAACCGCAACACTGGACCTAATGTGTATACAATTCTAAATTTCAGGCTAATATCTGGCTTCAATAACACTTACGTCATTAACTCTCGGAAATAGACATTGGCATATACGCACGTACACAATACAATGCAATTGCTACCCTTTCTACTTATCATACAGTCCAATTTTATTGAAACACGACCTTTTCGTATCAATGGCTTGCTGAAAGAGAAACGTTGCAACCACCAATAATCCTGCAACGTATAAAAACTTGTGTGTTCTAGATAATAAAGTGCCGATTCTGTCGTGGGACATAAGCAATATACCAGAGCGATTTGTTCTATTCCATGGCGGCATAAATTGCAGACAGTTAGGTTAACTGTTGCTCGCAGTGGTTTCTATCGTTGCTATTGTGTGTTGCCCTGGTGTATTGCAAAGCTTATTAGAGCAAAAACTGGAATGTGCATTTTTGTGTGTACCTAACACAATACAGTCATCCGGTAACCAGGTATAATGAAGTACGCCTTTTTTTAAACAGGGGCCATATACTACTATGTGTTTAACTCTACTGGTTGAATAGCGCAATTTTTCTAATGCGTTTATGTATAGGTAAAGTAGGTTTACACAATACGCTACCCAATGGTAATAGTATATGGCTCTATAATTAAATATCCTGAATTTTAGCGGGTATCTTTGAAATTGATACTTGTATGTAATTATATAATTTGAATAGTAATACACAGTTTGGTTAATAATTTTAACGTAAACATACATAGCTACGATGGTAATTTTGTTCGTAATAAAAAGAAGAACTAACCTTGTGCTTCGGTTTCGTAGTCACAAACGCGTCTACTGAGTAAGATTTAATTCGTAGGGCGGAAAGTGTAACTCGTTTCTGTTAAAAATCTTAGTACCTAGTAGCTTCAGTTTAGATTTGTGCCGTTTATTGGCAATTAGCTCGCCCCCTATGACATTGAGGTATGTTTTATTTGTGACAATTTAATAGTGACGAATCATATCAGGGGCACATATTGCAATTTTTTTAAACCTCTTCCCTCCCTCCTTCTGCCTTAGCTCAAACTCCAGAAAAGGTCTGGTCAAAAGTGGCGTTGACCAGACCAGACAAAAATTCAACTCTATTTACAAGATAGAGTTGGATTTTAAATAGCCGCATTTGTAAACAGTTATATAACATTGTTGATTACAAATAATATGTGCCTTTAAAATTTGCTGAATTCGAACTTCAAATGTTTTATTCAAACTGGTGGTGGGACTTATGTGAAAAGACCCTTTTCGATCTGCTCAACTAAAAACAGCGAAGTAAACGTGAACTGCCCATCAAAAAGCAGTTTCACAACACCGTTCAAAGCAGTATCTATTCAAAAGTATCAATCCACATAAATATAATGACGCGATATCTCGTTTATTGCATCGCTAGCCGTTGTGAACCAATAAAACCTCCTTGTTTTATGTCAAAAGTTTATGAGCAATATTTTATAAAAATAAATAAAATACACAAGGGAGAAACGATTTTACACTCGCATAAATCGTTGGTTTACTTTATGTGTTTATTATAAAGCGCAGGAGTAAAACGGAAGTTAGCTAACTAGGCCATACGGGCTTATCCTATAGCTTTTTAATGTAGCGACTAACATAACATACCCCAATATGACATGACATAACATAACAGTTCAAAATGAAATATCAATTGACGGAGAAATCGATGAACATATATAAAAAAAAACAGTCAGGTTTTTTTGAGACGGTAGACCTGAGGTAGACCTGATGTAAGAGGTAGACATGATGTAAGCCTTAAAACGTGAAGGTTTGTATCAATTTTTGGTTTGTACAATCAATTTCTACGTACCGTGTAACTACGGTTGACCGACATTTTGTGCAGAAATGTGCATGGACAGCTGTCGAATTCAATGGGTTAAGTTTAATTTAAGCAATTTAAATTTTACACAATTCTTCCACTGTATAATATGTAGGTATAGTATTCATAAACTTATCTACATTTACCAATATATTGTGAGACTAGAAATGCAATGTCTATCATCATTGTCTATTATCATCAACCCATTACATCGTCGCATTGCTAGACAGGAGTCTTCTCTTCTCTTATAAAATGGTTGAGCTACACGATGACTGATGTATGCGTGCCGTCAGTTAGGACAGGTCAACTCAAAGCTGCTATGGCTCTTTCTTCAAAAGGCCTGTTCAGATTTTGTCCTACATTGTAAAACTCGCATATCTAATAATATCACTATTGTCTGGACTTTAAAAGAGACCATGATTCTCTGAGTTTGTTTCGACGTTTCTTCTCAGAGGTCGTCAGATAGGAAACGTCGACGCCATCTAGATATATTTTTTTTTAATTGATTTGTAAAAGTGTCTTAAAAGATCTATTTACAGAAATAAATATCATTTCATAATTTCATTTCATTTCATTAGAACGAGATGAATTAGGCTTATAGTCCACCACGCTAGCCTGCTACTAGTTAGCAGACTTCACGCGCCGTTAAGAAAATCTGTCAGTTAGTCACGATATTTTCCTTCACCGTTTAAACGCGTGATAAATACGCACAATTTATAATATTTCTAATAATTATTATTAAATTTTATATTGGTAAGTACTTTCTATGAATATATCAGTAGCAACTAAGAGTTTTGATTTGCACTGGATTAAAGGCAAGCCTTGCCTCCCATTGCACATTTTTAATTAAAAGTTTTTGTAAACCAAATTTCCAACCCTGACTCATTAGTCTCCAAACCGGGGGTATGTTTCGAAGAGTATCATTCAACGCTTGCTAGTCTAGTGAGAGTAACTGAACTAAGGTAACAGGACTCATCAGTCTTTAGGGCGTACTATATTTTACCTAGAAGTGACTAATCTGAGTTTTCAAAGTGCTTCACGTAAATAAATAACATTTCGAACGATTTATTGTAGGCTAAGCTAGTTTGCAAATAAGGCACAAATTTTACAGAAACGACATTCTGAAATATTCCTGATTGCTTATGTTTTTCATTTTGAAGGAAAGAGGGAAGGCAAGCCTTTGCCCAGCAGTGGGACAAAATGGACAATACCTATAGCTTGTATTCCTCTTTTCCATATCAAAAAGTTACCTATATAATTATTGTATTGTATTGCAACTAACATCGGTGTATTTAAGAACAATAGAAGCAGCGATAGCCTAATGGCTAGGGCTTCGGACTTGCAATCATTTGGTTGTTGGTTTGTAACTCACCCATTGCACTGCCGACGCGAACCCACTCGTAACACAAGGATATTTAGCTTAGCATGAAGTGTTTACAAGATTACTGGTAATGTGCCACTCACAATGCTCACACTTGTACTCACAATTGTATGCTAACGGAAAAACTTTTCTCGAAAGACAATTCTAAAGAAACTGTTGCTTATTACTCGTTAATCTAACAGTGCACCATAGTGGTTTCAATAAAGCTGACTTTCTTTGTCTCGCGGCAAGGGAATACCTCTGTGTGCGCGACGATACAGCGTGATACAAAACGGCTTTATACTAAGTGTTAATTTGATCTGAAACAAGAATTACTATAGTGTCAACACTCGATGCTCATGTTTCCCTGCCATTTAGATTCAAAGGATAACATAACATACCATCACGCCTGTATTCCCCGAAGGGTTAGTCAGAGGTGTACTAATATAACCCTAATTTCTCCGGTATGTTGTTCCCATGTAATTTCGATTTATCTCCTTTAGATACTGTTGTAGGCATATTTTTATTTTAGTAATTCACTCAATACCTAATGTTAAAATATTCTGTGCTTGAAGAACGAACAAAATATCTTTATTACAAATAGGAAAAATAACAATGACATCATATTTAAGGATGACCTCAACAAGACTCGAATTTTAAAAGTCCAGAGGCAGTACAGTGACCTGTTATTTCGATCGTTTTGCGATTGAAAGAGAGAGATGCCGCTCTACCCATTAAATAGCTCTATCCCTTTCTAACAACCTAAAAATTATTACAAGTCATGGTACAGCGCCCTGTGTATTTCAATTTTATTTCACTGTGTTACCTTATTACGTTACCTACTTCCTCATAGCTTCCCAACCTCGTATTTGTAACTGTTTTCAAATTTATCAAGAGTTAAAAAAGTTTATACTAAAAGAAGAAAGTTTTACGTTAAATTCTGATGACTCTTTTCTTTGTAGTACCTAGTAGGTAGATGTTTTTAGAGAACAAGGCTTTCAATTTCTTATTTTAAAATCATCCGACTGTGGTTATAACTAGAGTTATATGAAGTTGAGTTATGGAATTTGTTAGTTTGTGAGTGATCATTAATGATCCGATTCTGAAAATTGTTTCACTAGTAATAAAACATAGCTTTATTATCCTAGAGTAGCATAGGCTATTTTTTATTGTATTGTGATAACATCTAGTGAGTGATGTTGTGGGCAAAAGCTAATCTACCATGCATTTATTATAGAAAAGCTTACAGTCTATATACAGTCGGCATATGAGTAACTCTGCAATTAAAAATGTTGATCATAAATAAGACAGATTACAACTTTTCGTTACGAAACTATTCTTTGATTTCATTCTATTGTAATGCGATTAAAAGTGTATATTAAATAATGAAGGTTTATGATAGGATGACAGCATAATAATGCGCCCTAACATTTTTAATAATGTAAATTGATTAAAACCTTTTCAGGTAAACACGCTGAAAAAATAAAGCCGCCAACCCGAGTTTTGGCGTAAATTAAATCGTGAATATCACAGAGGCCGCCATTTTGAATGGTGCTATGCAATTTACGGCGAGGTACCGCATAATAAGCTGTTTACGTAAATCTGGCTTCCGATGAATGTATAATGTAATCAGGGACTAATAACATAAACGTATGCGACCTTTATGCTGTCTGCGATGACGAAAGGCCAGGATTAATTGGTTCTATTGTTAACGTGACGTCACTATTATGATTCCTGTACTGAGGTCCTAATTTGATTATGGGACCTACGCAAATCTTCCGTTGATCTAGTATCGCCATGCGACGGCTTGTTAAGCTCCTTCAATTATGGTCAAGCTACACAATGACTGATTCCTGAATGCTGTCAATTGTGACTGATCTACGTAAAGCCGCTATGGCTCAATAGGCTTTTGCCCTTCCCCGTGACTCTCCTATCTCATACTCTTTACTGTGGACTTTAAAAAGTAGATACCTACAATGATTATTGGAGTTTGTGTCAATGTTTCTTCTCAGAGGCTGTCAGGAAATGCTGACGATATCTTGAGTTGATATTTCCCTGTAAAATCTTTTACACAAAGTCATATAAACGCAACTATTATTAAGCCCGTCCACTGTCAAGCTTAAAAAGAAGAGACAGAATCAAAAACCAGTTTCTTATTCTGAGAAATGCTTTATTTATTACCAAATTCAATAATTAAATAAAGAATAATTTGAACAATGTGCGGTGGTAGAAAAAATACCTTTTTTTTATGGGATAACTCGGCAAACGAGCAGGCGAGCTACCTGATGGTAAGTAGTCATCGCCGCCCATGGACATCTGCAAAACCAAAGAAGTCGCAGATGCTTTGCCGAGCCGATTTAAGGAAAAGGGGGGGGAAGGAGAAAAGGAGAAGGAAGGGGATTGGGGGACGAATTGGGCCTCCGGCCCTCTCGCTCACCGAACGAAGCGACGTAACGAAACGCTACTACTCGGACGTCGGTCTTCTCTTTGTTGTGGCCCTACCACAACAAAAACCTTTAATTGATACGACTCATTTAGAGTGGCTTTTTATGTATATTTTTTGTAATTAACTTTGAAAATGCTGTCTACGAAATAAAATATTTCTAGTCGATTTATAAACACTAAACGATGACTAACTACTAACAAACAAGTATCCAACACGATTTTTATACAACGGTGTTTTACTCAATGATTTTATAGGATAACTCGGCAAACAAGCAGGCGAGCTACCTGATGGTAAGTAATCATCGCCGCCCGTGGACCTCTGCAAAACTTTAGGATTTACAGATGCGTTGCCGAGCCTATTTAAGGAAAGGAGAAAGGGAGAAGGAAGGGGACTGAGGGAGGAATTCGGCCTTGGAATGATGGTAAAAATATAATCAATTAACATCAGGCCTGTATTCCCCGAAGGAGTAGGCAAATGTGTAGGTACTGGTGTACACCCACAATTCCCATGTTTTCCCAACAGTTCCCATGCTTTTCCTAATCAGACCTTTTTAAAGATAGTCTGCAATTCAACTGAGGTAAACTTAAACTTATATACAAAGGAATTTATCAATTGTATCCGATGATTTCACAAACTTTTTACAGAATACCGCAACTTTTGTATAGTGAGATTTCAAATAACAAAGTCTACAGCAATTTAAAAGTGCAGGCAGCATTAGTACCGAGACGGTTCTACTTGAATTTATTGGCGCCGGGAATTTCCTTTGAACTCTGTAACGATCTCTGCGGATATATTTTTGCATAATTTTGTTACATTTTATGTCACTGAGAAAATAAATACTGCGTCGGTCTTAACAATATCCTCTATAGCAGTTCTGTTTGGTTTATAGGTATTGACATTGCCTAAATAGTCTAGTGCTACTGCTAGAGATCCTGGGTCCGACCCCCAGGTCGAGCAAAGCGTTATCGGGTTTTTCTATGAAATTCTCAGTAGCAGCTCGGAGTCTGGATTCGTGCCCGGTTAATGGCAATAGATACGCCCCCTATTACATGGAACCTAAAGCCATAACCGCGAAATGTGGTTCTACATCAGTACAGCTCTGCCTAACCCTTCGGTGAATACAGGCGTGATGGTATGATATGCTAAGTTACGTATTTATATACAACACAATTATTTATTTACCAAAAAAATAAGGGTACATTCAGTATCTGTATAAAAAAATGCTGAGGCTCAACAGTTGAGCTCCCGACGATATCGTTGGGCTACATAATGACTAATGACGTATGAGTGCCGTCGTCGGTTGGGATTGACTGGTCTACTCCAATCCGCCGTGGCTCTTTCTTCAAAAGGCCATTTCAGCCTGCATTGTGACACTCTCGTATGGACTCTAAAAGAGACCATGATTCTCATAGTTGGATTCAACCTTTCTTCTCAGAGGTCATCCGCTAGGAAATTACGACACCTGGTATATTAAGATTTAAAACATTGATGTAAGGTGCGTAGTACTCGCAACACGCGCGTGTGTATGAAGAGATGTATGAATTTAGAAGAAGCGAAGGAGGTATGCAGGTGTCGTAGCAAGTGGCGTGCTATAGTTTCTGCCTACCCCTGTGGGAAAAAGGCATTGTGTATGTATGTATTAAAACATGTATGACTTGCAAAAGTGTCTCTAAAAGATATATTTACAAAAATAAATATCATTTTTCAACAAGGAAAAGAAATTGTTTCCACCTAGCTATCATCAAAGGAATCCCCAACATTTGTTATGTATAAACTTTCCTACTCGCCGTATATTACCACATCGAATTTACCATTGTTTATATCGAGCCCGCATCCATTTCACTGCTATTAAAATAATAGATTACACCACTTTAATTGGCGATTAATTTTAATTACTCGTATTACAATGGTAATTTGGCGAACGCCATTACCTGCCAGAAGGTTTTTTTAATTATGTTTATCCAACGCTTTATTACCAGATGTTTAATTAAATTACGACGGTAATCATGAAAATATTGCCTTTATTAAATTATTGTTAAAAAGATGCGTTTACTCCCGGTAGGCCATTTTTGTTTTTTAAAGAATTAATTTTCATCTATTTCTGAGGATTTAATATATTTTTTATAGCTTGATACAAAAAATACAATCATATTGTTATTAAAATTTATCGATACTTTTGATAAATGTATGTAGCAACTCTTAATTAAAACTTTCAGGATTCTTCTTCAGAAAGTTAATAAAAAGCCGGATTTCTTTGTAATGTGTAATCAATCAATCAAAATGATTCAAAAAATTTTTTTTGTTATTAAAACAATTTATTATCAACGCAAAAGGCATTAAGCTGCACTAGGGTATTCTAAAAAAAGGTTTCAGTAGAATAGTCTTAGGTATTGAAATAAAACTACACACTACACGGGTGGACTGTCCACCCGTGACCATGGATGCTGTAAAGGATCCGAAACTTCGGGAATTAAAATAATCAATATAACGCGATAAAATCCGTAAAAAGTAGTTTTATTTCAATGTCTAATATTCGCGTAAGTGTTAGAAACCAATAGTCTTAGGTTTTTATATGACAATGGGAACCGATGGTTTAACGTACCCTCCGAGGCACGAAGGGGTCTCGATGCGTTCAGACTGGTTACCCATCCCCAGACTGACCTGGTCAGGCCTAGCCAGGGAGGATTTGAATTTGGCGCCCACGGAGAGATGATCAACCTAATATAATACAGAATGTTCCTGTCCTCATCAAAATACCATACTACCGCTGTAGCTGATTTGCTTGCTGCAACATTGTGCTAAGATAGGGACCCATTCCGACATCGCACAAGATAACGTACTTACTTAGGAACTAAGGAATAAGATTTGGATCTATTGTTTTGTTGTTTGGTATTTTGTCTTGTATTGTGACTTTCGTCCTAACCATACACATATTTCCAAACAAAATACTGATAAAATTAGACCCCGTTTAACTTCCCATAATGTCATTTCCAAGTATAAGTAAGTACATTATTTATACATAACATAACATACCATCACGCCTGTATTCCACGAAGGGTTAAGCAGAGGTGTACTTAATGTACACCCACAGTTGCCGGTATGTTTTTAGGTCCCATGTAATAGGGGGCGAGCCTATTTCCATTCACCGAGCACAAGAGACTCTGAGCTGCTACTGAGAATTTCATAGAAAAACCCAATAACACTTTGCTCGACCTGGGGATCGAACCCAAGACCAACGAGACAGTCTTCATTATTTATATCTATTAAATTATATAGTTCCGAGAGGTTTAAAGAGGTATAAGTATTATTCATTCCGTAATAAACTCTAGCGGGCACTAAGTACCTCATAAAGCAACGAGCTGTGTACCTACTCCACGTTATTTATTTAACTACTTAACTGGATATACTGTATTTTCATATATACGACCATATACATAAAACATACGGAGAAATTTCAATCATTTTGGAATCAAATATCTAATACATAGATACAAATTATGTCTTGGTCTGGCACACATTCACATTCTTTTTTGTTGTTAACCCCTCGTGCTAAGCTAAATGCTTATATCCGTCGGTAGGACAATGGGTTTATTTCGTACTGTGTACCATAATGATTACAAGTCTGACGTTCAAGCCAGCAAGCAAGGCTACCGCAGCGTCTTGTGGATACTTTAACAGTTAAACTTTCACGTTATCCATTTATTTTATAGAAATTTAGTAGAGCAGACAAATCAGTTTTTAGACTATATTGATATCTGTCTCAATCGTTAATCTCATTTATAGCAGCTTTTATATTTTACCAAAAAAACATCACAGGTCCTGAAAACCATATAAAATGCTTAGAAATTGTGGACATCGTTCCGCGCGCCGGCTTCTAATTACCGTCATTGTCATTTTTATGTTTATGCGCAATGAGGTATAAGTATAATAATCATTCATATAATATACTGCTTTTGTCCGCGGCTTTTCTCCCGTGGACGAATAAAAGGAATTTAATCAGAAACCAACCAGTGATGATCTCTTCATTTCTTTTCTGCATAGCAACATTTGTGCACCTATTCAAATTATTGAAATAAGATGTCGGTATGTTTAAGTTGCAGTTGTTGTTTAGTTGTTTTACTTTTTAACGGTTACCAAAAAATTCAAATGTATTCAATAGTTTTTGCGACAAGCCGTCAAAAATAGATTTAAATTCCACAAAATCGCTTTTCGAAAAAGCTCGTTCCGGTTTCGGTGTCGTTTTTATTGTTTTAATAAATACATTCAATATACAGAGACAGGTCCTCTACGGCTTTATGTATGTTTAGTTAAGATTATATCATTTTGGTCCTTACAGCCTAATAATAACACTAAGGTTACGTAAAAATTGTTTACCAAACACCTCCCTGCACTGGTTCAAATTATTTCGTGTGTGCTACAACCGTAGCGCTACGAATCGGACTCGTAGCGTCTCGCGCGTCGTAGCAACAGTTGCAATCGCTACGTGCTACGAAACGGGCGCACTCCGGATATAAAATTCTCGGCGCTTCAAAAGTTGTGAATTACAATGACCGACCCACTTTCAATTGAAGTTAATATTACTTTTGCATTATGAAAAAAACTATCCAGTGTATATTGTGACAATCAAGTGAAAATGGGAAGTTTGTCCGTGTTTTGTTATTTTATATTCACATACATTAAAGGTAAAATAATATAAGTAAGTCTATTAAAACTTTATAGTAAAGTTTTTACTTTGAAACTTTACTCTGTTATATTTGCAGTTTCGCTGTGTGTACTAGATTTAAAATAAATATATACGTTTTAATCATTTGCATAAATGAATTGCAACGCCTTGTTGATATCATCTGTATTCACAATTCACAACATTCACTTTTACCTTAAATATGAATAAGGTTCGTTTTACAAAAATGCAATGGAATTATTATCTTACGAATCAAAGGTTAAGGTTACACAATAGGTGTATAGGTACAGTATATAATTAATTTATTGATTATAAAACTTAAAACATTTTATTTTATCATATAACTCTTTATCCCCGTATTATTCAGTAGGTAAGGTTATAAAAAAATATATAACACGCACCCAAAACACGAGAAACAAAATAGTTATGAAAACGCATTCAACTTTTCCATTCACAATTCCCACTCAATCAAACTTTCCATTCACAAACATTTACTCGTGAAACAATTGAACGGTTCCCTTCAATTTCGTATCATAGTGTGGACTTTATCTAACAAACATAGGTATATTATATTCGTGGTGCATTGTTGCATTTATGTATGTCTATAGAACTTCATGGAGTTCGTGTAAAGGCACGAATAACGAGTTTTTGTTTGATTTTATTAATAACGCAGCTTAAATAGATACTAGAACCATAGATAATTTGATATGTATTTTTTGGTGTATACAGCAAAATTTTGTTGTATACTATTGAATTCTTAATGATTATAAACTGCTATATTAGTTTACTGCTACGCTATAGAGCTTGGATTCGATTCACAGGACGAGCAATGTTATTGAGTTTTTCTATGAAATTCTCAGTAGCAGCTCGGACCTTGGATTTAAGCCCAGTTAATGTCAATAGGCTCGTCCCTTATTACGTGGGAAAAAACATAACGACGAACTGTGGATACATACTCGTAACTTCACCTTCGAGAATTTAACAGTCGGTGAAGAACTTTCAGAGACAAGATTTTGAACAAACACAGATCTTATAACTTTTTTCTTGTTTTATTTTTCCAATAACGTGGGACCGTAACTATCGCCGCGTCAATTTTACAGGGACCCTGGGCTAAAAAGGCCCCGACTTGAAAAGTAAAAATTTGTCAAATTTTTTAATTCTTATTTTTTGTTGCTATATTATTTTTTATTCTCCCCAGTATGCATATGCCTCCGCATAGTCGGCATATCAGTTCCTACGTTGAAGCAGCGAGGAGAGTCTTCTACACTGACGTGCAACTACGACCTGGAGGGGGGACGGCTGTACTCCGTCAAGTGGTACCGGGACAATGAGGAGTTCTACCGGTACATGCCGCGACTGAGGCCGCCGCAGCACGCACATAAGCTGGATGGGGTCAAAGTTGATGTAAGGGACCTTGTTCACACGGCTACAGATCAAACTAAATATCCAGTATATATATATATTTTTTTGTTTTTTAAAAAAGCTTACTAGCAATGTGGGTCACACACTACGAGTGAGTTCACGTCGGTAGTGTAATGGCGTACCCCAAGTTCGAGCAGGCAACCACATGATCGCAAGTCCGACGCCCTAGCCATTAGGCTACCGCCGCTTCAAAAACTATATCAAACCAGTATATGCTGACCTCTAGACTTTCTCTAAGTTGAGAAGTCAGCTTATACTGGTTTGATATAGTTTAATGTGTAACCTGTCTAGCTACTACCACGGCCAATAGTAGTACTTACTACTTTTACTACTTAGTTATGGCGTAACTAAAGCACAAAACATAAGGAAAGAGAGAGTAGGAAGAAAATCAGCGTGATCATAATTAATGTATTAAATTTAAGTAGCATCTAGAGTAGCAGTAGCGTCTAGTGGTCCTAGACGCTACTGCTACTCTAGACGATGTCTTGGGTTCGATTCCCGGGTCGAGCATAAGTGTGAATTGTTAGTTGAAGTTGTTATTGGGATTTTCTATGAAATTCTTGGTGCCAGTTTTGTGCCTAGATTCGTGCCCGGTTCATAGCATTAGGGTCGCCCCCTATTCCATGGGGCTTAAACATACCGGCGAAATGTAGGTACGTGTACGTTAGTAAACATCTGCCGCCCTTCACAGAGTACAAGCGTGATGGTATGTAAGTTATAATAAATTATTATCGTTCTTCAGTTGGAGAAATCGACAGCGCGTCGCGTCCACCTTCGAGAGCTGACGCTCAAATCTCGAGGATTGTACAGATGCGAAGTTTCGGAGGAAGCGCCATCCTTCCACTCCGCACAAGCTGAAGCTTACATGGAAGTGTATTGTAAGAACACGAACTAAACACTTTCGACTTTCAACCGACTTCAAAAAGGAGGAGGTTCTCAATTCATCTGTATGTTTTTGCTTTTTCTTTGTATGTTTGTAACGCGATATCTTCGCCAATTATGGATCGATTTTGATGTTTTTTTTTTTTTTGTACGGTAGGTCATACTTCAGAGGTGGTCCTCATATCGTGGACCACGATTAAGCGGTTTAAAAAACAACAAAAATCAAATAATTGTTTACATCGATGATATTATTGTTTACTCCGAAACAACGTTTTCTCATTCGATCAATGCGTTAAGTAGGCTTACAAGTACTTATAATAAACAAAACTTTCCACTAAAAATATAAAAATAAAATTACTTTAAACAAAAAAGGAAGTCGGTGGCGAAAACAAAGTACCACTCTAAGTGAAGTCACCGACTTCCCAAACTGTTTAAGACATAAAAATATTTTATTATTTTTTGAAGGCGATTTTACTTTTTTGTTATGAGTAATTTTTTTATTGTAATAGTACGCTAGAGGTCCTGGGTTCGATCCACAAGTCGAGGAAAGTGCTATTGGGTTTTTCTATAAAATTCTCAGTAGCAGCTCGTGGTCTGGATTTGTGCCCGGTTAATGGCAATAGGCTCGCCCCCTATTAAATGGGACCTAAACATACCGGCGAAGTGTGGGTGTACATCAGTGCACTTAGTTTCTGCCTGTAGGGTTAGCCCTACGGGGAATACAAGCGTGATAGTATGTTATATAGTTATGTATGTAATTGTAATAATTGTAGCGAGTTCAGAAATCTTCATTTCATGAAAATAAATGGAATGGAAACCGATGGTTAATACGTTAGAATTATGATATGTCTTTTTTTTTCTAATTTACTAACAATGTGGGTCACACATTACTAGTAATCTTGTTAACCCCCTCGTGCTATGCTAAATGCTTGTGTTACGAGTGGGTTCACGTCGGTAGTGTAATGGGTGAGTTTCGAACCGGCAACCACATGATCGCAAGTCCGATGCCCTAGCCATTAGGCTACCGCCGCTTCTTGTCTTTGGTAAATACATTTATGCTAAATCCCTAGACTAAATCAATTAGCCGACATTAAATTTGTTCTGCCTCATTAGTCTCAGCATGGTTGCTACGGTTGAGGTACTGAGTTCAATATCCAGGTCGAGCACTGTTATTGAGTTTTTCTTTGAATTTCTCCTTAGAAGCTCGGAGTTCGGCAATAGGTTCACCCCCCATTACATAGGACCTAAACATACTGGCGGGCTGCCTACCTCTTCACGGAATACAGGCGTATTACATTACGTAGACATGTTATTTCATTTGTTCTAAAAACAGATGATGTTTATTGATAGATAGATGTTGTCTTGGAATAATTATACATCTTTATAATTTTGTATTTTGCAATTATCTTCCTGTCGGAAAACAAATATTCTCAAATAATAAAATTACCTGACCGATTGCTACTCATCCTATTTATTCCGCAATTTAAAAGACACGCTTACTTTTAGCACATTAAATGGTAGGTATCCCATCAATTTTATAACCAACACACATTGCGGTTACGCATCTTTAAACATCAACGACCCAAATTCAATTCGAATTGAATTGAAACAACAATAATGACTTCTGGATCGCATTATCCACCTTGCAATAAAGTTATTCTCGTAAAACAACAGCAACCATTTGGGTTTGGTGTTAAAATGATTCCATTAAACACTTAACACTTTTTTCAGCAAATACGATTGTCCATCAAAAAAATCAAGGGTTGCCGGATTTAGGTCAATGTTTCGGTAGGCGAATATCTTAACTGTTAATCGATTCATCATTAACAGTTAAGTTTAACATCGTTTTAATTTAATTTAATTTTTAATTTCTGAAATTATACTTAGTAATCTGTAATCAGTCAGTATACTCGAATATCTGTGCCAGTTGTGATTACGTGTAATTTAGTTGACATTATGAGAAATTTAAGGCCTATATTTTGCTACAGTTTGTTCGAAATAAGTAAGCCGATCGGAAGTTGTCTGCAAGTGGTTTAAAAGTGGTAAATTTTAATAGAAAGAGTCGGTGTAAATATAATTAGAGTCGTATATGTTTCACATTCTAATTATTTTGTTCACTTATTTCGATATTTATGTATTAAAACACGTAATTAAACGATTTTATCACCGCGGTTGTTCGGAACGGCTAACTTCCGATCGGCTTACTTATTTCGAACAAACTGTAAGTGTATTCGTTTTATGTTAATTCGTTGGTAATCCTTAGATAAGTAAATAAATAAATAAATCCTGGCCTTTACCCATGTTGGGTACGACTCCCAGTAGGTAACATCTAACACATTGTTGCTACTGGACGATACCTTTCAATATTGTATACGATGCCACTGCCTAACTGCCTTCCTTACTGCCTCGTTGGTCTAGTGGTCCCAATCGCGACTGCTACGCTAGAGGTCTTGGGTTCGATCCCCAGGTCGAGCAAAGTGTTATTGAGTTTTTCTATGAAATTCTCAGTAGCAGCTCGGAGTCTGGATTTGTGCCCGGTGAATGGCAATAGGCTCGCCCCCTATTACATGGGACCCAAACATACCGGCAAACTGTGGGTGTACATTAAGTACACCTCTGCCTAACCCTTCGGGGAATACAGGCGTGATGGTATGTTATGTTATGTTATGCCACTGCCTAACCTCTGCTACCCAATTTCTGGGCAATACAGCAATATTCTAAGGGTAGACTGGTACTGAGGCTTCTCGGCCTTTAGAATTTCGGACTACCTACCTACCACAAATATTGCCACAAGACGGAGTCTCGATGTCATTATCAACTGATCGATTTGCGTAAGGTTTTTAAGGAGACTATGATGTTGATTGTTAGGTAGGTACATGTCTATTAACAGGTATGATTTTATAAGGCGTGCGTGTATCTTGTGTGTAGGTATGTGTAAGACATCTGAATCAAATATTTATGTAATTTTATTGCTAAAATTTTCATCATTTCAGATTTCCCCCGAGAAACACCGCGAATAACAGGCCATGAACGCGCGTACAAACTGAAGGAGCCCTTAGACGTAAACTGCTCTTCAGCCAAATCGTTCCCTGCGCCGGACCTTCAGTGGCTCATTGATGGGCAAAAGGTAAATTACGTCATTTCATCAACATTCGTCCATTGCTAGACCTAGGCCTCTTCTTCATACTGAACATGACAGAATCTAGGGGCGATTTTAGCAATCACCAATAGATTCTGATGACACACGACACCACTTCCACTAGTAGGTAGGTATATTTCCATTCCAGCTAGTATAAGCTGATCTCGATTGTATACGCTACGAAATGCGTAAAGCGCTGTAGGACAGCTTATACTGAAATAGCGGCTATTCTTCAATGTGGAAATGCGGCCTTAATAACGATACAATACAACTTACCAATTCGCGTACAGGAGGACCAAAATCTTCATGAATCACACACACAAACTCACAAAATTCACATATTACATCACATTAAACACATTCACTCCCGCGAGCTACTACACTAAGCAGGTCCAAAACTGTCTTAGCATAAGAACCTATATATTAACGTAAAAAAAAATACTTTGGTACCTTTACTTCGCCTTACTTGCACTTTATTTCGCAACATTTCGGCCGAATACGGCCGTGGTCACAGGTAAACTACTAATGACGGAACGCTTTATAAGGGTTTTTGTTTTCCTACCCTCATTTTGTCTATATTACGGCCTATACTTTCTACTTTCTTCAACAGTAGTTGCATTTAATAAATGCGTATTTTTTTAATCCTTGATGCATACCTAAAGCGTACAATACATACATTAAACTTTCGGAGTTCATTTTTACCTACCTATCATAAACAAATACATAAGTTGTAGTTTTAATTGTAATGTAATGTTCTACAGATTACAGACAGATCGTGGCTGATAGCGTTTGGTGCAAAGCCTGTACCACAAGGGTTACTGGTATCAACCCTTGGGTTGAAAGCGCCCACCAGGCCACGTATGAAACTTAAATGTGTTGCCACTATAGGCACACATAGAAGAGAGCGTACTGTTGTTATAGGTAAGTTTTATTCAATGAAGCGGCGGTAGCCTAATGGCTAGGGCGTCGGGCTTGCGATCATGTGGTTGCTGGGTCGATTTAGCTTAGCACGAGGGGTTAACACGAATACTAGTAATGTGCGACCCACATCACATTGCTAGTAAGCTTTCTTTTAAAAAAATTGGATTAATAATAGGGGAGTGGCAGCAGGCTCGTAAGAATACAGTTATTTCGAAATACCGGTGCGCGGCTGAAGTCGTTCAGAAGTGGTAATTTTTGCTAAAGGTTCGCAGTGTTTCGCATTCGTGATTATTTTTCTTATTAATTTTGATATTTATGTTTAATTGAGCATTTATCGCGTGGTATTTCGGCATAATTCACACGCGACAGTTATTTCGAACAAACTATACGATGCTTAATCAGTATCAAACAGAGAGCCAAACTTCCGCATACATATGAACAAATTCACACCAAACGGAAATAGGCGGAGAGAACAGCGTTTAGGGGACTGAAAATGCTACTTAAGATAAATAACAATACAGTTCACGTTCGAAAATCGCTAAGAATTTTCAGGCCTGCTATCTTTTCTTTCTCTTCCTTGTGGCAAATACAAACCAAAAGCCAATTCAATAAAGATGATTGTTTCGGCATCATGAAGAACTCTCGATAGTGCAACAAGCGCTTACAAATAATTAACTAACTTATTCTTTTTATCTTGTTTTACAGAAATAAATTCTTCAAGCTGGAACAAACCATTCAGTTTGCTAATAATGATAACACTCAACATTGTATGTGTTAAGATATCGTGATTGTTTCAATTCCAAATGTAACCTTATGTCAATGTAAATAAAGAATCATTTGTAATATGTTTTATTATTTTCCCCACGGCTCAAATAATAAACACTATATTTTAGAACATTATAATTGTGTAATCACTTATTTTTAACAATACACGAAAAAGAACGAACATAACTTTTACACTAAGATCGAAATTAAAAGTACATTAAATACAATAGTTTGCGAACTCATAAGATAATATAAATGTTCAAAAATATTTTTATAACTTTATTTAAGTCGATAATAAATGTTATCTATGTACAGAATACGAAAAAGTAAACAATTTAAAAATGAAATGCGGGCCAATATCACAATACATACAAGCAAAATGTGAGATTTAAATTCAATCTCTTGAAATGATCAATAACATGTGCTTGAAAAGTTAGTGTGAAAAAGGATTACCTAACAAAATATAAGTCTATGTAACAAAAATGTACTTAATATAAGAAAAGGTTACATAAGTAATTATTTCGAATTTAGAAGGTTTTTAGTTGATATAAAATATTGTATTGTCATCCTTGGCATTGAGGTAATAAATCGTAAGATGGTATATCGCATTAAAGTAAACATGTTATGCCAACAGATGCATGATATAATAAGTAAGTATATTAAGCAATTTACGTTATCCAACCAACATTGGACTAAACATAAACGAAATACAGAACTTCACAACCCTAATACTAGAACATAGTTACTAATAATTCCAAAATGATTTCAAAAAGTCACTCCACACTATTCCAGATTAAGCTTAACACTCCATTTGGAGTGACTTTTAGCTTAACTTAGAAGCTAAAAATTTTATACTGAACGATCCCCAAATTTTAATGTCGACCCATCTAATATGGGGGTTTTCCATTAACGTAGTGCGGCGGATACTAAATTGAGCGACGCCGTGAAATACGGTTGTCTCTTCAGTATTTCAAAGCTTCTAATACTAGTTATACATGGGATATACGTCACCTCTTTTAGCGTTATGGAGTGACTATCAGAACCCTTACACTATTGCATTATAATTTTAAAATGATACTGTATAATAATTTACTATATTTTCACTATATCGTGGACCACATTTATCTTATTAATTAAATAAACTTATGCTAGTTTACAACGTGATGGAGAAGAAGACATAATTATTTAAATACTCAACACTATACGAATTGTTAGCATAAAGTTTTGAAGCTGGAACAATATTTTTCAGTGGTAACAATAATTTGTGGATGAGAAAAATGAGGCTAAAATTGTAATAACAATAATCATGAAACATGTATATTTATAAAACAAGGGATTAATCTAGTTTGAAAAATTTATAAAAATAAAAAGACTACTTTTTGCAACACATTAGGCACTGTGATTAAACTCTAGGACAATACAGCCGATAAAATCTTATATTTGCAAATAAGTAAAATGCATTCAAATCTAGCCTTCCTGACCAAAATCTTCCATGAACTTGTTAAGCCTGGTCATATCTTCATCATTCACAGTAGGTTTCGATATTGCCAGAGACCGGCACATATCGGTCATAGTAACTGGAGGATCATTCAATTTGTCGCTGGGAACATCCATCCAAGTCATTTCCATAGCACCTGGGTCACCAGGAGAACACGGAGTTAAGAGATCATTAACAATAACTTCAGGGTCTGTTGGACTAGGCCCGGACACTTTCTTGAAGTGTGTAGCTGACTGGACCTTACGTACCGGCTGCATCAATGCATCCCGCACAACAATACATATGTCAGCACCTGAATATCCTTCAGTTTTAGCAGCCAGCACCTTTAAGTCCTGTTCAGTGAGCTGATGCCTTGTATTCCCCAGATGCAGTTTGAACATGTCCAAACGCGCATGTTCTTCTGGAAGGGCGATGAAAATACGTTTCTCAAAACGCCTTCTGATAGCCGAATCAAGTACCCAAGGGATATTCGTAGCTCCAAGAACTAAGATACCATCCATATCATTGCCGACACCTTGCATCTGTACCAAAAATTCTGTCTTGATTCGTCGTGCCGATTCGGACTCATTGTCAGAACGAGATGAACATAGGGAATCAATTTCATCAATAAATATGATACTCGGTTTATGTTGCCGCGCCAATTCAAAAAGATTCTTCACCAACTTCTCAGATTCACCGAGCCACTTAGAAACAAGATCAGATGATGAGACAGAGAAAAATGTCGAATTATTTGCTTCAGTAGCCACTGCTTTTGCTAAGTAAGATTTACCAGTACCAGGGGGTCCAAAAAGTAAGATTCCCTTCCATGGTATTCTCTTTCCTGTAAATAGATGAGGAAATTTAATGGGAAGAATGACTGCTTCCTTCAAAGCTTCCTTAGCTGATTCTAAGCCAGCAACATCGCTCCACTTAACATGTGGTTTTTCTACTACAATTGCTCCTTCAAGTTTTCCTTGTAGCTTTTTCTTTTCAGGATTATCAGAATCACTGTCACTGTCACTCTTTTTATCTTCACTTTTGGAGTTAGACTCTCCATCCTTGACTGGTTTCTTCTTGCTTCCCTTTTTGAGGTACTCCTTAAGTTTTTCAGCCCTGTCTAGGTACTGTAGACACTTTGCTCTTATACTTTCTTTTGCTCGTTCACCTTGGGCTTCATATTTAACAGCATGGAGGAAGTATTCTACGCCATGTTCATAGAGACGCAAAGCTTCCTCATAATTCTTATTCTTGTCCTCTTCAGTGGCTTTTGTCACAAGGTCAATAGCCTTTTGCAAAGTATTCGACGATGACATTCTCCTTTACTGAACCTTTACCTGAAAAACAATGCAAACATGGATGAGAATTTATAATTTTAGCAAAAGGAACATCTAATAAAGCAGATAATAATTACACACAAAGATTAATTAAATGGATTCCAAATTAAAAAAGAAATGATTAAAATATCAGAAAATAATAAAGATGCTTTATATTTATTAATTAGGTATTGTGATCACTGCCAGCAGAACTGAGTAAGTAAAGAAAAGAATTGTTTTCTTATAATATACAGGATTCATAATATCTTTTTTTTATCTTTGTAAAACAGAAACATTAAACTTTTGCCAATTCATATTTATAGAAAACTTATTTTCAAATTTTGATATCTTAATTCTGGAGTAATGGTACAGGGTCATTAATATCATTCTAAACTTAATAATATTCAGCCTTAGGAACCAAGCAAGCTGGTGACAGGGCACAGCTGGTATTCAAGAAAAAAAATAATCTTAAGCTAAGCTAAGCTAATATTAAAAAAAATCTATGTTCCTGCAACTCACGAATGTTAATAATTATCTCTTATCAGCAAATATAATTTGACATAGACCTTTGATTGGTTATTAATTTGACATGATCTTAGACTACTAAATGTGTATCATTCACTAATGTATATTAAGAGGCAGATTAAAAGTATATTATTTAAGACATCACCTATTTTTTATCACTTCAATATAATTTTTGATATGGATAATGGTATGGTAAAGGCAAGTATAGACAGACTGCCTCATTAGTCTAGTGGTCCAAAGCGCGACTGCTACGCCAGAAGTCCTTGGTTCAATCCCCAGGTCGAGCAAAGTGTTATTTGGTTTTTCTATGAAATTCCAAGTAGCAACTCGGAGTCTTTATTTGAGGGGGGCCCGCCCCCAATTACATGGGACCTAAACATACCGGCAAAATGTGGGTGTACATTAGTACACCTCTGCCTAACCCTTCGGGGAATACAGGCGTGATGGTATGTATGTAAGAATAGACACTTAGTGAAAATTACTAATTCATAGTGGTGCGGTTTAGTAACATAACATACCATCATAGTCATCAGAGTATCATCATCAACCTCAATTTACTTTATTTTTTTTTTGAGCAAAAGATTTAGTACTCAGTTGTTTGTCAACATTTAATTTATTTCACATTCACCCACCTGTGAACAACTTGTGACTAAAAAGTTGATAATTTGTATAAATTGTGTGCGAGTTGATAACCATAAAAAATTAAATACACAAATATGGTCCACTACTCCACCTATAAGATGACCCTTACCTATTACAATTATTTATGATATTATACTATTTACCGTAAAGTACCATTAGAGAAAATTTTCCTTCCTAGTCAATTTTCACAAAGAACTGAATTTTCTAATTAAAGAAAATTTCTAGTGAAAAAAAAATTCGATCTCAGGCAGGGTTTGAACCTGCGTCTCTCTGGTTAAGTACACCAGACGCTTTGCCAACTAAGCTACCGAGACCACTGCCTGTGATGTCGAATTTCTCTTCCACATTCTACGTCTTGAGGCGACGTCAGCACCACCATTGGAGATATTACTATGTCTTTCAACCAACACGACTGCCTTTACAGGTAGTTCAATGTCGAACGATGTTGCCTTACCGTATTATGCTTATTTTTTAGCATTAAATATTGCGAAATTTTCACAAAGAACTGAATTTTCTAATTAAAGAAAATTTCTAGTGAAAGAAAAATTCGATCTCAGGCAGGGTTTGAACCTGCGTCTCTCTGGTTAAGTACACCAGACGCTTTGCCAACTAAGCTACCGAGACCACTGCCTGTGATGTCGAATTTCTCTTCCACATTCTACGTCTTGAGGCGACGTCAGCACCATCTATTGGAGACATTACTATGTCTTTCAACCAACACGACTGCCTTTACAGGTTTTTAGTTCAATGTCGAACGATGCTGCCTTAGAAATTTTCTTTAATTAGAAAATTCAGTTCTTTGTGAAAATTTTGCAATATTTAATGCTAAAAAATAATAAAAAATAAGCATAATACGGTAAGGCAACATCGTTCGACATTGAACTACCTGTAAAGGCAGTCGTGTTGGTTGAAAGACATAGTAATGTCTCCAATAGATGGTGCTGACGTCGCCTCAAGACGTAGAATGTGGAAGAGAAATTCGACATCACAGGCAGTGGTCTCGGTAGCTTAGTTGGCAAAGCGTCTGGTGTACTTAACCAGAGAGACGCAGGTTCAAACCCTGCCTGAGATCGAATTTTTCTTTCACTAGAAATTTTCTTTAATTAGAAAATTCAGTTCTTTGTGAAAATTTCGCAATATTTAATGCTAAAAAATAATAAAAAATAAGCTTCCTAGTCAATGTTTTAATTTTAAAGTAGGAAACCACCATCTGAGATGTCCACGTTTCCTAGCCCACGACCTCTGAGAAGAAACGCCTAGCATTTACCTACCTGATGCCTTGGTAATGTTATCATAAATAAGGAGAAAAACCACAATTATGCAAATATATTGTGAACTTAAAGGTCTCAGCATAAGTACTTGAAAGTTGGTCAACTAAATGTATATCAAAATTAATAATAAAGATAACCAAGAATTAAACTAATTAAGTCTCATAAAAATTATCGATGTGTTGTGTTCATGTTATTATACTTTTGTCCAATGACAAATTGGGCAAGTGAGATCATCTGTTATGGAATGTACTGTTATAGCGAAAGTTAAATGCGTCAATATGTGAACTTACCATTCACAGCAGTTTAAATATGCTTAATTTAGAGCAATATTGAAGTTGTATCCTCCTAAAATCACATAAATTGCGACAAAACCAACAAAAATGCCAATACAATGGGAACGATCTTAGTCAATTCATTGACATTAGAGATGGGTAGCTCGCGAATGAGAGATAAAAATGAGCTAGCTCTTTGTTTCCAATCTAGCTCTCACTCACTCACTCGCTGAGAGACTAGCTCTCCGGCTCAATTAGTTCAATGAATCTTCATTGTAAATCGATCTTTATTTTTGTGGAGACAAAGTAGAAAGTGCTTTATCATATTTACTTATCTAGCTCTTCGCATCAATCAGCTCAGTGGTTCTTCATTGTAAATTGATCTTTATTTTTATGGAGACAAAGTCGAAAATGCTTTGTCATATTTACAGATCTAGCTCTCGGTCTCAATTAGCTCAATGGATCTTCAATGTAAATTGATCTTTATTTTAATAGAGACAAAGTAGGAAATGTTTTATCATATTTACATATCTAGCTCTCCTGATCAATTAGTTCAATGGATCTTCATTGTAAATTGATCTTTATTTTTATCGAAACAAAGTAGCAAATGCTTTGTCATATTTACATATCTAGCTCTCCGGATCAGTTAGCTCAATGGATCTTTAATGTAAATTGATCTTTATTTTAATGGAGACAAAGTAGGAAATGCTTTAGGATATCCACATATCTAGCTCTCCGGGTCAATTCGCTCAATGAGTCTTCATTGTAAATCGATCTTTGTTTTTATAGATACAAAGTAGAAAATGCTTAAGCATATTTACATATCTAGCTCGCTGATCGCTCACATGTTGTAATGAAAGGGTATGTAAGTATATCTCTCGCTCACCGAATAACTCATTGACTCAAGATTCAATTTGAGCTAAATGAGCTAAAGAGCTAAAAGAATGATATATCTCTTTTGATTGAAAGAGCTATATTTCTCTTTTCTTTTCATTGAGCTATTTCTCGCATCTCTAATTGACATGACATAATATTGCCAAATCTAAAAAACAAGGTTTTTTTTTTTTATGGGATAACTCGGCAAACGAGCAGACGAGCTACCTGATGGTAAGTAGTCATCGCCGCCCATGGACATCTGCAAAACCAAAGGAGTTGCAGATGCGTTGCCGAGCCTATTTAGGGAAAGGGAGGGGAAGGAAAAAAGGAGAAGGAAGGGGATTGGGGGAGGAATTGGGCCTCCGGCCCTCTCGCTCACCGAACGAAGCGCAGTAACGAAACGCTACTACTCAGACGTCGGTCTTCTGCGAGAGTGTGGTACTTCCCCGGTCAAGCCGGCCCATTCATGCTGCGAACAGCGTGGCCCTACCACAAATTACACTACACTTATTTTCCTTCTCCTTTCTAATTTAAACGATACTCCCAAAATAATCATTGATTGTATTCTATAGCGCGTATTACAAAATAAATAATATAACCTGCGTATCTTTAACATAATAAAAAAAATATACTTGCAAAATTGCAAATATTTGCAGAATGAAATTTTTTGAACACTGGCAAGCGAAACTAGAACTGTTAACTTTTTAATGTTATTCAAGCGAAGGCCTTTTGCTTTCCTACACAGATGAATGAACTGAATTTGGATAACTTTAATTACAACTAAATTCTTTTATACAACTTATTTTTAAAATGTAATTATGTTAATAGTGCTGGCCATATCCAATGAGGTGATTCGCCTTCATGAATCCCATGAACGTAGCTATGATAAGTGCAGAACATAAAATAAAGAGGTTGAAAACATTATGAAGAAATCTCCACATATAAAAAGACTCCTTAAACTTCTAATTTAAGATGCGTATGAACAGCCTACCATGATCTAATGGGCGTACTGGGCTTCGAGCAACCCATGTTGCTCGAAGGTACTGGGCCATCATGGTGGACTTAGCCTAGTCGCATAATGCCCAGCAATGGGACAGTACCATGGAGAATAGAAAGAATTTTCTCTCCTCCGTGGACAGTACTTAATGACCAGATGTTATAATAAAAGTTCGGTCTGCGGCAGAATGTTACAGGGTATAGTTAGCAATAAAACGATAAAATATAATCATGATAAAATTTATTACATAATGTATAGCTAGACCTACTTACTAACTTACGATTTTTTAAATTCCTACTTATCATCAATCATTCAAAACAGTTTGTAGGCTAGGCTAAACTGAAGTCTCGGTATGTTACCTTATAAACTAGAGAAAAGGAACTACATAGGTACATCACTATGTTTATGTCACCGTAAAATTGTAAATACTGTATATCTCGCGAGATTGTAAAGTCGGAGTAATCTCGAAAGACTGTCGATAGATTGTGGACTGAATTATCTCGCAAGATAGATGATCTAACGATGTTTACAATTTTACTGTGACATATATAAATCCTGTTCTTCAGTAAAATACAAACTAACATACTTATTAATCAATTTATTGCACACCAATGAAATCCCTTAAAATTATTAAAGATAACATACAATTTTTTTCGTATCAAATATTAAGTAGGGTACCTAGGTAATAGTATATACATATTATTTTTTCCTATTAAAGGCACAGTTTTTTTTCTAGTGGTAAGTACTTAAGTACCTTAATTTTGTTTCTGCAGCCCCTAAAACTTCGAATATATAACCATTGTGCATCAATCTATCTACAATATCAGTTCTATAGAAGGCTGCTCCGGGCATTAAAACCCCCCCTCTGAAATTAAAAAGTATTTTTTATATAAAAAATGTTTTTATGAGCCTTAGATCATTATATCCTATGATAAGTAACGGTTTACTGTAACCGTACTAGAGTAAAGTAAAGTAAAGTGTAAATCGGAAAAAATCCTGCCCTCTGAGTAGAATCTTGGCGTGCGCTGCCTAAACCGTTGGAGTTAAATGATAATGTATCGTGGGATTGTTTGTCTTAAACAGTTCAAAATAAAAGTCCGCAACAGTATATTGTACCTTTTATGTGGAAGCCAATATATCCCAAATTATACGTAGCTTGCTCACGTACCTACATAGTCTTCGTATTCGGAAAATCTACATGTTTTCGCTGAACGAAACAAATCATGTAACATAGTTTACAGGAGCATAATTATTGTAGTTAAAAAATTTAATCTGCTGAGCTGTTTGTGATAAAATTTGATATAGATAGTCTGTAGCCTGGGGAAGGACATTGGCTACTTTTTTATAAACAAACCATGCGGGCGAAGCCGCGGGCGGAAGCTAGTAATTTATAAATAGGTAATGTCGGTTTCTTTTCTACATAGTAAAACTGATCGTATTGATACGAACTCAGACCTACCAAGGGAAGGTACCTAACACTTAAATATTATACCTAACACTCAAATATAAAAACTAAATGAAAAGATCGTAAGCTTACTTGGGCATATTTGATCTCTCTTTCAACACTGTTATAGCACACATAATAATCGCAATAGCTGTTGAATCGTAACCCGGATCGCTGCCGGACACCTTAAAAAAGATCGATTATGAAAAACATTCATATTATATTATGTAGTAGGTAGTTAGTATATTATTCCGACCGACGTAGTTAGTATATTATTAGACCGACGACGATTTGAAGAAGGTGGGTGGCAGCGGATGAGTGGATGGATGCGAGCTGCCCAAGGCGCTCTTTGGGGGAGGGCAGGCGAGCCTCATCGCCGTCAAGGAATTGCAGATGCGTTGCCGACCCTATTTAAGGAAAAGGCAGGGGAAGGAGAAAAGGAAGAAGGGGACTGAAGGAGGAATTGGGCCTCCGGCGCTCCACACTCACTGTCCAAAACGCAACAGTATGCATACTGCTGCTTGACGTCGATATTCTGTAGGAGGATTGTAGGTACGCAAGGCTACACATCAAGCTATCACAAAACCAGTTTACGCTGGCCTCTTTGTATATATTATATATGTATGGGATCTTGTATATATTGTATGGGAAGTCTATACAATGCGAGATCCGCTTAAACTGGTTTTGTATAGGTTGACCTGTAGCCGTGTGGACCTACTTCCCCGGTCATGCCGACTCGTGCATAATGGCATGTAGACTGGTATGTGTTATACCACAATAATATTAGAATCTATTATATACTTACTTATCCTGTTGTAATACCTACCTATAATGGAAATTAGCTAGCCTAGGCTACATGGTCAAATCAGTTTCGCAAGGTTAACGAACCGACTACATTGATTAAAATATGCATAATTTGAGACACAATATTGATAGTATAATGTTAAATAACCAGTCTATTCTTCGAATATCTGTGTTGCCCAGAAAATTGGTTCAGGAGGTCTGATGGCTGTCGCTTTGTGTTAAATAATGATGATTTAATAGCATCAAGTTATACAGGAAGGCAACCCCAACCTAACTGGAAATAGTGTGGCCATTTTGTTTAATTTTGACGGGCCCACCCCACAGATCTTTTCACAGATCCATTTTTTCTTGGAATCCACCCAAGAAAAGGTTGAGTAACCCTGTCTTGAAGGGTTATAAAGCGTATCTAGACTACCTACTAGCTTATAGAGATGACACGTAAAAGCGTAAAGAAACGTTAACCCACCTTAACTGACATTGTCTTAGTCGGTTCTGATTGCAAATCCACGTTGAAATCCCATCCCCTGGCATTCAAAACAAAATTAAATTTCGTATCCTTTCTCATTGTTTCTGTAGGACCTTTTTGTGATACGTAGCCGAGTGTGAAGAGTCGCGGAAAATTAATCAAAAGTTTTCTGAAAAAATTGAAGTAACTCAAGTAGTAATATAAAAACATTATCGGCACTGCTATGAAATGGAAGAATATTGGCACTGTTGTATATGCTTTGTAATGGGCAGGCTTTTTTTGTGTTTTCTCATACAAATATCTTTGAGTCATATCAGCCAAGTCAGTCTCAGCTCCAGGATGTGGAAACCAGGTTTGGCCGTTGTGATGATGGAAAAATGACCTGCAAACAAATGTTTTGTAAATAGTCACAGAACAAAAGCTATTGTTTGTGATGTTAGTAAATAGTCCCTAGAGGTGTTAGTTTTACCCTTAGATTTCATCTGAGGTTTTACCTACCAATAACTTTCTACAGGGTAGGCTTACGTTTGACCACTAAGTATACCATAGTGTAATAATTTCATTTCCGAAACCGGTCGGACCAATCATCATCAACATCATCATCATCAAGTACCTTAATCCATTTTATACTTCACATGTTTTTTTAAACACATGATACTTTTTAATATTAAATGGGCACCTTTTCATTTCTTCAGGCTCTGGTTCTATAGGATTTGGGAACATCTCTTTCCATAAAGCTTTTTGGTCTTTAAGCGTTTCCAATACATAAACTAGCGATGTCCACGTTCCATTGTGTAATACAGCACGACCAGGTAAATACGCTCTTCGTGGTATCAAAAATTTCGTGTAACATTCCACTGTGTGCAGTGTTCCTAAAAAAATCTAGTCATGAATTATGCAGGCCATATTATGTTCTTTAGCTAAGTACTTAGGTACCTATAATTTTAACGTTCGGTTTTGGCCCATTCCTAATTTGAATAGCTACATGTATACACATACCATAAAAATCTAGTTTATAGAAGTGAAAGCGTTTTCGGGTTATTATATTTTTCTAATCGTGGATTTTCTTTTCTAGTCATTGAAATTGGTTCTGCCGATTTTAGATATTATCGTACCTACCTTTAAATTGTCGTTCAAGATATATCATAGCAGTTTCCGATGGTATGACCCCATATCCACAAGCAGGTATGACTAAAACGTTTGCATCTTCAGCTGCCTTGTTGAAGTCTCGGTACATAGTCAGAATGTGCTTCAAGAAAAATAATTGTATTACAGTAACGGGCAAAAAAAGTGTGTGCGGGACAATGACGTATAGTTTTTAATATCATTGGTGCGGGAGGGACGAGGTAACTTACAAATGTTTCAACTGATATGTCGATATAATGTGTTTCTGTTTCAATACAAGCTTTAACGACAGCCGGGCTCAGTATTGTGTTAGGTCCAGTACAGTTTATGACAATCTTTGTCGATTGTAATACTTTCTTTAGGGATTCCTCATTCTGGATATCGCTTTCTATTATAGGAATATTTTTTACGCTGAAACCTGGAATTCAGAAAGAAACGTTGCTTGTAAATAATTGCATTCAAGTAAAATACGAGGTTAACCCGCCGCCGGCCACAACTTTTAAAGGCCATCAGCGTAAGTATTACGGAAAGTGGAAGCAAAAGTTTCTTTTAATTCAGCAGGAGGCGATATTTTTCCACAAGCACTTGCTTTAAATTTAAACACAGATCTAGGTTTGAATGTAATGTACCTTATGGGTAAGGAGATATACCTAAACTTGTCATAAAAGAAGAGCATTATTAGTATGCTAGAATAGTAGGTAGATAAATAGTACTAAATTCCAAACACAACAGAATTCGATCTGAGGCGCCTCCATCCACAGAACACATATACCTACCCTAAAGGGGCGCCTCGCACCTTAAAATTATGATCAGTATTATATTGTAGTCATTGATTGTGATTTAATGACTGGGGTGGTTTTAAAATCTTGAAAAGTTGGTAGGTACCTACATTTCTACATAAATTAAACTGTACATAACTAACGACATTGAAAAATTGCGTGTCGTAATCAGATCATCTATAGAAAGTACCGTCCGACTGATGCATTTTGAAACATTCATACCCCTTCCATGTAGATAGAAGGTTGATTGGATTAAGCAATTTTAATTTTTATTGATTGTGAACATCATCATCATCATCATCATATCAGCCAAATGAAGTCCACTGCTGAACGAAGGCCTCCCCCATAGACTTCCACAACGACCGGTTATATGCTGCCTGCATCCAACGACTTCCATAACATAATATTACGAAATTTAATTTTGTAGTCTCGGGTCCTCAACTAATTACATAATAGACAAGGTTTTCGAAACTTTGACCAGTTTTTTGTCTGTAGAAAGGTAAATAAAATTAAGAATTTATTGGAATGTGGAAAAACACTTCAGGACGAACGAAGAATAAATCACAAAAAAAAATAGTTACATAAAGTAATAAAACGATGCCTAATGACTTAGGTTTAAATTGTCATTTTTGACTGAATCCTCTATTTTACACCTAAATCTTTTACTATAACGATTTATATTTTATATATACTTGTTAAACAACCTTTATGTGAACAGTGGAAAGAAATTACACAATAACATTTATAATACGTGAAATCAGTTTCGTCGTAGTTTTGAAATAAGTAACACTTTTTAGAATAAACAAATAAGTAGATACGAGTATAATGTACCTACTTAAGAGGGGACTCTAGTCCTGAGGAATTTGAAAAATAGGTATTTGAAGAAACTCCAGGTGTAGCGCGACGGCAATAGTTGCACGTTGTAGCACTTTACGGGGAGAGACTGGAGTCTCTCCCCGTAAAGTACGAAAAGGACAACTGCAGCTTAGGATGATTTTACCTACAAAAACCTTGACCAAAAGACGTTTCGCCTTCTGCTGTTTTCTTCTTCAAAAGTGGATTGATCTAAACAATTTATATATCAAAATTTAGAGGAAAAACATGTCTATGCTTCTATTATTTTATTTTTTGTTAAAAACTTTTCAAATTTGTCTGATAGTCGCCTGAACATGACGGTAAAAACGGGCTATTTTTCGAGTTTTTGAATTATTGTCATATTATCTTGTGATTTTTTTTTTTGAAAAATTGAAATAATAGGGGCCTGTACCTATGAATTATATCTAGATTTTTTGGAAAAATATTAATGCTCTAGAGTCATAATCTACGGAGAAAACAGCAGAATGCGTTTGTATGGAGAAAGGCTCACTAGAGTACCCTCTTAATTGTTTAACTGGTTTTGTCTGGTAGAAGATTTTATTTACGTATTGAAAACGAGAGTTTTGATTGTATACAAGCTCACCCGACAGACGTCTTAGCTATGAATATTTAATTCGAACTGGAATAAATAATAAAAAAAACGCGCGAAGTTAAATAGTCGTTAAGTTTTCTGATAATTTCCAACTTTTTGCGCATTTTTTACATTTTTCTTTCCGTAAGAACCTTCTACAAAGTATTAGAAAACTTAGGAATAAAAGATGAACGAAATCGGTAAAGTAGTTTCCAAGTTATATATTATGGCGTGAATAAGGGAAATAAATAGGGATTCAGTTTTTTATAAGTAGGTACGTTTATCTAATAGATTGAGTGTATTTAAATATTTACAATTATTGAAAGAAATATACATATAATGCTCTTCCAGAACCGTTTCCGTCATAAATTCTTTCCTGGATAAAACGACACGGAAACAACCAAACTAGATAGGAACCTATTGAACACGATTGATGAGAAGATTTAAGTAAAGATTTCCATCACTGTCCAAACCTGACTTTCCGCAAAAAGTCATTAATAAAATAATAATAAACTTAAACAAAACAGAATAATCTAGTCCACGTTTACGTAGGTACGAATAATCTAGTCAACATTTATCATCCAGTCATGATTATGTACCTAAGTAATACATTATATTTATAGGTATTTTTTATCGTTATATATACATATTAAAAAATATCTTCAAACTTACCAGAGTTATTAAGTTCTTTTATCAAATCTTGTATTTTTTCTTTAGAGCGGCCAGATATACCCCAAGTTACATCCCTATATTTCTCCTTCGTTAGGTCCGCAAGATGTTTCACTGTGCATTTTCCGGTAAAGCCCGTCGCACCCAACACTATTATATCCAAACTTTTAATTGTCATAATTTACTAAAAATACTTTACGTTGTATTTTTAAAATAATAAATTTAATTATTATAAATAACTATTGCGTTTGCTTTATTTTTTAAATTGTAAGTCAGACTAACTCATTTGCTGCTGCACCAGTACTGATTAGTTTTATTATAAAAGCAATGATCAGCTTCAATCCCTTTCTCCACAATGTGTGTATACGTGCATTCATTGGCATTCATCCCTACTAATATTATATATGCGAAAGTAACTCTGTCTGTCTTTCTGTCTGTTACGCTTTCACGCCTGAACCACTCAACCGATTTTGATGAAATTTGGTACTGGGATAGACTAAAGCTTGAGAAAGGACATACATACCTTTAATTGCAAAAAAAGTTTTGAAGGGGTTGAAATAGGGGGTGAAAGTTTGTATGGGAGTTCGTCATTTTTCAAGATAAAACCATGAAACTTTTATATTAATGCACTTGATAAGAAATAAATAATTATTTGTTCTAGCGTTTTTGAAATTTCGACCTGTGTGGGGATGACTGCTATGCTAGAGGTCCTGAGTTCGATTTCCTGGTTGAGCAGTGTTATTAGGCTTTTTCTATGAAATTGTCAGTAGCAGCCTGGAGTTTAGATTGGTGCCCAGTTAGTGGCAATAGGCTCGCCCCCTATAATTTGGGACCGGAGTGTACTGGCCAAATGTGGGTTGTAGGTACATTATTAAACCTCTGCCAAACCTTTTGGAGTATAAGGGCATGATGGTATGAAAACGAAAATCACAAAATTATTTATATAAGCAATAAATATTTATTTAATCTTAAAAATTACTATGATAATATTCTTATCCATTTAATTGTAGTTTTAATAGTTTATATTTTCCTACAAACTTTTTAACCTCATCCTTCGGATAAGGTTTAATAGCTAAGCATGTAGGAATATTTTCTGGCTGTTCAATCCATAATTTGTGTGCTATTGAATTTTCTTTTAATTTTTCTGCTACTTTCTTCAGTGACTCTTCATTTGGTACCTGAGAATAATATAATAATTTACTAAACATAGATAGGTCTTAGGTTAATATGGGCTGGTTGATTTAGTTATTATCATCTTAGTGTTTCATTAGGTGTATTGTCTAGTAGTCCTAAGCACAACTGCTGCGGTAGAGGTCCTGGGTTTGATCCCCAGCAAAGTATTATTGACTAAAAACTTACTTAACCTGTCAAGCGGCATATTGTAGACACAATGCAAAATCTTTTGTTATGTGCTCAAAAGAGGAACTGTACCGCTTGCCAGGTCGCTTAATTCGATACTGTGCAGTATACTACCCATTGAATGAAAAAAAATCTACATCAAAAATAGTCAGTATATCTAGAGTTCAAGGTGCCGTAATTACATGCTGAACTATCCAACTATGTTGTAAAAAATCGGCATCACTTGGACACCCATGGGGTGGGAGTAGTCGCCTGCAATATGGGGGGGAGGAAGGACTCGCTGCACGGGCTCACGGTAAGTTGTATTTTATTCATTGTGTTACAGCTTATTACCTTGCAATTTTATTGAAAACTAAAGATAACATACCCGGACTGCTACTCATAATGTTTTGATTGTCTCGCTGAGTTTTGTTTAGTTTTTACGACGCCCACAACTTGTATGTCCAGCATACTTCCCATCGTCGAAGTACTAGTAAAGTAACTGCCAATTACTATGTCCAGTATTTTTCCCATTGCCGTATTAGAAAATAAACTTTTGTTGTTTCTCGTAACAATATTTCTAGGGATCCGCAGATAAAATGTTTTACACCTTACTTCTTTTCGTTTTTCAGAGCTTTAAGTCTAGAAGAAAATGCTTAGTAGCATTGATGTCGCCAGAAAATGCTCGAAAATGCCTTCCGATTTAGATAGTAGATCTGAACATGAGAACGAAGAGGAAATTGCTGTTCGTAGAACTGAAGAGTTGTTCTCCTCACCTTGCCCTTCCATTGATTCATATATAGAGCGCATGAATATTATAAGACAGCTCAGAAAATAATACACAAGATAATACTTCAATCGACAGTGATGAGACTAACGTTGATGCTGCTACTTTAATGGCGAGATTAAACGAAAATCGTCATACAGAGGACAATCTTAGCATCAGTGGCAGTGAGAACAAACCTGTGTTAGAAGTCGGAGACAATTTAAACCATGAGTGACCTCTATTGACGCCTATTTTTTTTAAAACGTGCTACCACCGACTGTTGAAGTAAATTATAATGCTCTTCCCAGTTTGGCTTCATTTATTGTCCATTGCTTCACTAAATGCATCGTCTATTGCTAGTTCATCAGCATCAAGAACAACCAGGCGAAAGAGGAAACTTCTTGTATGAGCTGTGTCCAATGTCGAAGAAAAGACAATTCAGACACAAGGCTGACATTCCATCAAACGACTTTGTGTTTGATTTACGAGATATTGACTCTCCGAAGGACTATTTTCATTGGTTCTTCTCCCCAGATATACTTGCTGATACCGTCAACAACATGAACTTGTACTCATCTCAAAGTACTGGCAATTGGACATTGAGGGGTTGAAAGACTTTCAAGATTGTTCTTATCTTGGGTATAGTGAAAATGCCCTCCTATCTAGACTATTGGTCTATAGAATTCAGATATGCCCAAGTGGCTGATGTCATGCCATTGAAACTATTCGAGTAGATTCAACGCAACATTGTTGACAACGTCAATTCGGATGAGGACTGATAGGTATCCTATCTCACCTATCTTTTCGCTTGAAATGATGTACGCTCGACTTGATGTGGTGTCTACGTGAACAATGGGGGATTTTTAGTCTCGGAACGATATCCTATTAGTTTTAAGCATAAGAAAATGTAATTATGAGACAATTTTCTTAATATAGTATGAGTATTTTCCTACGGAATCACTTGTTTCTTTTATTCCTTCTCTTTGACAATGGGAAGTATACTGCACATGGTTTAAGTGCATCAGTTTCGTATGAACTTGATAATGTACAGTATAATGGACATAGGTTTTTCAGGAAACTGAAATAGTAAGATTTTTTTAGGTATTTTTTCTAGGGTCCCTTTCAAGCTAGGAACCAAAATATGTAACAATTTTACAAATTTAATCGAAAAAAACTCCGTCGAATTAAGGGTTAATAAACTGTATATTTTCTTAGTCTTACTTAATAATATGTAACTTATTTAATAAACTCACTAAAGCTAAATAATGAGTGAATGAGATTTGGGTTATGAGGTGTTGACTGTACTATTAGTTATGGTGAGTTTTGATCATGTTATTAGCTAGATTAAAGAGACACTAGGTGTTTGTCCAATTTTCTTAATGAATTTTAATGACACAGAAGCATATACCTATAGGTTCAAGATGTCAAGAGGTCAAACAGAAGGCAGAGAATAGAGAACAGTGGCGATTGCTCCACCAAGAGCTGAGCTCTTACAAGAGAGAGAGAGAGAGACATTCAAATTATGAAAATGTTTTTTGCATAGCAAAAGGATAGTTAAAAAAATTGGCCTTGTTTTTATAACATAGATAATAATAAAAGGAGGACATAATCATACCTCTAGTACAACTTTGTGCATATTATCCATATCACTGAGGTACTGTACAGTGGTTTCGTCATCTTTATACAAGTGAAGAACAGCTGTAGATGCATGACATGCCTGAGCTACTACGGATCCTATCGACCAACCTAGCTCCTTGAGTAAATCCGTACGTAATAAAATATACTGAACTATCGTGTTAGACATAGTGTCTATGTATAATTATTAATTAACAATAGCAACGACTGCAGCCGGCCAGTTTTGTAAATAACACAGATTATTTCATTTTACAGATGACTTGAAAACTATGACTGACACTGACACTAAGAAATTTGGGTTGGAATAAAATGTACACTAGAGGTGAAGCGTATATACTAGAACAGATCCAAGGAACAGGTATTTCACGATACTAGCTGATACCTATTCCAACTAATAAAATACTCGATCCAACTAGTATCATTGTGCCTGCGCGTATAAATTTGAATTTGAACCTTATTTCAATCTAGTTAAAGGTAAATATACTCTGTCTATTAACCAACACTCAATACTAGTCAATAAAATACTCGTAACATTTTGAAATACTCGATCCACCTAGTATTATTGTGCGTACGCATACAAATTTGAATTTGAACCTTATTTCTATGAGCATTAAAATGACGCGACGCGCACTCGTGTTTACCAAATTATTGGTGTGTCAATAATTTGAATTTGAACCTTATTTTTATGAGCATTAAGATGACGCGACGCGCACTCGTGTTTACCAAATCATTCGTGTGTCAGTCATTTCAATTTGAACCTTATTTCAATCCTAATAAAAGTAAATATACTCTGTTTTTTACTCGATACGAACCAAATACTAGGCATACTCGACGGACTTTATACACTAGGTACTTTGTAAATACTCGAGACTATACGATCCGATACAATACAGAGTATCGAGTACGGACTAGTATTTGTTGGGTAATCTTGTTGGATGCCGGCTGATTACCATTTTTTTAGTATAGATTACTATGAAAAATGAATTTTAATATACGGTACGATGTAGTACCTAGATAAATATTTAAGGTCAACAGTCCTAAGCCTGTGTAAAGTATGAAGAGAAGATTCCAATTCATTACGTACTGCATCCGCGGCCGTACGCGTACTTCATACTAGGTGGAACAGGTATTTGGATCGAATATTTATTCGGAATAGGAATAGGTACACATAGTACGAAATTTACCTAGTACGACTCATCTCTAATGTACACCATATGACAAAAAAATATTACAAATACTGTTTTCTTAATTTTAATGGTAACACATGTTATCGATGATTGACGTTGGGGCTCGTTGGGGTCCTTGACTTTTCTGTATGGAGGGTAGAATATAAAATATGGAGGACCATCTCAGTGTATTAAAAAGTGTTCATTGAAAGGGAGCAAATTAAGGTGGCGCTGTAGTAGCAAGTGGAAGAATTTAAAAAAAAATATTTATTATTATTTTAGGAGTTTCATAGGTTATTATTTACTAAATTACAGTTGACTACGTAAATAGTTGAGATTTTAAATACTGCATATTTCTTATCTACAGAAGTCAAGAGAAATGTTAAATTTTTCAACTCAGCACACTTCACGCTGCATAAAACTGCTACATTCATATCATTTCCACTTGCTACACTAGCGCTAGTTCGGTGAGTGTTCGAACTATAATTTGCTGTATACAAGTGGACACTTTTTCGACTAATCCCCCATACAAGACGGTCCTCCTTTCTTCTACCCTCCATACTTTTCTGTGTTTTCTTTTTCAAATGAATGACGTTTTTGAAATTTTGACGGTAGACCTACGTTGACGTAATGTTATCGTACATTCTGCAGATATTTCATTGTTTTAAAATATTGATCTTAAAAGTTACCATTATATCAAATACAAACGTACCAGGTACACATGAAGCTATAAAAAACCAATTTAGACTGACCTCCCATTGTAAACATATTCCGCACAATTTAAGTCCAACCTTTATTGGTTTTGAATAGGTTGATGTGTAGCCGTGCGTACTAACGTACAGGCTACACATCAAGCTATACGTAACCAGTTTACCCTGGCCTTTAATTGCATAGGAAGCCTGTATGATGCGAGATCAGCTTACACTGGATTTTGTAGGTTGACCGTGTAGCCGTGTGTACAGTGGGTTATAGCAGACCCACCGCCAGCCCATCTAGGGTGGGTCAGGTATACTTTGTCCATTATGTGAACCGTTTTTTGACAGATGCCTTAGACTGCCTTAGAGCGTAGCTTTTCCAGATTACGTAAAAGTTAACTTTGAAATGCGTAACAAAATAAATGTATTATCTACCTTATTGTTATTCAATTATCTTAATTATGATTCCTTGCAGACATTATAATACCATTAATGTAACGGATTTTCCAAAAACAAAGATTATTGTTAAGCGTATTAAATTTAGTTACATTCTACCACATTATACCGTGTCTAGTGATGCAATCGAATGTATTCGCTGCAATCATTTTGAACAATGACATTAAATCAGTATCGGAAAATGGCATCCACTCTAATATCAATAAAATATAAATTAAACAATCTTTTTGAAAATAAATGTATGGAAAATGAATATTATACAAAAAATAATACAATCAGATGAATATTAAACATATTTATTTATTATTGGTCGTCGTTGCACCATTTTCGATTCGATAACCTAACAATCGATAATCACTACTAGACAGTAATCAAAGTGTCAATAATCGGGTCGATAATCGCATTGTTACGTTCCTGCAATCACTAGTTCAATCTGTCAAAAAACGGTTCTCATAATGGACAAAGCTCAGACTAATAATCCTTTTTTTCTAACCATACAACTCTTATAAATAAAAGAATGTATTTAATCTGTAATATAATTGTGTACCTTTATCACATAATTTATCATATCTAGGCGATATTACCAGAACTTGCTCTCAAAGTCTACATAGTTTAATAATCTCGAGGACGAAGCAAGAAAGTATAATTAATGATTAAACGAACTTACCTGAAGTGAAGTTCTATCATAATTATACGAATTGCTTCGTCCGAAGAGATTAGTATCACCCTCCCAACCCTAACGGCATAGCCCAAAAAGGGTTCTGGTAATATACCTAGGTAAAAAATCTCTAAACTAAATGACAGCAGGGCTGGCGCGGGGCACAGAGTAAATAGAAAATTTCTAGAGATGATATTCTCTCAACGAGTGACGAGCAGTACCACCGAAAGGAACAATATACAGCCACACACGACATACTTCCGTTTTATCAACTTAGTCCTTTCTAAACCACTGTTATTATTTTATATTTCGCATTTAAACTGCACCGAGCCGCAATGTTTTGACCGACATGTCGGTCATAAGTTGACACGAATTACACAGACAGTGCGACGTTGCCAGACTTACGTGTGCTGTACCTTTTACTCGTCCCTAAACTCCGTGAAATAGACAGAGAAAAGAATAATTCATTTGACACACCGATACAAGAGCGGCAACAACTTATTACTCCGTCTATACGATTATTAGTCTGAGGGACAAAGTATAACAGCTTTTTTGTATATCGCACTGTACTATTTTACGGGGTCTGTCAGTTGGCTTGACAATGACATTACAATTAAAAAATATATATTTCATTGACATGTTTTGTTTGTTTGAAGCGTGCGATTTAGGCTTCTTGAACGTTTTGCATTTTACAAGATTTTGAAATAAAACTTCTACGTAATTTCTATTAAGCCACTAACTATTTTGTTTTTCACATCTTAAAATTGCGTGACAATGGCTTCGGGGCTAGAAAATTATGTGAATCAAACAGTGTCAGTGATAACTTCAGACGGCCGAAACTTTATTGGAACTTTGAAAGGGTTTGATCAAACTATAAACATAATACTGGATGAATCACATGAACGAGTATTTTCTTCGTCGACCGGTGTGGCTCAGGTGGTTCTTGGACTGCATATAATCCGAGGTGATAATGTAGCGATCGTCGGCCAAATAGATGAATCAATTGATAGTAGATTAGATCTTGGCAATATAAAAGCAGAGCCACTGGGTTCGATTGTTCATTAACTACTTTTAAGAATATGTAAGAATAAATAGGTTTCTATTAATACAATTTGTTTATTTTCTTTTCATTGTGTTATACCTAAGGTGTGTGTGTGGTGTTACGCTAAAAGATAGAGTGAGAAACAGTGTGATAAGGGAGCGTTGTGGAGTGAAAGAAGATGTAGTAACAAGGATTGAGAAAGGTATGTTAAGATGGTTTGGTCATGTAGAGAGAATGGATGAACGGAGATTGACGAAACAAGTATATATGGTGAGTATGGATGGACGAGTTGGAAGGGGAAGACCTCGGCGAACGTACCGCAACCAATTGCGGATGTTCTTAAAAAAGGCCAGGTTCTGAGCACCCTAAACCGACGGTCATGCATGAAGAGATTAATGAATGTAGATGAAGCGAAAGTAGTGTGCCAGGATCGTAGCAAGTGGAAATCTATAGTCTCTGCCTACCCCCATGGGAGACAGGCGCGACAATATGTATGTATGTATGTATGTATGTATACCTAAGGTAAGATCCAATGTGTTCAATAAATGCATGTCATCATAGAATTTTGTAAAAGAAATATAATTTTTACTCACAATGAGATATACATTAAAAAATGTACGTTCAAAAGGTATCAGAGCTGTCCTAAAGAGCAACATTATTTATGCATATATATTTTTGTAACTAATAATATATTGTAACACACACCATCTACAGCTCTTGTCAACTCAAAACTTGAAATGCAGGTTATGCCAAGTTTTGGGGCTATACAGTTTTGAGATATTGTGATATCAGTGAGTGGCTGGTTCTTCGCTTACATAAATATATAATATGTACAGTACACACGGCTACAGGTCAACCTATACAAAACCAGTTTAATCTGATCTCGCATTGTATAGGCTTCCTATAATATAAAAGACCAGCGTAAACTGGTTTTGTATAGCTTGATGTGTAGCCGTGCGTACATACAAATTTTTGCCCACTGTTTTACTTGCACCAACTACTTTAATTTTCTACTAAACTGCTGCAGTATTGAGGACTGCAGTAGTTTAGGAAAAAACAATTGGGGTTACAAACAATTAAAAAAAATTCTAACTGGTTGAACCATTTTCAAATGTTTGCTAGACATATTCATTATTATATATTTTCAAAATAACAATTTCTAACACTAGACCAGTGCCGAAGCCTTAGAAAATGGCAAAAGTGAAAAAAAATATAATAGGATGAAACCTATTGGAAAAGGAAAAGAATATAACAAAAATTTAAGGAAAAATAAATTACAGGCGATCTGAGTTCAGGAAGTGGGAGGGAGGGGGGGTTTAGAGTAAAAACCGGTTTATCTCGATTTCTGGTATCTATCAGAAATGCAAACCAAAAAACTGTACCTAAACTGTACTAAATAAATATATAAAAAAAATTCACGCCATCCTGACGTTACACTTTTTCCACATACCCTCAAAATTTATATGAAAAATTCAAATAACCAAGTTTTTGGTGTTTTGGATTTTTATTTTTCTCTTTTTTGCTGCGGCATCTATGTTAGATGCCGCAGCTTCAGAGATTCTTATACGTCAACTCGCACACGTCTTCTGCTCGGGAGCTCGGAGGCGCCGGACGTGTGTTGTCCACTAGTAATTGTGATAGTGACGTCGAATCTCTGTCCGATCATTACGTGTAATTATTGTTTGTTTGCCCTGATGTAATTCTGACTCTGTAAATTGTTACTTTGGCCTAGGGGCATACAAATCTTTTTTTAAAACCACGCCCTGTCATAATTTCTAATAATATAATAATTAATGTATATGTTATAATTATTAACCAATCTGTTACCTATTGTTTTAAAATTATAGCAATATTTAATTTTGTCAATTTAGGTTTTACATAGGTAATCGATATATTAAAGTTATTCCAATTTTATCTACTTCACTAAAAGCACAGTATAAGAATCTATACAGTATTCGCACTCCGGCCATGGCCTTGAAGTTACTACCTAAAGCCGCGCGGAACGTAAACACGCTATAGGACTGCCGCCTACACTAGTTTAAATAATCTAGGTATTTTACACGGAAGAAAAAGCGAAGCACCACCTATAAACACAGAAACAAATTAGGTACGTAATTTGTTAAAACTTTATAAGGGTATATAAAAAATATTTTATAGTCTTCACTTTCGGAGTTGCGAGGTAGTATAAAAATGTTATTTCTGGGTGCGTTATTGAAGAATTCAAGCAATATCTATTTGCCATACCTACAATCTTATATTGTGACGATACTTAATATCTACCATCGCGTATATGCGCTACCATTTACTAATAAGATTTACAGTAAGATTTACTTAAACTATGATGTAAATCTTATTACCTAGGTAAATTATAATATAAATCTTACCTATCATTTATAACTCTCATACTCATTTCATAATTTCGATTTGACATTTCGTCTAATTCAATAATATACATACCTAATGTAAGTACATAAGTAGATAGCCTAGCCTAGGACGCATCTCTAGTTTTTATTATTGTGAGCGTAGGTAGGTCACTCATGTGTCGCTTTTTTCCCAACATCCACTTATTAATTTATTAATCTAACGAAAAAGCTAAATACTTACCTATTAAAATGAAACAAATTACGTAATAGCAGGTATAGAGAATAAAAATATTTTCCAGGAGAAAGTTTCCAGATAATTTAAAAATCTTATCTCTCTCTCGTATATATCGGAAATTCAAGCAACCAAAAACAGCATTATATAGTATATTATTGTCGTTTTACATATTACGTAAGTAGGTACTTGTACTTATTTCAATAAATAATTTTCAAATCGCACGCTCACTGCTTACAAAACCATCACACATTCGTTCATCACTGCGGCGCGTTCGCGACTGTTTGGGTACCACAGCGTACCCTGACTACTAAGGCGCGTAGGTATGACTCGTCTTCCGACCGTTTGTATGAAGTTACGCTACTGTTAGATTCATAAATTGTGCTTAAAGTCACAAAACGAAATGTCATTTCACACAAAAGTACTTTTAATTTAGACATAGCAACGTAAGCCGGGCAAAAATTTGTTGCTAATAAAATTGGACAGGCTCTTAATGTGAATATATTTTATTTTTTAAATTACTTTTTAACCGTTGAAAGCAGAATCTTATGTTTTTAATATGATAACGTACATTGCTCGTACATTGCTATGGTAGGCATTTTACACTCATATAGTTGGTAGTTTGTTCAGATTTAGAATACACCCGCCATTCTGATATCAGGTTGGCGGCTCATTTACTTTTTCTAATAACTTTGGTTTGAGAATAGTACATTGCTTCAAATTGAACGTACATTCGGTACATTGCTCGTACATTCCTCACACGCATATCGCATCGCCATCGGTAGTAATACACCCGCCATTCTGATACACACAATTTTGAGGGTATGTGAAAAAAGTGTAAATACAAAAGCTGTAGATCTCTTTTAATTACCGACAACTTGGCCATTAAACTTTTTTCCATAAGACTTGTAATTTTGCCGGAAATTGAGATAACCGTTTTTTACCCTAAGCCCCACTCCTCCCTCCCTCCCACTCCCGAACTCAGATCGCCCGTAATTTAACTTTTCCTTATTTTTTGTTATATTCTCTTTTTTTTCCAATGGGTTTCATCCTACTATAATTTTTTTCGGTTTCAAAAATTATCAACCCTTGTCTACACCCAAATTAAACAACTAAAATGTAACACATCTTTTTTATTTTTATACTATTTACAAATGAATTGGGAAAATATTTACAAACAGGAACTTCTGCAGTCATATTTACACACTTCCCAATTGTACAATAAATTATAATAATAGTATTTATATAAAAATAAAGAGAACAAAAATACACAGTCAAAAAACTGAAAAAAAAAACAACGGAAATATTAGACATATCATTAAATCTATTTCAGAGTTGTCATTGTGTTAACCACTAATTATTATTTATTTCGATAATATATGAAATTACATGATAATTTTATTATAATTTAGTTCTACAATATTGTGTAGGTAGAATAGTGTCATCATCGTCATCCGCTTGTATTTGTCCACTGCTAGAAGTAGGCCCCTTTTACATACAACACAATAGTTTGATAAGACACAATTTCAACCATAAAATACATGATTAGCCAATAGCCTGATCCTATAGTCTGGCACACTAAAGTATCGTTACCTGTGAACTAGCTATTACCTGACTATGAAAAGGGAAGGTAACTAATTAAATTTTTAATATCATTTTCTATGAGGTGAAACCATGTTGGTATAATAACCAGTTAGTAATAACCCCGATTAATTTCCTAAGTTTCTATTGTCAGCTACTTACTAAGATTTAACAAAAAACGATTTTGCGTCACGCATGAGCTACCATTGTTATGGGTTTTTCATTAGTACTCATTTAGGTAACTACAAACCATACGAATAGTCATAAAATACTTTATAAACTGTATTACAGTTCTATCACATTCACTATTATTGTACTAATCTATGATATGAGGTATCATTCGACATTTTATGAGTAATCTTTATTGCTCGATGGTTGGCCCATCAACACAATCTCTTGATGCCTGAAAAGAAAAACAACAAAATATTAATTAAAGAATTCATCATTAAGTTATTTTAATATAATTTAATTTAATAATACTTATAAAATCGATAATACATAGTTACTTCTTAGTAGAGTAGAGCCATACAAAACTACATATTATTTTTCTACTAGGTACTATATCAATACTTAAAAATACCCTAAATACAGCCACCCTAAATACTCCTTAAATACCTTAAACATAGTTCCATCTATTAATCATCTTCAGATTTAATTATTTCGATTTCTATCCCTTTACTGAAAAAAAAAACTAGGAAATTTGTAAACGCAAAAAAAATCTTGTTTATAGCATAGGTACTTCCATTGCAACAATATAATGTTAATGAATATTCATTTGATTGTTGCATATGCAAAAATAGCAGGAATCAGAGATAATAAACAAGAGATAGTTAGATACAAATATAACTCTCAAGCATAGCTCTCAAGTAATATGTGTAGTTTTTCATTGTATTTATATTAAGTATAATCTCAATGCAGTGGTACACACGGCCTTTAATTGTAGGTAAAACCATTACAATGGGAGGTCAGTCTAAATTGGTTTTTTATAGCTTGAAGTGTAGCCGTGTGTACATTCATACAAAAAGTTATGTAAATCACCTAAGAGACAGAATGCCATGATTTTTGTGAAAACTAGTGGACTCTACAGACGTTGACCTGCCCAAACTAGATCGTAGCGCCACCTAAAGGGTCCAATTGTAAATTAGAAACTACCCAGGACCACACTCAAAAAAATTCACAAAAATCGGTCAAGCTAGTATTGAGTTTTTGCAAGACTAACATACAGGAATTGAATTTTATATCATTACTTAGATAGATAAATAAATATTATAAGGAATATAAGCTACCTCTGCATCGTCTCCTTATATTTTTGTGTGTTGTATTTCTGGAAAAATTGTTTTCCATATTCGAATGTCGCAATCATGATGGCGCATGCTGGTGCCACTTTAAATATTCGAGGCAAAAGACCCGTAAACAAGCCTTTGAATCCATGGTTTTTGTAAATATTCTGTGCAATACCCTTCATATTTGAAGCTCTCTGTTGGACTTTACCATCTGAAATAGTAACCAAATCAACAAAACCAGGGATAATTACAATCTCTTGGAAATAAGTAATTAGGAACATGCATGCGTTTTTTTTATTTTTTTAATAATTCTATACATCATAACAACACAATAGAAGATATAATTATTCCCAGGAATGTTCAAATTTTTTTAAAAAATATTATTCAACATACGTATCCAAAATTGAGCTGTTTGAACGCCGCCATTTTTCGCGCGCTTCAGATGACGTCATGGGCCGCGATCATCGCACGAAGTGTTTGTTTATTACAGGTGTTTTGGTTAATTCTTAAAGATTTTACCATGGAAGAAGCTAAAAAACCTTTCTATCGGTATTGCATAGTACCAAAATGCAAAAATACTATCAGAACTACTCCCGATAAAGTTTTTTTTTCTTCTTTCGGTCATCGTATATAGTCTCACCACTGACGAAAATCGCTCAAGACACACAAATTAAAATATATTTCCAAGATAATTCCTCTTCTAGCAGCTTTCGACTACCTATGTGATTAAATTCAATGTCGTGGCCCGTGACGTTTCGCTCGCATGATTAGCACTTTTTAATTATTATTTTATACAAATAAATAACAATTATGTACCAAAACGTTGTTACAATAATACTTTAAGTATGTTTAAGATTTCGGAAAATAAAAATATGGCAAATTTAAACTTCATGCATATTCCTAATTGCCTCAATGTTTGAATTGTTTCAAGCGCGGCTGATGAGAAAACTGTGCCCTCGAGTTTGCTCGTCCCCTGTTACATTGTGTCTGTTTAGACACAATGTAACATATCGGCGAACTGTGAGTGGTAGATCGCAGAGTTTTGAGTAGTTTCTGAAATGCATCAGTCACTACACCATAAACCTGTAGGTATGTTTAGAGGTTTAGAGCTAGAATTCGAGGTATGTGTAAGATAAAACATTATCGAAACGTGTAAGTAGTCTGTGACGTCGTATCGTCTTCCCATATCGCACCTTCGGTGCAACAAAGTCACAACAGCTCATATCATGTCATGTCACTCAGCTTTATTTACTCATTTCTGGCTTACTATTTATAGTCAAAAGTCTATTTATAGTTTATAGGTTTGAAATCTTAATAAAATTCATTGTTCATTTTGTTTGCTATAGTTTTACGTAAAAATCTTATATTGAATTACCAAAACAATCCTAATAAAAGACAACAAAAAAAAGTGTCCTGAATATAATTGTGACTTTGTTGCACCGAAGTTGCGATATGTTCATAAAATATAATCGCAGATTTTGCTATACCAACACTACACCAATTTAAACTATCTGCTTTGAAACATAGAGTTGGTCTTGCGTTATTTGCCGCTCAGTGACCACCATCCAAAGAAGTTCAAAGATTGTCACATGGTCCATAAATAAATGCTTAATCCATCCAGACTGCTGCATTAGTCTAGTTGTCCTAAGCGCGACCGCTACGCTAAAGGTCCCGGGTTCGATCCCCAGGTCGAGCAAAGTGATACTGAGTTTTTTATGAAATTCTCAGTAATAGCTCAGTCTGGATTTGTGCCCGGTTAATGGCAACAGGCTCGCCCCCTATTACATGGGACCTAAACATACTGGCGAAATGTGGGTGTACATTAGTACACCTCTGCCTAACCCTTCGGGGAATACAGGCGCGATGTTATGTTATGCATCCAACTACTGCCCGCCAACTTTACCATGTCTTCTGTAAATTTCATTGGATGTCATCCTATACTGCATTTAAAACTACCAACAAGTTATTTAATTTTGGTAATCTCACTGACACTGAATAGTTGAGTACCTAGTATGTACTGTATTGATTGCTGTTAGTAATGTAACCTCCAAATCCAACATCCGTATTCTATTTACAATACCTATATAAAATGTTGCCAACCTGTGTAAATTTCTTTTTCTCCTAATTCTATTTGTTGGTGAGTTTTCACGACGTCAAATGGAAGTGTTACCAATGCAGCAATCTAGAAAAAATAAAAAAAGCGTTAATATTAACGGCATATTGCTCAAATATATTGGACTGAAAGAAGCAAAATCTTATTTAACTTACACTGCCTGCAACTGTTCCACAGAAGAAATTAAATAAAAATGTATTCTTTTCAGAATCCGGTTTGTTGAATAGCCTCTTTGTTGATTCAAATGTTGTCCAATATAAACCTTTAAATTAAAATATTAACACTAAAATTAATACTCATACACACTCTTTAATAAACATTTATTAATAAAATTATTATTTTGTTGACCAATTTGTGGATTTACGCAGAAATGAATAACTGCCAGCCCTAACACATATTTTAGAGAAGATAATGATAAGTAATAATAAATATTTTCTCATATGAGGTGATGGAGTACACACAGCTATTGGTTAACCTATAAAATTCCAGTTTTAGCTGGCCTCACATTGTATAGACTCCCCATACAATGGCAGCCAGCCCAAACTGGATTTGTATCAATATTATTAACAAGGAAACACTTAAATACATGTAATTCACTATAAAGGGTAAGATCCTGTACTGTTAGAGCCTATCTAAGAGAACAGTACCTTAACCAGTACAGTAATAAAGAGCGACCGGGGTCCGGGCTGTTCCTCTTTTGGGTAAAAAAATAAAGTGTTATTTAAATTAACATAAAATTAAATACGCAATAAAACATTTACCTGAAAATGGTACATCTCTCAGTAAAGTAGAACCAAGACCTCGGAAGAGTCCTCTTAGGCCTTCATACTTTATGACCTGCTGCAAAGCTAACATGATTTCTGAAAGAAAATTTACATATTTTCATCATCAACCCATATATTGTCCCACTGCTGGGCACGGGTTTCCTCTCACAATGAGAGGGATTAGGCTATAGTCCGCCATGCTAGCCTACTGCGGGTTGGCAGACTTCACTCGCCATCGAGAAAATCTCTCATGCATGCAGGTTTCCTCACGTTGTTTTCCTTCACCGTTAAAGAGCGTGATAATTAAGTATTAATACGCACATGACTTCGAAAAGTCAGAGGTACGAGAGTATTACATATTTGAACCACATATAAAAAGTAATGAATCAGAATATTGTCTTGTTAACAAAATCAATGAGACAACAGTACCAAAATATTGTTTTGGAATACTAACATTTGGGACATACTACAATTTAATGTTGTCAGACAAAGTTGCAGCTGTTTTTACAATTTCTGAATTGTCATGCTAGCAAGTATTTGCCTCATAAATATAGTGATAACAAGCATCTCTTCGGATTCCCTGGTTGAGATATGAAATTGGGTGTTCAAACCAAGGATAAATATATCAATAGGCTCTGCTGTTTTACAACTGAGCATATATTGCTTTACCAATTACCTGTACAATATGACATCTTTGCATAACATTTTGATGATACTAGCAATATGGTAAGTATGCTACACATTACACATGCTAATTAGCCTAAATCTTAAAATCCTGCTTAATTAAAATTGTCTAGTGAATTATGTTTCATGTTCCACATTTCTTGCACATTAAAGTATGTTTTTTTCGATCTATAGCTATTAACAACCTTTGAACAGGTGTTGCTAATTAGTACAATCGTTATTATACGTTACAACTCTATATCTGTCTCATAGGCTAATAAAATTATGGTCACAATAGATTGAATGTATTTTGTTCTTATGCTGTTTTGCCTATCCATCATGGGTATATTTATTTATATATTTACAAACCACAAATCCAAAATATTGTTATGATTTCACATCAATGTGGTCCAATAAGTTAGTATGCAGTCTATATAACCAAGCTGCTGTAATCCTTACCTGAATAAGTCAATTTTTTCGACTGCATTTTTGTTCGAATAAGTTCTAAAGGGCTAACAATTGTTACAGCTGTCATCCTCGCTGTGGCTCCTGCTATCAATGGTATCCACAGCGGCTGCCCCGCTAAAAGGTTAACACAACCTTAGTACCAATTCATTATGTTAAATATTTTAGAGAAATATTGGCCATCCTGACTGTAGATCTATAGATATAAATATATTGATGTGCTACATGTTAAAATTACTAGGAGTGTAAGTAGTATTTTTTTTGTAGGCCCTTCTGTGTCCCACTGCTGGGCAAAGGCCTGAGGCCAAAGGTAGGGCGAGGAAAGGGGAATTGTAGTTACAGTATATATGTATATGGTATACATCAGTATACCTCTGCCTAGCCTATTAGCGAATACAGGCGTGATGGTACATTATGTTAATATGTATGTTGAGTGTATATTATTAATTGAGTAGGAAATCATTACAATATTGTGCATAAACATTGATAAGTTGTTGTAACCTTGATGTCAAGGAAAAGAAACTGAACAAGTATTCTTTAACTGTTAAAATATGTATGTATTGTTATGTGCTAATAAATACACTTGTTTATCTCCTATCATTTGCCATCCATCATCTTTATAACAGATACAACATCTTTTAGTTTTTTATCATGTTGTATGAGGCTCATGTGTTTGATTTTTGATTTGTTATAATAGAGTAGTTATTATTAATAGGCCTATTGTAAAATAAAATTAACTATGATCAGACTTTGCTAAAAAAAAAGGCTAATGACATTCTAAGATATGTGTTAAAGTTTTTGGTGGGGAGAGGGCATGCCTTGTCCCTTTCCTGCAAAAGAGTAAGTATAGAAATAGTATGGGATATCAGATTGTGATACCACAAGCCATTATAGTGCACTCTATCTAGCATAAATTAAAATGCTTATAACTTCCTTATTTTTTAACATATTTTCAGGGTTCTGTAGCCAAATGGCAAAAAACGGAACCCTTATAGATTTGGCATGACTGTCTGTCTGTCCATCCATATGTCACAGCCACTGTTTTCCGAAACTATAAAAACTATGCTGTTGAAACTTGGTAAGTAAATGTATTCTACTCTACCCACTAAAACCATGTTAGTATATATATATATATAGGCCACCATCAGCATTTAGAGGGGGGCACTGTGTCCTTTTGATAGACCAATACCTTGTACAACACCTGTTAGGGTGTATCCCTGGTGATACCAGTAATGACCTAGTGTTAGAACCTAAATTATTAAATAAGTCTAGTTCTTAATAATGAATAAAGATGGCTGAATTACTTACTGCTAAGGGTAATATTGTTGTGGTATGTTTTCATCCTATATCTCAGTTGCTCATAGGACACAAAATAAATAACTGTACATGGAAGAGCTAGAACTAGAGTAGGACTCAACCCTGACCATAGCGCAGGAACACCTTCTAATTTGGCTATTTTATAAAACGCATCCTGAAATCATAAAAACATTAATTTATTGTGATAGTATGTTCTTAGACATAAATGTACATTATGACAGTAAGTATCAGAAAACAGTGCTGACCATCGTTCCGTGGAAATGTACTCGTCTTGGTATCCATGCGCTGTCCCCACAGGGGCATAAATGTTCCATAAGACCATTGCAATACAAGTAACATTTATTAGAGAGTAGCGCCTTCTGCTGTGCTTGTAATCTGATTTTCACCACATCAAGAGGCGTCACTGTAACGCACAAATACGCTCATTAAATAAAGAGTTTACCTATAACGTCCCAAGCAAAAAATAATAAGCAGACTTACTGAATAACGAGGTTATAAGAGCTCCGGAACATGCCGATGCCATTTGCTGGAATGTGGTAATCCGAAACTGGGGGTCATCTTCTCGAATCATGGCATCGGCTTTCTTCACAATGAATAATGATAGTGCTTTGTAATAAAACTCATCCGGATCTTACCTGTGTGTATTTACACTATTCGGGGCCGGAAAGTACTTTTTTCGGTTCTCTAAACTGTCAGTGTCAAAATTATAATAATCGATTCATAGAGTAGAGTATAGAATATAGATGAGCAACGACAACGAACAGTAGTACAAATAATTTATTGTTTATGAAAACATTTCAGCTAGTGCTGTATTGTATGTAATCGCCTAAATATATAATCACGAAGCTGCTATTCGAAATAACTGCTACACCACAAGGACGAAATAAAATTTACTTCATAACTTGACAAGTTTAACCAAGTTATTTTAGTGAAGGAAAAATACGACCACGGGCAAGATTCAAACATGCATCTTCTGGTTAAGTACACGAGACGCTAAGCCCGCTAAGCCACCGCGACTCCCACCCACCTAGTCGAAATTTGCCTTCACATTTTTAATTTACATCTTTTAGGTGACCTTTTCAACCGACATGACATGCTTTACAGCAAGTACAATGTCAATGTCATACGATGCCATATTGAAAAGCATATTTTCAAAAATATCACTAAAATGATGAAATAAAAGATCTTTTAACAAAAAACAAAAACCGAAAAAAAAACATCCGAATTGATAACCTCCTCCTATTTAAAGTCGGTTAAAAATTGTATCATTCGACTATTTTCTAGTGATGCAAGATATGGAAATCATTTAGTAATAATCGCGCATGCCTAGTTTGATCAGTCAAAATCACTGCCACATGGATGGAGGGCGTTACTGAAATTGTTTCGTAAATTATATTTAATTCAGTAATTAGACTACACGAAAGCGGTGCGGTTTCCTGAGGGTTCAATTGTGTAGATGAAAAATAGTCTTTGAAATGTTTTCCACAGCGTCTAAATCTTTATTGTGAGTACCTATTCATTTATTTTTGGAGTTTACATAACGTGACAGATGTTTTTTTTTATATCGGATCTATAAACAAAATTGTGAGCTACAATAGTGTAAATGAAACGGTCGTCCGCAAAATCGTAATAATGTGAATATATATAATCGGCGGGACGTACAGTAGACGCCTTGCGATATGTATTCGTGTTTATAAATTTATCGGCTTCCCTTCCTTTATTCTAGTTTCGGTTATAGTTTCGGCAATTCTGTAGCTCAGGCAGTGCCTAGGTGTTTCGCCGCCGCGGTAATCTCAAGGTCTCATTCCTATTGTGTTATACAGACCCTTCTTTGTTTTTATGAAACTATTTTTTATTCATCCTTTATTGTTAATTTCTTTTTCTTATGATTTGAGGAGTAGTAATTTATGAACCGTAGAAAGAAATCGAACTAGTTTTTTTAAACAGTACATCTGTAAGGGCATGGTGCCCCCTTTGGGGTGGAGGTATATTATTTTCATTAATAAATTTAAGTAAAAAAATAATATATTATAATGCCATAGGCACAAGACAATTGCCGCGGCTATATTCGTTGAAAAAAAATGTACAGACTATACATTTTTCTTATGTAAATGCCAAATGCAACAACTCATTTCTCAGGTCTTTGGGACCATAACAATAGACTTTGTATTGTGTCTAAATATAAGACTTGAATTCATGAAATGTAATTCTTTATAATTTATTTATAAACTAAATGTATACTGTAACTACACTTTTATTCACTGTGAATAGATAAGTACTTGAATACTTCAAAAGAATGATTTATAGGCACTGTGATAACTCACTATTGATTTGATATGGCGAAATATTAAAAAAGCTTAACATTGCAGATAGAAGATTCAATAAAAATCTTGATATTATATACTTCAGGGTTCTACAGTGATTTTCTGCATCAGATAGTAGTATTATTTTCATTGATAAGAGACAAGCATGACACCTTATCTCAAGTCCTGATGTCATTTGATATTGTTTGGCTAGTTCACATCTAATTATAAATATTTTTATCAGGTTTTCAGGTGTTTTGTGATATCTCCTATATTATTTGGATTTATTTCTTTTGGTTTTGATTATTTGTATTGTTGTATTTAAAGGAAAACACCATGCTCTTGCTTGCTTTAAAAATTATTTTTTCTAGTAAATATTAACTTGACATGCATAAATTTTCTTATTTTGAAATCAGATAAATTATTTTAAATCCAGAAGTTACCAATATAATCCTAAGGTATCTTATTTAAATACTAGCTTTTCCGCCCACATCTTCACCCGTGTAGACTATACATTTCTGTACATCTTACGGTATAATATATAGCTTAGTTCACTCCGGAATAATGTCCCTTTCTATTGGTGGAAGAATTTTCAAAATTGGTTCGGTAGATTAAGAGATTACTCCCAACAACCTCACAACATTTATCTCTTTATAATATTAGTACAAACAAACATAATTTTCAAAGTTATTTTAGTGAAGGAAGAATACGACCGCGGGCAGGATAATAGAATAACTTAGTAATCTTTGCATGGAAAATGCCTAAAAAATACAAAAAGATAAACATAATTTTCATTTTATTCGGTTGTTGCATTATTCCTAAAGGTCAGTGTAATAATTAAAAAGTTTAAAAAACTAAATTAAACTTTAATCTTTTAACACAACACCAAAAATAATAAACATTAACCTCCTCACTAAGTACCAGTATTCTTCTCTCTAAATAATAAATATTTTTCTAAATAATCTTATGCCATTTTGCACGAATTTATTATTCAGAATTCTTCACAACAAAAATTACAAGTACTTTCTATTTTTAGTCTGTCCTATTATATTGGGAGTTGGCACGATTATGATGTGACTGAAAATACTGTAAGTGGATTGCCAGCACAACAAAATGTTTTTCACTTCAACAATGTTTTGCTGTTGTTATTTACAAACATTTTTTTTATCAGAGACAACTTGATTGATGAAGTCTATAGTAATACATTGTTGATTAGCAACAAGATTTTATCTCTTATACGCAAGCCAAAAATATGTTTTTATAGCCTTCACCCAACATTAAAATCTCATTTATTCCAAGAATTTAGGAATACTTTGTGTACACACGGCTACACATCAAGCTATACAAATCCAGTTTAGACTGACCTCCCATTATAAAGGCTTTCCGTAAAATGTAAGGCCAGCCTTTACTGGATTTGTATAGCTTGATGTGTAGCCGTGCGTACAATTCCCGAAAATGTGCTGAGCTGATGTTTTTTGTCGTAAAAAAAGCAAATGTTTACTTCTGTCTGTTCCCATTTTACAGTAGGCGTGGCAATTACGTCAGTTACCTCATACAGATAATTTTAACTGGAGTGATGCATGCCAACTAGTCAATGGTGTATAATTGGTACTCGGTACCTTCTGTAGAAAGAAACCTTGTATTTTTTTATAAGGTAGTTCCTGCACCAGGGGACCAAACCTTGAGTGCGGGGACTTCATAAACTACCCAGTTAACGGACCCAAAATACACATAGACTCTAACAAATATCTGTGGAACACACAAAACATTTATCTCGGATGGGTAGTACAACCTATGATATTCGTCCCGAGAGTATTGCGGAGATGACACCATCATCGCAACACAGAAGTGCAGTCAAAGTAAATCTATTATATTCATTTGTGTAGTGGTGGAACAGTTGGTAGAGGATGCATTTTTCACATCCTTGCACACACATAAATTGCTATCAATCTCTCGACGCTTGCGTACTCCCGTTACTCACGTAGTCACGCTGTTATTGATAGTCATGTTCATGATCTCATTTTAAGGTATTCCCCAGGTCAATATCCACGTAAGTTGAAAATTAAATCGCCAAAAACGATAGCGTCTAGTGAGAGCTTTTTTACTATTCATACAGAAAATATAATTATACACAAAGATATGAATTTTCTAATAAAAGAATTACTTTTAACAAAAAAGTTAAACCGCCTTCAAAAAATAATAAAATAATTTTGTCTAAAACAGTTTGGGAAGTCGGTAACTTCTATTTGAGTGGGTCTTTTATTTTCGCCACCGACTTCCCAAACTGTTTTAGACAAAAATATTTTATTATTTTTTGAAGGCGGTTTAACTTTTTTGTTAAAAGTAATTTTATTTTGTAATTTTTTGTGGAAAGTTTGTTTAGAAGTACTTGTTAGCCAACTAAACGCACTGCTCCGATAAGACAGCGATGTTTCGGAGTAAACGATAATATCATCGATGTAAACAAATTTTAGATTTTTGTTGATATTTTCAAAACTGCTTAACCGATTTCGATAAAATTTGAACGGGACCACCTCTGAAGTATGACCTACCAAACAAAATAAAATAATCATTAAAATCGGTCCACAACTGGCGGAGATATCGCGTAACAAACATACAAAAAAAAACATACAGACGAATTGAGAACCTCCTCCTTTTTGAAGTCGGTTGAAAAAAAAATAAGTGAAAGAAAAATTCGCTCTCAGGCAGGGTTTAAACCTGCGTCTCTATGGTTAAGTACACCAGACGCTTTACCAACTAAGCTACCGAGACCACTGCCAGAAATTCGAAGTTCGAAATCGAAGATTTCGCAGTATTAAATCCTAAAATATAATAAAAAATAAGCAGTTAAATATAATTATGTTGTGATATCATCGCTTGTAACTTAACGCGCCAACAATAAGAATTCCGCCATTGAAACCAAAGGTATCATATTTTATAAGCTTCAGTTAACTTTAGATCTCTTTTGGAAGTCAGCAATTTCAACAAGGAATGTTCGACCTGTTTAATTGTAAACCTAAATTACCATCTCCTTATTAACTTTACTCAGTAAACTAGTTATGGCGTTGTGTGTGGCAAATGTTTTAGTGAATAAATAAATGATCTGTAAGATCTGGAATTGAATCTGTAGCTAGCCTAGCGATTGGTTTGTTATTACTTGGGTTTTTTTTATCACAACCATATAACGCCACCATATGCCTATTACGAATCAAAACAAAGCGTATCGCTGCTTTATGAGACTGAGTTAAAGAAATTACAGTAATCCAAACGGGATTATTCTACTTTTCCAATTTAGTGAAATTATCTGATAAGAAGTTTGGTACCTATTGACTTTCGGAGAACTTGAACCTTAAAATAAGCTTATATTGACGTAGCGAAGAAAGTAGCATGGAAAATAAATGCTTTCGAGACAGGTGCAACGTGCTCTTAACCTTGTAAAGAAAAGGGTCTTTGTAAAGTTCACTTTACTTAGTTTATTGACACATCACCCCTTCTAAACACATTTATTGTTGTACGTACAATTCTAATAACGTCTCACAAAGGCTGAGCAAGCACCACGGACTACGCCCCTCGCATCCGTCCATATTGTTCTACCTACCTCTAATCTAATGATCTGTCTGAAAACGGGCCAATTACGTAATGCGATGATCATAAAGCGAGCTGCGGAAAATGCTAATAAACATGTTATAATTTGCGCTGCTACTTAATTGTACAAGGCTCGTTCAATGAAATAGTAAACTTGAACGATGTGACTGACATTGAATATGTGCCTTCCTCAAGTATCGATTACCATTGTTGTATTTGATATCTACGTAGGTATTACGATGTATTATCGATGTTACGGTTTGCATTTATAAAGTTGTTAGCTATCGGTTGATTGGAGATTTTTATAGATCAATGTGCCGTAGGTTATATTATAATTCACTAACTGATGTAGTTCTAATATAGGAGCTGTCCTATCTATTACTTCGTGTATTTAATAAAGTTCACATTTGACTACATAATTTGCGACCACCACACTACATATGTGACTGCCTTCCGAAAATCTTCATGATAGATACACCTGCAGTTTTGTATTGATTAGAATCTTGGTCTATAAAAGGCATGAAAGGTCGCGTAATTGAAAAATGAGGGATGTGTAGTATAACAAGAATGGGGAAAGAGTGAGGATCCAGTAAGTAAGAGGCAGTTTATAACTGGCGCAAATAAATACTATAAAGTTCAAGTGGTCACCTTCATTTATAGTACATGTTACCAGAAATTTTGGATGGATGGATGGATTTAAAAGAAATGAGAGATCAAAGAGCATATCGATGGATTGTGTAAATGATATAGGTATGGCAAGGTAAGGTGCAAGTAATGGGATAATTGCTTATGAAGGCGTCAAGAAAAAAGTCGCTGCGTCAAACCCCAAGTAAATTGGGATTGGAAAAAATATTGTTATCCCAATATTGTAGATTTACCACACAGCTTCAAAATATCTGCAGATTGTGGTCCCTGGCCATCTGTTAAGACTGGAAGCCGGCCCCAGCTGTTGACAAAAAGTTAGGAAGTTTAATCGTGACACATAAACCTACAGTAATGGTTAACTCTGGTAGTTTGAAAGATGATTAGTTTCAGCCAATCCTAACCAATCAAAACTAGTTGTGGTTGCCAAATCTTGTTGATTTGTTAGATGGTTCAAAAAATTCAATACATTGCAGAAATAACTAGTGCTAATCGTCTACGCATGAGGTCATGAACCCTGCATTTATTGGCGGGTTTTTGTTGGCACGATAGCGGTGCGTAGTTTAGGATTTTTTGGCACCCAGTTTGCTCCGCTTTTGCTCAAATTCGAGCTTAGTCGATCATATGTTAAAGATAGACTTCCTTTTGTTAGCAGTATCAAATTGTCAAACTAATAAGTGAAACGGACTTTCCTAATTTCGATTTCATTATAAAAGTTTTTTTTATTCTATATTTATTTACAGGGTTTTTTCTATAAAGAAAATGTCACCCCCATTATTGAATACATCTAAAAGCTTTGTTAAATGCTTCTGACGTTTTGAATTTAGTGCTACTTAAATGTCTGCGATACAGGAAAATTTTCAAAGCGAATTTCTTCCCAGTGGAAGAAATTTCTGACCTTCTCAGTAGAAGGTCAGAAAATCACGGTTTTATATTGTTTGTTATCTTTAGCTAAGGTGCAAATTATGACGTACTCGATCGTGAGTATCTGACACAATTATCAGTAATCTTTAGGTTTTAATGTCTATTGTCATATGATCGACACACTGTAACATGAATCATGAACCACTTTAATTGAAAACGAGAAAGGTATTAGTGGAAATAATGATCAGTATACCATTCGCCGTCCACAGTAGTGTACAATTTCTTAAATTAATTGCAAGGCTGATCAACATGGCGCAAGTTCCAGATTTAACACAAAGTGATTCCGGTGCCGATGTACCCAACCTTCAAAAATCCAGGTTCTTACAGTATTTCAACTTTTATACTGTATTTTTCATATACTTCTATGAATATCACATCAAATTTCTATATGGTGGAGTCTTTAGTATGGACATACTGTTGTCAATAGTTACCTAGTATAGTAGTAGACAGCATCTGTACTATTAGCTGCTACTCTTCGAATTAAATAGATTTTATTAGACTGTCAGTTCGAATTGAAATTGTATCTTGGAATCCTTTCGTTAAACTGAAATCAAACAAAATTGTCTTTGCGCTGTAGCGGTGTCTTTCTGTTCAATTAACTAAATTGGCAACTATTGGTTTATGCTAGTGCTTTAGAGCAGCAACAGCAAGGTCAATCAAAATGGATTAGATACTTTAGTGTTAACTGGCTATTACTAGTGCAAAGACTTGAAGTTAAAAGAGACCAAGGTAATCCATTAGTTTCTTTATAAGTTTATTTTGCAGGTTCAGCTAGTTATTTATGTATGTTTGTCAAACATTATTCGCTTTATGGCAACATTAGACAGTTTTAAATTACTTCGGTTATTAACACTGCGATAAATGAACCTCTCAAAAAAAGTTCTACCTTAACATAAAACATGTATTTTGGTTCTAGTTGACGTGCTAAGATTGAGCTTTTAGAGCTCAAAGGTGATTCTGGATGATTCGTTCAATTAGATTTTTTAAATGTTGATGCCCTTGCTACAGTTATTTGAATGTCACATAATACATTAATCTTACATACGTGGTTGCTAATTTCTTCTACGTCACGGAAATCGCCATCACTGTCTGAGTATAATGTTCTTATATCCAATCCCTACCTGTAGTAGTGAGTCACTCATTTCTTCGGTACTTCTGTATTACCAATTCGTTTACACTCCTAATTTACGTATAGTAAGAATCGTGTTTTTCCTTGAGTTATGCATAGTGGCATAGATTTTCCCCGACTTTTTTCTTTTTTCTTTCCTTTTTATTATTTTGTTTAAGCTAATGTGCTGTTTGCAATATCTATAATTGGATTTGTTGTTATTATGAAATACAAATAGTATTTTGTCTTGAAAAGAATTCACGACGATACAAAATTTAACAGCTTTATGAATAAAGTAAACATCTGAAACGAGAATAGCTTATTATTACTTCAGAAATTGTATTGTTCTAGTAATGATTTGTATCTTAAATGGTTATGGTACTACAAAATTAAATAGTCGATGTGTTTTTATAATAAAACTTGAATGATGTGACATCAAGTAATTTATTGTTTGAACAACTTTGTTGGACTAGCTTGAGCTGTGACAATACATAATCCATATTCATGATTGATGTATCTGTAATGAGTTTCAGTTTTAATTGAAGTTTCTAATTAATGATCGGGTATCGCGACATGAAGAAAATGAAAGATCTAGAAGAATAAAAACAACATAAAAGCGGACTGAGTACCTAGGTGTCTCAAACTTTATCGTCACCATATTCAAGCCAAATGAATAACTTCAGTTCTTAATGTCATATAATTCCCGTATATCAAGGTTCATAAGCGAAAGCAAAAAAAAATACGTTTATGGAATTAAACCAACAAAATATATGTCACGTTCTAAAAGAAATTAGCCTTGCCGACGATTTTACTCACTCATTGAGCAAATTTTCCTCAGTAACACGACTTCAGACTATTTATAATATTTTACGTGAAGTCTGACGACGTGAATAAATTATTCATACAAAAGCTTTGTTATTTCACTCAACTTTAGTTATTGTGTCATCATGAGTCCGTTTAAACAAAAGATCCTAGATACTTTTCTAGACAACGATGTTGTTTTTGCGAATGTTAGTGTATCACAATTTAATGGATTAAACTGTCATGTGTACGACAAGTAACGCACCCTCAGCAGTAATGCGATTGTATGACGCACTCATGGTGCAATCGCTAAGGCTCTAGACAGACGGACTGCATTTCAACTGCAATCCAACTGCAAATTGCAGTTCGGTTGCAGTTTGAATGCAGTTGACACGACTGCAATAGAACTGCAAACCAAACGTGCAGTCCGATTGCAGTTCAATTGCAGTCGACGTGCAGTCGTGCGAACTGTGACTGCACGTTTGGTAGAGCCTAAGAACTAGAGATCCTTAAGTAGTTATAGAAGTTTATCATGAGGAGTTTTAAAAACAACCTTTTTAGAAGTTACCTCATTTCTTCTAATCTTAACTTTTAAAATAATGTTAGTCATTATATAATATTAGACTGAGATATTACATAGAAATGAGGCCCATATGTTACTCAGACATGTTAAAACTTATCGATTCGCCGATATTATTTTTATTTCTTTCAAACAGTGTCAGAAACAAAACCTATCTTCTCGGTACCTATACATAAAAATGTTACTTTTCTTTTGAACAGTTGTGGCACTGATTTAATTTTAAACTCGTTAATCTGAAATTATATTAGTATGCAATTTTGAGCATTGATTGTTGTTACAGATGTTGCACATACTCTGCCGGCGGCCCACACCGGGTGCTGGCATCATTATTTGCAAAGAACCCATCCCTCGGACCGCAGCCGATTCAAAGCCGGGACTACCACGAGGTTACTGGCAACATAATATGTCCCAATGTAGTCAGAGGTATCGACCACTTGAGAGATCCCCGTCTCAATAAGGTAAGAAGTAGTTTCTATCGAAAAATTTACTGGGAAATAAGTAGGTATTCGATTTCTTTGTAAAGACATTTTACATAAGTGAGTACATGAAAGAAGTCAGTAAATTTACTATCGTGAGTTTTACCGACAAAATCATCACTGTTCTCTACGTTATTTTATTGCGTTTTATGATTGAATCTCCAATCTGGTCATTTTTGAGTTTTTATGATTAAGCGTGCGATTTGTCGTAAAGTTGATTCCGCAAACCGGCCGAAACCAGGCCGAGTCGAAATCAAACGGGTGCAGTCGTCAAAACGGTTGCTGGTAACTAATGGCAGTTTATTGTGTTCAGTGGCTCTTAGACACGGCGCGCGAGGGGCATGGAACTTAGGAACAATTTATATTTTCGCCTGTTAGTAGCTAGTTAATTGGAAAGTCAGAAGAAAGATTGCGCGTGAAATAGAATTCGCACGAAGTTTGTTGAATGTTTATTTCTAAACTCGAAATTGTTTAACGGCACTTCGTGGCCTCTCAAACATTTTGGTAGAATAAATGGCACGTAGATCAAAAAAGGTTCGCCATCTCTGTCCTAGACCAATAACAAATCCGTTTGAGTGGGATGGCAAGTTTCCACTAACTGTTCTTACTAGATTAGACTAGAAATAAAACATTAGTCACGGTAATACTGTTTTTGTTTAGAATTCCCTCGTTCACCTCAATGACAGTATTGAGCTTAGCGTGAGGGAAAACGTCTGACATTGACAAATTGGCTTCAATAGCACAATAGTTATTCTGTTTTGCCTTACACTAACAAAATCAATTACAATAAAATTACCGTACGTATATATTATATTGCTTTTGTGTTCTTTATTACAGGTAAGAATATTTTTAACTAAGTTGACTTTCGTTGGTCTGCGGCTAAATTGATTGTATTCAAGAAACATTATCATTAAAGATCAAACTCATCAACATAACTTCAACCACTTTTACAAAGTTTTACAGAACTAAAGATATCTAATTAATGAAGTTATGAACACTGGCTCTGCCCTGGTTATGAACCAAGCCAGCCAAGAACGATGTTTCCTCCTCTCAAAACTTGAAGGGGATTCCGCCACGAAGGCATGGTTTCTACAGCCTGGTGTACTTACCACTTTTAGAACTCTGTAGAGTACTTTTAGCCCTGAAATTACTATGACGACGTTTTTCTTCACAATGTAACCATCGTTTAAATCGCATGTGGATGCGAAAATGTTGACGAGCTTGCTTCGGAAGTGGATTCGAAGCACTTTGCACCGTTAACAATCCCGTCGAAAAAGCCTTATTACTAAATTATCTTGATCCACTAATAGATAAACATTTTCTTTACATCCTATTTTTGTTTTAGGGTCTCGCTTTTACACTGGAAGAGCGCCAGGCACTCGGCATTCACGGCCTTTTGGCAGCCAAGTTCAAAACCCAAGACGAACAACTGGATATTTGTAGAATATCCATTGACAGATATGAGGACAACCTAAACAAATATCTCTACCTCGTCGAGTTACAGGTGACTAAACATGATAAAGGTACCATTGATTCTGTGAATCTATTTATAGATACTGGGTTTTGGATACGGGTTCGGGAATGGGATCTTTATCATACAAAAACTGTTTATAAATGGAGTTCTAGGTATGAGTTGAATGCTTACCCAAATTCTTTGATCAATGCACTAAATATGAAGTCTGGTTTCTGATTTGTGGCTGGAATTCAAAATAACGTGGATTGGTTGGACTCGGTGGGCAAAGGGAATTGTAATTAATGTTTGGAAGGGCATTAACATTATTATAGAGAAAAAACAACTAACATTTTTTTTTTCTGCTATATGGATAAAAAAGCAGTGAATGGATTTTTAAAAGAACTGCCCTATTGGTTGTATATAATGGTTTCGAATGTTTTCGGTGGGCTTATAACTGTGATTTCTACTTTACCCTTGGATGTTGTGCGTTAACGACATTCCGAAAACGACATTGGCTTGTGCAGCGAAGTGCATAGCTACGTTTGTACTAAATTTAGAACTATTTTGTGCAAATTCTGTGGCATGTATCAATTATATGATAGTTCATATTAGCTTAACCAGCATCAGGCACGTTTCATGCGCAAAATGCATCGAGATAGGTCTAAACAGTTTACTACATAATTTGTACAATTACGCACAAAGGGCTGTTGAGAAGCTTTTATTGAGTATAATTTTGTAAATGGGCACCATTACTTCTGAAGCCATTGACGTAATAGGTCTAATTTCCATTTAAAGTCCCGTTTGTTTACCTTTCTTGCGACACATATATAATTATTAGTCTATGCATACAAGATAAGGTTTTCATTATGTGTAGGTACACAAGTACAAAGTGAATTTAGATTTTTTATAACTAGTGCACTAGGCACATCGATGACTCATTTTAAGCTCTAAACGAACCGATTTCGATTGAAATGTTACTGATTGTGGATACTCTTATGAAGGATGTATTTATAAATAATTCCACTGCAGGTATAGATAAAGATATTAATTCGAAAGGATATGGTACTCGTACATAAGTGGTTACATGTTAGTTTTCCTACACATTTACCACTAGAGAAGGACATACGAATATTTCGTAATGTATAGGTATTCTTGGTATCTAATCACATCAATCTTATTCTAAAGTTCTCATTCCAAACTTCCGTATATTTTACTACTCTATATACATTTCTAAATAGTCCAATAGTGCGTTATCGGCTTCTTTTAGATGCTATATTGTACAGGCTGAAGCCCCCCCTTATTTTTTGCCACAACTCATGTCGTGTTACAGTGGCCGAGTACCTCTCGTAAATAGGTGTACATTGTTCGATCTTCCCCCTTGCCTTCTTACTTTGGACTGACGAAAAAAACTGACGAACCCAATAAGGACAGTTAAATCATCTATTTATTATTATTTCAAATAGAATGTTTGTCAGCATTTGCTGATCCATAAAAGGGGCTGGTTGGAAGGGTTAATATTTATAAATATTATTCAACCAATGTTTTTAATAATGTTATTGAATTATTGCAGGATAGAAATGAGAAGTTGTTCTTCCGGCTACTAGCAGAGAACATTGAGAAGTACTTGCCGATCGTTTACACCCCAACCGTGGGCTTGGCGTGCCAGAAGTTTGGCCTCATCTACAGAAGACCCAGGGGTCTCTTTATCACCATCAACGATAAGGGACATATATTCAACATTCTTAAAAATTGGTTAGTACTTATGATATAAGTGAAGTTTTCCAATTAAAGTCTTTGCAATTTGAAAGAGCTGCTATCATTGATATATCGATAACGTTTAATTTATTAATGGCCCTCTTTACTATACCAATACCACTTCACATGTTAACCACCACTTAATATGATAAAGATATAATGTTGCTAATAGTTAATTTCCGTGTGATAACGATAAGGATGCTTTTATTTACTTTAAATTATTTACATACCATCACGCTTGTATTCTCCAAAGGATTAGGCAGAGGTGTACTAATGTACACCCACACTTCGCCGGTATGTTTAGGTCCCATGTAATAGGGGGCGAGCCTATTGCCATCAACCGGGCACAAATCCAGACTCCGAGCTGCTACTGAGACTTTAATAGAAAAACCCAATAACACTGCTCAACCTGGGGATCGAAACCAGAACGCTTGGGATCACTAGACTAATGAGGCAGTCGTTTAAATTATTTAATGTCAGTAAAATGCACATTTGCGAGAGTAGCTCCTCCGAGAACTAAGTGCATACCCTGTGGACTGGCACATGACCAAAATTCGGTCGCTGTCAAAATTGCCCCAACTGGCACGCGACCGAATTTTGGTCATTTAACATTCGTCTCGGTTTATTCTAATAAGACACGCCAAAACTATATCGATCTTGTTCTAACTTATAAGATAACATAGAAAAAAGACAAGGTAGGCATTAGAACCCATAACAGACGTTGTTCTTACGAACGTCAGTCCGATATCAACTTCTAAAGTTGCTGGTTTAAAAATGTCTTCGCGGGGTTTTTAGTGCGTCGTATTTGGACTAATAAAATAATATTTTTCATCGAGTGAGTGAGTGTTTAAATGCAGAGAACATGAATTGGTAAATATTAAACAGTTTACAATTGATATATTGTAGTATTGCGAAGTTTTTTAACTGAAATTTTTAATTTCAACAAACAAAGACGGACATCCGGCAACATCGTAACTTTACATTTTCACTTATTTTGAAATAAAAATACATTAACTATAACGAAATATCAATTGTATCATATCTTAAATATCTAATAGTATTCTTTACTAGTGTTTTATTTGCAATTTATTGATTAAAAAATATAAAATATTGAATTGAATATCGGCCGGCCGGCGAACAGCCAGAATTCGGTCGCTTGCCAGTCCGTATATTTTGGTCAAGGTCAGCGCGGCGGCCATTTTTATTAGTAGGAGTAAGTGCTCGATTAGTATGGATTAGGCTTCCGTGGATTCGATATTTGTTAGAAATAACAAACACAATACTATTTTTTTTTGTTGTTTTGTTTTTACCTCTTAATTTTGAGATATTAATCTCACATTACTTCCTGGAAGAGATAGCTTGATGTGTAGCCGGGCATTAAACATTTTTAGTGCCATTTAAAGAGCAGTAATATTGAGACACATAATTTTTTTTAAGTCGGTAAATTTTATTTATATACATAATATAGTATATAACATAATATAAACAATCTAATTCCATCACATATGGATATTCTAATTCCATTTAACTTTCAAACAATAGGTGTTAAAGTGCAGGTGTGACTGCCCACTGAAGCCTTATCCATACTTACATAGCGTAATTTGACACTTTTTGTCGTAAAATTATCTGGTTTCGTCGTGTTTTGATATTTTATTCTAAAAAGTTTTTGAAAGGCAATATGCCTTTTTCTTGTTTATTTTCACTTAGACACTTCATCTAGTTGCAAAATATAAATTTATATTTAGAATAAATGCAACAGAATTTGAATTGTAGTACAAAGTTTGAGAGGACTACTTTTAACGGAAATTTTCAAGTGGTTTGTTTTGAAACGATAAATATTCAACTAAACACTTGAGACAGCCGAACTTTTGTCTGCGATAAGCACGTGGACCATACTTTAACATAAACAGTTACTCGACGCCGCTTGACTCACAGCGTTCTCAGAATTGAACAATAAACAATACCCTTTTTTTGCTATCCGCTTCGGTCAGCATAAATTAGGCATGTTATTGTATAGCTTGTGGTTTGAAAAAAATGTATGGGAAGATGTGTTTTTTTAATTTCTATGTGTAAATTATATATTATCGTGCAAATAAAACAAAAGGTTTTCATGAATAATGATATATATTTTTTTTATTTACGGGTTTTTTAGAAGAAATTGGAAAAAAATCGCTTATCCTATTTTGAAATCTGATTCATAATATCTGTAAATGTAGAATTGCACTAAATGATTTATAATATGATAGCTTAATTATTAAGGATTCGATTGACATGCGGTTTTTGTATAGCTACCATACAAATATTTAGAGATATCATGGTTTTAATCCACGCGGACCGACGTCGCGGGGACCACCCACGAAGGCAATGACAGTGGATGTCAATTTGAAAAAATGGCCGTGCCAATGCACAGGTTATGCTCTAAAAATATTACGCTGGCATCAAAAATCAAACTAGGCCAATGTTGGTAAGACTGGTGAAGGCTAGAGAAAATCGATACTAATAGATATCAAGCAAGAGTTTTTATTAGAGGAAGGTATCATTGCTTTATAAGACTCGTATTCGGTTTATAAGAACAGAAAAACATCCGTATTGCCCAGATATAGGGTTGCAGAGGTCTGATGTATAAAAAAATAAGCTGTTTTCTGTTCGACTGGAAGCCGCCCCGAACATAATTGGAAAAATGCTAGGAGGATGAAGAATAGAAAGACATAGGTATACAATATTAGCATTGTATTGTACGGTGGTCAGCACATCACCATTACCACAAAATGTAAATTTTTCTCAGTTGATTTTGAACTTTATCTCACAACAATTTAAGGTTTAAAATCATTTGGAGAAATTTGACAGTTTTGCATACCTTGACCTGCTGGCGACCGTACAACAGCTGTAACCATATGAAATCAAAGTTGTCAAAATCAAGTTTGTTTCAAAATGATAAAAACGAATAAAAAATCGTAAAATTATGTTAATCACTACATAGTATAAAACAAAGTCGCTTCCTCTGTCCCTATGTCCCTTTGTATGCTTAAATCTTTGAAACTACGCAACGGATTTTGATGCGGTTTTTTTTAATAGATAGAGTGATTCAAGAGGAAGGTTTATATGTATAATACATGCATATTTTAGTATAGAAAAGCCAATAAACCACGCGGGCGAAGCCGTGGGCGGAAAGCTAGTTAAATATAAATAGGACTCTATGCAACTGATTTAAGGTAGATTGGTAATGATATCTGAATATAATGTGTTTTCTTTTGACTGCCTCATATTATGGTCTAGTGGTCCCAAGCGCGACTGCTACGCTAGACGTCCTGGGTGCGATTCCCAGGTCGAGCAAAGTGTTATTGGGTTTTTCTATGAAATTCTCAGTAGGAGCTCGGAGTCTGGACTTGTGCCCGGTTAATGGCAATAGGCTCGCCCCCTATTACATGGGACCTAAACATACCGGCGAAATGTCTGCCTAACCCTTCGGGGAATACAGGCGTGATGGTATGTATGTATGTGTCTTCTATGTCAATTCTAGAGTAACATTTATAAATGGTGTGCGGACTCGGCATTGAAATAGCAAATAAAGGTCCATCATAATGACAAATGACATACCTTTGGGAAATGAATGTAAATATTTTGAAAATACACCATATTATTTAAATAACAAAGTGTATTTTATAGAGGCAATATCATCATTCATTCTTTATCCTTGCTATGAAGCAACAATTTCTATTCATCGCGACCGATTCAAAACAGCTCAAAGCAATACCTCAACGTAACTATCGTATAAAAACAATGTATACGATGAATGATTGTAGGTAATATTTTGGTTTTACGAGCAGCTTCGCGGTTTTTGAACGATGTTTCATGTTCTGATTTACGTAATTAAATTGGCTTTATTTTGTAAATGTCTCTTGTTTCGATGACAATTCTAGTTTTGTATGTAAAATTTTTCTTTATATTCCATATTAAAGAGAGTGAGAAGTTTGAGTATGGTTCTCGTACCAAAGTACAAGCATACTTGCGGTTTATGAATGAAAACTTGCCAATTTCTATTATAAGTAAAAATTTAATTGTTTATTAATATTAAGGGAAAAGCGTCAAGGTTATGAGAAATCTGAATTTTGCGCCCAACCCTAACGCTTAAGCCTTAAAAGGAAAATAATTAACTTTAGGGATACTTAGTTCTTTTTCTGTTTAAAAATTGCGAACGTGATACGCTGAACAATGATAAATCTCATCATAATTTTGGAACATGGATGATTACGTCTAGCTAAAGATATTTATCATCATTTTAGTAGATATTCATACTAGTTCTCTACCATTTTGGTATGAACCAATATCTGTTATTTTATTAGAAGCATCCAATAAATAAATAAGTATAAAATCTTTATAGGCCAGAGCCCGACGTCCGAGCGATAGTTTTCACCGACGGTGAGAGAATATTAGGTCTTGGGGATCTCGGTGCATATGGCATGGGAATTCCCGTGGGAAAGCTCTCCCTGTACACTGCCTTGGCCGGCATTAAGCCCCACCAGTGTCTCCCCATCACTTTGGACGTGGGCACCAATAATCAGGTACCGTAACGTATAAATTATGCAAACGTTTGAATGTCAAGGCTAAAACTGTTATATAATTATATTCTAACTTTTGAAGTAGTTTCCTCATTGTTATTTTCGAGTTGTATTTGCATAACATATTGAACATTTCGGAGAATTCCATTATTATTAATAGTAGGTATGTGGATACCTTCTATTTTAGTTATATTAATATTTTAGCAAAGAATAATAACGAGACGTTTGAAGTAAATTTTGTTCATAATATTATCTAAGTCAGATAAAAGCAGTTATTTTTTTTAGAAAAGGGGGTTTTTTCAGCCTTAATTAGCCAGTGACAATGTTAGATTACCATATGTACTTACACATAAATCAATCTTTAATTTAATACGTGTATTGTTCGCACGCACGTTCGCTCGCCTCGCATTTTGGGGAAAGCCTTTGCAATGTCAGCTCAGACTGTAATGGCTTTTTATAGCTTGATGAGTATTGTGTAGTGTTAACACAAATATCCTTACTAAGCTATAATTCTCGTATCTCAAATAAACTGCTGAAGCAAAACATTGGCTTAAGGCAACAATACAAAGATTGTAAACGATCATCGTAAATCTTTTCAATACTTACTGTGTATATCATTCACTATGTAGTTTTATAGGACGTACACATTTCTGAATAACATTTTATTAAATTTGAACTCTACGTGTTAGTGAAATACGGTTAATTTTTCAGGATCTCCTAGAAGACCCGCTGTACATTGGTTTACGACAGAAACGAGTACGAGGAAAGGAATACGATGATTTTATCGATGAGTTTATGGAAGCTTGCGTCCAGAGATATGGACAGAATACCTTACTGCAGGTGAGTTTTTTTTTAATAAGGCAAATGAGCAGACGCCGCCGATAGAAACCGGCAACACCAAAGGAGTTGCTGATGCTGATGAGGCTATTATCACTCGGTAACCGAGTGTTAAAAGCCGGGAGGATCAGGCTCTCGGGCGCAAATAACACGCAAAAGTCGAAATATACATCAGGATGCTTTAAGACAGACTGGTTGCAGTCTGTCTTAAAGCAAGTACTTAATTGATTAAGTAGTCGATTCTGAACAAACTACTTTCAGGTCTGGAGTTTATATGTTACATGTTGTATGTATAATTTCATTCATTATCCTTTTAGCCTTTTTCCTATGTTTGGGACGGTTTCCAGCCTACCCGTTGAATATCAGTATTTTGCTCGAAGCGACTGCTCTAAGTCCACAACCCAATTTCGGAGCAGTATTTGTTATTCGAAGGATATACTGTTCTTCTTCAATCTTTTTCGACTTCTAACTACCATCAATGACAGGTGTTTGTATGACAACCGGGACTGAAAGCATTACGTGCTCTTCGCAACATAACATTTTATTATTGTGGTAAATAAATTATTCATTATAATTCTAAGAATATTTGAAAAAATAATGTTCGTAAATAGGGAAAATATAAGGACATAAAATGAGGATAGTTCTATAGTAAGTTGATAAATAGAAATACCTTTTCACATGACCTACGCAAATGTCTTGCTGATCTGGTATCGTCATGCGACGGATCGTTGAGCTCCCTAAAAAATGGTTGAGCTACACGAGGACTGATGTATGCGTGCCGTCAGTTAGGACAGGTCAACTCAAAGCTGTTATGGCTCTTTCTTCAAAAGGCCTGTTCAGATTTTGCCCTACATTGTAAAACTCGCATACCTATGATATAACTATTGTCTGGACTTTAAAAGAGACCATGATTCTCTGAGTTTGTTTCGACATTTCTTCTCAGAGGTCGTCAGATAGGAAATGTCGACGCCATCTAGTTAAAAAAAAGAAATATGTAAAAGAAAACGACTTGTAAAAGTGTCTTCAAAAGATCTATTTACAGAAATAAATATCATTTCATTTCAATATCATTTCATTTCATTTCATTTTACCCTTTATTGTGCAAAAAATAATGCCCACTACTTACATGTTATAAATCACAAAATAGTACAATGGGCGGTCTTATCGCTAAAAGCGATCTCTTGCAGACATTGGATTAACTCAAGAGAAAAATAAATCTTTAATGAACTTATGTAACTTTTGGAAACTTACCGTACGACTTTCCGTAAATACTGTAAGGAGTTCATAAATATTTTTATCCTATAAAAAGGTTTCATGTAAAATATATAATCTTAAAACTAATTCTTGTCTGAAGATCTTGAATTGAACCGGGATGATGGTCGCCTATTATCATTCGATATTGTCTTGGTAACTGTTTAAAGATATTGTTATTTACATAAGTGCATTTATATTGTTTGTGTTACATAAGACACGGTATCTTGCGTCATTATCAGTTTTATCTTTCTACTAAGTACAGCAATGCGCAAAAAGCGCGTCATCTAATCCATAAATACGTTCTTATACGATTTAAAATAAATCAATATTACGGATACTACGTACGTAATTCACTATCACTTTAAGCTGTAGATGTGTCAAGATAAGATAAAAAAATCATAAGAAATTAAGTACCGTGCGTAGTTTGCACACTTTGCCATGTGTTCTGAGCACGTTCCATAAATTTTATCTTATCCGAACTACATTATTTAATCGCTGCAGACTCGCTGGATTGTTTTGATTGAAGGCTTTGGTAGATTTCCGATTCGAATTGATAAAGCCACGATACGTCTCAATTTATGGCGACTATTCGTTATATTTTTTTATAAAAGCAATACAAAACTTACTGATAGTGTAAATATTTATATTTAAGATTTACAACTGAATAGATAATGACACAACGTTAAAAATATACATGCAAAAGAAACCCGCGTTTTAGGCAAAATGCGGGTTTCTTTTGCATGTATATTTTTATAGCGACAAAATATTCACACCAACAGTTATGTAAATGTTATAATATAACATACTGTCTAGACTTCAATGCAATGCATATTTTGCTGCTGTTTTTTTTATTATTATAAAGTCTATAGATAATTCTTTGATAAAATGGAAATAAATCATAAGCTAGAAACTATTGGAGCTTAAAGGAATATATCGCTTAAGAATCTTCAAACTTATTATATGCTTATATCGGTTGACGACGTTTTTAGGGTTCCCTAGCCAAATGGCAAAAAACGGAACCCTTCTAGATTCGTCATGTCTGTCTGTCTGTCTGTCCGTCTGTATGTCACAGATTTTTTCTCTGAAATTTATAAGAGCGATGCTGTTGAAACTTGTTAAGTAGGAAATTAACCGCATTAAGAATTTTACACAAATATAGAATAAAACAAAATGGCAGGAGAAACATGACAGCAGAATAAATGCTGTCTCTACAGCATTAAATGATTCTCAAAGCTCTCATCTCTATGAGAGCTTTGAGAAGTTTGTGTGGTGTTACGCTAAAAGATAGAGTGAGAAACAGTGTGATAAGGGAGCATTGTGGAGTGAAAGAAGATGTAGTGACAAGGATTGAGAAAGGTATGTTAAGATGGTTTGGTCATGTAGAGAGAATGGATGAACGGAGATTGACGAAACAAGTATATATGGTCAGTATGGATGGACGAGTTGGAAGGGGAAGACCTCGGCGAACGTACCGCAACCAAATTGCGGATGTTCTTAAAAAAGGCCAGGTTCCGAGCACCCTAAACCGACGGTCATGCATGAAGAGATTAATGAATGTAGATGAAGCGAAAGTAGTGTGCCAGGATCGTAGCAAGTGGAAATCTATAGTCTCTGCCTACCCCCATGGGAGACAGGCGTGACAATATGTATGAATGTATGTATGTATATATGTATAAAATTTTTTTGGGGTTCCCATATACTTAGAACTGCAACTCAACAATTTTGTTTTCATAAAACCAGTACGTGTGAGGTATCTATGGATTGTTCTTCAAAAATGATATTGAGGTTTCCAATATCATTTTTTTCTAAACTGAATAGTTTGCGCGAGAGACACTTCCAAAGTGGTAAAATTTCTCCCCCCCTGTAACTTCTAAAATAAGAGAATGATAAAACTAAAAAAAAATATATGATGTACATTAACATGTAAACTTTCAACGAAAATTGTTTTGAAAGAGATCTAGTAAGTAGTTTTTTTTAATACCTACATCATAAATCGTAATGGTACGGAACCCTCCGTGCGCGAGTCCGACTCGCACTTGGCAGGTTTTTTTTAAATGTCGTCACGATTTTTACAATATTTTCTCAAACTCATAGCCACCAAAAGAGACTCCAATGCTTCAGAGGAGGAAACTTCGTGTTGGTTAATTGATGCTTATACATTCCATAATTGTCTTTATCAAAGTTAGGCATGAAACAGACATCACCTGACCTGAAGTAATGCACTTACCTATTACAATAAGTACTTTGTAAGTCTTTACGTAAAGCATATCTTATGCTATATTATATAAGTGCGATAAGGTTTTTATCTTAAGATATAAGACAACTACAAAACTAGTATTTATATTCCGAATTATTTGACAACAAGGAACCTATTTTTGTGGACGATTTGTTTATTGATAGCACAGTCGTTTTTTAATCGTTTAAAGAATTTTTATATTCTTTAAACGATTAAAAAACGATAGTTTCACATAAAGATGAACGTATTTGTCACCTCAATGCCTCAATGCAATGAACCGAATGACATGTTCACGATATCACATTGCTAAACGAAGGTGTGTGACGGGTGACGTAACTTAGATGGCATTGATGTCATTGCTATTTAGTTAACTTATTTACAAGTTCACACGTTACAAATCAGCTGATTCCATTTTTGTAAAAATGGAGTACGCACGGCTTCACATCAAATAATACAAAGTATTTTGTAGTAGTTGTGCCTCACTGGCATGTCTACATGCCAGCATGAATGGGTCGGCACGACCGGGGAAGTACTCCCACAGAATATCGACGTCAAGTATGCACACTGTTGCGCTTCGTACGGTGAGTGTGGAGCGCCGGATCCCAATTTCTCTCTCAGTCCCCTTCCTCCTCCTTTTCTCCTTACCCTCCCTTTTCCTTAAATAGGCTTGGCAACGCATCTGCAACACCTTTGGTATTGGTTGGTCCAAAATACATCTTTAGTATAAGCTGACCTCTTTTTTTATGGAATGTGATATCAATATGAGGTCAGTTTGAGTCGGAACTTCTATAAACGTGAAGCCGTGCGACGTGACGAAGATAGGTAGGAACTTGGAGTACGGAGGTTAGTTGCGCCGCGGTTCTCCATTCCTCTTACAACCCCCAGATGTAAAAAATCCTTACAGCGCATCCATACATGCCCGGCGACCTTGCCTACGGCCTACCCGCCGGCACGCGCGGCTTTTGATTACTGGCGGAAGTTCGCTTGTGGTACGAAATCTGGCCGTTTAGTGTTCTCTGGAAGTTTAAAGCCGGTGGAAATGCCGGCCGGCGGCATGTGTGGATGCACCATTAGCTTCATTATTACTGCCATACAAACTACTAGTGTGTTAGAGCTACCTATACGAGTGATTAATTCATCGCGGTGCGTTTAAAATCCTTGTAACGATTGGCATTTCCGTTTGATAAAAACATGTATTTTTATAGATGCTGACCACGTGCAATTGTTTTCAAACATACCTTTGTACCAAAACTAAACCAGAAGCCATAACCATAACCAAACCAGTAACATAAAAAAAAAAGTTATATATCTTTAATGCAACCGCTGATCTTGGGGTCAACGTCCTGCGTCAGCTGTATGATTAATTAAAAATACTACGGCTCTTAAAATTCTCAAGGAAAATTGCGTAATTATCTTTTCTCGTGTTGAAAGTTTGCCTTTAACTTATGCCTTTCATAACAAAAATGTTACAAATTTGTCCAATCCAATTTTGTGTCCAATAGATCTTTCTGAATTTTGAAAACTTTTCTAATCGTCAGAATAATATTTTTAAAGTACCGTATTTTATTACTCAAAACGATATTAATTTACATCATCGGGTGATTCACTTTTATATAACGTTTGGTAATTCCCAGAACAACGCTATTTAAGGAACTTACGCAAACATCTGATTAACGCCAGGTTTATGTACTTTTTCAATTAGGTCGTAGTCAAATGTGTTGTTCATGTAAAATAATATCTTATATATAAAATTCTCGTGTCACAATGCTAGTTACAATACTTCTCCGAAACGGCTTGACCGATTTCTATGAAATTTTATATGCATATTCAGTAGGTATTAGAATCGGCTACTATCTATTTTTCATACCCCTAACCCTAAGTGATAAACGTATACTCGGAAGAAATCATCCTACTTCCTATCCTATCCTACTTCCTACTAATATTATAAATTTGAAAGTTTGTGAGGATGGATGGATGGATGGATGTTTGTTACTCCTTCACGCAAAAACTAATGAACGGATTTTGATGAAACTTTACAGTATTATTGTTTATACATCAGAATAACATATAGGCTTTAAATTATAACAATATTTTGGGAACGATTTTTTACGATAAGAATCAAGTAAAGCGGAAAAAAACCTGCCCTCTGAGAGCTATCTTGGCGTGCGCTGCCTAAACCGTTGGAGTTAAATGAAGATAATGTATCGTGGGATTGTTTGTCTTAAACAGTTTAAATTAAAGTCCGCGACAGTATATATCTACCTTTTATGTGGAAGATAATATATCCCAAATTATACGTAGCTTGCTCACGTACCTACATATACTGTTTCGTATTCGGAAAATCTACGTTTTCGATGAACGAAACAAATCATGTAACATAGTTTACAGGAGCATATTGTAGTTAAAAAAATTAATCTGCTGAGCCGTTTGTGATAAAATTTGATATGGATAGTCTGTAGCCTGGGAAAGGACATTGGCTACTTTTTTATAAACAAACCATGCGGGCGAAGCCGCGAGCGGAAGCTAGTAATTATATCAAATAAGAAACGTATAGGCGGACAGCTAGTTATAAATAATATATTAGTTCTTTACAAATAAGGTCTTTTTAAATGTAAAGATTGAAATAGAAAAATCTTCCCAAATTATTTAAATAATTATATGTTTATAAGAAGAATATCAGTCAATCTACATTTTACAGGATTGTACGAAAAGGGCTTAAAAATATGAAGGTTTTTTTTGTCTCTTTATTTTTATTAGGTACTTTTATTCTACAAGAATATGTCAGTCCCATTAGGCCTTAACATGTTACGAAGATTATTATGGACATATTCCACAATACGAACTCGACTAGTTAATGGATCATGATTTTAGATGATTCATCTGTAAGGATCAGATAATATAAAAAAAGAATTTTGTATGGGAAGGTTTTCATCGACATTTCAATAAGTTGTACTTAGATTAAAAGTTGTTCATCATCATGGGTGCTTTAATCTCGTAATGTAATGTAATTTACTAAGTGCAAAACTTTTAAACAAAATTTGACGGGTAAAGATAATACAGCTTGTTCTTATATTTTATTATTTGACTAGATTTTGCCTCCGGCTTCGCTGGCGGTAATATAGATTATCAAGGTTTATGCAAAAAGATATAACATAATAATCGTCGCCTGGGTCTCATCTATCGCTGTAACAAAATTTATCAAAATCGGTTTATCGATTTACGCGTAAAAGTATAAGAAACAAAAACAATTTCTTATTTATATATTTCTAAGGATAACTATAATATATTTTTGTACCTAGGGCCTGGTGATCTGTCACTCAGGGTTTCCCTAATACTTATTCCAGTCCCTCGCAAAGGGAAAAACTCTTTGTAGCTACTATAAAACAATATAACAGTGCTTTAGTGAAGAGTAAAATTAAATAAATATTATTATTATTACTTAAATTTATCGCAAATTTAATGTGATAGTCGACAACAGTTTGCTTCCATTTCAGTAATCAGTGCTAGTTATGCGACGACCGTTGCAGATTTTACTAGTTTTAAACGGCTCGCACGCCTGACTTAGTGGTCATTTGATTGCCTCGTAAATTACTAGGTGTGACTAAAAGGATATTGTAACCTGAGTATTGATCTTAAGCACCTATAGGCAGTAGCTTTCTTGACACTGTAGTTACTAGTGACCGTGCTAAAAGAATATTATCTAAATTTACAGTTCGTATTTTTATAGAGGAATGGTAGCTGTCTTCAACCCAGTACGGTCGCCTGTCGACTATCGTTATAATTTTATTAGTTAACTAAATATTTTACAAATTTGGAAACAACTTCTTATTTTGTGATATCAACTAAAATACTTGTAATGGTACATGTGATGATCCTTTAGGAAAGTTTTGTTTAAACGCCGATATTATAAAATCGAAATTTACCATACTCATTACCTTTTAATAACACGTACCAGGAAAATGCAATCAATGCATCAGTATGATTCAGTTGTGTTTCCCTTCAATGGAATTACGTCGGTTTCAATCTATACAATAAAATCAAATCAATGAGGTGTTTGTTTGTACTGACAAAAATAAACTTTTTTACTAAATGCACTTGAAAGTATGTTAGAGGATATATAGGAAAGTATGGATGGGAGTATTATATGGGATATGGGATATGGGATTATGGGAGGGTTCTAAGGGAAAGTATGTTAGAGGACCTGAAAGTATGGGAGATGTCCCCTCGCGTTCTGAGAAGAGACCGTGAGACGATGTATGAGGAACCTAAAAAAAACCTTAATTGATGGAGGTTGAAGCCTCGGGGAATAGCGGGGTTATAATAAAATTATATCACTATTTTACAGCGACAGTCATTAGATAAAACATTCAACACTTTCAAACGTATGCAGTCGACAAAATATTAACGCGAACAAAATTTCACATTAGACCGGGGACACGATGTCTGCTATTTCAATTGTGTCAGAATAGTCTTCCAATGACTCTTAAAAGACATAACAACTGACAGATTTGGTAGAAAGAACTATCAAATTTGACACAACACATTGCGACCTTAAAGTAAACGCTCTTTTCTTGTTCTCAGTTTGAAGACTTCGCCTTATTAAACGCGGGACGCTTATTATATAAGTACCGCAATAAATATTGCACGTTCAACGACGACATCCAAGGAACTGCTAGTGTTGCCGTCGCGGGTCTAATGGCTGCTGTCAGGGTTACCAAGAGGAAGCTCAGCGAAAATATCTACTTTTTTCTTGGTGCTGGTTCTGTGAGTACAATTTTTTTTAGTTAGTTTAGTTGTAGAGTAATTTTTAACTTCCTCAATAGTCTAGTGGTCCTAAGCGCGACTGCTATGTTAGAGGTCTTGGGTTCGATTCCCAGGTCGAGCAGTGTTATTGGGTTTTTTTATGAAATTCTCAGTAGCAGCTCGGAGTTTGCATATGTGCACGGCGCATGGCAATAGGCTCGCCCCCTATTACATGGGACCTTGTTCACACTTTACACTTCGGGGAACAGGCGTGATTGTACCTATGTTATGTATTTTTCATTAAGTAAATATTTTTTATGAAAAATATTTTTTTCTTTTTTTATTTATTATCTACATATTTTTATTTTTTATTTTTTTTTGACCTGCATTCGTCAAATGCTAAAAATGTTTTAATCACAAATATTTTCAGCGAAGCCACTGGTCGTTATGATACAGTTTTCACTAGTTTAGGGGCGAAGTATTCACATTATTTGTAAAAGCTTATTTCAATAAATATTTATTATTGTCGAATCAGGCAGCCAATGGCATCGCCTGTCTGACGGTAGCTGCCATGATTGACGAGGGACTGACAGAGAAGCAGGCTCAGGAGCGAGTGTACATGTTTGATGTGGACGGCTTGCTGTCCACGCGCCGCCAGGGCGGTGTTCCCGAGCACGCGAGGGCATTCGGAAAGGACATCGAACCTGAGAAGGACCTTGAAGCCTGCATTGCTAAAATTAAACCCAGCTGTCTCATTGGTAAGTTGAAAATAAATGATAAATCTATATTATTATCATCATCATCATCAACCCATTACATTGTCCCACTGCTGGGCACGGGTCTCCTCTCAGAACGAGAGGGATAAGGCTATAGTCCACCACGCTAGCCTACTGCAGGGTTGGCAGACTTTTTTACTGCTACGCTTGTGGACTTAGGTTCGATTCCCAAGGCAAGCAAAGTGTTTTTGTATGAATTTCTCTAAAGCGACTTTGGGATATGTACCCGGTGAATGTCGATAAATTCGCTCCCCTATAACATGGGACTGCTGCATGATCTGCTTAACCTTTCAGGAAATACAGGCTTGAATGCTTGCTTGTATCCGCTTGCTTGTATTAACATAACGTTACAAATGCCGTCAAGAAAATCTCTCAGGCATGCAGGTATCCTCACGATGTTTTTCCTTCACCGTTTAAGCGCGTGATAATTATCTAATAATTAATACGCACATGACTTCGCAAAGACAGAAGTGCGTGCCCTGGATTCGAACTCAAGACCTTTGACTTGGCAGTCCAATGGTTATATCACAAGGTTATCACTGCACTCTATATATTATTATAAAATAATAAAAAACATATTTCTCTACATTGAAGATATAAAAAAAACAAGTACGTCAGAGTGTAATAAACGCCTCTAAACTAGGGTTACCATATCTCAGGATTTATTCTGAGATCTCAAGATTTTTAGGCTTTTAAATAAATAAAATATCAACCTGCATTGGCCCGGAGTGGTGGATTCTGGCCCACTCACGGAGGCCTGTGTCCCAGCAGTGGGAACAATATAGGCTGATTATGCAATAAAATAAAGTAGATTTTCCAGATCTCTTTTATGACTGAAACAAATAATAAGCTTTTTTATAAAGACTATTTTAAAAATAACTTTGGTTATGTGATTCGCACAAATGAAATCGACACTTAAAACACGTCGATCAATAACACAACGTGTCGTGCCGCGGGCTACAAAGCTGTAAAGCGTTTGCGAGAAATTAGGCAAAATTTTTCTCTGAGAAAATCTTAGGAATTGTCAATGCAAAAGGCTTTTTCTCCGGAGTTTTTTTATTTGGACACAAAAAAATATGTTTAGAATTGTGGTCTGTTTGTAAGGGGTTGGCGTAAAAGCTATTGAACAGATGAAATCAAACTGCGATACTGGCGCAGTGGGACAATTATTCATGATAGGGAAAACATTATACCTGTTTATAAAATATTATAACTGTTGTGGTAGGGCCACGCTGTTCGCAGCATGAATGGGCCGGCTTGACCGGGGAAGTACCACACTCTCGCAGAAGACCGACGTCCGAGTAGTAGCGTTTAGTTACTGCGCTTCGTTCGGTGAGCGAGAGGGCCGGAGGCCCAATTCCTCCCCCAATCCCCTTCCTTCTCCTTTTCTCCTTCCCCTCCCTTTCCCTAAATAGGCTCGGCAACGCATCTGCAACTCCTTTGGTTTTGCAGATGTCCATGGGCGGCGATGACTACTTACCATCAGGTAGCTCGCCTGCTCGTTTGCCGAGTTATACCATAAAAAAAAAAATATACTAATATTTTGTCATTGATCAGGATGCTCGACGGTTGGCGGAGCGTTTACAACGAAAGTTCTGCAACAGATGGCCAAAAATACTCAGCGACCGGTGATTTTTGCGCTGTCCAATCCTACGAGTAAAGCTGAATGTACCGCGCAAGCTGCCTACGATAATACGGAGGTATGTTTTATAGAATGTAATATATCGCACCTCCTCTAAAAAACTGTCGTAACACAAAAAATCCACATTTTTGCCTAATAATACAAAAATGTTCACGTTTTTTTTCTTTATAATCTACAAAAACGCCATATTCTTAACTCAAAAATTCGTGGTCAGAGGGCACTTGTGACGGTTTTTTACGGAGCGACATTGACACAGCGTCAATCCTCAACAGTGCCCTAACAGTGTTTGCGACGAGCACATGCGTGCCGGTGCGGGTGAAAACCGTCTTAAGCTGATATACGACTTTATTGCAGGTAAGTACACAAACTTTATCATATACTTCATTAGTACAAAACAGTCGTAAGATGGATTACGACAATTTTGTCAACGATTTATTTGTGTTTTACTTTACTGTTTTTACTCCAAAAGGATTTAAGAAAAAAATTTTGTATTAGATTTACAACACAAGTGTTGATTATTGTGATAATAAATATTAATAATTACAAATTATTTATTGGTATTATTTTGAATAAATCTCCCTATCAGAACATGAAAAACCGTCATAACATATGACTTTTTTCAGTTATTAGAAAAATTTGAAAAATATTTGTATGATCATACATTATTTTTTTTAGTTGAAATTGTTGTTAAGTATATTTCACAGTAGTGTGAAAACTAAAAACAACATCCCTCATTTATAAACTCTCACAATTAAAATGCAGAAGGTATAAAAAACTTATAACTCAATTTTCTCAAAATCACTTTTTTTATGTTATGACGGTTTTTTAGAGGATGTGCGATATGTTTAACTTTTTTAATATAAATCCTACTAATATTGTAAATGTGAAAGTTTGTGAGGATGGATGGATGGATGGATGGATGGATGTTTGTTACTCCTTCACGCAAAAACTACTGAACGGATTTTGATGAAACTTTACAGTATTATTGTTTATACATCAGAATAACATATAGGCTTTAAATTATAACAATATTTTGGGAAATTCCCACGGGATTGGGGAAAGACTATTCCACGCGAACGAAGTCGCGGGCAAAAAGCTAGTAAATATATATACACACGGCTACAGGTCAACCTATTCAAATCCAGTTTAAGCTGATCTCGCATTGTACAGGCTTCCTATACAATAAGAGACCAGTGTAAACTGGTTTGTATAGCTTGATGTGTAGACGTGCGTCTAGTGGGCTAATAATTTTGGTTCGATTTCCAGGTCGAGTAGTGTTATTGGGTTTTTATAAAATTCTCGAGGTGGTCCCATTTAAAGTAGTGTTTGAAGGCTGGCTTTTCTTATTTTTTTATGAAATCTAAAATGAAACCTATGTTTAGTAGCGCACTTACGACTTTGTTTTATTATTTTTCTAGGGTCGTTGTATTTTCGCGTCTGGTTCCCCGTTCCCGCCTGTGAAATTCAACGGCCAGGAGTACCACACCGGCCAAGGCAACAACTCGTACATCTTCCCCGGAATAGCCCTCGGAGTCATCGCAACTGCAACCCACCATATACCCGAGACTATGTTCCTGACTGCAGCCAGGGTATGCAATGTTTTATTTGGGTACTGTCGCGTGTGATATGGCGCCATTAATTTATTATGTATGACGATTTTTGCCAGTTTTTTTAGGGTTTCGTACACAAAGGGTAAATTCTGTCTGTCCGTCTGTCACCAGGCTGTATCTCATGAACTGTGATAGTTAGACTGTTGAAATTTTCACAGAGGATGTATTTCTGTTGCCGATATAACAAAAAATACTAAGAAACAGGGCACACACTAAGGGCTCCCATACAACAAACGTGTTTTTTTTTTGTTTTTATTGATAATAGTATGTATAGAAAAATGAATACACGAGCGAACTATCAAAACTTCCTTTCAATTTGCGAAAAACCAAAAAACACTATTATTCATTAAATTAATTCAATATCTAATGTATGTTTGAATTTGACAGACAGTTGAAATGATTTCTGTCTTCGGAAACTCTTCGCTCTTAATGGATTGTTTATCCTTTTTGAAAGTACAGTCAGCATCAAATATAAATGGAAGCGAACAGACTGGTCATAATAAAACAAAATTACTTTAAAAAAAGTGAAGCCGCTTTCAAAAATAATAAAATAATTTTATGTCTAAAACAGTTTGGGAAGTCGGTGACTTCAATTTGAGTGGTTATTTTGTTTTCGCCACCGACTTCCCAAACTGTTAAAATTATTTTATTATTTTTAGAAGGCGGTTTAACTTTTTTGTTAAAAGTTATTTTATTTTTAAATTTTTAGTGGAAAGTTTTGTTTATAAGTACTTGTAAGCCAACTTAACGCACTGCTCCAATGACACAACGTTGTTTTGGAGTAAACGATAATATCATCGATGTAAATAACTTTTAGTTTTTTGTTGGATTTTTTTCAAACCGCTGAACCGATTTCAATAAAATTTGAACGGGACCACCTCTGAAGTATGAGCTACCGAACATCACCTCAATCAACCTAATTATCAAAATCTATCCATAATTGACGTAACAAACATACAAAAACATACAGACGAATTAAGAACATCCTCCTTTTTGAAGTCGGTTGAAAATTATGTGACCATCCAGGGAAATTATACTTTCTCTTTTTTTGTAAACCCAAACTTTATCTCAATGGGATAGAAAACATATCCGAATGACAGCTGTCGTGTACAGTGTTCATTCTAAAATATCGTTTGTGTTGTTGAGATAAAGTTTAATTTCATTAATTGCTCCGATCATTTTGAGTTTGTATGCGTAGATATATTTGATGCTAACTGTTCCTTTGTATTATTACAGACTTTAGCTAACTACGTTAGTTCATCGGACCTCGCCATCGGTCGTATTTACCCCTCGCTGTCCGAGATCCATGAAGTTTCTGTTTCTATCGCTATTGAGGTCGCCAAAATGGCCTATATTGAAGGTATGTTATGTGTTATGACTAATAGAAATTACACTTTTTATCCTAAAACTACCATGCAGACGAGAAGAGAAGAGAAATTTGACCTTATGGGGAACGATCCCATTACTTTGCTTGACTAAAGCATTAAACTGTTTCGAAGTGGTAGGTTTAACCTTTTAGGAAATTGGACTCGACCGTTCAGTTCGAGTTTTGACTGAAGTTGAATTTATCTTTAACAATACAGTTATAATAAAAATACAAGTAACGTATTGTCGTATTAGTCAACGCATAGTACTTGTACATATATATGTTTATATTTAATCTAATTCAAGAAGTACAATCGACCCCATAATTTTCCTAAAATATATACAGTCGCCAGCACATTAGGTTATACAAAACTGTCAAAGGGGATAGAACTGGTCTGGCCTTCGAGCAACACGGTAGGGAGTAGCGTTAGCGATATATTACCGACCAAAGTTCTGCCATTTTTTGCGGGGGAAATGTGCACACAAACGCAGTTCCTAATGATGACACATACACATACAAAATTAAACAATACCAACAAGCCTTGCACAGCGCTGAAACAGCAAATAGCCGTCTAAACAGACGAAAAAACATGCAGCGCTAAGACGCTTTTTAAGTTAAGGCTCTCGCTAATAAGGAAGGTCGAAAGCGCCGTAAAATTCATGGCGCTTACGCGTTTGGTTCAACGTTAAAGGTAACCTCCATAAATTGTTCATCGGCAAGAATTCGAATTTATCGCTCGACCGATCCGTATTTTGTACGGGCGATCGGACTCGATGTTGGTACACAAATCTGATAATAATTTAAAATAGAATACACAAATTTGGTGTCTAAATGTAATTAAATAGAGAAATACTGTAAAGATTTATTTACATGTGAAATGTAATACCATCTTTTAGTAGATTTGATGTTCCAGACCTTTTTTTTTGCAGCAGAAAACCGAATAATTTGGCATTTTAAGGACCGCTGTGTTCACTCGCGCGGCTGGACTTGATTTAGTTAAAAAACCGAGCGGCAACCTAGTTTTATTAAATGCATATGCCCATTTGGGCTTGTACTTTGGCAGAGGGGAATGCTACGGATGGCTTCTCCCTTTGCGTGTTGCTCGAAGGGTCTGGCCTATCCACCCGCCGCCATTTTGATATTTTTTCGAATTCGCGGCGCACAATAAAATTGGCATGAATGGGTAGATGACACATAGTCGAACAAAAAATGTCCATAACATGGTACCCTAAAGTGTCACGTTACCGAGATATTTGGAGGGAAAGATCGACATATGAGTATAACGAGAGTAATTAGGTAGACTGTTGTGCGCGAACTCGGCTCGAACTATGTTCGCGTTTGTGTTCGAATATCGGCATATTCGAACACGAACGCGAACATAGTTCGAGTCTAGTCCATACGTACGAACCAAATGTTCAGATTTGATGTTTGTGTTCGCTATGTTCGTGTTCGTACGTGCGTACGCTGCTTTATACAGCAGCGCGCGCGCGAGTTACTTAGACATAATATAACGTTTCATTGCGATGCGATATGATTTAGTAGATCAATAATAAATTATTGTAGTAGTTTTCTTGTGCTCCTAGTAGTATGTAATGCACCTACTCTCTTTCAATAAACAGTAATATTAATAATCAACCTAGGAACGATTATTTGGATACAACCTGAAGCCCATAGGCACGTAATAAGTATATTTTTAATGATTGGCGTTGTACTCACACGTCGATCTTTACATCCAAATATCTCGATAACGTGACACTTGAGTGTACCATGTTACCGATATTATTTGTTCGTTTATGTGTCTTCTACCCATACATATTAATTTCGTCGTGCGCCGCGATTTCTGAACATAAATAAGAAAATGGCGGCGGGTCGATATACCAGCTTCTATACAAAAAGATTCGAACCTCTTGCTCCAAATGAATTTAAACCTTATAATGTAAATAATTAAGTTCAAAATCGTCTGAGAAAATTTGACTTTTTTGTGGTAACCTGATGTGCAGGCGACCTTACAAAACTTTATTCTATAACTTTATGTTATTTTCCTGTTACAATATAACAGAAATTGGAGTACTACCATTCGGTTTTTTATATTAATGTAGTTTCTATATTAATATTCTAATATCTAAATATATATATATTGAAACTTTCTTAGGTTTCGGATCTGCATACCCGACCCCAGGAAATTTTAGAAAGTACATCAGAAGTTGTCAGTATAACTTCCGATATGGGAATACTTTACCGGACCGCTATCCTTGGCCGGACAGCGTAGCAGTCGATTACAAAAGATCCAAAGGCCGACTTCATCCGTGTACCATATGACGTTAACGTTTACACTTTTTTTTTGTAATTTTATTGTGTACTGTATTCTAATTGTTAATAAAATCAATTCGTATTATAAATGTCTACACGCGCTACGGTAGTTTCAATTTAAGCGAAGAACAAATCTTCAGTTCAGAGTAAGATAATTAAATCATTTCTAATCTTCATTAGGTAATTAATACTTCTAATACCTCGCTTAACGTAAAGAGCGGTTTTCTTTAATTTGAAAGTGTATGTTTCTGATAAATAAATCGTTCAAAAATTCATGTATAACATACATTATATACATGACTAACATCACTTATATATAAAGTCGATTTTAAGATGTACATAATAAATTAAAATTTGGTGGGCTGTATTCCCCGAAGGGTAAGGCAGAAGTGTACTTAATGTAAACCCACAGTTCGCCGGTATGTTTAGGTCCCATGTAATAGGGGGCGAGCCTATTGCCATTCACCGGGCACAAATCCAGACTCCGAGCTGCTACTGAGAATTTCATAGAAAAACCCAATAACACTTTGCTCGACCTGGGGATCGAACCCAAGACCTCTAGCGTAGCAGTCGCGATGGGACCACCAGACTAACGAGGCAGTCCGTCTATTATTTCAAGAATTTAATAAAACGTAATTATTTTTATGTGCTATACTTTTAATGTAATTGATTTATTATTTTCTATACCGTACCTTCTTTGTAGACACTGCCGCGCCGGTAGAAATAGGATACATGTTAAGCGGGGTTGTCATGTAGATTAGACTAGAATAATAAATCTGATTTCTCTGTAGATCATAGTTCAAATAAATGTAAACTATTATCAACGGTTATAATATGAGATTAGAATAGATACTGCAGTAAAAACGAATAAAATAGTACGTAATGTTCGACGGTAGTTTATAAATAATGACCGCACTGAAGTTAGCTTTAGATTCACCTCTTTGAAGTTTCGCGCACAAATATAATTCACTACTACTTACATAATCAAGCCTCTGGTTCCGAGCAGCCATTACTTTTGGCGAGAACTGTACATAATCACAATACATCAATTAGTTTGCCGTTATTTAGTGTATATGAATCTTATTCCTGTGTACTTAAGTCCTTTTTTCGTTTACAGGGCTAGCTTCAGTATACCCTAAACCGCAGGATTTAACGAAGCATATACACAACCAGATGTACAATTTCCACTATGAAAACGCTATGCCGGTTGTATGGGATTGGAAACCTGAAGAGAAATTCAACGTAAGACCCATACAACCTGTACCGAAGAATATCTAAATCAGTATTAGTTTTATGTTTCTGTTATGTGTCAAATGTAATAGGAAATTGGGAGATTGTCAATCGTAAAAATCTATGTGGTTATTACTAAAAAAATATAGTTGTTATCGCGTCTGAGTTGATTGTCATAATCAAATCCAAAATATACATATATGTTTAGGCAAGGGTGTATCAACGTACACCCAATTTTCGCCCTTAACGGAATCATTTATTTAGAATCATGGTATTGGTGTGACAGTAAGTCCTTGTCAAATGTGTCATTTGCATCAAATCATTATTTATCCTAATCCTCATTTTTTGGGTGTTCCTTTTAATGACGTCATTGTAGCCTATAAATTTTTTGTGGGTATAATAACGATTTTTATGATTGAACAGGTGGCAGATTAAGTTATAAATAATTTTAAATGTGGAACGTTCGTTGTGGAATGTTGGTAGAAAATGCAATAACGACGCCTTTAGTGCACAACGTCTTTTAATGGGAGTGTTCAAGTTGTCCATGTATTACTGTTACAATAATTAATTTACACAAAGTATTTTATACCTCCATAATATATATTTAATGTTCAAATTAGTGAAATTATATATTATGACAGTTAGGTATAAAGTCCAGTTACTCGAATCTCGTGCTAGTATTTAATGTAGTATTTTCTATATAGGCTTATTTATGTAATGTATTCTTTCGAAAGAATTATATGTAAGATTGTTTTTGCTAAAGGAATGTTTTAGAAGTATTTCAGAATATATTTATTGTGGAACGGCTATTATAACACACAACTCTGGGTAACTGGACTTATTCCGTATTTAATGTAGCGTTAAACTGTCATTGTGTATGTGCGAGTAGCATGTAGTAGAGCATTTTAACATAATATAAAATGTTATCGTCTTCGGTGTGAGAATAATAATCATGGTGGCCTTTTTACGTTATTTTTTAAGCTTTACTCGTTATAATACACGTTTATTTCGGAATATTAGATGTTTCTATGAACGAAACATCACTGAAAATATTGTTTCGCAATGTATAAATAACAATAGTTTCTTTATTGCATCTTTTAATCATCATTAGCTTAATAGGATCACAAGTATTTCTCTAACATTATAATTTAAGTTGTAAATGAATTGTTTAGCAAAATGTACCTATCTTAAACGTTGTGAGTATTATTTTGAAATAATTTCACATATACACTATACGGGATTGAAGTTAAGGAAAAGTCTAGTCACCACAGCATTAAAATAAATGCAGGTCATCTATTTAATATGCATTTCACATCATCATACTATCTTAAGCATTATAAAAGCTTATACGAACGCGAATAATTATAAAGACATTTAGAATGTAATCGGTTAGAATGTCTAGGATTTTGTGGAAATGTAATTAGAGTCGCCATTTTGAAAATACTTTTTCATGTTTTTAAATCAATTCTATTAACGTATTAATGACCACGCGTCGTTTTAAAAGCATTTATTTTATATTTTACATTACTTATATTGTTTTTGGTCCATTGGGTATCCACTTTTTATGGAAATCTGAATCTTCATGTGCATTACGTGGTCATAAAATCGGGCAAACAAAACAAAATAATAATAACAAAATAACTCCAAATATAACGTATGACTAATATTTATATCGTTGTACATTTGACTAAGTATTATATCTGAGTTCAGTATTTTAATAATAGTGAGACGAATTTTTCGCAGAGCGAAATAGACGCAATGGTTTTTATTTTAAGTAGTCTGTTATTTATGTTATGTTACGTATCAGGTGATATTATGTGATTTAATTTGCTGTGACGATGTATAATATAAAAATTGATCCCAATGTCCATGTTTGGTTAATATTTGGCTGTTGTATAAATTCAACATATTCACGGTACGGAAGCATGTTTTGTGTATTGGTCAATTAACAGGCATCACTATTAAAATCAGGGTTTTTATTTATATTTACACTGATTTACGTCAATTAATTGGTTTTATATCCTCAGCTTTCAATAGTTCAGATAACATTACTGTGTAGTTAATGCGATTGTTAAAATGAAAGTTATAGATGTTACTCATTAAACATGTTCCAAAGATTATTATTGTTTTAATTATGACTTCTATTATTCTTACACATGACATTATGTCCATACCTGGAAATCGAAGCCGTCCTGAGCTCGACTTTTGTTATTGGTATATGACATGAATATACTATGAAATTCAGAAACAGCTCGGAGCTTGGACTTGGGCTCGGTTAATGCCAATAGCTTCGACCCGTATCATTTGGGACCTAAACGCATCTACGAACTGTGGGTGTACATTAGTACCTATTCGTATGATTTGTATTGTGTTGTTACGTGGGTGTTACGGGTCTGTTTCGCCAATGTTTCCAAAAATATAAATGAGTTGTGTGAGGTTGTACTGTTAAAAATTGAATAAAATTCAAATGCTACCCGAAAACGGCGGTAATAGACAGACAGGGGATAACCGTAACAGAAGGTAGATTTCAGTTTATGCCGTTTAAAGTGACACTAGCTCAGAAGAATTAGAAAAGGTTGTACACACGGTTACAGGTCAACCTATACAAATCCACTTTAAGCTGATCTCGCATTGAATAGGTTTCCCATATTATAAGAGGCCAGCGTATACTGGTATTGTATAGCTTGATGTGTAGCCGTGCGTACATGATCTAAATCTATTAAAAAAGTTTTATGCACTATAGGCTGTTATGATGCATACAAAGAAGAATCTCCCGTCTCAACGTGACACTGGCAGATTAGCCGCAATCGGCTCAATTGCCACAAAAAAAAAGAAGAATCTCTGTCTGTCAATACAATTCACTATTTCACTATTAATAATTTTGCATCTCAAGATTTTTCATGCTCATAAATAAAACATGTTTCGTTCATGTTTTTTACACAATTTGTTAGTACCAGTATTTTGTTTGCTATGTTTCAATATGTCGTAAGATCCTGGTTAGGCATTCGACTTTGTAGAAGGTCCACATTAACCATTGCCAACAGGTTGACTCGTCTGGGAAAGATTGTGTAATCACATACTGGATGGTTTCCTGTAACCTAGCAATTAATCTATGCAAGCTTGAGCACAGTATTGACTTCATCTAAAATACAGAAGATAGCCAAGACTTTATCCTGCATTTGACGAGTGGCTAGAAGCTGAGTTTTAAGATCTCGTGACGGATTGCGATTGCGGTGATCGTGGCGCTCGACGCTGTAATGATAGCTTCCAAGGCTTGACATTTCTTAAGCCGTCGCGACCCCCACCCGCCATGTCGAAATTTGCCTTCACATTTCTAATTTACGTCTTTATGGCGACGTTTTGGCATGGCGGGTGGGGTCGCGGTGGCTTAGTGGTCATCGCGTCTGGTGTACTTAACCACAAGACGCAGGTTCGAATCCTGCCCGCGGTCGTATTTTTCCTTCACTAAAATAACTTAGTAATCTTTGCATGGAAAATGCCTAAAAAATACAAAAAGATAGATTGGATCTATCTTTATATTTTGTTTTGCTCTCCTGATACAGATCCAGAATAAAGGGAAGGTTTTGCAAACTTGTCACAAATCAAATCTTCAACAGTAATGCTTCTATTTGGATAACAATTCGAAATATTTCTGATGATGTTTGCTGCTCAAATTTAATGAGAGCCGTTGATTATTTAAAACGCGCGGACCTCAACAAAGTAAGTCGAAAATGTTTTTAAAATATCATATGTACCTACACACGACTACACATCAAGCTATACAAAACCAGTATAGGCTGGCCTTGAAATGTGCGGATTTTTTTTACAGTGGGAGGTCAGTCTAAACGTAGCCGTATGTACAATTTTATAGAGTTTGAGTACCTATGTATACAGGGTGACTGGTGAAACATTAACAATATTTTAGGAGAGTAGGTACGGTACCTAAGGTACCTACTCGGTATTCGAGTCTCGTTCTGATTATAAAAAAGGTAGGTATTGGTATTGGTATTGGTATGGCGGGCTTATTTCCGCAACTCCACGACTAAGCGCGTATTTTGCGTGTGGGTGGGACGATGTTATGTTTTAATCAAACCACCCCAACTCCTCGAGAAAGGCCGTCAAGCGCCCAATGTTGCCTACGGCCTCTCGGAGAGTACTCGGGTTGCCGAGGTACTTTGCCCTGTATGTGGCGACACCAGGACAGTGCAGTAGCACGTGGGCCGCTGTCTCGTCGGCCCCCAGGCAGGCTCTGCAAAGGGGACTGTCTGTGATACCTATAACAGAAAGATGTTTATTGAAAGGACCATGGCCGGTGACGGCTGCAGTGGCTATCCTCAGGTGTTGTTTGGACAGCTGCATTAGCTGCCTGGTGATGCGGTCGTCAATGGAAGGGAGAGCCTCCTTAGCCTGCCTACACTCACCGTGGTTTGTCCAGTAGTCGTTGTGTCTATCCCTAGTCCGTTTTCTTACCAGGGTGCGTATCTGGCCGAAGGGGAAAGGTACTATGGGTTCAGGGCCCACAGCCCCTGCGGCTGATCCCCGTCTGGCAAGCTCATCCGCTGCATCGTTGCCTCGGGAGTTGCTGTGTCCTTTGATCCATTGGATGGTTATTTTATTTAGCTCACCTACCTGGTTGAGTCTTTGGTGGCATTCGTATGTCAACCCCGTATTCACCGTGTGGCTGTTCAAGGCTTGTAGGACTGCCATGCTGTCTGAGAGTATTCGAATAGAGTAATTCTTTACCTCCCTTGCTGCAATGGCTGTAGTTGCCATTAGGATACCCATACATTCGGCTTGGAATATTGTGTTGTGGTGCCCTAGTGGTATGGCCATCCGAATGTTCAGATCTTCTGAGTAGATACCACATCCGGTGCCCATGCTTGTTTTTGATCCGTCAGTGAAGATACTCACCTCTGTCGGGTTTAGACCCTCACATCTATGATCCTCGTAGAGCTGGATCTTGTATTTCTTGTCGAAGATGAACTCCTTCGAGATGCGATCGTTAATGGCACGCATGATTGGGTAATCGGTTTGGAGTTCGTCCAAGATGTTGGTATGTCGCGTGCCGCTGCTTTTCCATAGCGTCAGTGTCTTGAGACGTGCTGCTGCCATTGCTGCCTCTTGTTGTATAAACAGGTGTAGCGGTGGCAGGTCCAGCATGGCTTCCAGCGCTGCGGTTGGAGTGGTTCTCATACAGCCCGTGGATGCTAGGCATGCTAGTCTCTGGAATCGCTGTAGTTTATTCTTTGCGGTTTCGAGTGTAGTTCTAGGCCACCAAACTACGGCGCCGTATGCGACTAGTGGTCTGATCACTGTTTTGTACAGCCATAGGGTGATTTTTGGGGATAAGCCCCATCTTTTCCCCATCATTTTCCTGCATTGCCAAAACGTTATACAGGCCCTGTTTAATTTATTCTCAATATGGCTACTCCATTTTAGTTTACTGTCGAGAATGACACCGAGGTACTTGACCTCAGTTGACAGTTGGAGTTCAGTGTTGAACAACTTTGGTAGGCGATATGATCCAAGTGCTCGTTTCTGGGTGAACATGACTAACTCAGTTTTTGTGGGGTTCACCGTTAAGTCAAACTCATTACACCAGCGCTCTACTATTCGCAGTGCCTGCTGTGTGAGGTTACAGATGGTTCCAGTGACTTTCCCTGTGACAAGGATTGCAAGGTCATCTGCGTATCCTATAGTGTAATCATGGTTAGCATTTAGCTTGGTGATGAGGTCGTTGATAACTAAGTTCCACAGAAGGGGTGAAAGCACACCCCCTTGCGGACATCCTCGCGCTATAATGGCGGACTGCTCATTCCCTTCAAGGCGCACCACGCGTTTGCTGAGCATGTTGGTGATCCAATCCTTGAGTACTGATTCTACTCCATGCTTAGAGAGTGCAGCACTTATGCTGGAGAAGTTCGTTCTGTCGAAGGCACCCTCGATATCTATGAAAGTGCCTAGGCAGATACCTTTGTTATGTATCGCCTCTTCGATCTTGTTAACAACAAGATGGAGTGCGGATTCGGTTGATTTCCCTGAGCTGTATGCATGTTGATTGTCATGCAGGGGGGAAGCTTTTAGTGCGTTATCTCTCAGCTCTCTCTCGCAAAGCCTCTCCATGGTTTTTAGCATGAATGAGGTCAAAGGTAGGTACTTAATTTCTTAATATTATTAGATAGTAAATGAAATGTGGATACTTTCCCAACGCGCGATGTTGATAACTTTAATTCAGTCACAGATACATAGATAAGGAAATGTATTGTGTGTTGATAGCAACATACGCACGGGGTGTCCGCGCGGTGTCCATGCGTTTCGTAATTAATTACTTAACTTTCGGTTCAGTTTACTAAGAAGTTAATTAATATTTATTTTTAAAGTTATTTCTTCTTTATATATTATGGTCGTCAAATATAACGTCCTCGAGTATTGTTAGTGTCTCACTAGTCAGTCTGTATATAAGATTATTGAGTTTAGTTAAGGAGACAACTTATTACATTTTAGATCACACAAAATTTTTCAATAACATATTTCAAAGCGTAAGATTGTGTTTCTAGGGCTTAGCTTTCACGTCGGAGGAGCGTCAATACCGTGGAATTCAAGGTCTTATAGCAGCCAATGTTAAAACACAAGAGGAACAATAGGCTATTTGCACATACTCAGTAGACAGATATACCAACCCATTAAACAAATAGGTACCTGTTTATAACGGAGTTACAGGTAAACATAGATCTATCAATATGTTACTGCTACCCTATGATATTTCCTGAGATTTATCAGTAAATTGTAAAATTTACCAACTCTGAATGGTAGTTTAAGTGGACCTCTGCCTGAGGCAACTTGTAAAAATCTATATTTTTTTGACAGGATACAAATGAAAAAATATTTTATGAATTATTGGCTTCAAATATTGAAAAATATTTACCCCAACTGTGGGTTTGGCGTGCCAAAAGTTCGGTCTTGCTCGAAGACGAAGAAGACCTCGGGGTCTTTTTATAACAATTCACGATAAGGGACGAGTGACCAGAATCCTGAGAAATTGGTTAGTTTCTATCAATATACCATCACGCCTGTTTTGCCCGAAGGGCTAGGTAGAGGTGTACTATATATGTACACCTAGAGGTGTTATTATCAGTGATCGGCGTAGGCCAGTGCTATTTTCGGTCAATGACACTGAATGATTATGTTAATATGGACATGTCCCGGGATTTTCGGGGTTCACGGGAATATTTTTCGGAATGTTGATGTAAATGAAGTTATACTGTTAAAGATACCATGAATATGCACTGCGTCATATCAGACTACTTATTTCTGTTTAACTGGTCCCGCACAGTGCTGTTTGCCATATTACTTACTGGTCAATAGGTAGGATCTGATTATACCCGAAACAGGTGGCATGATATGTCGTCATGTGTACAACTACAATTACTTTACAATTGCTCGTCAATGTGATATAAATTAGTATGTAACAAATCGTAAGAAATCTTCTTTTCTGTAGTTTTTTCGTATGTAGTATACAATAAGTTGAGAAACGGAATTTTCTTTTATTATACCCCAATAAGCACCATTTTTTATAATAATTAGTGAAATATTAAAGTGATTGAAAGATAAAAATAAAATAACTATTCAAAACACAGTAATATTTATAATAATAATATTGAAAATCAACAACATTTGTACATAGAAACAAAATCTAAAGTGTGTGTAGTGGTAGAAGTTAAAATTCTATAATATATTAAATATAACATTTAATTGACATTTTAAATATTAACTTGAGTTAATATTTAAAATGTCAATGTCAGTTTCTCTCTAATTAAGAAAAGCTGTGCAACAACAAACATCAATTTGCAGAATTGTTGTTGACCTGTTACAATTTTAATATACGAGTAAGTAAACATATTTATTAAACTACGAATTCCTAAAAAAGACCATGTATGCCGGGATTTAGACGGCATATCCATGTTAAGTTAACGGTCACTAATTCCCGTGAATAGCACTACCTACGCTGATCACTGGTTATTATACACCCACAGTTAGCCGGTATGTTTGGGTCCCATGTTATAGGGGCCAGCCTATTGCCATTAACCGGGCACGAACTGCAACTGAGATTTCCATAGAAAAACCCAAATACCTACTATTCTCGACCTGGGGATTGAGCCAAGAACCCCTAACGCAGCAGTCGCGCTTAGGTCAGGGCAGGATACGTTATTTCTATTATTCTATAGCAAACCCTAGTTCTAGTCCCATGTTAAAGACACAATGCAAATCGTGTTGCATACCTACCTAAAAAAATCCAAAAATATACGAACTTCTTTCATAACCGTCGGTTATACTCAAATATTGCGTAACTAACTCTGGCAAACTTATTATAAAATTGAAAATTCGGCTTTAGAGAAAGTGTTACCTTTGCTTTTTTTCGGTGTAGAACAGCTATTAGATATAATTGTTTTTAGGCCCGCACGTGAGGTTCGTGCTATTGTCGTAGCTGATGGAGAAAGAATTTTGGGTTTGGGCGATCTCGGTGCTTACGGCATGGGTATACCCGTGGGCAAACTCACCTTGTACACCGCGTTGGCAGGCGTTTCACCTACACAGTGCTTGCCAATTACTTTGGATGTTGGAGATAATAATCAGGTTATGATTACTTGTTTTTTTTTAATGGGTTAACTCGACAAACGGGCAGGCAAGCCACCTGATAGTAAGTACCTAGTCATCGCCGCCCATACCCACCTGCAATACCAAAGGAGTTGTAGTTGTGTTGCCGAGTTTAAGGAAAAGGGAGGGGAAGGAAGGAGAAAAGGAGAAGAAGGGGACTGAGGGAAAAATTGGGCCCCTGGTGCTCCACGGTTACCGTACATAATGCAAGAGAATGCTTACTGACCCATTCATTCTGGCGTGGATATGCCAGCGAGACACTACTAGTACTCATTGTTATAAAACTTGGCTTAGCTACTTCTGGTATTTCTTGTACCTCATGGAATTTTCCTAAATTTTTATTGACATCTTGCCCAAATATTTACGTAATTTTTATCAATTTCGGCTACGTTCATATTAGGCCTCACAGCTTTACACCATGATTGCCCACGGCCGCGTTCGATTTGTATCACATGGTACCGATTAAGCCGCTGTCCCTTAGCAAGGGAGAGCGATTTCCGGTGATTGTTTTGGACCGATGGCCGTGACAGTAAGGAGGAAAGCAATGTGTGGTACTTATTTAGTTGATACGACTCCGACATACACCGCCAAATTAGGTGGCAGACGGACTCTCCTCACTCCAGAAAAAGGTAGATGATTATTCTTGAAGATTCCCCACACAAAACGGTTTGGCTTATTCGCTTGCTATGTTCTAAAATAGGCAATGTTTACTCATGATCCTGAACAAACTCGTCCGGGATTTGCGTTAGATATTTAAATTACATTCATTCAAGTAGTTTCTTCTCAGATGCTGCTAGAGGATCCGATGTATATTGGCTTACGGCAGAATCGGGTACGAGGCCAGGAATTCGATGACTTTATCGAGGTGTTTATGGTTTCGTGTACACAATTATTCGCGCACAATGTACTTATACAGGTAAATATAAAATATGTACTAGCTCGACGATGCGTCTGGGATATTGAATAGGAGAAAGCTTCTTTGAGTCTAGTGGTCCTAAGCGCGACTGCTACGCTAGAGGTCTTGGGTTCGATTCCCAGGTCGAGCAAGTGTTATTTGGTTTTTCTATTCTCATTCTCTATCATATTCATATTCTAATTCTCTGTAGCAGATTGGAGTCCGGAATTTGTGCCAATAGGTAAATGGCAAACCTCTGCGGAATACAGGCGTTTTCGTTACTTATGTCTATAACAATTTTTTCATGAAATAACTCTGCAAACGAGCAGGCAAGCTACCTGATGGTATGTAGTCATCGCCGCCCATGGACATCTAAAAAACCAAAAGAGTTGCCGACGCGTTGCCGAGTCGATATTCTGTGGGTATTTGTGCTGGCATGTAGACACAGAACAGATAAAGTTTACCTGTTCTGTGCATGTAGACATGCCATCGCGACGCTACTGAAACACTTATTGATGTTTAAATTTCAGTAACGAAAACAATAAGTGAAGTAAAAGAAATAAGTATTCTTACCATTTTAAAATACTACGGTAACCTGAAGGATGAGGTTGGTATTTTCTATAATTATTTCCGTGTCATTGTATTATTTTAACATCACCTTATACATACATACTTATTACATGAATTTTGTCATACGAGTAAGTATATTTAGAAAATCATTAAATTATGTATTTTATTACTTATATTATATTTTTTCATGAGTTTTTATTAAAAATACCGAAAAAAATTGACAAGGAGACAGATTGTAATGATATTCCGAATAATTATTCCGCATGATTCTTCTTATTTTTCTAATGCTGAAAGAATTATTAAACAGGTCATTTCAGAGTTTATGGGTTACAAAAACAATTTTTTTTCTTCTTTATATAATTAGTATACTAAAGGCACTATAATAGTGCCTTGAAATAGCTTTCTATTGACATTGTGTGTGGTCCTTATAGGTCAAGTAGAACATATTTTTCGATCCTCTTCGGCATCAAAATAGTTTTAAATTTGTTTTTCATGTAGCCTCTCTTCTTTTCTCTTTTGTGTCACACTGTTGGGCAAAGGCCTAACCTAACTTCGTCCAGGATTGTCTATTCTGGGCTACTTTACACAACAACTTTGAAAATATTTTGGATTGACAACAGCCAAACAATATTTGCTAAAGATGACAAAGCCTGTTATTTGGAGAAAATGGTCGAAAATGAACAAGTAACAAGAACAACGCTAATACGTAAGTCACGGTACAGTTTTAGTGTCATGGGTCAACGAAAAAGCAACCCTTACGGAAAACTAAAATTGGAGATAAGAGCTCATTTTCGTATGCATAATTTTTATGATGCAAGCAAATACTGGAAACTGCTAAATACTATCGATGCCATAAGCTTTATAAACTTAACGCATCCGTATTTGAGCTTTTGTAATGGACATTACTTTTGCGTAAAACGTTCGGCGTGTACCGAATGAAACAGTGATGCACAAAAGTACCTATCTACAAAGTTAAATGTATTCAACATTGGAAGGTACGTGATTTCTATAATTCTACGTGCAGATGTTATGGTTTGGTACTAAAACTGTCCCGCTTGGTTTTTTCATGCGGAACTGTTAATTTTTTGTTAAGTTTTTTTTATATTGTTTTATGAAAATAAATCCATGATCCAACTATTTATGTGTTTATTTGGTATTATTAAACTTAAATTAGCTGATTTTATATGAGTGACTATAATTTTAATAATGTAAATAATGCAAAATGTTCACAAAGATATGAATTTTCTTATGAAAGAAAAATTGCTGACGTCGCCTGAAGACGTAAAATGTGGAAGAGAAATTCGACATCACAGCCAGTGGTCTCGGTAGCTTAGTTGGCAAACCGTCGGGTGTACTTAACCAGAGAGATGCAGGTTCAAACCCTGCCTGAGATCGAATTTTTCTTTCACTAGAAATTTTCTTTCATTAGAAAATTGAAATTGAAGTGGCGGTAGCCTAATGGCTAGGGCGTCGGACTTGCGATCATGTTGTTGCCGGTTCGAACCCCACCCATTGCACTACCGACGTGAACCCACTCGTAACACAAGCAATTAGCTTAGCACGAGGGGTTAAACAAGAATACTAGTAATGAGTGACCCACATTGCCAGCAAGCTTTTTTTTAAAAAAAAAATTTAAAAAATTATACATACATACACTCACGCCTTTTTCCCAAAGGGATAGGCAGAAACTACAGAACACCATCTGCTACGATTCTTGCATATTTCTTTTGCTTCGTCCACATTCATACATCTTTGTCATACACATGCACCGGTTACGGGTAGGTACTACGCACCTGACCTTTCTAAAAGATGTCACCAATAAGGGCCTGCGTTCCCATTGAGGGACCACATTTGAATATTGAGCTTTTGAATGCGTCAGCCTTTAGTAAAAGTTCCCAAACAATTGTAAATTCAGCCAATAATTTGTAAAAGCAGCCACTCAAAAGTTACAATAGGCCAAAGGTGGTCCCTCAGTCGTGACCCACAGGAATCCATATCTCGTAACCTAGTGAAAATTTACAACTGTTGTAAATGTCTACTCTTAGTAAAAGATTTGTAAAACCAATTTACCAAATATGAACCCTTTCCGTTCACTGTGTAAAAATTGCTAGCATGCAGAAGGTGGTCCCTCAATCGTGCACTATAAGTTCACCTTGAGTGAAGACCACAATGGAATTAAGAATTTTCGTATGGTTCTAGCGTTAGTAAAAGTATTGAAAAGATTGTAAATTCACCCTTGTAAAAGTAGCCATTCAAAGAATATACTGGATTGAAGGTGGTCCCTCAATTGAAACGCTTGTCAAAAGAAAATATCAATTTACGTAGCATTCGGAAGTTTAATAGACCAATACTACAGTCTATCCTTTAGTAAATTTTTTTACTAACGATTACTATACTAAACAGTATAAAAAAACGTGTAGTTTTGTGTTAAATAACAATAACATTCCTGCGGAAAAATACTAGGATCGAGGTGACCACACAACAGTATTTTTTCGGATAAATAAAAACTAGTGACTGGTTTTTTATCTTAATCTTTATTTGTATTTGACTTACCTGTATTTAGGTACACCTACACTTCACCGGTATATTTAGGGGGCGAACCTATTCCTATCAACCGGGCACAAATCCAGATTCCAAGCTGCTATTGAGAATTTCATAGAAAAACCCAATAACACTGCTTGACCTGGGGATCGAACCCAGGACCTCTAGCATAGCAATCGCGCTTATGACCTAGACTAATTATAAATTGAAAATTTAACTTAAAAAAATACTAGACTAATGAGTGCCTCATTAGTCTAGTATTTTTTTTTTACAACCTATGACGTCATAACACAATTTATATGATATGAAAGCTTGTTGCGAGATTTACCTGTGTAGATAAACAAGTAAATTAAATTAATTTAATTATTATTGAAAAAAAAAAACTAAGTAAATACGAGTACATAGGTACAAAAATCTCGTGACAAGTTTTTATATCATATAAATTGTGTAATGACGTTATAAGTTGATAGTAAAAGTTTTAAATGAAAAGTTTATTTTGTTATTTATGGCGCATCTAAATAAAATCTTGTTTTTAAAGGGTTTTTTTACTTTTAATTTATTTTTTTGTGTATTTAATCGACAAACATGAAGAACCGATTAGCGAAATACCTCGAACAATAAAAGTCAAACAAAATGGCTACAAATTAGTTGGGGCTTCATGCCCGGACATAGCGCCAGTGATAAAAAAAAATAACAATATTATAAGTCGACCAGTTACCACAAACAGCACCCGATCACCATTATAACGCACGGATTTATTAGAGTTCCCTCAAACATTACAAATGAGTTAGTAGCAATGTGTATATTATTATTTTCTCGTTTGGAGGACTTTCATAAATGTACGTTATACCTAGGTATAACGTAATTCGCCATAAATAAAAGTAGCTAGTAAGACTTATAATGACCGAGGTCGCTGGCGCTATACCCGGTAACAAATTCAAAAGCCCCAACTATTCGAAGGATTTCGCTAGTCGGTTCTTCAGGTGTCGTTTAAATCGAATAGTCTCTAGAAAAATCCTGCTGTGTGGTCACCTCGCTCTAGTATTTCTCCGCCGAAATGTTATTGTTATTTAACACAAAACTACACGTTTTTTTATACTGTTTAGTATGGTAATCGTTAGTAAAAATTTTACTAAAGGATAGACTGTAGTATTGGTCTATTAAACTTCCGAATGCTACGTAAATTGATATTTTCTTTTGACAAGCGTTTCAATTGAGGGACCACCTTCAATCCAGTATACTCTTTGAATGGCTACTTTTACAAACTAGAGGGTGAATACTAGAAGTTCACCTTGAGTGAAGACCACAATGGAATTAAGAATTTTCGTATGGTTCTAGCGTTAGTAAAAGTATTGAAAAGATTGTAAATTCACCCTTGTAAAAGTAGCCATTCAAAGAATATACTGGATTGAAGGTGGTCCCTCAATTGAAACGCTTGTCAAAAGAAAATATCAATTTACGTAGCATTCGGAAGTTTAATAGACCAATACTACAGTCTATCCTTTAGTAAATTTTTTTACTAACGATTACTATACTAAACAGTATAAAAAAACGTGTAGTTTTGTGTTAAATAACAATAACATTCCTGCGGAAAAATACTAGGATCGAGGTGACCACACAACAGTATTTTTTCGGATAAATAAAAACTAGTGACTGGTTTTTTATCTTAATCTTTATTTGTATTTGACTTACCTGTACTTAGGTACACCTACACTTCACCGGTATATTTAGGGGGCGAACCTATTCCTATCAACCGGGCACAAATCCAGATTCCAAGCTGCTATTGAGAATTTCATAGAAAAACCCAATAACACTGCTTGACCTGGGGATCGAACCCAAGACCTCTAGCGTAGCAGTCGTGCTTAGGACCACTATACTAATGAGGCAGTCTTGTATCTATTATTTATCAGATTATAAAAAATCCAAACATTTTTAAAATTGCACAAGTAAATAAATTGATAATATTAATTTTGCCACCATTCTCAAATATTTCCAATAACGTATTCGGCATGGACCAGTTTTAGTGGAGTAGTAGGTAATGTAGAATAACAACTATTTATATTTCTTAAGAGGGGATTCTAGTCCTAAGGAATTTGAAAAATAGGTATTTGAAGAAACTATTGCCGTCGCGCTGCACTTCCATTCTCTTCCTGCACAGTGCGAAAAGGACAACTGCAGCTTAGGATGATTTTACCTACAAAAACCTTGACCAAAAGACGTTTCGTATTCTGCTGTTTTCTTCTTCAAAAGTGGATTGATCTAAACAATTTATGTATCAAAATTTAGAGGAAAAGCATGTCTATGCTTCTTTTATTTTATTTTTGTTAAAAACTTTTCAAAATTGTCTGATAGTCGCCTGAACATGACGGTAAAAACGGGCTTTTTTCGAGTTTTTGAATAATTTGTCATATTTTCTAGTGAAATTGATTTTGGAAAAAATGAAATAATAGGGGCGTATGAATTAGATCTTGATTTTTTGGAAAAATATCATTGCTCTAGAGCCATTATCTACGAAGAAAACAGCAGAATGCGTTTGTATGGAGAAATGTTCAATAGAGTACCCTCTTAAGGCCGCATTTGACCATGTTGAAATAGCCACTCCTCACCGAATTTGTATGAAATTATCTGCCGAGTAGGTAATTAAATGGGAAATGACAGGTTCTTTGGTGAAATGCGGCCCAATTTAAAAGTGTCCGTATGGATTCATTTCACGAGTCATGAAGTCATGAGGGATATTTTTCATCAGTTTAGCCATCTGCATACAGAATCAATGAGAGACTTTTTTTTTAAACTGATAAAAAAGGTTGCAAGCCTTTAGAAAATCTAAGCAAGGAGTATAATATTTTATTATAGGATATTTGATTGTATTATATTCTTTATGGCTTCATTCAAATGTCAACCATACGTAGAGCCAAAGAGATTTAATAGCTAGTGTATTAGACTCAGAGTATTAGATGTCTTTGCGGTGATCAGCTCTAATAAAAAAAAAGACATTAAAACTATTAAATCTCTTTGAGAAAAAGAAACCTAAAATAGAGTAAAAATAAGGAAGTTATAAGCATTGTAATTTAATGCTAGACAGAGAACTTATTATAGCGGTCTGTGACGTCACAAACCAATGCGCAATATAAATTCTATACTTGCACTCGTCCTGCAGGACAAGGACAGAATATGGCCTTTGAATCCCCACCAATAAAAGTTTATACCTTAGAAATTTATGTTTACAGAATACCTACGAATAATAATTACGAATAACATATCATAACACCACACCTGTATGCCCCGAAGGGATAGGCAGAGTTGTACTAATTTACACCTCTGCCTAACCCATCGGAGGTCCATGTAATAGGGGGAGAGCCTACGAGGGAGAGCATTATTTCCATTATTATATACAATATTTTTTATATATTACGAATATACAAAAAAATATGTATGAAATATTACGAATACATATTGAATTTCAATTTCTGTTGTTTTTAATAAAACACACCAGTCAACTACCATTAATGTGGGACTCCTTGCTTTTAGATTCTTCTAGATTTTCTATTCTAGATAACAATCCGCAAAAAAAAAATTTGCTTGTTCTTTTCTCTATGGTTTAAATATGGATATTGAAATCTTTTATAAGCTGTCATTATTTTGATCTTTTATGTATTCTTTTTTGAGATGAATACTATTTTCTGTAGAAATATTTTGTAAGTAAAAAATCGCATATTATTTAAATAACAATATGTAACATTGTATTTCTGCGTATGGGTACTGTGTACTTCTTTATGTAAATGGGATACCTTTTTGTAGATTTTGAATTTTAATGTATAGAAAGGAAAAACAATATTTGGCGCAGTTTTAACAATTTAAATTATCTTATATTGAGGAAGTAAGTAGGTATATGTATATTTGCACCAAATAGGTTCAGTTGAGCATTTTGTTTAGGTCACCGGCCCCAGGCCTATAAGAGGCAGCTTTGTTTTAGTTAAATATTCGAATTTAAACATTTTAAACTTTATTAGTTTTCTTACAAGTTACAGAACGTATATTTCGAATAAATAGCCTAGTGGTTTGAACACTTGACTGCCATGCGCCGCACTTTAAGTTCAAATCTACACGAGACGTATTTTCATATTTTCGGAATCATGTTCAGTTTAGATAACACTACTTACTTGGGAAAAGATAGTGAATCTAATGGAACCGATAGTAAGTGGCTGAAAAGTGCCGAAATTTGACTCAAAGTGAAACTTCATTGAAGTCTTTAAGACGGTATCTTACAGAGTCAAGACTAAGTCTTAAAAAACTTAAATCGTATACTAAGGCTTTGTGAGATTCTTAAAATTATCTTGACATAATTTACGGTCATATTTTTAAACGACTTCAAGAGCAAGAGGTGCTATGTTCGACTGTATGTATTTTTTTGAATATTTAAATGGTCACCAATTCACCGATTTTGAAACATCTTTATTTGAAGAAAATGTATTTTTTGAAAATGTATTTGAAGATGTAGTTAAATCCAAAACTCGCAAAAAGTCTGAAAATTTGTTAAATGTGTGAAATGAATCTGTTTTGAAAATGACTCCATGGTTTATATTTTTTTAAGGTACCACACACACATTAATAAGAGCGTGTGCATCAACTGTTTGGCTTTCACGAAGCACCGACAAGATGCACATTTCTCGCTGGCTGTTCCGAGACTTGCTGTTCCTGGTGATGTCATTTCTACAAATTTGACCAAAGGGATCGATCACTTACGGGATCCGCGGCTTAATAAGGTTCGTAAGCCACATATTTTTTTACGTCACATGATGCGTGTGGATTTGGATGCTTTCATATTGTTATTATTTTATGAGTGACATATTTACATTGGGAAGCAATTTTATCGATTACATTTTTGTTTTATGCAAACGAACGAGCAGACCAGCAACCGAGATGGGAACTCGCTCAGTTAAACCCCAATAGGTCTTAGGACCGAGCCAGTCAGATTGACCGAGCCGTAATTTTGTTTTATAATTTTTAGGGTCTGGCATTTACTTTAGCAGAGCGTCTAGCGTTCGGTATACATGGTCTGCTATCAAGCGAATTTCGAACACTTGAACAGCAAGTGGCGATATGCAAACTATCAGTTGATAGATATCGGAGCCTTTTGAACAAATATATTTATTTATCTGAACTACAGGTAAACAACAAACGATTTATTTTTGGTTAATTTTAAAATAAACGTAGCCTCAGTTGAAAAAATAAAGTAAACGTTTTGTTCATAAAAATATAGAACGTCCAATTAGTTTCCTATTCCAAACTAACACGTGTCAAAACAAGACAAAACACATTATAGCTTTAAGAAGCCAATTTATAATTTTATGGATAAGATGTAAAGTGCTTTGGTATTGTATTTCTTTTATTCGGTATATAGGAAATTCGTAGCAGCGTCATAGCAACAATACAAATCAAGAGGCCAAGTATGCTATTTCAATTATATCAGAATGGTACTAAATGATGTAAGCCCAATTCCTGCCCCAATTCCTCCCTGAGTCCCTTTCCCTCTCCTTTATTCCTTCCCCTCCCTTTCCCTCTACGGGGTTGGCAACACGCGAGCGATACCCCTGGTGTTGCAAACGTCTTTATGCTACGGGAACCGCTTATTATCAGCAGTGGCGTAGCGTGGGGGGGGCGGCGGGTGCGGTCCGCACCGGGCAGCACTTTGGAGGGGGCGGCATTTCACGGGTGGTAAAAAAAAATGTTTTTTTTTTTTATGTGAGAACATTTGTTTACTTTTCAGATTAGTTTAATCATGGCCTAATTTTTTTGTTATTCATCAGTGGCGGATTTAGCGATTTGCCGCCAGTAGGCTATACAAATACTGCCGCCCCTACTGACCTCTGCAATTTAATACTGTAGTACACAATTTATTACATTTTCTTTGTTGTTCTTCAATTTTGCCTTCCTTTAACCACTTTTTCCTTATGATTGTAAATAGGGAATCAATATGTCAGTTCCTAATTTATTTAAACAACCGAGGATTTATTGAACGATTAGGTAGGTACACAAGAAATAGTTTTGGGTCTCATTCTGAGTTGTGAAAAGCAAAAGATGGGGTATGGTATGCTTTAATACAGCGATGGCCGACCGCATATTAGACCGAAAGAATAGATTACATATTTTTTTTGTCTTAAAAAAAGTATAGTTACACCTCATTTTATTAGATCCACTCGCAATTTAGTCAACGTCTGATGTGTTACACCTCATAAATATTTTACCCGACTGCGCCAGAAGGAGGGTTATTTAAAATCATATCTCACTTATTTTTGTGAAGGAAAAATTCAACTGCGGACAGGATTCGAACATGCGTCTTCTTTACAGACTTTGATATTTTGACGTGAGAATTTTCGATTGAAAATAAGGCTGCTTTTTTTGATATTAAGTCAAAATAAGAAAAAAAAACAGTGTGTTTGGTACATAAGAAGGTAAGTTTTCACCAAATTCCGTGAATTTTTTATTTTTTTTTAATTAAGAACCAAAAACTTGGTTATTTGAATTTTTCCCATAAATTTTGCGGGCATGTGATAAAAGTGTAGATACAAAAGTTGTAGATCTCTTTATTACCTACAACTTTGCCGTTTAATTTTTTTCCATAACACTTGTAGTTTTGCCGGAAATCGAGATAAATTGTTTTTTACCCTAAACCCTTCAATGATTTGGGAATCAAGGATCAGGGAGTGCCAGTTACCTACATATCAAACACCGTTAGCGAAACTAACAAAACCTTTTGCTTTTTAAGTGTCTTATTCTGCCCATTCTTTTAATTCATTGGCAACTGCAGCTACTGAATCGTGTATAGAGACTTCACGCTTTTTCAGTATTAAATTTATTTTTATCCTATCTTGAATGTTTACCAATGAAAGTCTTTGAAATTTTGCAATAACAATCTTACCATTAGAATACGTGTTCCTTGAACGTAGAACTTCATATAAATATGTACACAGTTAAAAAGTTACACGAGCTCAAAGATTGGTATTTTTCTATGAAAACGACTTAACTTCATGCTATTATTTCAAGACAAATTGTCGATACAGAACCATTGTGACTCATGGGGAACCCAGATAATATAATGAATATACTTGTACAGAAAAAAAATATACGTAATAACTATATCAAAAGAGTAATCTCCAAATTTCGGAACAAGAAATACGCGCGAAAATGTTGCAAATATATTGTTCTTTCGCCTCTCGGGCAGGCGTTCGCATCGTGAGGGGTAGAGACAGCGACAACTGTGTAACATTGTTGCGTTCGCGAGAGAAACCCCTCTCAATTTAAGGAATGCGCAGAATAAAACACTTAAAAAGGGAAAAGTTTTGTTGGTTTCACTAACGGTGCTTGATATGTTACTGGCACTCCCTGATCCTTGATTCCCAAATAAAAAGGATCGTATTCCGATAACAATCCCAAATCATACAATAATTTCCATTATTTAAGTGAGGTTTGTTTTAAAAAAATGTGGTGAAACAACAATTACACGTTGATTAAATTGTGAATAGGTACACTCGCACTAATAACATTTAGGTATAATTTTTTTTTATTCAGTAAGATGTCATTTATTTTCCAAAACTTGCCGCCCCCTCAAATCTACCGCCCTAGGCTCCAGTCTACTCAGCCTATTGGCAAATCCGCAAAAATGAAAGGGCGGCAAATTCGGGATCCGCACCGGGTGCTAGTGACCCATGCTACGCCACTGATTATCAGACATGCCGTTTGATTACTTGCCACCAAAATAACATATCTGATTTGGTAGACATTCCGTAGTCATTGAATTTAAAATACTATAAGTTGGACCCATCTTGTAAGAAGATATATAGGTAAATCAAAGCTTGCTTGCAGGATTCGAATGAAACATTATTCTTCACCTTAGTCAGTGATAATATTGAAAAATTTATGCCGCTGATCAACTCCCCAACTGTAGGAATAACATGCATGCGATTTGGTCTCGTTTATAGAAAGGCTAGAGGTCTTTTTATATCCATACATGATAGGGGACATGTCATTGACGTAATGAAGAATTGGTAAGTCTAGTTTTTTGGTTTTATAATTCTATATTTTTTTAAGCGAGTTATAGACTGACAAAATGGTCATAAGTTTCAGAATATTTTACTAGACATTTATTTATTAATTCAATGACAATTTAAAATGGATTTTAATATAGACAATTATATAATATAAATATTGATATGAGGTACAATATAAATCAAATTGAATATGAATTGAAGCACCTGTAGCAATCGAAATCATGTGAGTAGCTTAAACGGTGAAGGAAAACCTTGTGATTACACCATTTACAAGATGACATAAGAATAATCCTAGCATGTTGGATTTAACCTTAGAAATAAGAGTATACGGCCCATCATTGTTACTACAGAACAAGTTATGAAGAATATTTTTCATTACAGGCCAGAGCGAGACGTTAAGGCTATTGTTGTTACTGATGGAGAAAGAATTTTAGGTCTCGGCGATCTTGGCGCCCACGGTATGGGTATACCTCAAGGCAAGATTGTGCTGCTTACGGCTCTGGCTGGGATCAAGCCGCATCAGTGCCTTCCAGTGTGTTTGGACGCCGGAACTAATAATCAGGTTTGGAAGCATAAGTGATGGGAAGGAAATGAACTTTCCTGAGAAGCAACATACCACTTCCTTCTACATAGTTATGTGGCTCAACCTATGGGCATGTAGAGGAAAGAGGAGTGCTACCCCTTTTCCCAAGAGAGGATTCTCCGCTCAGGGTATTTTGCCTGGCGGACCATGGCCCGACGGTACCTAGATATTAGGCATCTGTATAAACAATTTGCGTTGCGAATATTGCTTATGCGATTTGGGATTCGTTTCGTCATTTTCTTATGTAGTGAAATTGATGTCGCTAAAACTGCTTTTAAAAAAAAACTTTGCGGTAATTTACTTCTACGTGGATCCGACACAGAAGTAAATTAACGCAACGTTTTTCACAAGTAAACTATTTGTATATTTCAAAGGGCCAGACTAGAGTCAAAATGCATACGTGTATATTCTTTGAGTTAGAGCTAAGCTAGTAATGGTGATATTGATCAAAAGGTACCTCTTATTTCAGTCTCTCCTAGAAGATCCTTTGTACATTGGTATCCGAGAGAAGCGGTACCCTCGCAATGATTACGACGAACTTGTGAGCGAGTTCATGTTTGCATCCAAGAAATTATACGGACCGCAAACACTTGTGATGGTAATTGTTATATTTTCTTATTTTGGGGAATAAAAATTGATTTTAACTGCAACGGGATACGTTGTTATTTATGTCAAGATACAAAATTGTTGAAGGTAAGTGGATCTTGCCGATATCTTCTAGTGTGGAGTGTTTAGCTCTCATACCCATACCTAGAAAAACTAGCAAGAAACTGTTTATGTTAGTGTTTGATACAATAACAATTTAATAGAGAGAAGAATGTAGCATAATTAATTTATCAAAATACTTATATAACATTTATTATTATTCCGCCATTTTCGTCCCACTGAAGGGCAAAGGCCTCGCTTCCCTTTTTCCATTCCTAGCGGTTCAAGGCCACTTTGCATTATATAACATAATCATCAATCATGGAATTGTCTGTTAATGATTCATAGTATATTATTAAACATACATTGCAAAGCTTACAATTTTTAATTCAATCAATTTGATGGGATGGAAGAAAGATTTCGTTTCCATAAAAGATTTTTACCTTTATTTGCAGATGGAAGACTTCGGGATACAGAATGCTTATCGACTTTTGAACAGATATCGGGATGATTATTGCGTATTTAATGATGATATTCAAGCAACCGCAGCTGCAGTGGTCGCTGGCCTTATGGTCGCATGCCATAAAATAACTAACCAAAAACTGAAGGATAACACTTACTTGTTTTACGGTGCAGGCTCTGTGAGTTTTGTGTTAAGTTTTTATAAGATTAAATTAATTGAATAGCATTATTTACAATATGCCGTATCATAGGACTTGAGGCACTTACTTTAAACATTTAGAAACCATATCCATATGATTATTCATATTTATATGTAAGGATTTTACTTTTAGAACATCTATCTAAATAATTGTAAAAGTTTAAATTATATAATTATAATAATATGCTTTAATGGTAAAGGCAAATATCGTCAAGGATAAGAGGATACTCCACAAACATAATATATGTCTGTGGAGGAAACTTTCTTGCCTAATAGATTTTCTTGACACGACGCTTAAAGTTTGCCAATCTATTGTCTTCCGACTATGTCCCAGCATTCTAAGAGGTGGTACCTCTCTTTGAGGGCTAATACAAATGACATCCAGACTTGGACATATAAATTTATCTGTAGATAACACAAATATAAATTGAAGCGGCGGTAGCCTAATGGCTAGGGCGTCGGACTTGCGATCATGTGGTTGCCGGTTCGAAATTCACCCATTGCACTAATGACGTGAACCCACTCGTAATACAAGCATTTAGCTTAGTACCAGGGGTTAACAAGATTACTAGTAATGTGCGACCCACATTGCTAGTAAGGGTCTTCTTTTTTTAATATGATTCAAGTCTGGTGTACAGTGGGTTATAGCTGTTACCTGACCCACTTAGACGCCGCCGGCCCATCTAGGGTGGGTCAGGTAACAGCTATAACTTGTTTACTAATTAATTGTAATATGTAGGTTTCCCTACTGCCGTAGCTGTCTCTTTTAATGCACTTACGAGTATAATACCAGAAAATCTTAGTAGGTATAGGTCTCATTAGTCTAGTGGTCCTAGGCGCGACTGCTACGCAAGAGGTCCTGGGTTCAATCCCCAGGTCGAACAAAGTGTTATTGGGTTTTTCTATGAAATTCTCAGTAGCAGCTTGGAGTCTGGATTTGTGCCCGCTGAATGGCAATAGGCTCGCCCCCTATTACATGGGACCTAAATATACCGGCGAAATGTGGTCGTATAATATTAGTACACCTCTGCCTAACCCTTCAGGGAATACAGGCGTGATGGTATGTTATGTTATGTATAGGTAAACATTAGGATTAAAAAAACTGCATTCTTCCTCAGACGGGAGTCGGCATCGCAAATCTGTTATGCGACGCTATGACGGAAGAGGGTTTATCAAGTGAAGAGGCCAGAAGCAGGTGCTACATGTTCGATATCGATGGTCTGTTGTCTAGGAAGCGAGCCAAAGCTATACCTAGGCATGCGAGAGACTATGCGAAAGATCTAGAGCCTGAGATGGATTTTGAGAAGTGCATTAGGAAGTTCAAAGCGACATGTTTGATAGGTATGCAGTTTGATTCCTTGGGCTACCCTTAATGCATCGTCACCAGCGTTCCTGTCAGAGTTCGGTCCCGCAATTTGCTATTGTGCAGAGCTTTTTAGGCCTGTAAAGATTTATTTTGTAACACAAGATAATAATCTTCTTATACTTTAAACGGAATAAGTAATTGCAGCTCTCTATAGTAGAGTTGGTCATGCACCTGTTATGGTCGTGACAAATGTCGCAAATGCCATGGCAGTGACTCTAGGGAAAGTAAAGGCAACTGTGGATATGTCGGTACGAGTCCGACATATCCTGCTATTTCCAATTCCGGTTCTTCCAATTCAAGACCGTCAACAGCTTTATCCTACGTATTCGTCATCAACCCATTACATTGTCCCACTGCTGGGAACGGGTCTCCTCTCAGAACAAGAGGGATTAGGCTATAGTCCACCACGCTAGCCTACTGCGGGTTGGCAGACTTCACATGCCGTCAAGAAAATCTCTCAAGCATGCAGGTTTCCTCACGATGTTTTCCTTCACCGTTTAAGCGCGTGATAATTAATTATTAGAATTATTAGACTACGTATTAGTCTGACATATTTATCTAATATGTCAGACTAATTATGTCAATTTCCGGATATTCACCGATTGTTTAACCCGCCTTCAAACTGTTTTTACGAGGCAAGTTATTTGTTCTGTCTGCTTTAGAAATTATCTGGTTTTGAATGTTATGGTTTATGAATGAAAACAACGAATACGGGCACGGTACACCATACGCTTTTCGACTGATTTCCAGGTACTTCAACGTGTGGTAGTTCATTTACGCCGTTAATGCTGAGAGAACTTGCTAAAAATACAGAGCGACCCTTGATCTTTCCACTGTCAAACCCAACTCATCAGTCCGAGTGTACTCCTCAAGAAGCTTACGATAACACAGACGTAAGATAATGAATAGTTCTTTTCGTTTTAGAATAACATTACTCTTGAGATTTTTCCTGTATAAGAAATTTTGTTATGTAAAAGGTTATTGTTTGTGATATTAGTTATATAATCATGAGAACATAAGCATAATCGGCCTATAATGCTCCCAAAGCTGGGACAAAGGCCTTCTCTCGGTGAGAGGGAATGGGCTGTAATCCACCACGCGGTTCAGAGCGGGTTGGTAGATGTCACACGTCTTCAAATTTTTGGTTCTAGGACATGCCAGTTCCCTCAAGATGTTTTCCTTCATCGTTTCGGGAGCAGTGGTAATGAAATAATTAACACAAAGTAAAGCGCCTGTTTGGGTTCGAATCTTTGATCTAAAACTCCTAAGTCAACAACAACATACCATCACGCCTGTATTTCCCGAAGGGTTAGGTAGAGGTGTACTAATATACACCCACACTTCGCCGGTATGTTTAGGTTCCATGTAATAGGGGGCGAGCCTATTGCTATTAACCGGGCACAAATCCAGACTCCGAGCTGCTACTGGGAATTTCATTAACACTTTGCTCGACCTGGGGATCGAACCCAGGACCTTAGCGTAGCAGTCGCGCTTAGGACCACTAGACTAATGAGGCAGTCCTCCTAATTCCTTAGTCGCGGCCGTTAAAACTGAGAGGTAGTCCTAGAGGTTGTTAGTTTATACATGTTGTTTCTCTTAGGGCCGTTGTATTTTCGCTTCGGGTTCCCCCTTCCCTCCAGTGACGCACAAGGGGCAGATATACATGACTGGCCAGGCTAACAACTACTACATCTTCCCTGGATTAGCACTTGGAGTGATCGCTGCAAATGCTTACCGCGTTACCGATGCCATGTTTATTGCGGCTGCCAAGGTGAAATTTACGCCTATTTTTATTCCTACAATCACTTTGGTTGTCTGGAAGAAATCTATAACTCGGCAAACAAGCCGGCGAGTCAACTTATGGTAAGAAGTCATCGCCGTCTATGGACATCTGTATTACCAAAGTAGTTACAGATCCGTTGCCGAGCCTATTCAAGGAAAAAGAAGGGGAAGGAGAGGAGGAGAAAGAAGGGGACTGAGCGAGAAATTGGCTCCCAGCGGTCCACTTCGACGGTATATCACGTCGATCCCAAAGGATTTACTTACGGCTTCTAGTCGGCGTATCTCAGAAGAAATATGCACAAAATTTTAAGTTTCACTTCCAGCAATATATCTGTAAAAGCGCATTATTTTTTGCAGCTACTCCAGTTTTAGCAAGTAGATAAACGTAAACTATAGACTTTTGGATGCGAGTGAAAGAGCTAGAAATGAACTGAAGACGAATTCACCTATTGTACTAGCTATTGCACTCTGTTTCTACTTTTTGAAATATAGGCGTGAAAACCTAACAAAGAGATGGATAACGTTACTAAGACAATCATTGTATAATATTAATTATAGATTATTGTTACAGACACTAGCAAAACATGTCACTGAGGAAGACATTAAAGTTGGCCGCATCTACCCTCACATCAGTTTTATGAGAAATGTATCTCTAGCCATTGCTGCTGAGATTGTTTCATTGGCGTATGATCAACGTGTGTACAATTTTCTATTAACAATGCTCTGTTTTTATCTAAGTTGTAAGCGCGTCTGGTAAGGATTGTCAGGTGGTTATTGAATGAAAATATCAGATGATTAACAAATGGAATTTATAAGGCGAATGTCAGCGGCAGTTTCGGGCAGGGTCGCCCAAAAATTGTCCTTTTTAGGTGACCGTGCCCAGTGCTTTATTTTCGATGACGATTTCATTGGCGATGTCCTCCATGGACATCAGGGGCATAGTACTCGAGCGTGTGTATGAAAAGATATTTATATGTGGAAGAAGCGAAAGAGGTATGCAAGAATCGTAGCAAATTGGCGGTCTATAGTTTCTGCCTTGAGAAAAAGACGTGGGTGTAAGTACATTGCTATGTATGAAATAGAAACAGCTTGGAATTTACGCCCGGTTAAGAGCCCCGATTTGACTTAAACGTATGGGCCAACTGTGGGTGTACAGCAGTAGGTACGTTACAGCTCTCTTTTATCTTCGTGTTCCTGCCTGTGGAAGCCGGTTTGGCAGAGCAGTTACGCGTTAACGAAGCCCTTAGATGACAACTTGCATAAAATTATTTTTTTTTCCCCTTTATATTATTTTCATTCCACTCCTCGTTTCGCTATCATTATCCCATTTAGGGTAGGGAGGCCCTGCAGTGGGATGATAGTGGGCGAATTAATTATCTTGCAATAAGACAAGTGGACACTTGCCTTCTTGTGTATCAGCGTTGTAACTATTCAAATATGTCTCTCCTTTCGACGACGAGTATTGTAAGTTTTAGGAGTTTTTGCAGACTCATCACTTTTTCAACCATTGCCAAGTTTTCAGGACTTACTTGGTTTAGCTATATTAATATACTAATTAGGTGTTACGTTTTTTTTACAGAATTAACATATTTATGCCCAAAACCAAAAGATTTACTATTACATGTGCAAGATTGCCTATATAACTTCAAATATCCTTCTAACCTACCAACATTCTATACTTACCCTGAAAAGGCTAAAATTTTAAGACTCAAGAACATTGAAGTACTTCACAGAGGGCTTCTGTACGTATAAATTATAATTATTTTTTTATATAGGTATCGACGCATCGGGGGATCGGTGTAGATATGGGCATTTGTATGGCGGAGACTGCGTTCTTCGTATGAAAAGACACGTCCGCTCTGTTATGCTTTGCATCATTTTATGTACTGGTTGGCCAACGGATCCGGCAGTTATTTGTGTCTGAGCAACCAATAACGAGGATCTATATCGACGGTGAAGTGCCAATACCACATAACTGACATTTGTCGAGAAATTCACTTTTTTATCATTTTGAGTTTATTAGCGTTATTCGCCTTATTATTATAAAATGTATAAATTCAGCATAATATAAAGCATAACATTATTAATAATTCTAAATGAATAAACATAATAACTATTTTTTTTACTTGTCAAAAAATAAACGCGTTTTTTCCAGTTTGACTTTGTCAGTTAGGAGTTATTGGTACTTCACCGTCGATATGTACATATTGTGTCTATACACCTTTTTTACATGAGGGGTTGACATTGAAGTTTTTAAGATTTTTTATTGACAAATCTCCACAACTAATTTCTTCTTTAGATACTTTCAAAGTTATTGGCGACTTGGTAAGCTATTGCTCAAAGAGGTATCATGGAGCTCTTTTGAAGCTAATCGAGTCGTACAAGAATCACTTATTAAAAAAAATACAATGCATTTTTTGTTACAGCCCCAATAAAAGGAAACCCAGACCAGAATACGACATGCCAATAAAATTAACATAAATGTATTTATGTTTGTGATTAGTGTTAACATGTCGGTATAAATATAATATTTATATTATCTTTAAAGCGTTCAGAGAAGTTCTCATACGTTGTAAGTAAAACATTTTAGATTTTATTATAATTATTTTGTTAAGTTTATTTTTGGCTGCATGTTTGGCGCAACAGTTAATTATGGTCACCTCGCCACTACCGCTGCGCCGAGTGATGTGGGTTCGATTCCCATCTGATGAATATATTTGCGTGTTCCACAGATATTTGTTTCGTGTTTGACTGAACTTTGCATTTATCTGAAGACTTCCGCGGCACAGCATAAGCACGTGCGTGCGGTGTCTTCTTTATAAAAAAAATGGCTTAGAAGTTTATCAAAGCAATTTATTAGACGACACAACCTGTAAGTAGTTAACCTTTATTCCCCTCTAAATTCTCCATCTGTTTTTTTTTTGGTGGCAATAGTACTTATAAGGCAAAATGACAAAAATTGCTTAGACAAAGTTATTTTTTTAGATGTACCTGTCAATAAAATATATTTGCCAAAATAATGAACAAGAACACCCAAGATAGAGTTCTTAATAAAATAAAACTGTCGATTGGAATATTTACTACTACGGTGCGCGCATAGCAGGAATCTACGACGGCGCATCGCAAGAATCTACGACAGCGCATAACGCATCGTGGAGTTTCTGATTTGCCGCTGCCGGCTATACGACGTAGTACTCCCAATCAGTCAGGGTCAAACTTCAATATATGATGGATGTATAAATATTTATTGAATATCTTTACTGGAACGCCGTTTAATTATACTTAATTCTATGATATGATTTCACCGTTCTTAATAAATATGAATGGATTGATATTCTTTGTTCTTTTTCTTAATTCTTAAAAATTCCTAAATAAAAAAAATAAAAAATTATTAAAAATGTAATGAGTTGTAGGTACTATACATATAACATGTCTAAATTGTACGATCTATGGCGTCCAACTTGTGTTATTTTAAGTTACATAAATACAGTTTTCACCGCTCCAAACTTACCGTCGTATTCATACAAAAAATTAAGTGTATTAATAATGCATTAAGTGCGGTCGTATTCTTGCAAGAACCGTTTCATCGTACGATGCGGTCAAATTGTTACGTTATTTTCTTGAATAACGATGCGACATTCATTGCAGAATTGTGTAGGATAAATAGGTGAGTGTACCGTTGATGCAATCCGATTGGTCCAACCGGATAAAATAATAAAGCGTACACTGATACAAGTAAACAGCTCATGTTTTGTTATTTGTCGATTTTTTCCATAAATGTTAAATAAATTGTCGATTTTGACCCCGAAAGGTTTGGTATACGCAAAGCGAATGCGTCGCAAAGCGAAAGCGATCCGAGAAAATTAACCTGTTAACACGACTCGTTTTAGCGTTTCTATGTTGACTATCGCTTGAATCTATCAAGCGACTTCGTACGTTATTCATAGAAACGCCTCGCTACGCCATCGATGTGCGTTTGACTAGGGAAATTTGACGGCAATTGAACCAGCTATTGTCACAGAGTTCACGATAACGACTGCGAAATGACGTTCAATAGTTTTCCATTCATTATTTTGTCACAAAACATACCGAAAAGTAGGTACATTGAAATGTAGAAAGATATGTTTGTTTGAATCGTCTATGAAATTATATATTAATTATATATTTTTATGTTCTTATTAAAATAGAGTTTACTTTGCAATACATGGTACATTTATATATCTTGTAACCGTATTGCGGTTATCCCAAAGAAAATATTATCCCTCATGCCTTACCCTAAATTTGCCATAAGGCTAAATTAAGTTGTTCTCACAATCCCATCGACTTTCGGACCTATTCGTCTGACGTCCCGCTGTGAAGGCTCAGAGTTGATACCACGAAAATTCGATTTTAAGAGAGAATTCCGTGTTTAGGCACGTGACTATTTGGACCTAATCTGCGTCAGAGGTGACACGATCTATATCGATTGAAGTTAAAATAAAATGGGACAGACTTCGTCGTGTATCGGCCCGTCGTTTGAAGTCGGTCGTCTAACTGGCACAATATCCGGGGTTATCACGCGACACGCCAGCTGTTACAGCGTCGATTACACTGGACCGTTGCCACCGAAACCGTTTGATATACACACACACCGCGGTATAATCGTGTCATATGTAGGTGGTTCATACAAATTGCTACTACAAAGTTTGGGTTATTCGATTGTGGAAGTCGACTGTTGGTGTTCTTTAAGTTTTTTTTTAATCGACACTGGCACTGATACAGTACTTGAAAATATATAACTCTTTTTTGTGTAGCATGATAGCACATATATATAAATTTTAACGAAAGGGAAATTCTATCTGACGTCACTTTGAGAGGTAAAATGTGGAAGAGAATTTCGACATCACATGCATCCATGTTCGTTCGTCAGTCTCGGCAGCTTAGTTTGCACCTCTCGGACCTCGGTGATGAGCATATACGTCTCATAAATCCACGCAGCTTTATTTTACCTATTTTTTAAATAATTGTATACTCTTATATTATTATCCGTGCGTAAAAATAGGAGTGCATAAAACATAAGAGCAACATAATTTTCCGAGCACTATATCAGCCATCTTGAAGACCATAATCTTTTTGTAAAAAATCAACAGAGCACGTGGATTGTACATTCGTCTACAACATGAAGTCATTTTCATTCTAGCCGCGTGTCTTTCGCAGGAGGATTTTTTATACAAAAAATTGAATCTACGAATTCGCGAATGTAGAACAGAGAACATGTAGTAGTCATACATCACTTCCCACCTGTCTCGTAATACACGTTACAAACGTTTATTTTACTGCATGAATACAAAACCCCTTTTTGGCGGATACGCCGAAACAGGGGAGGTGCATTGTAACATAACTTCGCTAACTTAGTTTCAAGTTATCTAGGACAGGAGTATATTTTGTTGTATCTATTTTATGCTTTACAAAATCTACGCAAAGCCCTCGTACAACCAATGAAGATGAACGTCGAAGGTACTTTAGAGTTGCATGTCACAATTACTGTTAATTGGTTTTGAATACAATATATTTCCGTATCGACGTCCATCGATTATTCTGTAGAAGTTCCTCGATATAAGACGAAGGTGCAATAGCCTCAATGCGATCGATATTAAGAAAAGTGCAGCCTACCGATTTAGTATTTAAAAGACGACCGCAAATAGTTTGCCATAAAAAAATAATTTTACGGTTTTTCATAACGATATGAATGCTGATACAAAATGATAAGCAGGCGTTTTATAAAATAAATGATTAAATAATCATAAATTATGATTGGCAAAACAATAATTTTATTGGAATATTTCCACAAAAAATAAATATACAATTCCTGAATAATTTTAAAGCTGGATAATATTATATGAAAATCTATGTAGTATATTTTTACTGCTTCACTTAATTATTTACAATATTAAAGCACGGGCCTTTTTACGAAAATAAAATGAAAAAAAAAAACAGCTTATTCCGGATTAACTATTACCGTAGTCAGAAATACTAAAAGCGCAAGCTGCGGTCATTGCCATACATTTATAATTCCCAAGCCAAAAGAGTTGTAATGCTATAATATGTACACAGACTAGAAAACGGGCTTGTATTTTTTAACTTTTCTCTGTCACGCACCTACCCTGTGGAATAATTAAAAGGTGCCTATGCCCGCAGTCCTCATGCAACCATATTAAACTTTAAAATTAATGTTGTGCTCTCCAGTGTAGTGTATCAACACGGGATTCCACTTAAACTGTCGAAAACCAGGGTGTGTCGCTGTCGCCGCAGTGAAATCCACCAAAATTGAGCCATGGTTAGTAAATAATCTGTCTTTTGCGTAAAAAAAAATTCGGTGATAATCGGTGTTCCGTGACTGTCCATTGCGTGTTTATGTACAGGTATAGCTACAGAGTAAAAAATGCAGCGGGCGAGTTATTATTTGGTGTGATTTTATAATATTAAAGGGTTTTATTTGAACATGTAAAACTGTCGTAACGTTAAAATTACCTGCATTTTATAATTAGTTTAACTAAAATGTTGTGAACATTACTGTAGATCCTTGTTTTTAAATAAGGTACAGTTTGTTCGAAATAAGTAAGCCGATAGGAAGTTGCCTGCAAGTGGTTTAGAAGTGGTAAATTTTAATAGAAAGAGTCGGTGTAAAGATAATTGGAGTCGTATACGTTTCACATTTCTAATTATTTTGTGTACTAATTTCGATATTTATGTATTAAAACACTTAATTAAACGATTATATCACCGCGGTAGTTCGGAACGGCTAACTTCCGATCGGCTTACTTATTTCGAACAAACTGTATTAAGCAGAGACAAAAGTCCTTCTAAAATATATTCTGATTACCTACAATGTTCTATCTAATACTGCTTTGTTGTTACTAGTTACAACGTTTTAACTGGATTTTATGGTATAGCGTAGCGCAACACCAGCGCGAAGCATGAACTTATGTAAGTAATAGAAATGCTTCAGATGGGGAGTTTTTTCTAAAATAAGGATATACTGAATAAGTATTACATGCACGAATTTACATTCATACCATTGTCAACTAGAAATAAAGTAATTATTTCACTAACAATTTCCCGTGGTTTCACTCGCACCTCTATGGACTTTTTGAAATAACTGTTAGCCTATGTCCTTCTCCAAGTTTAAATCTATCTCTCTACCAAAATTTATCAAAATTGGTTCAGAGGTTTAACAAACAAACAGACGAGTTAATCTCTCATTTGTAATAGCTCAATTTTCAAAGGCGACAATAATCTTAGATTGGATTAGTCATTTTACCATGAGCTCGTACGAAAAAAAACCTGATTGAAGCCGTACGTGTGACAATGCCTAGTCAAGATTAAAATCCAATTAGTGTAGCAACTTTTCACTGTTACAATTTCGAGTTTGATTTTTTATCTTACTTACTAAATGTGTTGTAGAAAACAAAGGCAGATTAAGAATTTAAGCTATGTTGAACACTAACAAAAATATAGCACACTTTAAAATAATTGCGAATGGAATCCAAAATAACCTAAAATGCTCATGACTGCGGTACGGCACTGTAATTATTTCACACTAATTTCAGCGCTCACGCCATTTTAAATGTACTTCCAACTTGTTTTGCATTTAACACTGTTCGTGGATAGTGGCTTCATTTGTTTGCACTTTTTTTACTGTATAGCCCCCATAGGCAACTGAAATTCTGTAGAGTGTATGAGATTTATAATTATCACGATAAAACTCTATTAAACTATGATTAAATTGCTATAAAACTGATTCTGTTGAAGATATTAAAAAAAAAACAACACCTTCGGGGAATAGAGTCGTAATATCAGATATCATTTTTATTTAAAACGCTCCATTTCGTTGTCAAAAGTTGAGATAAAAATATCAGAGACTCACTTGTAAATAAGACGGATTTTTTAGTTTTAGGTACTAATCGGATGATCTCGAAAGTGTTCACAAAGCGGGTTTTAAAATCAACTTTTAAATGAACGCAATCATTAGTTTCACTTTGACGAGAATTCACATTGCACTTTAAATTTATAAGTCTTGATAATATAATAGTCACTTAAACGGTGAAGGAAAACATCGTTAGGAAACCTGCATGCTTGGTAGATTTTCTTCACGGCGCGGGCGTGTGAAGTCTGCCAATCCGCAGTAGGCTAGTGTGGTGGACTTGAGCCTATTCGCATAGTGGTCCTAAGCGCGACTGCTACGCTAGAGGTCCTGGGTTCGATCCCCAGGTCGAGCAGTCTTATTGGGTTTTTATATAAAATTCCTAGTTAGCTAGTAGCAGCTCGGAGTCTGGATTTTTACCCGGTGAATTGCAATATGCCCCTATTACATATGAGCTAAACATACCGGCAAAATGTGGGTGTACATAAGTAGGTACACCTCTGCTTAACCTACGGGGAATACAGGCGTGATGGTTTGTTAGTTCTGGTTGTCATGCGAAACCTTTTGACAATCATAACTTGTAGTCGGAAGATCCGGGAAACCTGATAACCAGTTTATCTTTAGAATATCAGTATAGCCCAGCCTTACAAAATAGTGATGATTTAATTTTTACGTCAGAATACGTCTGCAATCGTAAAATGTATTGTGGGCTTGATTGTTAATAATGCAGAGTACATTTCGGGAAAATAAATTGTTGATGAGTAATAATAAAAACGGAAAATTCAAGCATTTTGGTGAATATACAACCTATTGATGAAGTATTATATTTAATATTTTATTTCTTTTTCTGGGTTCCTTGTTAGAGATCAGGAAGGGATCAATTTTGTTTTTTCGTTTTTCCAAACTGTAAGATCCCATTTCTTCTAAGTAAAGGTCTTCTCTTTTTACTGATCTGTATTCGTTGCTATCTAAAGGCCAGCCCGTCGGCGTCGGCCGGAATACTTCAAGAGTAAATGATTTTAGAGAATCTGGCAAGAAATCTGAATAGATACTCCTTTAAAATAAAAGATAATGTCGTTTGTTTAATATAGTTTCGCCGCCAAGAAAAAAATTGTTTAAAAAACAGTTCATAAAGGCTTATCGCTTTGTGAACCTGTGGCCTTAAAGTTAGTGGTAATGACTCCAAAAAAGTTAGAAATGCGTGCCTTGGATTCAGACTTGAGACCTCGAGACGAGACTTACCGATCCATGGTCATGTTTTCAAGGCAGTCTAGTTACTTTTTAAGGTTATATGTGTAGCGTATGCCAACACTATAGGAGGAGAGATAGATTGGTGAGCAGAGCGACAGTTGAGCGTGAGTCCTGGGTACAATTTTCAAGTAAGCTCGATTTTAAAATTCTCAGTACTAGAAAGATGCAAAAAGATGGCGCTGGCGTTGGTACTGCTAAAGCTGGTTTGTGGCGACACAAGAAAAGAGTACCTAGAAGGATATGGGGGAGGCTTTTGTCCAGTTGTGGGACAACAATGGTTGAAGAAACTCTCAGTACCGACTCTTGGATTTTATTTGATCCTACTCCTACATTGATATGTTGCAAAACGAGAGATATGGACTAATCTTAATATCAATAAATCAAAGATCACAATATTTACTATAGGTAGCTTAAGTTGAGTATATATACAGCATCCGACATTAAAAAGCTTTACAATGGAATTCAAAATTTTAAAACTTTAACTAAGCACACCGAATATATCGGCAAACTATGAGTGTACGTAGGTATATCACTGCACCTTTATAAAACCATTCTACGAATTGTTAATATGCAATGTAATATTGTAATGTTCTATAAATGTATCTAGTTAATCCATGTGTTTTAAACGTACAAAGTTTTTATTTCCTACTAAGTATATAGTATTCCGTATAATTGTGCCAGCGCGTTTTCTCTAGCGTGTTGTGGAAACGGCTAAATGGCTAAGAACTGCCAGTGACAGTACAGGGGTACACCCCTAGGACAGGGAGGGAACACGGTGTAAGAATTGCCTCTACCATTTGTGTAGGAAATTTTAGATTAAGTTATAGCTATTGCTTACAAAGTAATTTCGGTTCTTTGTGACGAGTATTGTTGATTGAATTCATTAACCTCCGATGCAAAAACGACCGGGTGTTATAAGTTTGACGTGTCTGTGTGTGTGTGTGTGTGCCTGTGGCATCGTAGCTCCCGACGGATGAACCAATTTAGATTTTTTTTTGTAAGATTATTTAGTCGGGAGTGTTCTTAGCTATGTTTGGTGAAAATCGGTCGAGATATAATTCAATTGTCGGGGGTTTTTTGATTTTTAAATAATTCGGTGTTATTCGCATTACAAAGGATTTTGTCCTTCCTTAAAGTTCTAAGCGAGCCTGATACGCTAGAGGTTTTGGATTTGATTCCCAGGTCGAGCAGTGTTTAGATTTTTCTATGAAATTCTCAGTAGCAGCTCGGAGTTTGCTTTCTTATTTTTCTTTTTTAATTTGGATCAGGTTAGGTTAGATAAATAAAGATATATGAAAATTTTAATTGTAATGTATTAATATAAAGTTGATTTTTAATTGGTTAGACCGGTTCGAGCTAGATTTGAAAACCTATCTGGAACAAATGGTACGCGCAATGGAGCACGAGCTCTTCAAAATGTAAGTCTATTTTAGTTTGTTAAAGAAAAAAATGTATTATCTTGATTTATAATGTTTTAAATCGAAACAAAGACTTGTTGTACATAACACACTATACCATCTCATTTTGATAGGAAACACGTGCCACGCTGTGGGACAATATATGACTTCTTAGGCTGTAGCTATTGTACCTAGACTTTAGGCACCATTTATGAAATTAAAACCATCCAATTAGGGCTTATTAGTGTTTTGATATTATATCACGAATGGTCGAACAAAACACGAGCTCCACCGTAATTATGGTAAAATGTTCGTGACTGTACCACATATTATAATATTCGTGGTTCAAAGGGAATATCTAAACGTAACTTTTTTGATAATTACTATTCAGGGGTTGAAGGTTTGTAGGTTGTTTTAATCTCATATTTCATGGCTCAATTTTGTTTTTTATTACACATTTTCCTTTGGCCATTCATGTTACAATATTTTCGGATAACTTTGATAATTTCTGATTTCGAAAATATTTTCATAAAATTCTTGGTGGTGTATAATGAGAGGTGTAGTTACAGTTGGTCGGTACATTTACTATCTTATGCTTGTAATAAAGATGTTTTTATAGCCATAAACCGGACACAAATAAAAACTCCGAGAAGTTCCTACCCGAACTCAAATGAAAACCCAATAACACCTTTGTTCCACCTGGACATTGAATCCGAAACCTGTAATCATCAATCATATGTATAATCACGTTCAAAATCTGCGCTAGCATCCACTACAGCAATGTGGTAGGTATTACTAAAGCGCTCAACATAGAAGATTACATTTAATAATCGGTACCAAATACAGATAGTAAAATTGAAACCAATTCTATACAGTAAAATACAAAAAGCTGTTACATTTTTTCGACTTAAATTCCATCATAGTTATTTTTTTAACTATTCATATCTGTCGCACTCAGAGGGGATACATTATAGGAATTAACGTGTTTACATGTCTTTACGTCAATTGTTTAGCTTGCAGTAGTTAGTATATCATCATCATCATCATCATCATATCAGCCTATTGCTGCCCACTGCTGAACGTAGGCCTAGTTAGTATATCTTGGACTATTTTTAAATTACTGGTACTGATACTGGTTCAGTTGTAATGATTATATTTAGCGTTAAATGAACGTTGAACGAACGAACGAACGTTGGTTTTGAACCAACACGGCAGAACAGAGCATAGTTTATCTCCTGTCACTAATATGCATAATACACGGTCGATGGCCGCCGGCAAATTTAATGTTCCTAGAGTTAATAACTACTTTGGGGACAGAACCCTAAAGAAGCGAATAGCGTATGTGCTGAATAGCTTGCCGGCGGACATTAGACATGAAAGTGATAAACTTAAATTTAAAAAGAAACTAAAGAGGCACCTCCTCAGTCTGTAAATAACTATGTTTTGCAGGCTGAGGAGTTGTTTCTTCAGTGGATTGTTATTATACAGATTATTATTATGTAGCTCAACACCCACCGTCAAACCGCTAAACCGGTTTTGTGGGATAATGTATATCTTTTAAGTCTGTATTGTGCAATAATAAAATAAATAAATAAAATAAATGATCGTCAGTGGACGCAGTAGTAAAAAAATGTCTACGACTTAAATGTATCTTGCCCCTATATTTCATTAAATAACTAAATGTTTACTCTGAAATTGACATTCTATGGTACGGTGGCCAGCACATCAAGTTACCACATAATGTCAAATTTGGTCAGTTGATGTTGAACTTTATATTCAACAATTTAAGGTTTAAAATCATTTGGAGAAATTAGACAGTTTTGTATACCTTGACCTGCTGGCGACTGTATTAGATTAAATAAGTACAAAACGATAAACTAAACAATGCTTGTTTAATTTCTATTAATATGGTAATTTAACGAAGTGCACTTTAATAATTAATATCATTTGAGTGAAACAATATTTTAGATTTATTTACATAAACTTACGTGAAAGAGTTACATATTTGAGATTGTTTGTAAAGTGAATCATTTGTTAGTTTTTCATTTTGTCCGACCGACAAAATGAAAAAATAACAAATGATTCTATCTTAGACCATAGAAAATGTATATTATTATTATTAGTATGTTAGTATTAGTATAGTATTAGTATAAGTATCATCGCTTATTGCATATTAATATTGCTTATCATTTTTTAACGAACCACCATATAATATCTTTACTTCTTATATTACCTAAAGTTTAACCGAGACGTATCAAAGCCGCAACGATATGATGACGTGAGAGGTTTATGGAGGAATATACGTACGCTTGCAACGTTTAAAGAGATTGTAATAGCTTGCCATTCTGCTCGTGAATCATCGGGAGGTACATACATCACGCTAGGAGATGCATGGAGTGCCAAGTATTCTCCACGATCGATGACGTTCGATTGTATAATATCGTGGTAGATATTAAATATGCTTCAGTACTTACATTACTGGTATTATAGCATTGTAAAATGACATTAAAAAAAAAACGCTTAATAGCAATGTGGGTCGCTTACTAGAATTTTTTAACTATATAATTGTCATCATAGACACTGATTTGATTGATCTTCCTCTGTCAGGTTGACATAGAGATAAATGGAGAAAATGGTATAATAATAATACGACTAAATTTCATAAGTGCCTATGCGAAATATGTATAGACGTTGTAGTAGACAACGATTTTGTTCATAATGTCTGGTTCATAGTATTTAAATGTCTTTGCTATCTATTGAACGAATTGGCAGGTTCAGAATTTTAGTTGATTTTCTTTGTTTATTTTTTACTAAAGCATTCCCACCTGCTTAGTTCTAAGTTATTCCGCGGGATTATAATTGTAAATGTTTAAAACGAATCTAATTATGGTAGAAGAATTACTAAAATCAGTTCATTAGTGTCAAAATATCGATTACAAACCAACAAATCTTTTCTCTTCATAATATAAGCTTAGTTAACTCAGCCTTAATCATAATTGAAAAATATAATTAAGCAGGCATTAGAGTTCGAGCTGGGTCAGCTCATATTATATTAATTAGAGTTTTAGGTCACTGGCCATGCATACCTAGTGCGTGACAGGGCACGGGCCATATTGCACGAAAACCAACAAACGTTAAAAATATAACGTACCTAAATGTAACGTAACTATTATAATAGATAGTAAAATGATAGTGGACTTCGAATTCTAAATTCAACAGATTTTTTTGATGATATTTAAATTCTGTCTATGTGACTTAAATATTATGTTTTTTATGCTTTTGATATGCACTTTTGCATAATAATTAGTAGTTTAAATACCTACAATAATGAACAAATAATTTGCAACCTATGTTACGTGTTACTTGCAGTTTTCCTAAATTTCATTCAATCATTCATAAATTTCAGCAACGTTTTGCTAAAGGTCGTTTAGTATAGAATTGAAGTCTTGTAAGCTGTCATTCCCGAAAGTAATGTACACAATATACGCCTAAATAAAGGATCACTCAAGTTTGAATTTGTGTATAGCAGTAGTAGGTATTGGTGATGTATTTGAGTCTTAAAGCTCAACCAATAAGGCACAAAATGAATTGAACAAATTTATGACGAATCGGGCCTGTTCAAAAATGTATCACGCTTACTCAAGGATATCGTACGTCCTGTATGAGTTGTGTAGAAAATTCATTCAAACGAATGTTGCAATAGTTTTGGTTTAAAAATCATCAATTGAAGAAATTTTAATAATAATTTGAAGGTATATTACCTTTTCAACTTTCTGCCTTATTTTGTAATATTGTCCTTAAAATAGATGGCTCATTTCCTTTATCGACCTGTCAAACACAAATTACTTATTTACAAATGTCCATTTGTAACCTTAATTACTTAGTGAAAATTGAAAATAAGTACTTCAACCCTACTAAAAGGAATGCTCGTGGAAATTCATTCAGTTCGACGCGGTCGTTGTCAGCGTAAACACGCCTACGCCGTAGCCGTGCTACGTCGTAGCCTACACTACGTATCGCGTGATAACTTTATTTGTTGGATAAAATAATCGTAGTTTAATCATAGTTGTTCTGTATTTATCTGTAGTGTTGTAAAAATATAGAAGTAAAATTAAGTGTGTTTTTTTTAACAATGTGCAGTGACATTAGGGGAGGGCAGTGACTGAATAGTGCACACGGTAACCTACTTAAATGCTTCGTCATAAAGGGGAGGTAAGTAATGACTTCTATATGAGTTACAAAGTTATATACATTTTTGAAAATGTGTACTATAAAGTTGGGAATAGACCAGCGTTTTGATAGGCATAACTATAGGCATTCCAATTTTATCAAAATTTACATTGTTAATAGGAAGACACTGTGAATTTTGATAAAATAGAAAAAACCTTGACTTTGACACAAAGTTCTATTGGTTGGACTCTTGTACCGCCATATTTCATATTATGAGATTTATAAAAATCAGGATTTTTGTTTTTTATTTCCTTTATACAAACCTGGTGCTGACAATAACGAAAACAAAAAACAAAAGAATTTCCCTATTTGGTGTAGTCGTTCGGAAGTTATGCGCGTACATACATTTCGGCGATTAATTTTTGTTTTTATGGATTAAAAAAGTTTTAGAATACTATCACTATGAGGGCAATCACTGATACGGTGACAACTGACTGACTGAAAGGCCTGTGTCGTAACACAGGTGCCAGTTGAAAACCAGCGCCTGGATTATATTGTCTGGCAGATACTGAAATGGAGCCTGGAGTCCCTGGCTAATGGTTAGGCTTATTCAACCAACGTATTCAAACCGTGTTTTTTTCTTATGTATTTGATATGCGTCACGTTTTCCCAATTTCACTTTTCTTTCTTTCTAAATTGGACACAGAAAACAAACCCTTCACCTATTTGGAAACGTTGAAGGTTGTCTTCAAGGTTTCTGAAAAGCTTTTCAAGGCTTCATTTATTTCATTAGTTTCGGCCTTAGACGTTATAATTAATTATTTAGTAAGGAATAATACATGATACTTATGAGAAAGCTAAGTGTTGTGCTGAAAAACAAAAGGACTACAATAAAATTGAAAAATTATAATCACAATTGAAAATTGAGTATCTACCTAAATGAAAAAATCAAGCATTCTCATTTGCTACTATTAGGGACGGTTTTTTTTCAAATTGAATTGAGAATTACTTTTAGGTATACGCTATCCGATAAAATCGAACAACTGTGAAAAGCTATGCGTGGTCAAACATATAATAATAAGCTAATATACGCGTCGACTTGAGAATCCCCTTTATTTTAATTTAGTATCCTTTGAGGATATCATTATATTTCGTATAATGATCAAATTATATCTCTAAAAACTATTATTATTGTTATATTTTCCATCAAAATATAAAATAAGGAGATTTGAATCAATACGATGATCATGAGGATTAATCGTACTATAAAATTAAAGATTATCTAAGACAGTTGTCTTATTTTTTAGTAAGAAGACGAAATGAACAGTTTGTTCGAAATAAGTAAGCCGATCGGAAGTTGTCTGCAAGTGGTTTAGAAGTGGTAAATTTTAATAGAAAGAGTCGGTGCATAGATAATTAGAGTCGTCTAAGTTTCACATTTATAATTATTTTGTTTACTAATATCGATATTTATGTATGAAAACACCGTGGTCACCTTATCACCGTGGTCGTTTGGAACGGCTAACTTCCGATCGGCTTACTTATTTCGAACAAACTGTACCGTTTTTTTGTAGATAGTAGGCGTAGGCACCGTAAAATTATTTAAATGATGGTTTTTTCATTCTATAAAAAAGAACGTTGTACTGTGTCCTAACAAGATAATACAGTGAAACCTTAAAGTTTGCCTTCATATGTAAAAACCATTCCTTCTGAAAATTACAAGGAGGTTCCAACAAATTTTCATAAAAGTTACTGTTACTGGGAATTTTCAAATCTTTTTAAACATCGATTTTTTTTATGTTCTTACTCTATAATTGGGACTTTGTAGCTTAATAGCCTGTATAAGTAAGATAATTTATTAGGTATATATATATAGATAGGTTACGAAACGATAGGTGACACAGAAGTATTACAATCTTTACATACATATTTTGAGATGTAGTCGTTTATTTATTGATAAAATTTGATCACGTTTATACCATAGAGATACCTTAAAGCAACTAGTTCTAAATACAAGCCAAAGAAATACAGGTATTGTATTGTTTTGATAAATAAATGATAGCAACATAAATCATAAATTTTTAGGGTTCCGTAGCCAAATGGCAAAAAACGGAATCCTTATAGATTCGTCATGTCTGTCTGTCTGTCCGTCCGTATGTCACAGTCACTTTTCTCCGAAACTATAAGAACTATGCTGTTGAAACTTGGTAAGTAGACGTATTCTGTAAACCGCATTAAGATTTTCACACAAAAATAGAAAAAAAAACATACAATTTTGGGGGTTCCCAATACTTAGAACTGAAACTCAAAAATTTTTTCTTCATCAAACCCATACGTGTTATCTATGGATAGGTCTTCAAAAATGATATGGAGGTTTCTAATATCATTTTTTTTTCTAAAATTGAATAGTTTGCGTTAGAGACAGACAAAGTGGTAAAATGTGTGTGTGTGTGTGTGAGACCAAAGGCTATTTGTCGCAGCGCTGGTAATATAAGAAACTTCATAAACTTTCATGATTTAATTATTATACATACCATCACGCCTGTATTCCCCGAAGGGTTAGGCAGAGGTGTACTTAATGTACACCCACAGTTCGCCGGTATGTTTGGGTCCCATGTAATAGGGGGCGAGCCTATTGCCATTCACCGGGCACAAATCCAGACTCCGAGCTGCTACTGAGAATTTCATAGAAAAACTCAATAACACTTTGCTCGACCTGGGGATCGAACCCAAGACCTCTAGCGTAGCAGTCGCGATTGGGACCACTAGACCAACGAGGCAGTCAAGAGATTTAATTATTATAATATTGTATTAAATAAAAAGTATAAAAACGTGTATGACAAAAGGTACTCAAATAAGCTCAAATATTAGTCTTTATTATCGTTTACCTAATATAACTGTCAATTAGGAAATGTCAGCGCCATCTAGTTGAAAAAGACACACAATTTTTTTTTAATCAAAATTGTCAATAAGTTGCGCACCTCCTTACAGAAATATTTAAACCTGAAACCTTAAATAATTTAAAGATTTTATGAAAGATTTTTCTGGTTTTCTTTTATCCACAATGGGGCGAAAAATACTTAGATATAAAAGAGGAAAACCTTTTAGAGGCGAATGTATAATTAGAGCAATTGTAGGTTGGGAGTCCTATAATTAAGGCGTCCCCCCGTCCTACTTAATGTGGAAAAAATTTACATAAAATATAGGTACGACTTACAAAGCATCGCTGACCTTTTATTTTTCCTTAAAAGTCATTATTTTAGTTGCCAGGTAGTAAGTTGTTTGCATCAGAGGTACGTACGGTTTTATATAAAGATACCCGCATTTTTTTATTCTAGCCTTGCCACATCGTTCGATTTTTGAACAGTTGACGTTTGATCGACGCTAGAGGTGGGTTCGGTGATTGTTAGTCAGTGGTTTATGTTACAAACAAAGAACGCTCGTTTGTTGGATCTTAGCCGCTTACAGCTAGAATTTATCGGTTTTTCTAATACCCTGTAATCGACAACCGTGGGTGTTCGAAGTGTTGTTTACAACGCTGACTTCCAACTGTGAGTTGAGGCAGTGTTTTGTTTTAGTGGACTATTTTTCTCTTGCCTTCTGCTAAGAACTAGTGAATCAATAAGAGAAGAAGCGCTGTCAAGGATTGCTACGAGGAATCCCTGCATCAGGTCAGCTGTCTTTTTTAATGCAGATTCTTTTGTTTCTTCATAAAGGTTATTATTGCTATTACTGCTAGTGCTATTTTCGTATCTTTGGTACGTATAGCATCTACGGTGTTGTGCAATTGCGGAACATTAGTAGCAGTATAGTACCAGAGCATTACTTGTGTTTTGTTTTGCGTGTTCAATCGGAAAATATTCGCTATAATAATCTTGTGGATCATTTTACTAGGTTAATTTGCGCTTATTGCGGTCTATTTAGGGTTGGGTGATCTTTTTATTTTTAGAGATCCACGAATAGTCTTAGAATGAATATACTTAATAGAATGTAGATGAAGCGAAAGTAGTGTACCGTAGTGGATCGTAGAAAGTGGAATTTTATAGTCTCTGCCTACCCCCATGGGAGACAGGCGTGACAATATGTACGTTTAACTTTAGAATACTGGAAAAATATGTAGTACTTAGATGAAACTCGAGCAATAAATTGTAATGCTAATCTTAACAGCTTTTCAACAGTTCAGTTATAATAAAAAGAGATGTGAAAGATAAGATACTTAAATATACCTAACAGTTTGATAAGTTTAAGTATTTCTGACATTATTTTACTTTTTTTTATTTATTCTATTTTCAAAACGAGAGTTATTTATATGTCTTATTGAATGTGAACAGCAAAAAACAGCCTTGCTTTTTATAGAGTAGGTAAGTTCGAGCTCCGTAGGTACTTTTACAGACATATAACAGCTAAAGGATAACGAGGAAACTTTTTAGTATGTACTTAAATCACGTATCATGCTATTAGACATGAGTAAAAGGCCGTGTCAGCGTCCATCAACAGTAGTTTCTATTGTCTGAATATAAGTCCTTATTTACTAACATACCATCACGTTTGTATTCCCCGAAGGGTTCGGCAGAGGTGTCCTAATGTACACCCACACTACGCCAGTGTTTAGGTCCCATGTAATAAAATATAAATAAATATTTGTACACCATGACAATCTGGTAAACATGTTAGCACAACTCCATGTACTTATAACACCTTGCATGCATTTTTTCATTATAAATGTATGTACACACATGTTAAATAAAGTAATCTGAATTTGGGGGTCGAGCCTATTGCCATTAGCTGGGCACAAATCCAGACGCCGAGCTGCTACTGAGATTTTCATAGAAAACTCAATAACGCTGCTCGACCTTGGGATCGAACCCAGGATCTGTAGCTTAGCAGTCGCGCTTAGGACCACTTAACAAATGAGGCAGTATCATGCAATTAGACACAAGTAAAAGACCGTGTCAGCGTCCATGAACAGTAGTTTCTACTGTCTGATTATAAGTCCTTATTTATTTGTACTTTCCTAATGCTCTTTGTTTGGTAAGGTCAAAGGTAAATCTAACGGCGACGGTAAACAGCCTAAGGTGAAACAAAGTTAAAGTACTTACGCCATAATATTTATTTACGACAGGAAACCTTAATTCAAATGCTTATTTCTAGCCTAATTATTTTTTTGAATTTTAGAGTCACGTCTATACCCGTAAGTATTCTACTTGATGTTTTACTGTTTCTTTGATTCGAATTATGCACGTCGACTTATGAACATTCGATAATATGACGACACCTTAAGAAGAAGAGTGTCAATATCCAAGTATCTTTGATATATTTAATTTTTTTAAATATTATAATTATTAAATTATTGCAACTAAGTTTTTCATGTTTCTTAGATAAATTATTGCGGTTTAATAGTTGTTTATTTTGATAGTAAGACACATAAACTCTTGAACTAACTATTACATTAGTTTAGGAAAGGCTGAAAGTTGAAATAGGTATTTTTTTGTTATATTTGGCATTAATAATAATAATAAGCTTCGCAAACCAATTTCTGTGATGTCAGATTTCTCTTTAACCCGTCAATGCATACAGTCTCCTCATGAGGACATAACAATAGATTTTGCATTGTGTCTACAATATGCCGCTTGACAGGTTAACATTATATTTTTTTACACATTATTCGCTAACCCGCAACTGCGCAGTTGCGGGTTAGCAAATAATGTATACAAAAATAAGAGGGGTTAGGGGGATACTCTGAAAGGAGATCCGTGCCCAGCAGTGGAACAGTAAACGGGTTGATAATGATTATAAGTTTTAAGGTGACGTCAGCATCGAAATATTTTGTAAATCTGTCTCTATAAACATGTTATGAAAAATGCCAATTCAAAATAGCAACGTACGAGAACATTTAAAATATCTGTAGCACATCACTAGTCGAGCTCACTAGATGGGTGTTCGAACACTTCGAACGGGCGTGCTACATTCACCGTTCATTCACAGTAAGTGCATGTAGTGACACACTTTTATCACAAATCAAGTGAGACGTCGCGACAATGTTGTGTGCCGTGAAACATAACCGGGGAACACAATGGAGTTATGAACAACGCGCCTCTGTTACACCGAAGTGATACTTGAATCCGGAAACTGATATTGTGTCACTGGATTTAAACTCGTAATGTTGTAGTGTTTTTAGTTATATCCTGATTGTGGATAGGCGAATCACATAGT